>CM054127.1:44383725-45583725 GCA_028751855.1 Ambrosia trifida
ATTGTCAGTCCAATAGATCTATCAATGTATACCGTCGGCTTGATCAATGTTAATGATTATGCTAGAATGGTGCTTACTCTAATCATGCTCAAGACATAATGCAACATAGAAAACACATAGACACATTGATGATTGAATTGCAATGATGATGTTATAAACATGTTTCACCCCAAAAATGGTGATAAATAGAAAAGGGGCTATGTAAAACTCACCTTGGTAAAATGTTATATCTGTTGAAAATAGTGTGTTGCCCAAATGTATCAAGTATCACCCTAAAATGAGGGGTAATAAATATGTCTAAGTCTATCAAGTCTACAAATGTATATGTTCTAGGGCTTCGAATTGGGGATAATTGCTCGTTTGATTAATATTAAAAATATTCGCCAATTAAGAGAAATTTAGTAAATAAATAACCAAAACTCTTTTTAGGAAATTTAAAGTTAAGATGGCCACAATGATGTATTTAAAGTATAAAAATAATTTTTATAAAATTATTTTCTTTAAAATAGATTATTAAATCTATTTATTACAAATTGTCGAACTTTAACTTAAATAATTAAAAATTACTAAAATTAAAGAATTTTCAGTTTAAAAATTATATTTCTGTTCTAAATGATCAGAAATAATTTGTATAAAATTTTGGTGCAAAAATATTAAAAATTGGATTTATTATGATCTAATTATGATTAAAACTAACAAAAATTGATTAAAAATATTAAATAAACGATTTTTCAGAAATAAAAATCATTTCTGAAAAGCTTAATGTTATAAAAACTTAGGATAATTTTTGTGGAAATTAATAAGATCGTTTTGATATTTTTATAGATTTTTATAAATAAAATAGGATAAACTTGACTTAATTATTATAAATATTAAATAAATAATTTCAGAAAACTAAAAATTGTAAGTTGAACTTTTACATGAGATTAATATAAGGTAATTTTTGTAGAATTTTTAAAAATGTTTTAGCATTTTAAAATGAATTTATAAGATTGTAAGTATTATATATGTATTTGATTTGCTTTAAAAACAAAAGCAAGAAAAAATTTTGTCCAACCCGGGACTCGAACCCGCGTGGACCAGCAGCCGAGCACCAGACACAACCACCTGGTCTAGACCAGTGGTTGTGTTTGGTTGTTGTTTATTTAGAATAAATACCAATATTAAAAACGTGTTCTTCCCCAAATACCCTAATTCGAGCCCTAGATTTCCCAATCAGACGATTCTCACAACATTAACCCGATTAAACATGGGGATAATACTGTGCAGTCGCCGATTAACAAAACCCACAACAAGGATTACACTTACAATCACTTTATGATCACGATTGATCGGTCAAACCCGAAGTAAAAAAAAACGATCGCACAAGCAAGAACAGAGTGTTATGTGAAGAATTGGGAATTGAGGGAGGTGTATTGGCGAGTTGTGATTGTTCTACAACGTTCAATTTATAGTGATAATCGCTGGATCGCTGAATTGGTAAGTGTTGACCACGACATAAATGTCAAACGCGTAGTTGCATAATTGATTACCAATCAGTTGTAATTGCACGCGTATAATGGTCCACGAATGCCGGTAATCACGTTGTGACGCCAATCCAGGAAGATTCACGCGTTTAAATTGGTTATTTAAAGAAGATTACTATCACAGTTGACTTTACTAAAGTCAACTGTGAAGAACAAAAATCGTGTTAAATTTATTATAAGCTGGGTTTAGAACAGATATGAGTGTTGGGCCAACTGGTTGTGAGGGTGTGTTTGTGCGTTTGACTCGGCTGAGGTCTCAGGTTCGATCCCCGGCCTCAGCGATTATCCCGTTTTTTTTTTACACAGACAAAGGTGAGGAGGAGAAATGGTTTGGGCTGGGCCTGATGGGCCTCTTGCTGGGCTTCGGTTCATTAAAAGAAAGGAAGGGGCTTTGGGCTCCAAAGATGGTTGGAATATATGTGGTTTAGTTTAAAGTGTGATTATTATTATTATTAAGATCTTTATTATTATTATTATTATTATTATTATTATTATTATTATTATTATATATGTGTATATATACATATAAGTTGTGTGGTCGGGAAATAAAACTTAGGCACATTAATTAGTATAGAATTAAGGATAATAAGGGCTTTTTTTCGTATAAAAAAAAATTCGGTGAAAATTTTGCGATGTTACAGAAACTGTGCAAGGCACATCTATGCAAACTGGCATAAGACATACAAGGATGAAGAGCTGAAAGAATTATTCTGGAAAGCAGCAAGGGCTTATAATGAAGCAGATTATAATCAAGCAATTGAAGAGATGAGGACTGTCAATACAAGTGCAGTAGATGCCTTGCTGAAACAAGATGCAAAGTGCTTCAACAGGTGCTACTTGAACTGTGAAACCAAGTGTCAGACAATTGTGAACAACATGGCAGAGACTTTCAATGGCTATATCCTGAATGCAAGGTCAAAACATATCATACATATGCTAGAAGATATCAGGATTCAGGTGATGAGTAGGCTTGTTACCAAGAAACTTGAAATGGAACAAAAAGATGTAGTCATATGCCCTAACATTCAGGAAAAGTTGGAATTTTCAAAAAGCTATGCCTTTAAATGTGAGGTGTATCCATCATCATACCAAGTCTTCCAAGTTAGGGAGTATGATGATGTTTCTGTGGACTTGGTGAATAGGACTTGTACATGTAGGAAATGGGATTTGAGAGGTTATCCTTGCAAACATGTATGTGCTGTGGCTGGGTTCTTAGGAAAGCCTGCTGAAGACTATGTTGATAAATGCTATCATAAAGAAACATACATGAAAGCATATGAGTTCTCAATCCCACCTTTGCCAAGTGAAAGGTATTGGCCTAAGGTGGTTTATCCTATGGATCCTCCTCCAATCAAACCAGCTCCTGGAAGGCCAAAAAAGCAGAGAAGAAGGGATCCTCATGAAGACCCTAAGAGGCCAGGGAAGCTTACAAAGCATGGTGTGGTTATGAGTTGCAGCATTTGTGGGTCAAAAGGCCATAACAAGAGGAAGTGTACTGAAAAGGGAAAGATGATTGCAGGTAATGTTAATGTCTTACATTTATTAGTAATGTTCATATGTTACATATTTAACTTCATTTTATTTGTTTTGCAGCTGCCCCTAAGCCTAAAAGACAAAAGATGGGTAGGCCAAGAAAAGAAGTCCCAACTGAAGCTGCACAGACCACCCAAGGTCCAAGTCAGCCAACCCAACAGTCAACCCAGACCACCCAAGGTCCAAGTCAGCCAACACAGCAATCTACTGTGGCTCAAGGAAGAGGAGCAGGAAGGGGCAGGGCAGTAGGAAGGGGCAGGGGAGCAGGAAGGGCCAGGGGAGCAGGAAGGGGAGCATTCAGGGCAGTTGGAAGGGGCTGCTGATTTTAATTATGCTAAACTAATGATGTTCTACTACTTAACACCACCTTTTGTGTAATATAGTGGTGTTTGTATGGTTAGGATCTAGTTATGGATGTTTTATGACTCTTATGAATGTTTTGGGAATGTTATGACTATTAAGAATGTTATATGAATGTTATGAATGTTTTGGGAATGTTATGACTAAATGACCATTATGATTGTTGATGAAATGGGTCAATTTGTTTAGGTTTAGTTTGGTTGGTAATATAGTGTGTAATCAGGTTCTTTTTGCATTAGTATTGTTCCAAATGGGTCAATTTTGGTTAGGTTCAGTTTGCATGGTGTGTTTATGTATAAACAGGTTAGAAACTGTTTGCAAATGGGTCAATTTTCAGTACTGCAGCTTAGTTAAACAAATGGGTCAAGTTGGTTCCTGCAAATTCACTCAAACATCATGCAAATGTTCATGCAAATGTTGCTTAATAACATTTTCATTCATATCACATAATCAATCTACATCATGCAAATTGATCTACAAAACATTTCATCCATCTCAAACCTCAAACTCAGAGCATACTAAACTAACTACCTACTTGGACAAGTACATACAAATTGCAATTATTATCAAGACACTGAAAACATATGTCTTCTTCTTCCATTTGTAGCCTCTGTCACAAATCCTTTCTTGCAACCTCTTGTTCTCCTCAATTAACAATTTTTTTTGTAATTCCAAGTTTTGAATCTTCAAAGCTTCATAACTATCTGACATCACAGCCCTGTTTCTTCCATCCAAGTTCTGAATCTTCAAATCTTCATAACTATCTGACATGACAGTCCTGCTTCTTCCATCCAAGTTCTGAATCTTCAAAGCTTGTTCTTTAAACATTCTATCTACATCCTCTTTCCACACGAAGAATTTGCAGCCACATTTCTATTGAAATTACAAATTTTTAAGTTAATAATTGTTCATACAACAAAAACGTTGAATAAGGGTGGGTACTAACCGGCCAATACGAGCAACCATAAAATTGTTCACCTTGTCGAAGACTCGTTACTCCAGCCACTCGAAGTACTGCAGGAACGTCATGTTGGCAATAGAGGTTCCCATCCAAATCGACTTTAAACTTAGGGTTTCTCGTTCCAATTGAGTTCGAAGTAGAAGACGAGCTCATGATTGATGTTCGTTCGTGTATTGAAGTGGTTGTTCTTCAGTCGAATTGTTGTTGAATCGAGTGTAGGTGCTTGAATCGTTCTAGGGTTTCATCCCCAAAATCTAGGGTTTCAATTTGGTGAAGACGTAAGTTTGTAAAATGAGGGAAAATGTTTATTTATTAACAACTATTGCCAAGTCAGACAGCCACGTCATCAAAAATGCCACGTAGGATAACGAAAACTAACGGTGTTAAGTCCGGGAGTGATAATGGAAAATAAGTTGCAAGTTTAGAGTGCTATCCGCCAAAGTGATAGTTGGGAGTGCTATCCGCCAATAGGCGATAGTTGGGAGTATTTAAATCCATTTCCCCTTAAAAGAATCTTCAAACTCTAAGGTTTTTCTATCTCATAATTATATATTTGTTTGTGATCATAAATATTAGTTTGGTTCTGTTCTCCCTCTTTTACTTTTAAGGATATGATGCTATATTTGACTAAATATCTTTAATTAAAAGCCTCTATGGACTAATGGATACATAGTCTTCTTCTTCTTTTTTTTTTTTTTTTTTTTTTTTTTTTTTTTTTTTTTTTTTTTTAATGTCTATGAACCATGGAAAGCTAAGATAGTTTTTCTCTTTTTCTTAAGAACTAGTTTTTATACCCGCCGCGTTGCGGTGGCGACTTAGTATAGACAACGATAAGCTCACCTCGTTTTCAACTTAAATTTAAATCAAAAGTTATAGTAATCTGAATTCATATCATTAGATGGAAAACGTATTTAGAGTATCAGTTATTACATATGATAATAAACTTGTTTTTGTCAAAATGTTAGAACATCTAGACTGTAATATTAATTATGCACGAATAATATTGATTTGACTTCATCAAGAACTATAATAGTATAATAGCATAACTATCCAACAATGATGTTAATCAAACTCTTAGATTTGTATATTAGTTATCTTATATATCAACATGTGAATGACTGACTTAAAATACTTATACTTTTATATATTTAAGTTTAAAATTATTATTAGTAATCATATATTTACATAATTTTTCATTATAGTAAGTAAGAGAGAAGGCATAGGTTTTCATCTCAATTGACAGAGAAAAGTGGTACTTGAAAAAGTATGAGAATGAATGAATGATGATACATGAGATGCAAGCACGTGGGCCAACGTTCATAGGCTACCGGCCTGGTAGGTAAAAGGAAAGCATAGAAAGGTTGTACAACTTGAGATAATTACACGTCGGATAAAATGAGTGCAGGCTAGCATATGGCCATGGGTGTAGGTTAGCATATGGCCACTGGTCCTAAGGAGCTACCCAAAATGTTAGTATAGTATAATATAACGTCTACAAACCAATGGAAACATAGGATTTCCTTCTCCCTCTTTTTTTAAGAATATAACGGTTGTCTCTCTTTTTTAACGGTTGATATGCTCCAAAGGAAACATACTTTCTATATATAAAAGTGCTCACGATTATATATGTTTTACCTCAAATCTGATATAAAAAATATATAGTAAATGGCATAGTTTTTCTCTTTTTTGTAAGAATTTAACATCTAAGGACCGATGAAAATTCATATGCTCCAAAGGAAACATAGTTTCTATATATATAAGTACTCACATTTGTATATGTTTTATCTCAAATCTAATAAAACTAGATAGTAAATGACAAAGTGCTGATGATTTGTAGCTGGAGAAGAAAAGAAATAGATTTGGACGGAATAAAGCATCTCAAAATGAAAAAAGAAACAAGAAGGAAGAAGAACAGGGTATGGCCTGTAGCACTTTGGAAGATACGCCCCTCCCCCGCCGCCGACATAATGAGACAAAACAGGAATAAAACAAAAATCTACTATGTAACATTCCCGAAAATGATACGCCCAAAATTAGATGCAAACTGAATAAAACTATTGGTAGAACAATTTTTTTTAGTGCTAATTAATAAATCAATAGACAAAAATGATATGTAGTTTTGATAAGATTAGGATTAGGAACTTGTGTAATTAGGTTGTTAGTAAAAATGCATATACACATGCATGTACATAAGCACTCAATGTCTACTTCAAGATGATGGTGAAATGCTTGAAGGTAATGGTATTGAATTAGTCAAGCATAGATCAAGTTAAACGATCAACAAGTGCAACAATTAACAAGTTTAATAACATCAACTGCAACATTCCTAAAAGTGTAAAGGTGAAAGATCAAAGCTATAACAATTCATGAAGACTTGAAGATACAAAAATAAAGAACGAAAGAGGATCAATAAAGAATTTATGAGAATTAGAGAGAAAACTAATTTAAATCAAAGTAAAATATAGCAAAATATAGCAAATTAATCTTCTTATTAAAAAAGTCTTGATTGGACTAAACAAGTTGGTTATCAACCTTTGAATTTTGAAAATGAAATAATTTGGTTGGTTTCTTTTTATTTATGGCATGTAATGATGTTGGGAGATAAGAATTGCCGCCATTGGGGTGGTGGCCCAATGGTAGAAGCAAAGCTTCTAGAAACATTTAAGGGGAGGTCATGAGTTCAAGTCTCACAAGAAGTGAAATTTGCCTTAAAAAAAAAAGTAAGAATTGCCATAAATGAAAAGAAAGTATCTTGCTTTTATCAAACCATCACCATGTGATAAAGGTGTTGGTAGGCATTTATAGTTGTTTCAAAATGTTCAAGATTGAAATCAAAGTAGAAGACCACGTGTAGTGAAAAATAGTGTTGTACATGAAGCTGTATAGACGCGTGTGAATGGATATAGAACGTGTCTAAATGGATGTGAATTATAACTCGTACATAGTATAGTATAGTATAGTATAATTATAATTCATACATAGTATAATATAATATTTTAAAAGACAACATAATAAAAATACATGAACGTGGATGACGCAACTCAAAAGTTTAGAAATGGTATTCCCCTAATTCCTCTAATCCCCCTTCATTTTTTTATACTATAAAGTTTGATTAAAAAAAAAAATTGGCCAATCACATCACCCGGGTAGAAAGGGGAATTCTCCACTAACTCACTGATTTTGAGGGGGGGGGGGGGGGGGGGGGGTCTCTTGGAATAGCCTAAAAAACTAGAAACATATACAATGCTCTATATAAATTTAAATAGTTAAAAAGTTATAAACTAATAATTGTTATTCTTATTGTAATGTAAATTTTCAAAAAGGTTTTATCCAATCAAGAAATATAACATTTTGAGAGAGTTTTATGATAATAAGCAAAAAAATGTGTTTTTATGATCCAAAAAAAAAATACTAATCAATTTTTTATGAGACGATGTGGCTTTTTAAGTTTGACGTCAAATCCTAGGGCTTAATTCTGGACAGGCGATGAAAACTATCAACCTAAAGTACGGTAGGGGCCGGGCCAATTTCTGGTGAAGCAGTAAAATGCATAGAGATCGGAAAAAACACCAACGACAAATCACTATGTTGCTCCTTTGTTTAAGATAACTAGGTGTATTAGTACACGCGCGTTGCACATTTTTTATATTGGCTTTTAAAAGGCGGTATTCAAATAACATCAAATAACAACAAATTCAACGTTGAAACTTACAATCATCAATTAACGGGGAGTAATAACTCTGCTAGTTACAGTTAAAAAGCATGGTTAGAAGTTAACGAGGAACAGTAAGTCAGTAACCTAACGATAGTTAGAAATTAACGGAGTTAAAACCGAGAACAGTAACTCTTTTACTTACTATCCAAAACTCTACTTAGAAGTTAACGGGAAACAGTGACTCAGTTAGCTAACAACGGATAGAAGTTAACAGAGTTAAAGTTAAAGCCAACGGAGAACTGTAACTCAGTTACCTAACTACGCTTAAAAGTTAACGAAGTTAAAGCTAACGGCGTTAACAACAACTCGGTTACCTAACGACTGTTGGTAAAGTTAATGAGAAACTATAACTAAGTTACCTAACGGCGGTTAAAAATTAACGGAGGCCATTACCACTAACGCTGTTACCACTAACACCGTTGAAAATAATGCCGGGCACATAAAATAATCTTTAATAATAAAATATGGTATTTGACTATTTGCTCCTTTGCTTAAGATAATCTTTTTAATAATATAATAATAACTAGCCGGACACAATGTTCCATTACCATGAGTATCGGAATCCAATCAATAATCTTACTTTGATCATTCATGATGATGATGGCTTCCTCGCGCATTTCATCCACCTTTATCCACCCTTCCTTTTCTTCTCCGGCCACTCCTTTTCTCCACATTCATAATAATAATAATAATATTAATAATAATAATAATAACAACAATAAGGTACAATATACACTTTTCATTTTCCACTAATTCTTTATTCCACTCTCTGTTTTTTTATTTTATTTTCTTTCTCCCCAATTGTTTATTATTATTATTATTGTTAACCCTAATTTAGTGGCTTACTTTATTGCTTTTACAGTTCTTATGCTTTAATAAGCTGCGGAAACAGCGTAGCAGCATCATATTGCAAGCTACTACTGAAAAGAAGTCTGTTCTTGATAACAGAATGCTGGTGAGTTACTGTTTGACTTTATCTTTTTATTATATTGTAATTATTGATTTTGTTTGATTAAAGTGTTTGATGTTGTGTAGGTGTTTGTGCCTCCTCATCCTTTGATTAAACACTGGGTTTCTGTGCTTAGAAATGAGCAAACACCTTGCCCTATTTTTAGTAAGTTGTTGTTTAACCAAATTTTGTAATTAATTATTTACTTTAGTGTGAAGTTTTTTTTTAATCTTTTTTACTTTTGTTTTTGTTCTTTTTTTATTATTTTTTTATGCAAATGAAAATGTAAGTTGTGTCAATGAATCTTGAAGCTTGTGATTATGCAAATTTGTTTCTAGTTGCGGTGGTAAGCGTCAGTGGCGGATCTAGGCCACAAAATCAGTAGTAACGTTTTTCATTTTTTTCATTTTAGTAGCAACGTTTTCCAAATTTCGTTAAAAAAACCAAATTTTCCACTAATTTTCCACTACGCACGCGAAGTTGAGCTGCAACGTACGCAACCCCTCCCAATGAAGTATGTCCGCCCCTGGTAAGCGTTTTGAGTCCCTCTAGTTAGGGATGGCAACGGGTTAGATTCGTGCTAGGTAATGGTAATTCCATATCCATACCTGGTTTGTAAAACTGTGTCCCATGCTCCGCTGATTGACCGATGATGAACTTAGTTTTCCGTAAAATTTGGGGGGCTGGACTTGATACATATAAAATTTTCAGTAAAAGTGACACTGCGAATTGAAAAAATGGCGGTGGTGGAGGGGTGGCTCCCAATAAGATTCGCTCTTGCCCGGGTCAGTACTCATCGGGTATATGTCTGGTAATTACCCGCTGAACATCGGGCATTGGTTGACGGATCTTGTTAGAATTTGATTGTGTTCTTTCACCTTTTTGGTTATAAGAGTTCTAATTTAATTTGTCAATTTATTGTAGAGAGTGCCATGGCTGAGTTGGGAAGGCTGCTTATGTATGAAGCATCAAGGGATTGGCTGGTATACATGATTCCATTAATTTTATATTTATGACATATACTTTATTAATATTAGAGATTTAGAGATAATAAATATGGATAGAACAGGGTTGACACAAAAGCCAAAATTGGTCTTTTACTATTATATTTATATAAATTTGAGATGTCTACATTTGCCTTTGTGATTTAGCTTTTGGCATACATGAAACTTGTAGTAAACTAAATTTATTGCTTTTTGCAGCCTACAGTTTCAGGGGAGATTCAGTCACCACTCGGGGTTGCTTCAGTGGAATTTATTGATCCTCGAGAACCTGTAGCGGTTAGTATATTTTAGGGTCATGTCACTATGATTTATCAGAATACGTCTTTCGTGTGTGTATATGGTCTAGAAGTTTCCAGAAATGACCAGTTTTCATTTCAGAATTGTTCGGTATCTGCAATCCTTAAATTTCAGTTTTGGTCAGTAGAAAAGCATATTAATCATGTTTTATAGTTAACTCATAAGCCACATTTGCAGGTTGTTCCCATCCTGAGAGCTGGTCTTGCTCTTGCAGAGCATGCAGCGTCCATCTTACCAGCAACTAACACATACCACCTAGGTAATTAATATTGTTAATGTCAAAGAGTGATCTGTTAGTACACTCTTTTACATAAAGTTAACATTTACTACCTATTTTGTATACCGTTTTCTTTTATTTTTACTTTTAAATGAAGGTGTTAGCAGAGACGAGGAGACTCTTCAACCAACGGTATATTTGAACAAGTAAGAAGTACCATTCAGGGTCGTTACTTATTTATGCCGTCATTTTAAAAGCGAATTCTGTGCAATAGCCAATAGGAATCAGCCATTTTATACCAATTTTTCACAAGATATATATTTATTTAATATCTAACCTAAAAAGTAAAATAATCTATAGAAAAAATATAGTGTTCAAACAATTTCATTGAAACCTTTAGTGGAACTATGCAGGTTACCTGAAAAATTTTCTGAAGGAACTAGAGTGTTCGTTGTAGATCCTATGCTAGCAACAGGTAAGTTTGTTTTTAGTTTGTTTGACGTCGAAGCCTGCCCGGCTGCCCTTTATGTTAATTTTATTTTAACTGATAATTCTTTTTTGTATTTTAACAATCTATAGGCGGCACTATAGTTACAGCCATTGACATGATTAAGGAACGCGGCGTTGACAACCAGAATATCAAAGTGGTGAGTATAGAAGCCGTTCCATATTCTGTTGTAAATAGTTGCAAATTTTCCTCGCCGCCCTTCCCCTCTTGCACCTAACAATAGAGATTGGCATGTATTTAGGTGTCTGCTGTGGCATGCCCTCCAGCACTCTCAAAACTGAGTGAGAAGTATCCAGGGTACGAAAGATATGACTACCCCAAAAACCATTGAGACTTGATAACACGTGTTATAATCGTTTGATATTGACATTTTTTTTTATAATTTCCTCAGGCTGCATGTATATGCTGGAATCATTGATCCAACGCTTACTGATAAAGGGTAAGCAATTTCACAAAATCACTAATCATGTATTGTTGAGTGATCTGAAGCTCATGTTTGAATGGTGATTTCAGGATGATTATCCCAGGACTTGGAGACGCGGGAGACCGAAGCTATGGTACATAAAACCCAACCAGATGAGACAATTTGAAGCTTTTTGGCACAAATTTTGCTGAAATTGTTGTTGTTCCAGAGTCTTTATATTGAATTGTAATCATCACGTGAGACGCGGTCAAGTACTTGTTTCTTTAATGTAGTTTTTAATCCTTGGCTCTGTGTTTGTTCAGTAAAAAAAGTTATTGGTTTTTGAAATCAGCATTTTAGGGAAAAAAAAAAAACTTCAAACTGCTTTTTCTGAAGCAGCATATTTCAGTTACAAATATCTGACCAATCCCAGACACTCTCTTGAACGGTTTATTGATACATCAAAACATAGTAATCAAATAAAACGGTTTTAATAAGTAAACCCCAAACACCACATTTGCGGGGCAACATGTTGCCGAGAAGAGAGAATGGGTCGTTTTTTGACCACATCTCCAATTAGAACCTTTAGATCAATTTGAAACCTCTAGGCAAAGTATCCTAGAGTGCCGCCAGTGTTTTGGTGGTTCTACGGTACTTTAGGTCTATTTTGGCGTGACGGAGTGGGAGCAGTCGGGACTAGGGTACCTACCCTCGAGTACCCCTTCCCCCCTAAACGTAATTCCTTAGGTCTACAGTTTGCAGACAACATAAAATGATTTTGTAAGAAAAAATATTTTATTTAACTAAGCTTATTTTGATGAACAAATTATTTTTATTATGAAGATAACAATTTTATGATGAATGTGACCAATTTATGGTTAAAACAGCTGATTCCTGGCTTCCTGCTATATGATATCAATAATTGAGTATAATAAGTAAATTAGTATACATAACTTTTAGTAGAGAACCACTAGACACTGTCATAATACTTCAAAGATATATCATATAGTGGGAGATAGAAAGACAATTATGTGGTTAGATAGCCGTTAATGCATCACTGTTCAGAATGCAGCAACATTCAGTTCAGTAACAACGTCAAGTAAATGTTTAAAATTTGGCTTACTCACATGTTAATATGAAACAAAATCGAAACCGCTAGATCTTGGATAAGATTCTCCAGGCTAATTTTCACCCACCGGGCTATAGGCAACTTACAACCCGTGACAAACTTTTTCAAGAATGGAGCTGCCCAAAATACAAGGATTATTCCGCAACAGCAACAGCAGGATCAAGAGGAAGTCCAGCCTTAAAAAACCATACAAATAAGCAAATGTATTATGATAAAGCTATAAAAAACGGAGTTTACTTTTCTTGTCATCGTTAAAGGGTATTTTAGACATCTCGTTTATAAACAGACACTTCTGTTAAACACCAAGCAGAATCTCCGGCCGGAGATATAAGTATACAAATACCACTTTTGTAGATCTAACAGAACACAGGGGATGAGCATGAGATACGGTAGTGTATCTGGCCGGATAGCAGACAAGCAATATCATATTGCCCCACATTAGATGCAATGATCTCATGCATTAAATGAGTGAAACTAAAAAAATAAGTTTAACATGATGCTAGGAAAACGAAGGCACGATGCGTACATAAAGCCTCCTGAGTCCTGACCCATTATAGTAAAAAGATTATATTATTAATTAAGATGATAACTTTTTTAATCATATTGACATACTAATTACTGATAAATGCACTTTACAATTGAGACAAGTTTATTGTGTCAACCCAACCCAGCCCCTTTTGACCCAATCTCCCATTTTGCTACCTCACGGCTCTACAAGAACATAGAGGTGGCACACATCAGATCATTAGAGACAAAAAGTACCATGCATTGTCATAAAGCGGCGTATGCTATTGACGTAATGTCAAAGATCAAAAGAACAGGTACCCGAACGTTGACTAGAGTTCACTGTAATTTCGCCAAACTGCACGAAATTCCTCACGGAATGTATTCAATCGAGCTTTCAGGTTAGGTGTCCGAAAGCTTGCATGCATGATAGTAGCTGAGAAACAAATAAGAGTTAGCAACAAAACAATACTGGATATTATTCGAGAAAAAAGTTGGAACATACCAAGAAGCCCAACGGCCAATGCCCATAACAAAGTCAAGAGGCCGCAAGAAACAAACCAAAGAAAGAAACTCACTGAAATGACAAAACGGTAAATACTAAAATTCGCCAAAAAGAAGGAATATAAATGGGAAAAGCTTCTCCATACCAGCAGCGGACATAATAACAAATTGCCAACGAGGGTGTCCGCATATATAAATTGCCCTTTTAGACGAAGGGCGCCCTCGAAGAACAGGCCTGCGAATTGCAGATAGCCATGTAAGAAGTGTTACCATTAAATGTTCTAAACATTTAAGCAAAGAAGCTCACATTGGTGGAGGTCTCATTTTTGCAGCTAAATGTGGGGAAAATTGCCTCACAAATCTTGTTACTTTTTCACTAAATGTGCCTGCAAAACTGTAAACCGTTCCATTACCATATAGAGGATGTTTAACAAGCTACACTAAAACCACCACTAGACAGAAATAACCCTTTACAGCTTTCACCGAACCATCTAAACTCATGTTTTTACTTGTACAAACTACCATTCACTTGAAAGAGTATAACAAGAACATACTGTCTTAGTTTCAAGAAAGAGATTAATGCAAAATATCTAATTCCAAACCTAGGTGTTTTCCAAGTAAAAACCTTGACAAGATCTTATTGCAACTTACAAAGCAAAGTATATTCGCATAACTTACAGGATGTTTATAATTAGAAACTAGAAAGAAAATTATTGCCTGGTAAGCACAAGGGTTGGCTTAAAAGAAAATTATATGTTTTTACAGAGGTACTATTCCATACCACACAAAGCATGCTAGGTGTAGATACTCTGTTCTCAATTTTGGTCATGGATATTCTTAATTTGCAATTTTGAAACTTCAACAACAAAAAGAACATATAAAACATAAGAAACACTGAACCAAAAGAACCATACACAAAATTGTGATATCAGCAAAAGGAAAAAAAAGGCGATAAAAACCACTTCACATTATAGAAAAATTCCGTTCAAGTTTTGTGGGTCCACAATTGTGTATTAAAAAAAAATCTAAATGTAGCTTATATTAAATGAACTGTAACAAAATAAATGAAGCCTGAACATAATTTATAAACAATGGAGACACAAGAAACAAGGTTGTTTATATCCAATGGCTTTGCTGGTATGATAGTATGCTTCCCAAAGATGAGGCCCCTCTTTGGCATGAATGGAACAAAAAACTACAATATACCCCTCTTATCTCTCTGATCTTAAAACCTCACAAATCTTCTTTTTCTGAATCCAAGTTTATCAATGTCACTGCCTTTAGCTACACATGTGTGTGTGTGTGTGTGTGAGAGAGAGAGAGAGAGAGAGAGAGAGAGAGAGAGAGAAAAGAGAGGGATTACAAAGGTAGAAACTAGTATTTGCACTCATCAACAACTTCTCTAAGTTGTACACATTTTCAGAGGTCTTTCCAAATAACTGTAGTTCATTCTAAAAATGTCTATAATCGTTTGAAGGGCCAGTTGGTCTGTCATATTGATATATCAACTCGACGTCTTAGTATCACAGAACTCTTCAACACTTATATCCTTTTTTTATTTTTAAACTTGGTATAATTTTATGAGATATTATGATCAGAGATGATACATAAGGAAGAAAACTGTGGAAGAACAAGGACGTAAGTATAGCATAAGCTATTTATTAGATAGGTCGTATTACGGTAGTACCTATTTGGCAACTTAATAAATGTGATTCCTGCATTGTAGAAGTCAAAATATCTACATAGATTGTGAGTGATCCATTCAATCCCATGACCGTTTCCTCTATTCCATACCAAACAACCCTAGTGTTCTTGAAAATCTAAATGGCTGCTCTACCCACTGAAAAATTGTCTTGCCATTCATATACCAAATTACCACATACGACCTAAATAAGAAACATATACTACTAGAGTTGCTACAGTTAAATAACTGTTGGTAGCATTTTGATGCATAAATAGCTTCTACATTTAAATCAGAATTAGTGCTCTAGAGATACTTTGTATCTTCTTTCAGTCTAGTGGTCTTACAAAGAATTAAATTGAAATTGTATGCAAACTTGCTGTAACTTGTCTAGAAGCTCCATCTCATGTCAAATCCCTAACCAATATGGAAGTCCATGGACTAGTGCTGTTTTACTATGCAACCATGGATTAAGAATCTAAGATCTCATACGTCATGTCATATACTTGCTCATCAATCACACACCACAATTTTCTAGAAACCTACGACCGCGCTACTTTCACAAAAACGCGCACACGTAAACCGTCAATAACTGAACAACAATACACCATCATCCAATCATCACCACCATAAAACATCAACATAGTTAACAAAAGGCAAAGAGAAATATACCTATCATTTAAAAAAGCAATTGTGAGAGCTGTAGACACAGCAGCAACAATAGCAAGTGGCCTCCTAAGAAATCCCAATCCTACAAATAACATATTCAAAACAAATCAATTTAAAAACAAATCAAACATATGCATCTCTTTATATCACTTAACTTACCAAGAATAAACAGAATCATGAGAAAGTAATTCGTCCGGTAACTGCAAAAAAAATAAAAAATAAATAAAAAAAATAAAAATAATAATAATGATAATAATAATAATAATAATAATAATAATAATAATAATAATAATAATAATAATAATAAAAATAACAACAACTTACTAGTAGAGATTGCACTTGAGGCGAGTGTTCCATTTGTTGGAAGAACGAGGGAAGGTGAATTTGTTGAAGAATTCGTTGAAGGGACGAGGAGGCGATGACCAATCCACTTCCTTCAGTGCATCCATTAGATCTTCTGTTGAAACCGTTCCCCAATCCATTTCCTTGATTGATGAGGGTGATGAAATCACCAAATATAATTCTAAAGATCGACCTTGGATGGATTTTGGTTATCAATTACGATTTAAGACGTCTCGTGCCTTGTTCTTAACGATCTTAAATTTTCAAATGATTTTTTTTTCTGTCTATTTAGACACGAAATATAGTGATGTGTCAAATTTTGTCTAAACCAATACGTTTTAGATGAGTTAAAATCTTACACCTACTGTCCTTTAGCACTAACCAAGTTAGATTTTAATGTTAAAATTGATCACGTGAGGGACGTGTGAGGGCATAACAGTTAATTCACCTCTCCAAATCAGTTCCCCCTCTTAAAAACCCTCCGTAATACCAGAGTTAAACACATTTGTCCTTCAACTTCGTCGATCATTATCTTCTTCACACAATCAACAATGTCAGCAGATGATGGCTCGGATGATGGCTGGACTATACGAAAAACAACACATATTGTTGATGTCGATGATCTATTCTGTAAGTTTAACCTTAATTTGTTGTGATTTTGTTGTTTTAATGTTGTATGTTTTTAAAAGTTCAAATTTTTAAAATTTTGCAGTTGGAAATCCCAATATGTTCAACATAAAGTTTCATCATGGTGGTAGATTAACTCAAAGTTCAGGTCGTATATATGCAGGGGGTGTGATTGACCACGTTGACTTGTGTGATATTGATAGGTTCTCTGTGCATGAAGTTTCCTTGATGATGGGTATGTTATGATACTCTGTTGTTGATCATATCTATTACTTTTTCTAAAATCTTGAAAAAAAAAATTATATGATGGTATTGAAGACCTAAGTTGTGATCAGGATGTTTTGAGGTTAGCTCAACATGTGGCAGTGCATAAGATAATCAATGTTTTTACTTAACATGGTTTAGATAACATAAAGAAAATTTTATTGACACCAACTAAACCTAGGAGGACTGTTACCATTGAAGAAATTGATGAACCTGGACCCTATGCACTAGTCCCTGCAAAGCTAAATGTAGTCAGAAACTTAAACTTCACTGGATTAGGCAAATGTGTGGACAGTGGCGGAGGGAGGGGAGGGACCAAGGGGTGTCCAGCCTCCCCCAATGGCCCAAATTTAATTAAGTTTTTATGGTACATGTTTAATAAAATTGTATTAAGCCCCCCTTAAGGTCCGCTCCACTCTCCATTATATCCTTCTTCTTTTTTCTTTTTTTGTATCAAGCCCCCATTTAGGTCCACTCCACTCTCCACTAGTAATAATGGTTTATTATGTTTTTTGATTTTTTTTAATGAGTACTAGTTTAAATAATCTAAGCCCCCCTTATTTTGAAATCCTGGCTCCGCCTTTGTGTGTGGAGTCTAGTGGGGCTGGTCAAAACTGTGATGGTGGGGATTCTAGTGTGGTTGGGAAGGGTGGTGTAACTCCATTAGAGGTTAATGATGACATGTTTTTGTATGATAGTGGACCATTGCAAAATGAAGAGGATTTAGGTAGTGCAACACAGTCCAATAAAGAGGATATAGGTAGTGCAAGACAGTCCAATGAAGACAATTTTGAAAGTGATTTTATGAGAAATGATAAGGAGGATAGTGATAGTGATTTTATAGTAGATGAAAACAATTGTATGACTGACCATGAAGTGGATATGAGTGACTATAGGATGCATGTTGACCTTGATGTTGAAGAAGAAGATATATGTAATCAACAACATGGTTTAGAGTCCAATGATGATGAAGTGTTGCAGAATGATGCTTTCCCAAGTGGATTAGAGTCTGATGAGAATGAAACTAGTGCTAGGAGAAGACACCTAAATCAAATAAGAAAGGCAAATCATAATAGAAATGAGAACAAAGTAGTTTTTCACTTAGCCCAAGTATTTGGAACTAAGGAAGAAGCAAAAAAGTTGATTAAAACTCATTCAGTTGAGACAAGAAGGCAAATTGTTATTGTGAAGGATGATAAGAAAAGGGTTAGGGCAGTGTCACGGTACCTTACAAAAATTTGATGTTGATGATTATGGAGTTCATATTGTAAGTCAACCAAAACCTAAGGGGGCTACTCGGAAAAAGTTAAGAACTACAACACCTGTTGTGGAAAAATCAAAAGCTAAGGGGGCCAATATAAATAAGGGTAAAGTTAGGGGACCTCCTGTAAACAAGGGTAAAGCTAGTGGAGAATCCAACATGTTTCGAAGCTTCCCCAGCAAGCCAAAGGAAGCTTCGCCAACACAACTGGAAGATACCTTTTGGGGCAGCCTTGGGACTCACCCCTGCCCCAGACAAAATATCTCTAACGCAACAGGCTGCCCGTCAGAGTTCCTCTCCAATCAGAGACTGCTCTCAGTCTGACATACAGAAAGGACGACGACGTGTGTAACACCCCAACCGATGGCGGAAACATCGAGGTGTCACGTAGTGACGATTGTTCAATAGCTCATGGACTAAAGTGTAAATTTGAATACATTGATTAAATAATTTATTACATTTAAATGAAATACAACGATTCTAACTGCCAACTAAATTTAAATACAATGAATCAAAATCTAAATATAAATCCGAAAGCTTAAAGGATGCATCTCAAAACAACCTGAAACATGTACAAAATAATTTGGTCAATACAAAAATTGTATTGGTGAGCATACCCTGTTTAAATAAATATAGTAGAAAAGTGTTTAGCAATTCATGTGTCGTATACTGTTTGCAATTATGTAATAAGTGGTATCCGGGTCAAATCAACCCTAAGAGAAGAAAGCAGATATATATAGTATGCGCTAGTAGTAATGTAATACATAGCAATGACGAGGACTCTCAACAGAGTCACAAGGGTATAAACCATAGTACTATTCATTGAAATGCCAGGCCGCAACGGTTAATGATTTGACAGGTCATGGATACACAAAATGACACAAGCAAACACACATAAGAATTGCTATTTTAGTAAAAGGAAATATAAACTTGATAGTAAGTACATGAGTCACCCCGAAATGTAAAATAGTAAAAAGGGGAAAGATATACTCACAGTTTGCGAAAGCGATCAAAATCCACTTAAGCGGTCGTGAGCTAAGTAATGGGAATTCCGAGGAATTCAACCTATAATGTGTAAGAATACTAATAAGGAAGTGTCTAAAAAGTCTAAGGTATCTAGGGTCTAAGGCATTAGGGTTTTGCTAAGTCGATTTGGGGAATTAGAGTTTTATGAAAAGTCGCGTTAATATAAAAGTTGTATATCACAATTAATATATGAAAGGTTGTAAATGTGGTTTAGGTATATAATTATTACCTATTGAATATTTAGATCAAAATCTGTTTGAATAATTAAGACAAAATAATCTAGTTAATTACTTTAACTAAATTAAATAAATACAATAATCATAAATGTATAAATAATTAATTATGTGTTTCACAACAATCTAATAAATGGTAATTAAGATTTTCAAACATAAAACATTTCTATATTATAAGAAAAATATTTATAAAATAGATATTTAAATAGTGTGAATAAATATATGTTCAATTATGTCTAATTAAACATAAATAAGATTAAAAATACAAGACATGATCCAAAAATACTAATTTTATAGAAAATGGATGATTTCTGACGTAAACAAATTAAAATAATTTTCCCATAATTTATATAGACTCGTTTATATTTAAAACTGATTTAACGAGATTAAATTATGTTTTAATGATTAAAATTAGAAAAATCAATAAAAATAATTGTTTTCTGAACCAAATATTTTTATATCAATTCATGATGATGAGAAATAATTACCCAAAAAGTTTGAGATTAAAATCATTAAAAATGAATTTTTTATCAATTAAATATGATTAAAAGAAGTTAATTCAATAAAAATATAAAAATAAAACATTTTTCTGAAAATAAAAGTGGGACAATTTTCTATGAGGTGTCAAGAAGCTACTCCTAAATTTTTATAATTTTTGGAGCAAAAATGAATTTATTATGAATATTCTAATTCTTGTATAAATTTTATATTCATGTTTATATAAAAACAATAAATAAAGAAATAGATAAAACCCATTAATCAACAAAAAAGAAATGACAAAAACAAGCCCCTTGAAGGACTCGAACCTGGGACCAAGAGGTTCCTTACTCATGCATTAACCACTAGCCCACACCTTAGTTTGTTGATTCTACTTAAAGAAAAAACTTTTTAACATTTCATACATATGCATCATCTTCTTCCCCAATTCACCTAGCCGAGAACCCTAACCCTAAATTATACAATCACCCGGTTAAGACAAGATTAAGCCCTGAAATGTTAGGGCTTTTAATGAGGACACTACTAGGATCAAAATGGCATAGAAACTAGAGA
Organism: Ambrosia trifida; assembly: GCA_028751855.1. Lineage (NCBI taxonomy): Eukaryota > Viridiplantae > Streptophyta > Magnoliopsida > Asterales > Asteraceae > Ambrosia > Ambrosia trifida. Next base: position 44,404,489 of record CM054127.1, read on the forward strand.
CTCACAATATGTTTTGAAGCTCGAAAAACCCGATGTGCAGACCCGAACTCGCGAGACCATATACCACGTTTCTGGACACGATTTGCAGGATTTTTATGTGGGTTTAAGTCGAGTAATGTTACAGGAACAAGATGGTAGGGTTGGTTTATATGATGGTTGAGCAAAACGCATGTTTTAATTCGCTTTGGGTCTCCGGCGGTTACACTCTTTAAATCATGATTACACCCATTCAAAGCACGTGTAAATGCTCGTTTTTAATCAGTCTAACAGTCAAAAATTGAAGAAGAAACGTAAAGGAGTGAAGATAGCACGCTTTAATGTATTAAAGATGGGGTTTCACTTCGCCGGACGAGTGGCCGGATTCCGGCCAAACCCTCGCCGGAAAAAAACGTGGTCCAGGGGGGGAAAGAAACAGATTTAAATAACTTTTGTTATTTGGCAAATTAGGTCCCTCCCTTACTTAACTAAGTTGATATTATGATTAACTTGGTTAATAATTTCTTTATAAAACTTTAACTTAGTTAAACTAGGTTAACTAAAATGTTTTTAAATTTTATAAATCTTAAACTTTCAAAACAATTTGTTAATCTCAGTAAATAACTAATATATATATTTTGGTATAAATGCTAAATTATATCTTAAATTAAAATAATGTATTCATGTACGCGTTCGGTCAAAAATGTAAACGTTTCCAAATAAATAAAAAAATAATAATAATCGAAAGAACTCAAATTTTATTAGATTCAAAACATTGAAAGTACACGGACTAGATCTGACAACCTGCAAAAAGTTAAGGGTGACGGTTGTCACAGTCTCCCCTACTTTAGAAAATTTCGTCTCGAAATTTCTCTCAAGTGGTGGTTACTATGAAACCAAAAGGTGTTGTAAAAGCTAAGTGTGTTTTAAAAGTAATTTCATCATTTATGATTTGACAAAATTTAAAATAGTTGTCTAATATCCGAAGTAAAAGTTTTAATTTTTAACAGATGACCTGAGGTTAGAAAGTTGAGAGTTTAACTGAGAAAAGTTTTGGGAATGTGTAACGGGTGAGGGTAAATGTACTAAGGAAGCAGTCTCCCCTACTTTAGAAAAATTTCTGACTAAATGTTGGTTAGAGTGCAGCAAGTATCCAAGTAATCGAGTGTGTAAGAGTATACAAGGTTCGTGTTTTCTGTATAGGTGGAGAGAAAGACTCTAGGAAGACGAATTGAAGCTAACGTAAGAACGTTCCTATCGAAAATGCTAGCTATTAGCCCACTGTTCTAATAAAGAGATAAGTATAAAGTAGTGGATAGGTTCTTGGTCAAACTCCTAGTCCGTTCTCGCAGTATCGTTTGTGCTTATATATAGGGTGTATCGCAGCTGACCCACCACACTCCCGATACTTTGGATTCGTACCAATTGACTACCAATAGCCTAAGTAGAATCACACACCACCCTCATGTACCTGTAAGCCCATGATTGCGTTCCGGACCGTAATCATCGATTTACCTTACACTAGGGTGTTATGCTTTTCCATAACCCTAACATGAAATAAATGTGTGCAACCACTATGTAATAGCCACTGTAATGAAATAATGTTTAATCATGTCATGGTTAGAGGTCCTTCCCTTTCGGGTTTTCCCTTTAACCGTAATGTGAATAACATGTAAGTATAAGACATGGTTAGAGGTTCTTCCCTTTCGGGTTCACCCTTAACCGGTAGTTTCTGTTTAAATCGTTGGCTTTAAACACTCATATTGATAGACTCTGAGATTTACACCGTTCCCCTCGGATTAAAGAAATACTCTAATCCGAGTCGTACGTGGGCACCGACTTAGATCTCATACGAGTTATCAACTAGTATGTTTATTGGCCATGATGAAAAACAAAATAATGTAAAGTATAACAGGGTTTTGCTCAAAACAGGAAAGAAAAATATGCATACCAAATATGCGTCAAAGTACATAAGTATAGCATAAAACTTCGATTGAAAGAATGGTATAACATAAATCGAGTAAATCGCACAGTTGCACAAAATGAAAATAAACGAGTTGAATTAATGCAAAATAGGCAATGTGAAAAAAATCACAAATAACGTGTTAGAAATAACTATGAATAAAAATGGTGCAAGTTTAAAATAATGAAATTTACGGCAAATGAATGTGTACGGAACAGGTGTATAGCCTACTGGCATGTGAGTTTAAAATCTAGTAATTTTACATATATGCGTTATACTATAAAAGACATTTAGCAACATTCTGATAAAAAGATGTCTACTCGACTTTGTGATACTGTTGAAAGAATAGTTAGTGATGCATGAGAATAAATTTTTTTTTAGAAATCGAAGTGTGTTTTAGATTCAAAGCAGGTTCATTTGTAAAATCTTCGTAAATACACATTTTACAAGAAGTCGAGTTTGAAAAATGTTTTAAGGCTTATTATTAGTTGCAAATTTCTCTCGAAAATATATATTGGATACGTCATATGAAAACAGAAGATTTACATTTGGTCTTTAAAATATGCAATACAAGTTTGTAAAATGCAAAATGAAACCATTTCATGAAGTATGTGTAAATCAAATGTGTTTTTTAAAAGACCAAGATTTAAAATGACGTGAATGATAAAATTAACGTATGTAATAGATTACCAATATTTAAGAAATTCATAATCAACGAGATGTAGAAATAGATCCTTGAGATGTGGATTTCACTCCTAACTCAAAGATGCATTTCAAAATTGAAAACGATTGTGGAATGAAACCAATTACTAAGTTAAGGATATCACTCCCAGCTTAGTGGTTAAGTTTCTTTTTGAAGGAAATACTCTTTGAGGTGTGGATGTCACTCCTATCTCAAAGATATATTCCTAAGATAAATAACCTATAGAGGAGTGAAACTAATCACCAAGGTATGGATAACACTCCTAACTTGATGATATCGTTTCGTTTGTGAAATACGAGCGTCTTCTTCGCCAAGCAAAATATCGAAAGAATAACGAGGAATAATCATAACGAAAATATCTTGAAAGAAAATATAAAAAATAAGAGAAATATAAATGAGAGGACTCGTGAAAGTAAGCTTAGTTATAGACTAGACTAAAAGGCATTCTAATAACCTAATTCCCTATAACCATGGCTCTGATACCAATCTGTAACACCCCAACCGATGGCGGAAACATCGAGGTGTCACGTAGTGACGATTGTTCAATAGCTCATGGACTAAAGTGTAAATTTGAATACATTGATTAAATAATTTATTACATTTAAATGAAATACAACGATTCTAACTGCCAACTAAATTTAAATACAATGAATCAAAATCTAAATATAAATCCGAAAGCTTAAAGGATGCATCTCAAAACAACCTGAAACATGTACAAAATAATTTGGTCAATACAAAAATTGTATTGGTGAGCATACCTTGTTTAAATAAATATAGTAGAAAAGTGTTTAGCAATTCATGTGTCGTATACTGTTTGCAATTATGTAATAAGTGGTATCCGGGTCAAATCAACCCTAAGAGAAGAAAGCAGATATATATAGTATGCGCTAGTAGTAATGTAATACATAGCAATGACGAGGACTCTCAACAGAGTCACAAGGGTATAAATCATAGTACTATTCATTGAAATGCCAGGCCGCAACGGTTAATGATTTGACAGGTCATGGATACACAAAATGACACAAGCAAACACACATAAGAATTGCTATTTTAGTAAAAGGAAATATAAACTTGATAGTAAGTACATGAGTCACCCCGAAATGTAAAATAGTAAAAAGGGGAAAGATATACTCACAGTTTGCGAAAGCGATCAAAATCCACTTAAGCGGTCGTGAGCTAAGTAATGGGAATTCCGAGGAATTCAACCTATAATGTGTAAGAATACTAATAAGGAAGTGTCTAAAAAGTCTAAGGTATCTAGGGTCTAAGGCATTAGGGTTTTGCTAAGTCGATTTGGGGAATTAGAGTTTTATGAAAAGTCGCGTTAATATAAAAGTTGTATATCACAATTAATATATGAAAGGTTGTAAATGTGGTTTAGGTATATAATTATTACCTATTGAATATTTAGATCAAAATCTGTTTGAATAATTAAGACAAAATAATCTAGTTAATTACTTTAACTAAATTAAATAAATACAATAATCATAAATGTATAAATAATTAATTATGTGTTTCACAACAATCTAATAAATGGTAATTAAGATTTTCAAACATAAAACATTTCTATTTTATAAGAAAAATATTTATAAAATAGATATTTAAATAGTGTGAATAAATATATGTTCAATTATGTCTAATTAAACATAAATAAGATTAAAAATACAAGACATGATCCAAAAATACTAATTTTATAGAAAATGGATGATTTCTGACGTAAACAAATTAAAATAATTTTCCCATAATTTATATAGACTCGTTTATATTTAAAACTGATTTAACGAGATTAAATTATGTTTTAATGATTAAAATTAGGAAAATCAATAAAAATAATTGTTTTCTGAACCAAATATTTTTATATCAATTCATGATGATGAGAAATAATTACCCAAAAAGTTTGAGATTAAAATCATTAAAAATGAATTTTTTATCAATTAAATATGATTAAAAGAAGTTAATTCAATAAAAATATAAAAATAAAACATTTTTCTGAAAATAAAAGTGGGACAATTTTCTATGAGGTGTCAAGAAGCTACTCCTAAAGTTTTATAATTTTTGGAGCAAAAATGAATTTATTATGAATATTCTAATTCTTGTATAAATTTTATATTCATGTTTATATAAAAACAATAAATAAAGAAATAGATAAAACCCATTAATCAACAAAAAAGAAATGACAAAAACAAGCCCCTTGAAGGACTCGAACCTGGGACCAAGAGGTTCCTTACTCATGCATTAACCACTAGCCCACACCTTAGTTTGTTGATTCTACTTAAAGAAAAAACTTTTTAACATTTCATACATATGCATCATCTTCTTCCCCAATTCACCTAGCCAAGAACCCTAACCCTAAATTATACAATCACCCGGTTAAGACAAGATTAAGCCCTGAAATGTTAGGGCTTTTAATGAGGACACTACTAGGATCAAAATGGCATAGAAACTAGAGACTCACAATACGTTTTGAAGCTCGAAAAACCCGATGTGCATACCCGAACTCGCGAGACCATATACCACGTTTCTGGACACGATTTGCAGGATTTTTATGTGGGTTTAAGTCGAGTAATGTTACAGGAACAAGATGGTAGGGTTGGTTTATATGATGGTTGAGCAAAACGCATGTTTTAATTCGCTTTGGGTCTCCGGCGGTTACATTCTTTAAATCATGATTACACCCATTCAAAGCACGTGCAAATGCTCATTTTTAATCAGTCTAACAGTCAAAAATTGAAGAAGAAACGTAAAGGAGTGAAGATAGCACGCTTTAATGTATTAAAGATGGGGTTTCACTTCGCCGGACGAGTGGCCGGATTCCGGCCAAACCCTCGCCGGAAAAAAAAACGTGGTCCAGGGGGGGGAAAGAAACAGATTTAAATAACTTCTGTTATTTGGCAAATTAGGTCCCTCCCTTACTTAACTAAGTTGATATTATGATTAACTTGGTTAATGATTTCTTTATAAAACTTTAACTTAGTTAAACTAGGTTAACTAAAATGTTTTTAAATTTTATAAATCTTAAACTTTCAAAACATTTTGTTAATCTCAGTAAATAACTAATATATATATTTTGGTATAAATGCTAAATTATATCTTGATTAAAATAATGTATTCATGTACGCGTTCGGTCAAAAATGTAAACGTTTCCAAATAAATAAAAAAAATAATAATCGAAAGAACTCAAATTTTATTAGATTCAAAACATTGAAAGTACACGGACTAGATCTGACAACCTGCAAAAAGTTAAGGGTGACGGTTGTCACAACGTGGCAGCCTCCCAGCCAAGATATCTTCCTGACAGCAGGCTTTCTCAACCTGTCTCGAGGTCCAAGGAAAAGTATGATTACCCAGTAGGCGGACGCCACGTGTACGCCGACCATCAGCATCCATTCAACGGACGCCATATATACAAACGTCAGGATGGTAACATCCCCCCTTACCATTTTACTTTCTCCTTTTTACCAAAACCCACTTGCACCAAATGGGCTTAAGGACTTGGGTCGGAATCTTGGAGACACCTCTACCTGGGCCGGGCCCCATCAAGGGTAGAGGATGGGCTGAGAAAGTGTGATGTCAAGGTAGTACAAAAGGGGGAGCTCCTTCTCCTTTTGTTGGCATCTAATATCACACAAACTTTCACTCAAGAAGAACACGAACTCCTTCATATCTTCTTCAACCCCTTGTTTATTACACTAACCTTTAGAGGCTCGGCTCTTCTAATCGATAGTCTCCTAAACTCCTTGGTCTTGTCCTTAGACCCTCTCGTATTTTATAAACACTCCTATTTACAAAATACAGTAGAATCACCACTTGGATTAGCGCCTATACGGTAATCCAGGATTTGTGTTTCTTCAATTAAAGAAGTTGCGTATATGTTAATTCGTTTAACTTTATAGATAAGTCTAATTTTTTCCTTCTTATATTTAAAGATTGAAGTTGTTTTACTTTCCAAAAGTCAAGCTTTTTTAGATACATAAGGATAAATAATAAGATGTACAAGTTTATTTCTCTAAGGTATGATGTTATGATACTTATCTTTGACTACTTAATCATCCGCTATACACATTAGTTTCTAGATTTACATTTGTTTTGTTTTGTTTTGTTTATACGTGGTCATGTTTTTTTAATGAAATACAGCTTGCGTGCAATCCACACACAATCTATGACAGTGAGCTTATTGATGGGGTGCTGGTGTTAATAAAATGTGACATCCATCACCCTCATCTTTCATCTAATTGACAAAAATAATCCTTCAAATAATTCCATTATAGTCCCTGTAAGTTTCGTCGTTTTCAAAATTTATTTTAGAGCGAACTAAAATTTAATCATTTATATTTGTTATGGATCGGGTATACGTTTTAAGTAAATGCGTATGTTGAAACGTCATCCGGAAAGGTTATTATAAAAATTTCAAGTTTTATAAAAGATTAGAGTTTTAAAAGGTTAAATATAGTTAACTTGGTTAAGTTTTATAAAGGTAGACCTAACTAATTCATAATATAACTAACCTAGTTACAACATGATGGACTAAATATGCCAAACATCAAAACTTTTAAAAACCAACCCTCCCTTTCCCCCTGGACCACGTTTTTCCGGCGACAAGGCCTCCGGCCACCAGAATTATTTCCGGCCAACATTAAAAACATCATTTATAACATGATTTAACCCGATTTAATGATTTCCAAGCGTTTCTCCATCGTTTCCAAGCGTGTAATGAACTTAAAACTGATATTGAACGCGCATATAACTGTGTTGATTCGTAACCGATTGGACCATTTAATACCAAGTTCAAACACCCCTTAAAACGGATTGTTTACTATAAATTGTTTATGCCAATTCGTTTATGCACATTCACCAGTCATAAACCCACAACAATAAACAGTAAATCGTGACTAGAAGCTTTCTAATGGAGGTTTTATGTTCAGACCTTCATTCGCATTTTTCGAACTCAAAATCATCTTGTAAGTTCCTTTTCTTCATGCCGTTTAGCTCCTGAAATCTTAGCCTTCGAAAGCCCTCTGATTCTTGTGGTTATTATGGTCGAATTGTGTATGCAAAAAAACTAAGGTTAGGGTTTGTTATTTGGGGAAGATGATGAATACTTATCATATTTTAAATACATATTGTTTCATTAAAAATCAACAAAAGCTTCACTTGGTAGAGTGGTTGAGAGCATGTGAACAATTGAAAAGGGGTCCGGGTTCGAGTCCTGCTTCCCGACAGTTCTTACTTTTTTTTAAATCATCTTTTTTTTTATTTATTTCTTATCTTTGTTTAAATGTATATAATCTATAAAACGTGAAATATTCATAATAAATTCATTTTTGATCCAAAATTTATGAAAATTTAGGTGTAGGCTCTTCACACCTCATAGGAAAATATCACATTTTTATTTTTTGGAAAATATTTTGTTTCATGATTTTTATTAATTTAATTTGTTTTAATCATATTTAATTGATTAAAAATTCATTTTTAATGATTTTAATCTCAAACTTTTTGGATAATTATTTCTCATCATCATGAACTTATATAAAAATTATTGGTTCAGAAAACATTTATTTTTATTAAATTGTCCTAGTTTAACCATTTAAACATGATATAAACTCATTAAATATGTTTTAAATACAAATAAATTGAGAGAAATTATGGAAATATTATTTTTAGTATTTAACATCAGAAAATAATTATATTCTTATAGAAATAGCATTTTTGGTCATGTCTTGTATTATTAACATAATTTATGTTGAATTAGACATAATTAAACATTTATTTATTTACACTATTTAAACATCTATTTTATAAATACCTTTCTCATAAAATAGAAATGTTTTATGTTTAAAAATCTTAATTACCATTTGTTAGATCATTGTGAAACACAGAATTATTTATTTATACATTTATAATTATTGTATTTATTTTAATTTAGTTAAAGTAATTAACTAAATTATTTTGTCTTAATTATTAAAACATATTGTTATCTAAATATTCAATAGGTAATAATTATATTACTTAAACCACATTTACAAACTTTGGTATATTATTTTTAATATACGTCTATAATAATTCGATTTATCATAAAAACTCTAATTCCCCAAATCGACTTAGCAAACCCTAATGCCTTAGACCCTAGTTACCTTAGACTTTTTAGACACTTCCTTATTAGTATTCTCACACATTATAGGTTGAATTCCTCGGAATTCCCATTACTTAGCTCACGACCGCTTAAGTTGGATTTTGATCGCTTTCGCAAACTGTGAGTATATCTTTCCCTTTTTTACTGTTTTACTACTTTGGGGTGACTCATGTACCTATTAATCAAGTTTCTATTTCTTATACTTAATGCAATTCTCATGTATGTTTGCCTCATGTGATTTGGTGTGTATTATACTTAATCATTAACCGCTGGGCGCCCTAGCATTTCAATGAATAGTACTATGGTATACCCCCTTGAGACTCTGTTGAGAGAATCTTGGTCATTGTCTTGTTAATTCATTATTCAAATTGTTAGTCATGTGTTAGTCATTATTCATAGGCTTGGTTTTGACTGATACTACTTATTACATATTTGCAAACGGTATACAACACATGAATTGCTAAACATTTTTTCTACTATATGTATTCAAACATGGTATGCTCACCAATACATTTTTGTATTGACGTATACTATTTTCGTACATGTTTCAGGTTATTTATGAGATGACTTTTAAGCTTTTGGAATTTTTAATTAGATTTTGGATTCATTGTATTTCAGTTTTAGTTGTCACTTTAGAATTTTTGTATCTTGTATTTTTCTTTCAATGTAATAAACTACTTAATCAATATATCAAAATTTATACTTTTAGTCCATGAGCTGTTGAACAATCGTCACTACGTGACACCTCGATGTTCCGCCATCGGTTGGGGTGTTACATAAAACTTAAACTTCTTTTCAAAAAGAGCAAAGTCCCGAAGGAGGTGTCAAAAGCTTGGTGAAAAGGTAATTAAGTTAGAAAACAATAAGACACTTACAAGTTTTAAATTTATAAGTTAAAACGATAGTTGCTCAACGTTTTAAACCCAGCACAACAGGCAAGCGTACCTATCGTGTATAGTATAAAAATGTACAAGTACCGAGTATCGAATCCGTGAACACGATTTTTACTACACAGCTTTCCTAAAAATTACTTAAAAGACTTAAAATGCGATAAGAAAAGGAAAAAGAGAGATGTAAACTTTAAGAGAAATCAATGACAAAACAATGGTGTTGCTTCAGGATCAAATGGAACCTGGTATGATGATAATAATCTTTTATTAAAGTGGTGTTTTTAAGTTACGCACTTGTGCTTTAACTTAGAGTTGCCTAACTGCAATCTTAATATTTTTATAAGGGTCTCCAAACTTGGTAGCTCACCTCTCAACAATGGAAAGAAAATGACTCGAGACTGTGTCGACTCAACACCGAATTACCTACCTCCCAGTGTTGCGATATAGACATTTAACTACTCTAGACTTTTATGAATAACTTGTCGGTGGCCGGAGCATGACCGAACAAGTTACCACTTAATATCATAGAGGAGTCATGACTAACCAGAAAACGTGCATCCCCTACTTGATTTAATTAACTTATCAAGAAGTGAGTGGTCTATTATTAACTGTGCGGCAGTATAATAATGAAAGAAAATAAAGTCCGTTTTCTTTCAACACGGATTCATCAATCCTTAACTTGGGCTAAAGTTTTCACATAGACAATGATGCTAAGTCGCATAAAGCTGCACGCCAAAGTGAGGGTGTTAACCACTAGCTACCAGTATGCAATCGACGTACATGTACAAAACTCTAATGTTATCGTAAACTATGATTTCACTCAAACACAGGTATAAAGCTTCCACAGCAACACAAACAAGATGAATTCAACCGGCGTAAGAAGGCTATTCCTTATATTGTTTGGCAAAAAATGCACGTCTATTTATCTGTTAATTTCGGATTTTATATAAGAATAAATATGCACATCAAAAGTAGCAAGCGAGAATTGACATTAACTTAATTAAATGTCACTTAGTTATTAACTTAATTAAATGTCACAAATAAGAATACTAACTTCTTTTTTGACAAAGGAAAAAAACTAATTTAAGTACTATACAATACATCACAAGACCGTTAGGGTCTGTTTGGTATGGGGTAATGGAATGAGAGATGGAATGGAATGGAAGAGGTAATGGAATGGGAGAGGTAATGGAATGGATCATTACCATTCCATGTCTTGTTTGGTTATCATGTGGGAATGAAATGAATTCTTAATTTGTGTTATTTGGTATGTAAGAAAAAACGAAAATATAAAATCGATGGTGAGTGGTGGGTGGCAGCAGTGACGGTGGTGGGTGGCGGCGGCGGCAAGGGCGGTGGTGGCAGTGGGGCGATGGCGGTGACGATGGTGGGTGGGCGACGACGACAGTGGTGGGTTGCAGCGGTGACGGTGGGTGGTGCTGGCGATGACAGTGGTGGAGGCAGTGGGTGGCAGTGACGCAGGTGGAGGTGGTGGTTGGACGGTGGTGACAATGGTGGGTTACGACGATGGTAGCAATGGTTGTGGGTGGCAACAATAGGCGGTGGTGGTTGGATGATGACAACGGTGGTGGGTTGTAATAATAATAATAATAATAATAATAATAATAATAATAATAATAATATATTTGTTTCCATTCCTTGAAGGAATGAAAAAAAAACACCACCTTACCAAAGAATGAAAATTCTTAAAATGGAAGGAATCACATTCCTTATGGAATGATCCATTCCATTACTATATGGTAACCAAACATGTTTAATTTCATTCCATGGGAATGATCTATTCCATTCCACCTTTGATTCATTCGTATCAAACGCTACCTTGATAAACTAAAAGAAAATAAGTACCGTGTAATTATATTAGATAGGAATGAAAATCTTTCAAATACAACATCAAATGTTATATATAAAGAAGTATTTAGAAATTTATAAATAATTATAATTTGCTTCTTTTTTTTTTATACATTTGTTAACTATTAACATTTTGTATTATAAGTTTTGAGCCTCGTGTATCACACGACATATATAAAACTAGTTTGGTTTGCATAAGAACACCACATTGTGCACATAAACCCCACGGCGCACAATAGCTTACACCACCTGAAAAAACCTTCCAAGACACACAACACATTAATTCAAAACCTTCTTCTTTTTTTATTTAACCTTATCATCATCTAATCACACCAACATTAATCAATCATATCACACAAAATCATCAAAACTAATTCAATAACTTAATAATAATAATAATCTCTAATCTATAAATCCCCTGTACATACACACACACACTCATCAAACACCAGTAGCTCATCTTGTTGACTTCAAATACTTCCAAACCTAGGGTTTATTCTCACTTTTTTTTTCAATTTTTTTTTTTAAACTTTAAACAAATCATGTCTCAGTCTTCATACAGAGCTCGATCGGTTGGGGATTACGTTGTGGGGAAACAGATCGGGTCGGGTTCGTTTTCTACAGTGTGGCATGCGAGGCATAAGATCCATGGAACTGAAGTTGCAATTAAGGAGATTCTTACTGGCAAGTTGAATAAAAAGTTGGAGGAGAGTCTCATGTCTGAGATTGATATTTTGAGGAATATTAATCATCCTAATATTATTCGTCTGCACGAGATGATCAAGGTAGTTATTTTTATTACTAATTGAATTATTTAATTATTTAATGTTGTAATTAAGGTTTATAAGATTAGGTGATAATTAATGTGTGTTCAGTTTTGTTATTGGTGTTTGGATAGATTATATTAGGATTTTAAAGTAGTTTGTTTAGGTGTTGTAAGGTTAGTCTGCTGTTTGGTGTAGTTTGGAAGTGGTGTGTATGTCGCTTTTAAGCGATGGTGTTTGTTGATATGATTATGTTGTTTGTTTGAGGAACTGAGGAAGTGTGCTGCTCGATTTAGGATTTGGTTCTATGCTTGGTTTTAAAAAGTGATAGGTGCACAAAAGCGACGAGGTCTAGGAGCGATTCGCAAAAGCGGTGGCCTTTTGGTCGAGGCGCAAACTAATTATATAATTTTTTTTTATATATCCCACATGTATCCTTTAGGTATTTGGCTTCTTTTACCCAAAACATAGCTATAAATAAGGTTTTTATATCATTTTACCTACATGTACAAGCCCAAAAACCCAATGTACAACACTTTTATGCAGAAAAATATCCCAGGTACGTGAGGCGCGCATCTCAGGCCTGAAAATACAAAAAAAAAAAAAAAAACTGAAAAAAGCGCTTTTTTGACGTTTTTGGGAATTTGTGTAAGTGCAGAGCACTGAGGCTCCAGAGGCTGCGCCTTGTTGCGCCTCAGGCGCGCTTTTTAAAACCCAAGTTCTATGTCGTGATATTTAAAATGAAGTGTAACTTAACTCATGAGATAAGGGTAGGTGAGCCAATAGCTTTACTGAATTTTAGAAATGCAATACACGTGAGAAAAGTGGACTAGTGGAGTACATTAGTCTATTTCATATGGATATTTGATGTATATAGAGTTGTGGTTAGTTTACGTGTGATAGAGTGAAGTTCTTGGAGTGAGTCTCTAAACATTGATTGTGAATACAATCAAACACTAGACTTTTTGTCAAGTTTCATGCTTGACGATCTGTTGAAAAAATATGCGGTTGATGATAGATGGAGGTATATAAGTGAAGATAATAGGTCTTTATAAGGTACTTAGTAGTTACTAGTTAGTACTAAATGGCTAGAAAGAGGGAATGTATTGAAAAGGGCTTGGGTGAAAAAAACTAAAAAAGTAAAGTCCCAAGTGATAAATCATGTTACTGACTTACAGTTTGGGGATGAATTATTGATACGTGCCATCCAAGCCCACGTACTCCATGTCATGCATTTGATCCTTAGTTATATTTGTTCCTATTTATTAGTAGATAGTGGTTTAGTGGGAGTAGTTTTCTTTAGTTGTAGTGGCCATTTCCCTTTTGTTTATTTATAACCGTAAGACTATATATATGTGCTATGAAGTGATTATTGGATATGAATGAAAATGAATTGAATCTATATTTCTCTCTAAGTTTCTAATCTAGCTTCTCATCTATGTTTCTTTGAGTTTTACCCACTCAACGGGTTATCTATCGGTTACTATTTTCTTTGGCCAATCGGTAATCGGTTGGAACCACAACAGTGGTATCAGAGCGGTCTTGATCCCCTCTATGGATGCTCGTGAATGGAATGCTACAATGGCTCGAATCGAGTCCACGCTTTTTGAGATGAGGGATCTTCTCAAAAACGAGTCCCGAAGATGGGCAACCTATAGCACTATTTTCTCTTCACCATCCGCTTCCGCACCACCACAACTAGTCCTAAATACTGCACCACCACCAAAACCCGCCTCGATATGGGCACCCTCACCCCCTTCGTCTATACAACAAAAACCACCATCAGTTTGTTTAAAATTACAAATACAACCTGATTTGATTGGTCCACCTCTTACAAGTGTTGTCAAGAATAATTTTGATAAACTCATGGTGCTTGTTTCTAATAATGAACCTACTGTCCATAAGAAGCCATTTGAGAACAAAACCAAGAAACTTGCGGTTCCATTTTCCCCTACCCTAGTTGAATTAATAGAGGGTAAAATCAAGGCATACATGGTCCATGTTTCTAATCATGACCTTGATGTGGCTAAAACCAAGGAACCATGGTGCTTCGCTAAGTCTTCACCGGATGCTACGAAGGTGACAGAGTGGCGGCCTCCGTGGCTCTTCATCAAATCGTCTTCAAGTGCGGACAAGAGAACCGAATGGCGACCACCGTGGAGGGTTCCAGAGACAAATTCCGATTTGATCCTTGAGGACAAGGATGTTTTGAGCTGGCGGGATTGATACGTGCCATCCAAGCCCACGTACTCCATGTCATGCATTTGATCCTTAGTTATATTTGTTCCTATTTATTAGTAGATAGTGGTTTAGTGGGAGTAGTTTTCTTTAGTTGTAGTGGTCATTTCCCTTTTGTTTATTTATAACCGTAAGACTATATATATGTGCTATGAAGTGATTATTGGATATGAATGAAAATGAATTGAATCTATATTTCTCTCTAAGTTTCTAATCTAGCTTCTCATCTATGTTTCTCTGAGTTTTACCCACTCAACGGGTTATCTATCGGTTACTATTTTCTTTGGCCAATCGGTAATCGGTTGGAACCACAACAATTATGTACTATCATCGTGTCATGTTTGGCCGTCTGCATAGAACTATCTTGGATATTGAGGGTTATAAGCTCAGTAGCACTAAAATACCGAAACATAGTTTATTAACTGTTGAGAAAAGTTGTAAGCTTGTAGGGAACCAACATGAGACATCAGAAAGGATGTATCTTGATTTATTATATCAAAGCTGTTTAAACCTGGCTTCCTTTTTATCCTACTCTTTCTTTTGGAAGACATTTGTTTTTTTCTATCAATGTGAGATTTGAGAATCATCACCTCTTTGTATTTTGTAGTTTTCATCACTTATTGTTTCCCCTGTTTTTGTGTTTGCTATTCTGTTTTTCTTAAGGTGATAAACTTTTCCTCCATAGTATATTCTCTTAAATTGTAACATCTGGTGAATTAATAATTCTTTCTGATCTTCCCAGCCACTATATTAAACTGAAAGAAGACCCCTAAATGAATGTAGAATAAAATGAGATGGGCCAAAATATTGGAACTTTTCTGTTGCTTAAAATATTTTTGATATTGTTCATGATGCTTCATTTGTATGAAATTAGGAGCCTGGCAAAATACATCTTGTGCTCGAATACTGCAAAGGAGGTGATCTATCTATGTTTATTCAAAGACGTCAAGGAAGAATTTCCAAATCAACATCAGCCCACTTCATGCAGCAGTTAGGTATCTGTCAAGAGTGTTTTTTTCTTTTCTCATTTCACATTGCTGCCATGCTGGTATTGGTGAGTGATTGAGTTGCATATTATTGTTTCATTTGCAGCGGCTGGTTTGAAAGTCCTTCGTGATAATCAAATCATTCATAGAGACCTAAAACCACAGGTTGGTGTTGGTTTATTATTTGCATCTTGTTTATTTTTTTAACGCATGGTCACAGATATCTACTTCTATGTATGAAAACATGATCTATGGTAACTGATCGAGCAGATTTTTTAACCAAGATGGCACTGGTTAATCATACTGTGTCCTTTGTGGCTGGATGATTTAAATTAGCAGTTAGCACATTCTTTTAAAAGTCTTGGAGCTACTAATGTTGACACTTTTTATTGATTTACATTTTAAGAGATTTTTAAAATTTATTCCAATTCACATGTCAAATTATCAAATTGGTATCATGAATTTATATCTTAGCTTGAATAAATGTTTATGGGGATATAGTTAACAGTTAAATTATTGCTGGATACCTAAAGTTGCCTCACATATCTATTTCAACTTTAGTATATATGTTTATTCTGTATATATCTTATCTGTTGAACAGAATCTCCTACTGTCTACAAATGATGACAATTCAACATTAAAGATTGCTGATTTTGGCTTTGCAAGGTAAAATAATTTCAGCATTATGTATCCATGAGTCATGCCTTGTAGCTTGTAAATGAAAACAAAAAACATCTATGTATATTGGCAGGTCTTTGCAACCTAGGAACCTTGCAGAAACCTTATGTGGCTCACCACTTTATATGGCACCAGAAATTATGCAACTTCATAAGTATGATGCCAAGGTGATATCTTCTTTAAAAGCGAAAGAGATACTTTAGTTTAGTTTTTACTATGATATATTTCTTATATTAACATAGAAATTCTTAAAAAGCGAAAGAGATACTTTAGTTTAGTTTTTATTATGATATATTTCTTATATTAACATAGAAATTCTTGAAAGAGATACTTTAGTTATAGTCTTTATTATGATATATTTCTTATATTAACACAGGCAGATTTATGGAGTGTCGGTGCCATTCTTTATCAACTTGTAACTGGGAGAACGCCATTCACTGGAAACAATCAACTTCAGGTTATTAAATCTTGTATAACGCTATAACATTAGGTGTAAGGGTTTTAAGGACACTATATGTTTCCCATAATGATTTTTGTTAACATTCTAATCTAATATTTCTCATGCCTTGTTCATATTTATCCTTTCACACAGTTGCTTCAAAACATCATGAAATCAACGGAATTGCAGTTTCCTTCAGATGTAAAGGACTTAAGTCCTGAGTGCATTGATCTGTGTAGAAAATTACTTCGACAAAATCCAGGTATTTGCAACTTATGCTTCAAAATATAACAGAAATTACAGAGGTAATGAATGGTGTATGTTAGAGGTGGCAAGATAGGCGGGGTTCTGGGTGGGCAACAAGTGTCGACTTGAGTTGGGCTTGGGTTGAGGCACGAACACTTTTTTTGTCCTTTTAAAAACTAACTAAATCAATTATGTGTTGATTAAGATTACGGAGTTACAAAAACATTGTTGTCATAAATCTTCAAATAAAGTGCTATTGTAGGTTGTATGCAACTAAATTATAGTTCGGCAGCTTTTTAACCTGGTTGGCTCATTTTTTCTATTTGACCTGGCTATTTAGCTATTTGTTTTACTTTTACCCATTCTGATTTTGACATTTTCCCCATGTAGCTACTTTTCTATGATCATTTGGTCAGATGTAGATAATACACAACCCAAATTGACCACCCATTCGTGTATTTATGATTAATTGGGTTGACAATTGCCACCTCTCATGTATGCTTTGTATCAGCTGCTAGGGTGCAGCATTTTGAAAGATGCCAGAATTTCTTTGCAGCCTATTTTATTTGTTGCCAGTTCAAAATATATTACATGCTAAACATCAGCAAAATTACGGATTCAGTGCCTTTCATATAAGAGATTTGCTAAAATATAGAATCAGAGAAGTCCACCTTTTTATTATGATTGGTAATATGGATTAAATGTCAAGGGCAACAGAAGATAATCATTTTCATTGCAGTTAATTCATATAGGCTTAATACCTATCGTTTCTGATCCTGATTACTTTGATTCACAGTTGAAAGGTTGACTTTTGAGGAGTTCTTTACGCACCCTTTTTTCATCCAAACAAAACCTGATGAATTGTCAAGGTATACTATAAGTTTAAGTGCTTTCTTCATTTATAAAGGTATTCTCTTACTGGATCACTTCTGCATGCTAAATAATCGAATGGTGTATATGCAGAGATAGGAGGCCCCGAAGAACAACTGATAGGTTTTCATATCCTAAAGGGCAAGCTTTCAAGACCGAAGAAAATAGCCAAGAAGATAATCTGCCATTTAGTTTTGATTATGATTCAACTGGTCCTGTTGGAAGTCCACACCTTATTAAGAGGTCGCCTC
Organism: Ambrosia trifida; assembly: GCA_028751855.1. NCBI lineage: Eukaryota > Viridiplantae > Streptophyta > Magnoliopsida > Asterales > Asteraceae > Ambrosia > Ambrosia trifida. Next base: position 44,422,492 of record CM054127.1, read on the forward strand.
CAACTACGTATGGGTTTTCCCTAGAAACCGAAGCTGATAAAGGAGGCCTTTCAAAAAACATGGAAATTTCTTCTAGGTATAGCAGTATTAGACAAAAACCAGATAATAATGGATTTCCACTTGGAAATCGTAGATCATCAGAAGGAAATCTGAAAGATTCTTTGAGATCAGTTGACAATAGGCCTTTGCCTACACATTCCAAAGGTATATTTTCATATTATCTTCAAACGAAATCTCAGTCATTGGTTTCTGTGGATGTAAAGAGGTGGCAAGATGAGCAGGTCGGTGGGCTGAGTAACATGTAATCTTGGTACTGGTTGGCCCGACCAATTTCTGTCCAAATGTTTTTTATAAATATTATGTGGGTCAAATATGATTACAAAATCAATATTTATTCAATAACACTATAACAGTAAACCTATATGAATAAAATGAATTAAGAGGTTTTAAGTATGATATATACACTTTGGGTGACTTTCTTTGGAGGACCCATTTAACCCATATCATCTTTAGCTAATATTTATGTACATTAGGAGTAATTGGTCGAATTGCCACCTCTCCGATTGGATTTTAATTTTACTGACCCATATAATTATGTACGGGTCAGTTTGGCTTATGTTTTATCTTTAGCGGATCAAACAAGTAAACTAAGTTAAAAAAGGTGTGAAACTAGTCAAAAGTTGCCCAAATTGTATTGTATCTAATGTATAAAACCTCCCAAATTATTTTATTAAGAAAATTAGACAATCAATGAAATAAGACAAATTGGAATCATACTTCACATTAGTTATTCATGAAAAAAATCTAGACTTTGGACCAAACATGTTTTGGGTCGGTCAACCCAACGTGACCAGTGCATCTTCCCATCTCTAGGTTCTATGTGTGTAAACTACTGTATATTTCCCCCTTCTTCCACTCTTAACTATTGTTTTATTTGATCTCAACCCCCATCACTATCTTGCATTGAACAGTAGTGGACTCGTTAGAGTTGATTGATCAAGATTATGTTCTTGTATCGGGTCCCCTTGCGGATGCATCTTCTTTGGCAGGTGTTTCTAAGGTGAGCCAAATAACTGCGCCCAAATCACCTTCTAGAGACATCCATTCAACATCTACTGCACCTCTGCCCATTGTTGGTGGTGGCACAAGTACAATCTGCCCCACTGGGAGCTTTGAAAGTCAATGCTCTGCACCCTCTGGGACGTCCCATGGATCAATTGATATAATAGAACAACCACCAACTGACAGCATGGCAAGAATCAAATCGTTGCATGATTGTGCTTCTGCCGTCTCTGGGCTGGTCAATGACAAAGTATGTTTTAAGCTTCCTTTCTGCACATTATATTCAAGTTATTTGACTATATTTTACATCCAGTTATTAATAGCTTTGATTTCTGATCAAAAACAGATTGAGGCAGGACATCGACTGGAAGCATTCTCAATTCAGCTTGTGATCCTTGCAATATGGAAGCAAGCACTGGATATATGTCACACACAGGCTGCTTCAGCTATAAAAGGAAGTCCAAGCCCTGAAACTACAAATTTCAACACAACCACCATGAAAGAACTTGGTAGTCTTGATATCCAAGAATGTCTGGAAACTGCCAAGTCACCACAGGACGTTTGCTGTCATATTGAGAGAATATTTCTTAATGAAGTTGATAATGCTGAACAACTTGCCAAGGTTATAGAGTCTGGTACGCCTTAATTTTACGATATATTATAGATTAAAAAAAGATTAAATTGATAACTAGGAACAATGTATGTGATTGATCTTAAGAAGATATAAGTAAATATTAAGCATTTTGAGAATGAGAAGTTGATTGTTTTCTCTTCTCAGGAGATGTCGGGATGCCGGATGCAATGGAAACGATATTTCAGGCTGCCCTTGACTTTGGCAGACGTGGGGCTGTAAGTCTAATCTGTTTGCTTCTTATAAAATTACACTATTTTGAAAACAATGTTTTTTTGCATACTTCCACTTCTGTTCCGTTTTGGTCAGTCTACTCTTTTTATGCCGTTTTGAGTAATTAAAAGATGTTTTTTTTGTTCTTTTTGGGTCATCATGAAGCTTTTTTTGTACCACCTCGATTATCATGTAGGCTTGCTGAAGTCATTGACCAATTGGGTCATCATGAAAATACCTTATAATGACCGGAAGGGGCAAAACGCTATCTTTTAGTTACTCAAATGTACATAGGAAGTACAATGACAAGCGCACTGGTATTTTATGCCAAAACTCTATATAGTGACCGAGTCTACATGAGTTGTGCCGTAGGGATTGTAACTCATAGAAAAAAAGTTGTACCTTGCTCTACAGCTCTAGACTCAATCACTTAACCTCTCTGGAAACAAGCAATTTTTAAACGAACTTAAATTTATGTGGATGACTGACCTGGGCCAAAGATATCAGCTATTTTTGTCACAAAATAATAACTTTATTTTGAGGTTAACTTTGCAATGGCACTTGAACCTTTCATGCATGGGTATCGCGTGCATTTGGCAGGTGGACGAGTGCATGGGATTTACCGACAATGCAGCAGGGTTCTATTCAAAAGCTGTGGGTTTGTTAACCTTTCTTCTAGTGGAAGCACCTTCACTGATTCTCAATCCTCCATTCTCGATCACAAATTCAGATCGTTATAGGCTTAGAACATACATAGACGTTCTTAACAACCGACAAAGCCATTCAAGATCTCAAAGGATAACACTCCTCAAGAGTGGTGGCCGCGGTCATGATCACCTGAGCTGAGTGGTAATATTTACACCATAGTTTGTAAAATTCTTTCTTGTACAGTAAGCAATTCTTTGTGTGACTTTGATTCGAATATGGTGTTTATGGACTCCCTCTACGGGTTTGTTCGTATTCAACACTTCTGTAATTTAAATTGATGATAGCAGAAAAGAAAAAAAAAGGAAAAGAAAATTGGGAGCTTGAATTCTTGGTTTGAAGTTGGTATGTTCATTATTCAGGAAGTTTCTAACATATGATCTTGAGTATTTATTTGAGTAACCATTAGTAATCTTGTACAAATATGCTTGAAATTGCTTGTATCATGTTTAGATTGATAATTTGTTAAATAATTTAATATTAATGTTTAGCCTTGGTTGTTTCCACCACAAGATTATGTGATTGTTTATCAACAAATTAACCTCATCAATGTTATTTGAGCAAAAAATTAAAAAGTAAAAAAGAAATTATTATTTTTATTATGCAAAAAATTCAAATGAGTTCAATCGAAGAGTATGAGTGGTGGTCAATATTTCTTTCATGAGTTATGAGCACAGGGCAGATCCAGGGAAATATTTTTGAGCAGGGTCAAAATGGGTCGGGTAGAAACCACGTGCGATATGAGACGTTTAACAAGTTGGTTTTAAACCACAATAGGCAAAGAGTTGTCTATTGCCACCTTGACGGTCGATACCACTGATCGTGGACTGTCAGGTTTGGCTTTTTACTTGACTGGTTAATAACTTTTTAACGCATGACTATAAATGGCTAGCAACACCTTTTTCACAACCATGACTTTGATTTAGAGTTTTTAAATTATTCATACCCAACCCCTCAATTTTAGATGTTTATTTTACAAGGATGAGTTGAGATTTGGTAAAGCATGATACTTTCTTTCCATTTTAATTAATACATTGTCTCCTATTATGATTACATCTCTTAAATGGAAAGAAGTCAACTAAACGACCCACCATCTGCAAATTCTAAAAATGCGGCATCGAAAAAAGGCAAAAACCACAATACCATCAACTAAAGCACTAACCGCGTATTTTCAAAAATCAAGAACTACCAGGACTCAACAACAACTTTTGTAATCCATAAGGTAAACATTAACCCCCATACTACTTACTCCATTGTAACAAACAATTTGCGCAAAAACATTTAAAAACTCATATCATATGATGCAACCAATCTATTACCTTTTGAATATACTATAAACCAACTTTTTTTTTAATACTGAATGGTATCAACTATCAATACAAGAAATCCATCGTTACACTCACAATGCGACGATGAAAAACACTAGTACATGTAAATTACAAAGTTACACACAATAAATAAATAATTTTTTATTTAAAAAAAATAATTAAATATTTTCTATTTATATAACGGGGTGTGGTTGTCGTCGTGCCACCGTTAAAAAGTTAGTGGACTCTATAAAATTAAACAAACAAACATAACATAAAAACATAACCTCATTCGCACGCAACAATAACATTAGGGGTTTTCAGGGGTTTCTTCTCCTCTGCAACAATATTATTATTATTCCAAATTTTCATCGCACAATTTTCCGTTAATGGAAGCTCACGGAGGAGTCGTTGACGGCAACAACGCCGTTAAGTTTTTGCAACAGCCAGTAACGGTGTCGGTGTCGCCGTCTCCTCCGCCACGTCATCAAAAGTCTGCAGAATTAGGTACCGTGTCGCAGCTTCTCGCTGGAGGTATCGCCGGAGCTTTTAGCAAAACATGTACGGCCCCACTCGCTCGTCTCACTATCCTGTTTCAGGTAATGATTAGTTATTATTATTATTATTATTATTATTATTATTATTATTATTATTATTATCAACATGAAGTATATATTTCAATAGTTGTATATAATTTTGTTGAGTTAGATTTAGCAATGAACATTAATAAGTAATAACAATTATTATATTATATAATACTAGAAACAAAGAAAATAAATCAAATACAATTTGAGGAAAAAAATTACAGTGCCAGAAAGCACATTGAGCTAAACGCAAATAGATTAAAGTAAAAATTGAGTGAGTGATTATAGTTGCGAATGAAACAAGAATAGCAGTCATAAGTTTCTTTGTACGTTGAAGAAATTGGATCAGGTTAGCTAGGTAGGGGAATATTTCGTACGTGATGTGCAAGAAGAGAGCGTAACAGCTCGGAAACCTATCTGTTAGCCGTGGTTGAAAAAATCGCTAGACGCTAGTTGCCCGGTGGGGGTACTGAATAGCGATTAATTGGGATTAATCAGGATTAGTTTAGATTAATTGGATTGGTACATTTATATGTAATTTCAGTTTTCTATACACACACACACACACACACATATTTTTATAGGTAAATATTTTAAGTAGACAGGTTTTAACTACTACTCGACCTATTTTTTTTTAAGTATACACGATTAGTTGCTGGAATCTATATGGTTTGGTTGGAAACTTGCCGGAATTAATAGGTTTTGGCTGGAATCGCTAATTTTTGGCTTGCTGTCTAGGGTCTACTAGAGCTGATTAAGTGATTAGGGCCTAGTGGCCTACTACCGATTAATGAAAAATTACGCAGTGACCAATCGACTAGTGATTAATCATCGATTAATCGCTGACTAGTCCCGATTTTCACAACACTGCGGGTAGCTGAAGAAGACGTTGTGAACTTGTGATAGTGATTTACTCTGGTAAAGTGGAGTTGATGAAAAAAGAAGACGATCTACAGTGTAGTGAAACGTTTTTCAGGGCGCACCTTTGACCCGCGCAATTATATGGTTTTGCCCATTTTGACTTGCCATTTTTTTGTTCTCTTTACTTCAGTCCACATAGACCCACTAAAAATTACTTATTATACAAAATAAACCAAAATGTTATGATAAGACTCCCATAATGATGCAAAATTTAATAAATGGGGTTGTTTTGCCAGGTCTAGTAATATATTAATTGATGGTTGATTTTTGATTACGTTCTGCAGGTGCAAGGTATGCATTCTGAGGGGGCGTTACTGAGCAGGCCTTGTATATGGAACGAGGCGTCGCGCATTGTTAATGAAGAGGGTCTTAGAGCCTTTTGGAAAGGAAATCTGGTTACTATTGTTCATCGCCTTCCTTACACAGCAGTTAACTTCTATTCATATGAGCAGTACAAAAAAGTGAGTGTTCTTTGTTTATTAGGTTTTTAGTACGATAATGAACCGTGCCGTGTATGATGGTGCTATCAAGTTTATGTGTATATTATAGATTATGATGTATAACTGTTAACATGTTCCTGTTTAATATTTACAGTTGCTAAAGTCAATCCCAAGTATAGAAAAAAACACTGGAACTGCTGCTTCAGATGCGTGTATGCACTTTGTAGGTGGTGGAATGGCTGGAATAACAGCTGCTACTGCCACGTACCCTCTAGATCTCATCAGGACGCGTCTTGCAGCACAGGTGTAAAATAATTGCTTCAAAATTTCCTATTACTATTTTTTTTCTTTATTGCAGTCAATTTAAGATTATTTACTGTTTCTGTAGAGGAATATGCATTAAGTTTTTAGTATATATATATTCTGTTATTCACAGGCAGATGTATATTTTATTTTTATCAGTGTTCTAAAAAGCGTTAGGCGGATCTAGGTGGTCAATCATATGTCTAGTGCTTAATTGGCAAATCTAGGCGGTTGATCAATTGCCCAGCGCTTAATTTGTTAAGCAAGGATCATTTGGATAATTGAGCGCTAAATTTGTTAACCAAGGATTGTTTCAGCTTGTGAAATAGCGAGTTAAATAATTTTAGTGCTGAACAGAACAAGCCGACAGTTTGTTTAACAAGTTGTCATATACTCATGTTATGTGCTAGCACAATGTTGGTTTTATATTTCTCAGCTCTCAGTCACACATGATTTGAGCTGTACAATAGCCAATGATTTTCCAGCGGCCACTTGAAATCATAATTCGCAAGGCAAAACTGAAACAAGGACGATGAGATTGGTAATCAGAAGATGAAGTCACAACTTGGAGTTTGCAAAATGTAATTGGTTGCTGCAGGTAAGTTCAACTTGCCTGAGTTAAACCACTTAATTTTTCCAATTTGATCATAATTAGGGCACTCTGCCTCCTCCCATCCGCTTACTCTGATTTTTAGAACACTGAATTTATCTAATTATGTTGGTATGTTTCCTCTTGCATCTTATCTACTCTAACTCTTGTTAAACTACAATCTTACATCCGTGTTTGTTATACTGCAGAGAAGCACAATATACTACAATGGAATTTGGCATGCCTTGGGTACAATTTGTAGAGATGAGGGTGTTTTTGGCTTGTATAAGGGACTTGGAGCAACCTTATTGGTAATTTGTTTCACCGTACTATTTTTAATCTTTTACTTATGACTGGGTCGATTCTAGTTGTGCTTTATTTTAAACGGATCAAATAAATAACTTAACTAAAAGGGTGCTGGTTAAACGGCTATAAGTCGTCCAAAGCCTAATTAATGTTTTTGTTATTTTAATTACGACACTAATTATCTGTACATTTTTAACCAAGTGGTCAAGAAAATGTTTTGACGATCAACCCGGCCCGTTGCCCAACCCGCCACCTTGCAGCTTCTCCTTTTCTGTTCTTCATTACATCCACTTACTTTTATTTGTAATTCATGCAGGGTGTTGGGCCTAGCATTGCTATTAGCTTTTCTGTTTATGAATCCTTGCGGTCATATTGGAAATTTCATAGGTACGTGTACTCCATGCTCGTCAACCAAGAAATAAAATGGGTTATTTGCACAAAATTTTTGTTTTCCGTATTATGTGCATAATTTAAAAAATGACAATTGGCACACCACTACATCATCAAGAAACTGGTTCAACATAACCATTTATCCGGTTAAAAAGCTCAAGTAAGTTGCATACAATGAGAAGAAAAATATTTTTTCGTTTAGACCACAACAAAAAGGTGAAAGTAAGCCGCACACTGTTGTGATTATCCCCTGAATTACGTCTCAGTTTTTGCAACTCTATGTTAATACCTTCATATATCCTATGATAGGCCGAATGATTCAACTGTCATGGTCAGTCTCGCCTGTGGCAGTCTTTCTGGCATCGCTTCATCAACAGGTGAGTTTGCGTAATAGTAAGCACAACTAGGTTACTAGAGGATAATGGCGTGGTGATCATTTTCATAAATCTTGATTAACTTGCTTTTGGTAAACCGTAAACCTATTTTTCTTCAACAGCCACATTTCCTTTGGATCTTGTGAGGAGGCGAAAACAATTGGAAGGAGTGGGTGGACGGGCACGTGTTTACAACAGCGGCTTACTTGGGACTCTCAATCACATCATGCGAACCGAAGGTTTACGTGGTCTATATAGAGGGATTCTTCCAGAGTATTACAAAGTTGTCCCCGGTGTAGGAATCGTTTTTATGACATATGAGACACTGAAGAAGCTTCTATCTGATCCGCCTTCTTTCTAGGTGAGAGCTTTGGTGTTTATTCCAATGTCTTTTTTTTTTTTGCGAGCCTTCAAATCTCTTCGGTCAACCCATGAAGACGAACTGGTTTTTCATAATGACACGAGCTCGGGAAATTCTTATCGTTTTTTCAGGTTTGCTTGTTATACAGGCAGGCTATCTTGCCCAGAGTTATATATATATATTTTTCTGTGTAGAGGTGTCAATTCTGAAGCATTGTTATATCCTGGGTTTGATAGTATGTTGTGTTCGGCTGACGGCCTGGAACCGGTCGTGTAAAACGACCGGCTCTCTCTATTTTTTTTTAACATGCCTTTAAATTAAATGTGTTATATTCAATGAACTAATCTTTATCAAGATGATAAATAGACAATTTATTAATATGTTTAAAATACTAGTTAAGCTTGTCTTACACTCCACTCCATGATAACAATCTTTTTAATAGTACATTAGAACATACCAAACCATATAGAATTATGCTGTAAAGGACTGCAACTTTATATGTATCAAGCTCTTGTGCCATGTTCTTCAGCTTGGTAGCAATCGGCCACGGCCACCTGAGTCTTCTTTTGCACATTCTTATACGAGTACCGGCTAGTTACAAACACATAAACACACAGGTTCGATGCAGTGATCACAGCCAGGAGTAGATAGAAGTGGTCAAGACGGCTAGTGTTCAAATTTTTTCCAAACCAACTCTTTCCCGATGCTTTTGTAGTCACGTGATCGACAATCGTGATCAAGAAACTACTCAAGAAGTTTGCAGCCCCAATCACGCTTAGGTACAATGCAATTCCTAAGCTTCGTAATGAGTCGGGGACTTGATCATAGAAGTACTCTTGAAGTCCGACCAAAGTGAACCCGTCTGCAATTCCAATAATTATGAACTGTGGTGCTAACCAGAACACGCTCATGGTGGCCGAGATATGTAATGGACTGTTTTGCACAACGGTTAGCCGCTTTTTTTCAACAATGGCAGAAATGATCATTGATGTGACGGAGAATACCATCCCGATTCCTATTCTTTGAAGGATAGTGATCCCTCTTTCGGTTCGGGTTATCCTTCTTGATAAGGGGGCTAGTATTCTATCATATACTATTACTGAAAGTATCATTCCGCAGGCAGCCAAGCTAAAGATCGAGGCTGGTGGGAGGATGAACTGATGGGTGATCTCGCGATTCAGTAACGCGCCTTGTTTGATGAAGAATGTTGTGGATTGTGCTACACATATACCGAATGGTAGTGAGGTTAGCCAAATTGGGATCATGTTCAAAAGTAGCTTCATTTCCTCTACCCTTGTTACGGTCGAAAGTCTCCATGGATTGTGTTGTTTCTCGTCGGAGTAATCTTGTCCTTCTATTATCGCGGCTTTATCAAGAAACCTTTAAAAGGAAAAAGCGTTAGTAAGACCGGATAATCTAAATAAAACACTGAACCATGGGAAAAACCAAAGGGGGTCAGCGTCCGTTGACCCTTTGACAGACAAAATTTACTATTTAAAGATGTATTTAACGTTGTTGCTTTCTAATAGTCTAAACCCCCCATATAGTCGTATATGGGGTAGTTGAAACGAATAAAGAAAAAACTTATTGGAAAGTTCTAGTTCCATCATTGATTAAACAAGTTTTGGAGCCTAAAAAGAGTATGTTGTGATAAAATGTATACTAACAACGAGTTAAAAATCCTGGATCTGACACTGTTTAATCGGTAAAAGTAACAAATGAAATTTGCTTACTTGAAGGTCTCTGTGTGGCAAAGTAGCCTTTCTTGAACCTCTTCTACCTTGGACACCTCATGCAACTCATTTGGGTTAGAAGGGTTAGGTAGATTTCTCTTAACAAAGGCTGCAACACATACTTGGATCATTGGCTTTAACGGGCTTCCCGGCTTTCGATATCGATAAAACGGCCTACCAATGACAAAAATCACAATCGAACAAGCCATTACTATGGCGAGAATCATATCTGCTTGACCCCAACCTACTTGATCTTGCACATAGACGATAAGAGTTACGCCTAGCAGCACTCCAGCGCAAAGAGCTGCGTTCCAGTAATTGAAGAACGACATCTTCTTTTTGCGTTCTTCCGAATGATCATCATCAAACTGATCGGCTCCAAAACTTTCTAGAGACGGTTTGTGGCCACCCGTGCCCACGGATACCAAATATATTGCAACAAAGAACACGATTTCGTGGATCTTCCTTGGTTCTAAACAAAGCCCGTTAGTCGCACACGGTTTTAAGCTCGGAATTATGCTAGTCATCATCAAGAGAATCAGACCCTGTACTCAATCATTGAATATAGTAGATCAGATATAGTTTGATAATACTTGTGTTCTTTGTTTTTGTTATATGTAACGTAGGTTGGATTATTTGTCTATACACTATGTTACAAACAAATAACCTAAAAGATGGTATATTATATAGTTATAGTATGTCATGTTACAATAACTTAGAAGTTGGAGGTACCATTAGATAGACAATTGAAGATAAAATCACAGTGTAGAAACGTCCCAAGTAAGCATCGGCTAGAAATCCTCCAAAAAGTGGCATTAGAGTTGTTACACCGATCCATTGATTAGCGCTCTTAGCCGATGTCTTCACGTCTTGATGGAGAACTTTAGTAAGATATATGATTAAACTTGTTGCTATTCCGAAGTAACTTAACCTCTCCGCAAACTCGATTACTGAAAAAGGGTTAACATTAGATAGAATACTATATGCCGTAAAAAAAGACACAATGCTATAACCAGTTATATTTTGTACCCTAGTTATATATAACAATACTCATTATGGGAAAGTATGAATTGAAAACCCTATCGAGTTAAGAAAACCCATGAAAACTCAAGTTGCAATTTTTTTTCTTTTTGAAAAAATTACATGATATAACAAACATGTTTTTTAAGAGTTTTGAGACAAAAATAATAAAAAAGCGCCGACTAGATGTTTTTTTTAAAAAAAAATTGTAACTTTGCTGTAACATATTTGTAACCGACAAGTTACATATGTAATACAACAATTTTGTTTTTTTTTTTTTTTTTTTAATTTCTTTGGCTCTTTTTTTTTTACTCAAAATGCTTAAAAACATGTTTGTTACATTGTGTATTAAAAAAAAAAAAAAAAAAAAAAAACCCTTGTAACTTAAGTTTACATGGATTTTGTTAACTTAATGGGGTTTTCAATTTATCCTCCCTTACTTATTATATAATTATATATATTTTATTACAATAAGCTTGCAAACCTAATAGAATTTGGTGTGTGAACTTTGGATTCAAGCTCGTTATTATTAATACACTTCAATCAAGGTCCAAGCCTGACTTCACTTGAGTTTTTCACATGCCAGTTTCAATTAGGTTGCTGATAACTCGACTTGTTTCATAGAACTATTTAGTTATGTTTCAACTAATTTAACGTAAAAAGAAGATATCATTTTATGGTTAATCCTAAAGTGAGTCTAATTAAACAGTTAATAACAACATTTCACTAACAAAAATGACAATTAAACGTTAAAATACAAGTGAATGTTCCAAAACAACTTACTTCACATGTAAAGTTTTAACTTTTAAGATACGAATAATAACTTCAAAACACATCAATTAAACATTTAACCTCAGCCAGTAACATATTTTTATATGTGATTAGAGAAAAAGATGTAGAAAATCAGGATCATTACCGATAATAAACAAGGACGCTTTCCAAGCCCCAGTGGAAGCGCGAAGAGGTGTTCGGCCTCTATGATCAAGTGAAGAATCATAAACCCATTTTTGTTCATCAATTTCTACTTGACCTTTTTCAAGATGCTCCATATGTAGGATCACTTGCAAACTATGTCTTAAAGTTCAAATATTGGGGAAGAGTTTGTGGCTTTCAATGGGAGGCTTTTGGTTGGTTTATATAGTAGTTTGATCTGCCCTATCTTCCATGTTTAGTGGAATGGTAATAATGTCAGTCATCAAGACTTTCACCTTATGTGAAGGTGAACCATTAAGTTCACTACTACAGGTGGTATGTTTATTTATTTATTTATATTTATAAACACGTTAGAGACATGTATATTATACAAGTTTAATAAATATTTTTTTTTTAAATATTCGTTTTAATTAACATGTCAATTTTTTTTAACGGCCAACGAATCAATTTCCGAGCACTCTCGGACACCCTTTTGGCGAATCAGGTACTCGAGAGTACCCGGGCCACCAATTGTCACCAATTCCCGGGAAAACCCGACCACTCACCCGCCCGAAGGCACGACAGTGAAATAATCGGTAAAACCGGTCGGGATCAGGACTCGAACCCAAGCCAATGGCTGGGTCATCCCTCATTTCCTCTCCACCAATGTCCTCCAAATGTAGTTAGTGGGAATTGAACCCAAGCCTCCCATAAGAAACTTTAGGCCCTCAACCAACTAGGCTACAAGTGTTGGACTTAATTTTTTTTTGATCGGCGAACAACTGTGTGGCAACCACCCTTGCGGGGCGCCGTGCCCAAGAATCGACTACTCGACCTCCAGCAGCCCCCGCCTTCTCCCGATGCGCGGAAACCCGAGCCCCACCCGCCCGAAGGCACGACAGTGTTATAGAACTCGGTAAAACCTCGCCACCCGTCAGATTCGAACCGACGCCACCCGTATTCGATCTTCACCCGAATACCAAACCATAAATGTTGGAAGTGGAAATTGAACCCATGATCACCTAAGTGTTGGACTTAATTAACATGTCATATTTCTCAAAATCTATAGTTTATCAGAAGTCGACAAGTAACATCTAATATTAAGTAAGAGAGACAGGAAAACAAAATTTTAAGTGACTTACAAAGTTGACCCGTGTCTTCCCTTATTTTTATTTATCATAGAAAATAGATGATATATAATATTCTTATATCTATGGTGTATTGAATTGTTTTACCGTATATAAGCATAATTATATAGTAAAATTCATAATTTTAAATAAAATGTAAACCTATAAATCTTATTAATTCTAATGAGCTAATTAAAGTGATTTAACTTGTTGCAATTAGCAAAGGAAAGTATCGGTCAAACGAATTTCAACCTAGGAAGAGATAACGTACAAAGCTTCTTAACGTGAGAAGCGTAGAACGCATTCTCAAACATTAGATTAAGATGGTGGCAAGATGGTAATTAACAACCATAATCATCTCTGGGTTAATCTAACCAAGAGTAAATTAGAAAAAATCGTTTAAATTTTTTTCAAATTGTAACAACAGAATCAATCGAAACAAAATTTTACAACGATTGAAATTGATTAACCAATCTGAATGATTACACATCAAAATAACAAAAAAAAAAGTTGATTACGTTGAACGAAAACATAATATCAGTATTTGAAATTAAAGATCAGAAATTAAAGATCAGAAAAACAGAGTATTATAAATGGGACAATAAATCAGTCGAAATCATATGTATTATGAATAAAACCGCACGTATTATTTGTCAGAAGCTCTCGATTTTGATTTTAGAAGAAGAATTAAAGATAAAAAAATGGGTTAAAAAAATTGCAGACGAAGAAGAAGATATATATGATAACAGGGGTATTTAAACGCATGTTATAGCTATGTTAATAGGTAACGTGCGTTTAAAGTTCAAAAGGTGAAACAACCAAACAAACGCATGTTCATATGTTTAAGCGCACGTTTCAAAAAGTTAAACGCACATAGTGTAAGATCCAAACGCACGTGAATTACAAATACAAATAATATGTTTTTTTTATTGTTTTCATTCATGTAATGATGAAAAATGCAAGTGGTATAGCTTATTAATGGTAAAAAACATCAACATATGTAGTTACATGAATATTTAAATGGTAAAAACTCAAAATATCTTACTAACTACTAAATATGATTTGATTAGTAATAAATATAGTTAATTCTTGAAATTCAAGATTCAACTACCACATATCATATGTAATTAACTTTTTAACTTTTTTGGTCTATAAATAAATACTATCAATACATAAGACTCACATACCAACTAAAAAACTCAAAAAAAAAAAAAAAAAAAAAAAAAAGGCAAACAACTACACACATGTGATCAACAGTATTCAGGTACAAACTCTGATCATGGTAGATTCCATCTCTGAGGTTAGAGATGACATCAACTCTTCATGTGTAGTTTTTGGAGTGCAAAGTGAGGTCCAAAGGGAGTCTATGAAGAACTTGGATCTCATTGAGAATCTACTGAGTGAAGAAAAATCACCATTCAGGGATGCAGCAATAGAGCAACTCCAGACCCAAGCAGCTTTTGATAATCACATCTGTCAGACACTAAGCAACATGGAGAGATGCATTATGAGGAATATGGCAGCAAAACAGAAGGCTAGGGACAACATCTTGGGTGGCAAATGATGGATGGGTTGGGGTGGTTTTTATGGTGGTGGTTTGAGTTTGTAAATACTTTATTTATTTATTTTATTATAGTGGTGGTTGGGTGATGGGTTGTTGTGGTTGTTTTTTGGTGGTGGTTTATGATGGTCGTGGTGTGATGGTGGTAGTGATGATGGTGATTGATATGTAAGTTCATATTATGAATCAAATGATATACACGGACTATATTACTAATTTAAACGCACTTGTCCTAGTTCTGTAAATGCACATTGTATACATTCAAACGCACGTATGAATATTTACAAAAACAACTGTGTATCAAAAACAAATATTAAACGCACTATATATGGTTTAGACGCACGTGTATAATAAATGAAACCACAACTACTCCTGATCATCGGAATCTTCCAACTCAACATCTTCATCATCTTCAATGTCATCTTCAACATTCTGATCCTCTTGTTCAACTTGTGGCTGGGTTGAACCACCATCCCTCTGATGTTTACGTCGATCGTGACCTTTCTCTCCGCATATCTTGCACGTTCTCTTCCTTTTACCCACTCGGCTAACTTGTTTTTCCTTGCTGGACTTGATACACTTCTGTTTACCACGACCTTTGTTCTTGATCCCATTAAGTAGTCGAATAGTGGGCTGGGCCTCAGATGGTTTCTCATAACCTAAAAGAGAAGTGTATTTGTCATACTTCTTCTGGCTAGGTCTCTTAAACCTGCCCTCATAAACCTTCTTAACCATCTCTTTCATTTGATCATTAACCAAAGTTAACTTAGATAAATCTGTAATTAAAGTGTTTGCAAGATATTCACCAGCCAACACTATCTCCCTTCCAATACTTCTAGCTTGTTTAGTCTTGTCATCACCAAACTCTCCTATTTCAAATGAGTACTTAATTTCATTTGGAACAACATCTTTTTTCACCTGTCACACCCTCAAATTTCCACTTGCGGAGTTTTACCGCGAGGCGCATGACAAACCAGGATCCAAGTCAACGGTCACAATAAACAACTCTATATGAAATACGTAAACTCAAAACTTGGTTATCAAATCATTAAAATATAGCGGAAGCATTTAAATATTTAATCAATTACAAACTGTGTTCCAAAATGTTCAAGACACTTATTTAAAATATGCCACTAAGCCTAGACGCCAATGCAGACCCGTGCGCCTAGTCCAACCGATGCTACCTTAGCGACCTGAGAAAAACATGCCAAAATGACGTCAACATATATAACGCTGGTAAGTTCACAGGTTTGTTCAATATGTTACCAAAATAGTTACCAAAGCCTTACCATGTCCATACCATACCAATGTTACCAAGTACGCTAGCTAGGCGTATGTTTTATTACTACTACGATTGGAAAACCATTACTAGACACGTTTAGCAATGTTCAGCATGATACCAATGTTACCAGTTCGAGACAATATGCACCCATCTGGCCCTCCAAGCCGACGAGTGGGGCAGGTCACGCCCAATAAATCTATCCACACTTCCCCCGTTGTGCATCCCCGCACATTCATGGTTTTCCCCCGGGACTTTTAAAGATCGTATAGCAATGCAAAGTTAAAACCATAGTATGACATATGTTACCAAAATAGTTTAGCGCATGTTTTCTCCCCCAAAAGTTAAAGCTGTAAAAGTGGGGCCGTGAACTCACCTTAAATTGCGTTCCTCGGTAAATAATAAAATGCCAAGCCCTTGATAATCCCTCTACCGGAGATCTATCAAAATGTTCACATAAGTGTTCCGACTAATAACCATAAGGCTATCTAGTCCCCGATTGTCCAGATCGTAACCAAGTATGTTTTAAAACGTGTTTAAGTGTTTAACCGACACACTAGACCGACCCGACATCCCGTTGGTGACTCATTACCCTAACTAATCAAGTACACATAGATTACACACAAGGTTCAAGCATAAAACACTTAGTTTGTACCAAAAATCTCATTTTTGAATCAGAAGGGTCGAACCAGGAGGGATAATCCACCTTCGCCCGTTTTAACCCACCTTCGACCCTTTGGAAAGCCACCTTCGACCGTTCTTAACAGATTCTACCAAACTGTCCAGGTTCGACCCTGGGATTCCACATTCGACCATTCGACCGGTCGAATGTACCCAGGTTCGACCCTGACAGATTACTTTTTCCAAAACGCTTCAAAAATATCCGAAAACATCCCGAAACATCATCAAACACTGCAGTCAAGCATGTATAACTTATCCCTACAAAACCCCACCAATTTTGCCCCAAAACCTATCCGTTTTAGCCCTTTTCCCAAAATGGCAAAGATTATGGAAGTGTCACATCATGCATGCAATCTTTACCCAATTTGGAAACTTTTCAATATCAATCCATAATCATCTAAAAATGCTCAGTTTATCATGTAATCGAAAACCCCCAATCGCTTTATTGATAATACTAACATGCACAAGCCCTAGATTCAATAAAATCCCCAATTTAGACTTGATATCATCATCTATCTAATTGTAACCTTCAATAATCCTAAACTATCATCAATAGCAGCCCTAGATCATGTTTCTAGCATTAGCACAACAGCAATTCATTAAATAACACATAACATCACATAACACATAATGAACATATGTTTATTGATATGAAACCTATGTTTAATGATATGGTTTAGGTTTAGAAAGATGTGTAAAAGGTTTTTATTGATAAAAACATCCTTAGAACAGATCTGGACATTTAGGGTTAGATAAAAACAAATTAAAATACTTGAAAAAGGTTTAGAATTAAGAACACACCTTGGATTCTTGATTTAGATGTTGTTGATAGGTTAGATTATGAAAAAGAAGAGCAAAAACTCCTTCCTTAGTGATTAAAATCGTTTGAGAGTGTTTTGAGACGGTTAGGGTTTGTGAAATGGTGAGAAATGACAAAGTTTGGTATTTATACTAGTCCACATTCGCCCCTTCTACCCGGGCGAATGTACCCACATTCGCCCCTTTCACAGGGTCGAATGTGCATGTTCTGGTCGAATGAAACTTCTTCATTTCCACATTCCAGGTTCGCCCCTTCGCTAAGGGTCGAACCAAGATTATTTTCTAGGTTCGCCCACTCGATGTGGTCGAACCAGAACTTATGGTTTTTCTAGTTTTCCAATTTGTCGTGTTTAACGTATTTTAACGCACCTTAACATATGAGCATGCAACCTTAGTCTATGTTTAACATATTTAAGCATGGATGATTATCTACACATCGTTTAAACACATCTATGCATATAATCCACCACACGACAATTAATCTACACATACACTTAATTAGTTTATGTAATTTCACCAACAACGGGACCCCGGTACTAGTGTATTCCCAAAACGACTCCCAATGATCCTCCAGATCATTGAACCCTGGACAATCCTAACTTGACCCGACTCAACTAACCTAGTTAAGTTTGTTTATAAATGTTTTCCGCTAAGGTAGACTTAGGTGTTACTAAAATGTTTTAGCCAAATATGCCGAGTGTCACATCACCTCTTCAGAATGTATCTCTTTGGGAATCTATTAATTATTTTGAACATCCTTAATCTATAACTTATAATAAAAGAATTGAACTTTGATGATGTGACATTCATTGGAGGCCTTAACCCCTCATTGAATGTGCCACATGGTATCATGTGGGATTTTTTACTTTTTGAGTTTTTTAATAAATCTATATATATTATAATTATTTTAGGAAAATATAAGAATTTTAAAACAAAATTAAATTTTCTCTCTAATGTTTCCTCCCATAACTTTTAAACGTTAATATCTTTTATATACGAGATTTTTTAAAGAAAAAAATTACACCAAATTAACGGGCGTTTTATTATCTTTCCAACGAGTACCATAGTGCTATATAAAAAACGGAGAAAAAAACGACTATTTTTGTGGGGTTTTGTTTTCAAATATATTTTACTTTACTAATAAATCACAAACGATAAACATAACTTCATAGGCAGAGATTCCTTTTTTTTTTTTAATATATTTGAATATGATAACTTATGGCAGATATTTGTTTAAAATAATAATAATAATAAATTTATTATTATTATTATTATTATTATTATTCATAATCATGTATTGGCAAATCATTAATTATGTTGTCATATTAGATATTTTATTATGTTATATTAGATATTTCAACCCCGGAACACTATCGGGATAAAAGCTAGTTTAAAAAATATATGGCTACAAAGCAGCCCATACTGCTCAAACCTCCTACATGTACATAATGAAATAACATCTTCTTCACCCTCATGAACTTCCTTCTTGAAAAGCACTTGTAAAAATGTTAAAAAAACATTTGCTTATTTTGGAGACACGATCTATCAGATATAAATGCACACATTAAGAAATGTTGACTTTGCTTAATACCTCAATAAAACCTTGACCATGTGCTTTTGGATCTTCAACAAAAATCTTTAAAAAACCTTCATCAGGCCTTTTTGGTGTTAACACCTATTAACCCTTCATATGTGGCATATATTTCTTTCTGAATATCAAAGAAGATAGTCCTTGTAAATATTTTGGATGCCTCTTCCTCAATAGGATTCCTAGTCCAAAAATCAGTAACTGTATGTCTTGAATTATGGTCATTCTTCATGTGGTTGAATCTCTGAGCTTCAAGTGAAATTTCAAAATGGTTGAAAAACTTAACAAGTGTCAACTAAGAATTTACAACCTGGCAAAAAAAATGATTTACACTCTCAGATCTTGATGTTGTCCTCATTAGGCCCGACATAGGTTCTATCCGGTAAAAAGCAGGGATCCACATTAATCTCATGTTGAACATGTCAGTCAACCAATTGTTCTCAGTTAGTTTGTAATCGACCATAACTACACCCCACTCGAAATCAAACGTCTCTAGACTAATTGAGTCTGTCCATACAATTGCACAAATTCTCCTTTTAAACTCAGCATCACTGCATAATGCACTACCCACCTAAAAACAAAAACAGATAAACAAACACATGTGGGTCATCTTTGAACGCATGTAAAGAAAAGCAACAAACGCACGTTATAAAAATTTGGACGCATGCACTACATCCTAAACTACTATGCTGCTATTTAAACGCACGAATCAAATAAACAACCGCACAGTTTAATTTTATGAAAAATTCATACTGACCTTATCAGAAACCTTCTTCATGATGTGCCACATGCATAATATGTGTCTGGTATTTTGAAAAACCAAGTGGATAGCATTTTTCATGGCAGGGTCTTGATCGGTTACAACCACTTTCGGATGCTTTTCAAAAGATTTGGAAAATGATCGTAACAACGATGTGTATGATTCAGTTGTCTCAGATGACAACAATCCTGCCCCAAGTGTGACATTCCGACAGTGGTTATCAATTCCGGTAAATGGTACAAAAACCATCTTATACCTACAAACACATTAGAAGATTTTTTAAATAAACTATGAACATATAATAGTTGGATATGAAACTTTAAAAATTAAAAACATACTTGTTGGTGTTAAATGTTGCATCAAAGGAAATCACATCTCCAAATTCCATATAGTTTTTCTTGCTAACACATCAGCCCAAAATAAACCGGGGAGTGAATTCTTTTCATCCACAGAAAACTCAAAAGAAAAATCTGGCAAGAACTTCTTTTTATCCCTAAGCCTAGACACTATCATATCAGCATCAAACTCATAAATGAAAGTGTTTAATCTACCTTTAAAATTCTTGCAATTAGTAGCCGCTGCACCACCATTCTCAAACCCTCCATACTTAGTCTTCATGATATTAAAAGCTTTGACAGGACCCATGTTCAATGAAGACGGCTGGCATATCATCTCTTCTTGAGTATGTGTCAGCTTCGTGTTAGCTGCTAGGAAATGAGAGAAGACATCATCGGTGAATTGGGACGAGAGAGAGAGAGAGAGAGGGGGGGGGGGGGGAGTGTGCATGGGATAAAGATGGAGAGGAAAGAGAAGAGCAATTGTTTAAATAAAAAAAAATGAAATGTACACGTGGAGTGACACATCATCATGTCAAGTAAGCAATTGGTGCCGCGTTAGCCAACACCCTCACGACGTTAGTGACTTAACCCAAATTGGGTGTTAAAATGCAACATGTTAATAGTTCAGTTTATATATGGCAAATTTTTTAGTTAGGGGTGCTAACGACCAATTTTGAATAGTTTGGGTTATTAAAATCCAATTATCTATAGTTATAAATAAATAAAACTATAGTTAATCATTTAAACTTATTTAAGTAATTAAATGGTTTATAATTTGACAAAGTATAACTAAATGAATATACAAGTCATTTTTTTAACGACCAACTAAATATCATCTGAACTACCAGTGAGTTAGTACCGAACAAATGATTGCTCACTAGCTAGCCTAAGTCCACCAAGTCATCAATTTGAGGGAAAACCCATCGTTCGAAGAACCACTACGTAAAACTCATTTGGATCAAATTCAAACTTAAAAACAACTAGTATCAAGTTATTATCTTCGTTTTCTCATGCCAATTCAAATGGTGGGACAATGCGGATTAGTCGACATTTTTCACAAATTTTACAAACAGAAGCTCTTATTTTCTTATTTGCCACTCCTTACTTTAATTTTGAATCAATTTCTTGGAAGAAAATAAGTTTATTGAAATTTTTGATTTCGAATCGTATTCCTGCGAAAGAAATAGTGATGTTGAAAAACACCTAATCTTTCGAATCTTTGTTGCGGAGTCGATAAATTATACAACCTTTGGTTGAATCATAACGACTTACTTCAATTTTGACTTTATCTCCTGGCAATATTCGTATAAAACTATGTCGGATATTTCCTGAAAAATAACGTAACCTAGAATCATATCTTCATTATCTAAACGAACCCGAAACATCCCGTTGGGAAGCGATTCCGTAATTAAACCTTCATGAATCCATTTTTGTTCGTCATCGAAAAACTTATAATATGTCACTAAGCAATATTACAGTCTTAATCAATAAAATTACTAAAAGCTGGAGTACAGGTTAGTGGACTTCAAATAATTAAATGCATAAAATGAGTGGGTTTAAAAGTATTTGGTTTATATATTATTTTATCTTAAAAACGTGAATCACATGTTAATCGTTTATAAATTATTATTTGAAAAATTTTTAACGTGTCAATCCAACACAATCTACACACTTTGCCGGTCAATAAACAAAATGCCACTGTATTTATCCGGCCACCACATTCTTAACAAAAAGATTTGTTGATTAAACACATTATTTTAAATCAAATCAAAACATCGTGTTCGTCCACCAGAAACACACCCACCCACACTGGGACGCTCAACTTTTTTGGCGTAGTGTATTTTTAATTTTTTTACGCGTGTTGTATTACGTTACTGAAAATTATGTAACATTACCCCTAAAATCTTGGTCTAGATCCGTCTCTGCACCTACACCTCTAATTATATCACAAGAAATCCTTCCGTTTTTAAAGGTATATGTTTCCATATTTGAAATGATAGAAACTCTTACCTTGGTTATGGTATTGTTACAAAGTCTAGAATAACTGGCCATATATCGTCTAACGTGCGTATGTTTATGTGTACGTGTCTATATTATATAGAGAGCTAGGGAGGGAGAGATAGTTAATACCAGTGGCGCAGGTTTGTAGGGGCGGGGAGGGGCGGCCGACCCCCCGGATTTTCGCACAGAAGTTCCGATTATATAGTATCTGTATAGAAAAATTTGAAAATATAGGGGTTCGACCCCCCGAAACCAGTGACTTCCGACCCCCCGAACCTTCGGGTCAAGCTTCGCCACTAGTTGATACTATTTAAAATGAAAAATTTATTAGGAATACAGGAAGTGAGTACGTAATTACAGATCTTATGTTTATAAATAAGCACAAATATTAAATATGTATAAAAGAATGCCAAATATATATTACGTAAGGCGAAATGATATACATGTGTGTGTTTATATATACGCACAGTATAAACCAACTATATAAATTATTATTTTAGTAAAGATATGCAAAAATACCATACTCGAATGCATTGTTGAATATTAGTACATTTTATTTTTAATTAATGCAGCGCATAATGTCTTCATTAATCTTTGATAAATAAGTGCTCATTGTGAAGCATGTGAATTTACTAGCAAGAGGGAATGTTAGAGTATCGTTGTAGTGGACAACTTATAGATGAATTATGGAGGCTATAGTATGTGTAGAACCAAACTGGTGTCTTTTTTGTTGCCTTATTACGCCCAACTAATTACGAAAGTATTGTTAGATATGTAAATAAAACTTTATGTTTGTGTTTATTAGTATATATTCTGAACATATGTTATATATGTGCATAGTAGTATTGATATTGTTATTATTGTAAACATTAGTGTAAGGATATTAGTTTAGATAGTATAATAATCATATGTATCAAACGGACAAGAACAAGATCACATCAGAATATGTCCCAGCAAGATCAACATGGCTGCAACTCAATAAGAAGATCAAATGGGTCAAGCAAAACAAGGAAAAGGATGGCTGCAAACAAAAGAAAAGGGCGGGACGTATTGAAGAAATGACAATTGTACCCTTGACGGTTGAAAAACGGTTGATGGCGCCAAAAGGTGTGAGATTATAACCGTTACAACAACACAACAATTCAACGATTAACTGTCAAAGGATCCCACCGTTTGATATTGTATATATAGGACTTGTGTACTTCATTTGTAATTACCAAGATTGTTTTATCCAAAACACAATAAACATTCCAACATTATTGTCCCAAATCAGTATCTTGTTTCGTATTATTGTTTCTTGTTTCTTTGTTCGATTACAATCTTTTCAGTAAACAAACATATCCGCTGCAAATTTCGATCCTAAGTCCAACAAAACTGGTATCAATCAGAGCCAGATTTGTTTCCTGAAAAGATTCATTAATATTTCAAAATTTCAAGTATCAGACAACAAAGATGTCTCAATCTTCTAAAGTGTCATATGTCATAGACAATCATCGAAACCGGTTCAGAAACAGAAGGAACAGAAGGGAAGCCACAAGAAGGAACAGAATTGATACAAGGAAATGTTACTATTGTCATGAACCAGGGCATCTAATCAGTGTATGCAACATGAAAGAGAGGGATGAAAATGCCTTGTTGATAAAAGATGCGATTGACACTGGTATAAGTTACTATCCCATTGAAAAATTTGGTAGTGGTAGTGATTATATACTATATGGATCCGATAATCAATCATGGAGAGATATATGGTACGTCAGTCCTTATATCCAAAACCATGTAATCGGAAACCTTGATCATTTCCTGAAAATAAGAAAATCATTTGGGGTAGAAAGTCGTTTTAAAGACAAATTTGTATTTATCAGAGGAATTGGAATAATTGATATAACGGTACTTGATCATTCATTGATCATTCCAAATGTCTTTTATTCCACTGATATACAGGAAAATGTCTTAAGTTTGTCTCAATTGAAACTGCAAGGTTTCATAGTAAAGATAGAAGGGAATAAGTGTTATGTGCAAAATATGTTCAAGAAAGAGAGTATACAGTTTGCAAATGAGAAAGAAAATAGAGATGAGATAGAAACTATGTTTAATGAACTGAAGTTAGAAGAACAAGAACATGAAAGAAAGAAAGAAGAATACCTGAATCAATATTTCAACGAATTGAATAATGATTCAGAAAGTAATATAAGAAAGATGGAAAACATTGTTCAAGAAATAAACATAGATTCTATGGAGAAGTGTATAGAATTCTTGGATATTATAGAAAATCTAGAGTTTCCTTGGGCACATAAAGAGTTATTAAAGGATCCCTTCTTAAGGATGGTCGACTGGTTTCTAAATTTCTACTTAAGAGTTGATAATCGACCAATTCCTCCAAGAATAGAGAATGGAAAAAGGATAGACCTGTATGACTTGTATGTAATAGTAAAAGGGGAGGGTGGACACCGTAGAGTGTCAAGTTATAATCTGTGGGTAGTTGTTGCAAAACAAATGGGTCTAGACTATGAAGACAAAGACATCCTAAGAATATTATACGCCCAATATTTGGATGTACTAGAGTGGCAGTATAGAATAAACATAGTGGCTAGACAAAACAGACAAGGCAATACAAGTTCTGATGCAAGGGATAGTCAAGAAGTAATGCAAGAAGCAACAGGTGTGATACCATTTCTGAATGAAAGTGCTCAAACTCCTGAAGAGGACTATGCACTTTATATGGGAGGGGATTGGATCACAGCCAAGAAACTGATGCAGAAAAAGCGAAAATATGATTTCACAAGAGTAGAACAAGCACTGAAGGAAGCCATCGAAACACTGCCCAAGAACAAAAGGAATCCAAGTTTAATTTAGGGGCAGGTGTTAGATATGTAAATAAAACTTTATGTTTGTGTTTATTAGTATATATTCTGAACATATGTTAAGTAGTATATATGTGCATAGTAGTATTGATATTGTTATTATTGTAAACATTAGTGTAAGGATATTAGTTTAGATAGTATAATAATCATATGTATCAAACGGACAAGAACAAGATCACATCAGAATATGTCCCAGCAAGATCAACATGGCTGCAACTCAATAAGAAGATCAAATGGGTCAAGCAAAACAAGGAAAAGGATGGCTGCAAACAAAAGAAAAGGGCGGGACGTATTGAAGAAATGACAATTGTACCCTTGACGGTTGAAAAACGGTTGATGGCGCCAAAAGGTGTGAGATTATAACCGTTACAACAACACAACAATTCAACGATTAACTGTCAAAGGATCCCACTGTTTGATATTGTATATATAGGACTTGTGTACTTCATTTGTAATTACCAAGATTGTTTTATCCAAAACACAATAAACAATCCAACATTATTGTCCCAAATCAGTATCTTGTTTCGTATTATTGTTTCTTGTTTCTTTGTTCGATTACAATCTTTTCAGTAAACAAACATATCCGCTGCAAATTTCGATCCTAAGTCCAACAAGTATCACCTATGAACAATAGTCATCAATAGGTATTTATCAAGAGTACATATTTACTTAGCAAACTTCACACCGTTTCCCCACTTTATATTTGATTGTTGTCACACACATAGGAGGGTTGTGTTAGGTTGGTGAATTTCTTGATTTATTAGGCTTTAGGGTTGACATTAGAAGACATGGGCTAGGCCCTGTTTAGTTTTCTTGGTCCCTAAGTTGTTTAACCTAATTTTTCTCTATATATGTCCTAGTCATGTATTGTAATCGTGTGTGCCTTGAGCTTAATGAAATAACCTAGTTGCAGCCCGTGGACGTAGGTCTCCCACTGGGACCGAACCACGTAAAATTCTTATGTCGTGTTTATTATTTTCTGTTCATCGCGTGATAATCGTGTGTGTCGTTTGTGTGTTTGATTCCACTGCGCTGACTGATACCTAACAAGTGGTATCAGAGCTTTGGCTCGTTAAGACACTGAGATTTGCACGAACAATTGCGGTGGAGGTTTGATCGGATCGGATTGTCAGTGAGAACTTGGTTTTATGGCTCGATGTTCGTGATCCGCGGAAGGTGAGTACCGATTTAATTTAATCCTTGAGCCGCATGTTTAGTTTTTGAATTCGATTGGAACCACTGATTAAGTTTATTCAGTCGTTGATCGAGTTTGGGTTGCGGGCTAAGTAGGATTTGTTTTCTAAGTTTGGGTTTTTGACAATTATGGTTATCAACTGTGATTATATAACCGGGTTTGTGATAACAGTTGGGTAGGGTCAAATTTGTCTACATGGTTATTTGTAGGAGCAAATCGGTTGATTGGTGTGTCAAAGGTACTGCTTATGGGTAAAAACTGTAGAAAATGGAACCAGCTGGTTGGAATACTCTGGGTTTAAGGTATTCCCGCTCGGGCGTGCTGGTGACGACATAAGTGAAAAAAAAGGTTAGTGTCAAGTCATGTGAACTATTGCTAGCTAGTTGGATGATCTTTCGGTTAGGGTTTGTGTTAACTGATCGTGTGTACAGTCATAGAACCATTGGTACCGCTTGCTTTCCATGAAAGCTCGACCGCTGTTATAACCATTTGCCTGTTAGCTGGTCTGGAACTGTGATGTTAATTCTTGTTTGGTGGTGATCAGTGGTTTGACATTTGAGGGGATCTTTGTACTGGTACTGGGTGAAGGTTTTCGCTGGGGAAGTACGAGTGGAGGTTCGACTCATGAGTGTCGGTTTGGCATTGGTTGGGATAACAGAGAGAGTGGGAGCTGGGCGTAGTTGACTTGTTGGGGCTGCATGGAGGTGTGGACATTTTTTTAGAGTCAATGTCATAGATATGAAATTCTACTTCTGAGAATGTGTCGGGGTTTGATACATTGGGACTCAGTGGAGGGTAGTGAGACTCTTGGGTTCGTGATTCTATTTGGCTTCATTTCTTGTTACCTACTTCAATGAAGCATTAGTGAATCTATTGTTGAAGACTTTTGAAGTGTGCAGACTGTTGCGCAACCGGAAGAAGAGAACCAACTTCCGTGTAGTAATGTCTTAGCTCGCTGATTCGAGAGTTAAACGAGTCTAGTTTACAGCAAAGGACTCTGGGACTCCAGGTAATCCGCTTGAGCGTATTCGGAGGTCTGAGCACGGACGGGATTTTTGTAACAGTGGGAGCACATGGGGTGTTCTGACATAGTTTGTAAATCGACGTTAGGTTTGGAAGACCAAGGATCCAAATGAAATCTCTCCTGGGAGGTTGCTGTTAGTGGAGAGTGTTCTTTCCTCTGGAGTCTCTAGAGCCGGTGATTTGAGTAAGTAGGGGCCGGTTGAGATTGAGGATGTGTCCATGGCTGGTTTTGCCATGACTGGGTCTTTAATGACCATATTGGAGTTGTTGGGAGCTTCAATGGGCCTTTCAGGTTACTGATGAGAAGGGCCGCTGCAGCTAGGTGGATACATGGACAGGTTTGAAGTTTGGTTTATTCTTTGGGAGCTGGACCTGGAAGACTTCTGTTCCTGTGTGTTTAGAGATTACTGAGTACTAGATGATTGGGTTGTTGTTTACTTATTGGCAGGCTGGAGTTCCTCGCAAGGCCTTCAAGTGGGAGATTGCTAGGTTGGTGAAGTCCTTGATTTATTAGGCTTTAGGGTTGACATTAGAAGACATGGGCTAGGCCCGGTTTAGTTTTCTTGGTCCCTAAGTTGTTTAACCTAATTTTTCTCTATATATACCCTAGTCATGTATTGTAATCGTGTGTGCCTTGAGCTTAATGAAATAACCTAGTTGCAGCCCGTGGACGTAGGTCCCCCACTGGGACCGAACCACGTAAAATTCTTGTGTCGTGTTTATTATTTTCTGTTCATCGCGTGATATTGTGTGTTTGATTCCGCTGCGCCGACTGATACCTAACAGGTTGTTTGTGTGATGTGGTGGATAATACATGCACTCTTAATCATGTAATATGTAATTATTAAAGTTAAAAATGCTATAACAACACCATACGAATAAAATGTTCATTTTTTGTGTATAATTTTAAAGTATGAAAAAAGTTATGACCATTTACAAAACATGGGAGAAAGTTTAAAAATCAAGAATATGTTTTAAAAGATTGTACTATATGTTTTAAAAGTTGTAATGATTAAAAAATTATATAACACTGGATTATATTTTCGTTCTCATCATCATCATCATCATCATCATCATCATCATCATCATCATCATCATACCCAGTTAATCCATCTATAGCAAATCTAAGGTAGGGTCTGAGGAGGGTAACATGTAGACAGCCTTACCTCTACCCCTAAGAATAGCGAGACTGCTTCCAGTGAGACTACCGGCTCGATGTGGTTTGATATCAAGCCTTGGACATAAGGCATAAAACACTTAGCAATCGGGACAAACACGATCAGTGCATGTACCCCTTTGCCTTTTGGCTATCAACGTCACCACATGATGCATATTAACCGTCCGTAGTTTTTAACGTTATTTTCACGAAATTAGTAAAATAACGTTAAAACTAGTGCAACTTTACTTTTGTCCCCCGAAGGCCACACATATATACATTATATGCGCACACCGTAAGTGGGGCATTTTCATTCTCCTTATATATATACATATACATATATATATATTATAAGGCTATGTATCCATTGGAAACCATGGTGAGTTAGAGAAACCCTTGAAACCCATTGAGTGGCTCTTATACCTCCACATCTCCTATTGTTCTAGATGTGACCAAGGGCAAACCTGTCTTTTACTCACCCATCAATATCTATTAATTTATGTCACCCCTTACACATTCTCTCTCTCTCTCTCTCTCGTATATATCCATCCACCTTCTCATTTTGGTATAACCCCATCATATCTCATCTCTCTCTAATATATTTCCTCTCATTTTTTCAAGATCCTATGGGGAGTAACATATCTTTTAAGTTTGAGTAAAGATTCAAAGGTGGTTAACAGATCTGGTCTGGTATGAACCGGATCCATGATTTTTGTTCCATTTTTTTGGGTGACACGGTGGGGCTGGTTCGATGACGGCAGAAGTCGGCGGTGGTGGTGGTTCGACGACGACAGAAGACGGGGGGTGAATGGTTTTTGTTTTACGGATCTGAAACAGATCTGAATGGGGTGGAGGTGGTTGTGGTTCGAGGGTGAACAGATTTGAGTCGATGGGTTCCGATGGTGGTTCGGTGGTCGACGGTGGTTTCGAGGGTGGTTGAAACAGATTTGAATGGCGGTGGTTTCATGGCAAGTTATTTCTATCCATTTGTTTGTATTATAAAATTATATAATAGTTTTCTTTTATTTTTTCTATTTTTGTTTTTTTGATTGTTTTTTAATGTTTATTTTTTAGTGGCTTTTTTAAGAATCTTGTGTTAAAAAAAAAAAGATGGATTTAGATCTTTGATCTTTGACTTTTGAGTTATTTTTGTAGGTGGGGTTGTCATTGAAGATGGGATGGAGAAGGATTAGACATAGTTTTTGGATTATTTTTTTTTATTATTATCATCATCATCATGCCTCCATTTTGGTATAATGACTTGTACCAATTGTATTATAGATTGTACATTTTTATTTGACATATTTTTTGTAACAAGAACCCACATGTAATCAGGTCCCACCATTTTATTATTATTATTATTATTATTATTATTATTATTATTATTATTATTATTATTATTATTCTGGTTTTAGGTTTCAGATCTTAGATTTTTTGTGTTGAATGAAAAAGATGTTTGAAAATATGTGTTGTTGAATATATGTAAAAGTTTGAAATTTTTTGGGTATGAATTCAAAACAGGTTACATAAGCACCATAAACTACGATACGTCTGTAAATATATAAAATTGCTCTTTTTACAGTGTAACATGTCTCGGTTACATAAGCACCATAAACTATGATACGTATGTAAATATTTGTAACATACGAGTTACATATGTAACATTTCACTAGTTATATATCTAACATTTTTTTTTCATTATATTATACTAATATATGTAACATTTTTTTCTGCAGTTACATTCGTCGATTTTTGCACCCTTTTATATTTAACATATTTTCTGCAGTTACATATTACATGTTGTGGTATGATTTAATAAATTTAATAAAACATACAACTTGTGGTATGAGTTAATAAAATTAATTATCTTTTTAATAATCATGTGTGTGAGAAAGAGAAAGTAGGAAAGAGAAATGTGGGTAAGTGTGAAAAGAAGGGAAAGTATGTGAGAGAAAAAAAAAAGGACAACTCTTTACAATGATGGAGACATTTATGGTATTGTAATTTTACTAAATTACCCTTTTGCATCAAAAAAATAAAAAGGAGATATAGTTTATTAATATAATATAGCTGATCTAATCTCAGCCATTGATGAGTGTTGATCAATGGCCACAATTGGATTTCTTGAGTTTCTCCAACTCAAGGGGGTTTCTAAATTATCCTTATCCTATATTATAATACTAGATTATACCCCGGGAGCGTCCCGGATTGAAAAATTTAATATGATACATCAATTTAACATATGAAATAGACTGGTGTATAACTCTAATATTAATATGTAACCTAAAACAAATTAACAATGTACAACTCCAATGCTAACACCTAACCTAAAAGAATGTAAAACTTTAATATAACTCTAATATTAACACCTATCCTAAAGAGTAAACAAATGTACAACTCTAACATACTAATATTGATGTTTAACTTCAAACAACGTATAACTCTATTAACCTATTCGGCTTTGGTTGAAATTTTTTTTTTCATATTTACTGATTTAAACATAATTAGTGACTTGTCTTTACATGATTAATGATTTACTTGAACACTTGTGTTTTTTTTCCTGTATGAACAAAACCCCACAAAAAAATTTCTCCGTTTTTTATATAGCACTATGGTACTCGTTGGAAAGATAATAAAACGCTCGTTAATTTGGTGTAATTTTTTTCTTTAAAAAATCTCGTATATTAAAGATATTAACGTTTAAAAATTATGGGACGAAAATGAGGGTGAAAAATCCAATTTTGTTTTTAAATTATTTTTTCCTAAAATATCTCAATGCCACATGGGATGACACATGGCACACTCAAAGAAGAGAATGCATCTTTGAGTGACATGTCATTAAAATGACTTTGGTTTATTATATGTATAGATATAGATATGAAATCAAATAAAATAATACTTTTAGATTATAGATAAGAACTAAGAACTATGCACTAATACGTCATGTCGCTCTTTTGATTTTATATTCAAGCGCATGCCAGCTTGAATACAGTTTTTCCCTTCCTCTAAACCAAACCACATATATAAACGAGGTATTAAAAATGTGATATAATTTAAGTACCAAACATGATTATAAAACTTTTGACTCTATATTCTTTTCCTGAATTAAAAATGCCTATTTGGGGTCAGTAATAGTGCCAACCATAAGCACGATATATATGATATAAATGGTCAAAACATGCCATCATAGTGTACGTTCATACATCTTGGTCTTGGTGTTGGACACATGACTTCTTCATTGTATATTTGTATACAGTCAAATGATATTATGCATGCAAAGTTGAATTTAAGGAACTATTAAATAATTAGAAATGATTCTTTTGGCATTTTATTGTAGGGCATAAGTGATTTTTTAAAGTAGATGATACATTAATTATATTAGATCTGGTTACTTAACAGAATATGCTTCATAGGTAAAAAATATTAATATTAATATTAATATTATTACATTTTTTTTTTTTGACCGGCCAAACTCCCACATCAATTCCCCGTAAATAAACGTCTCAGCCAGGAATCGATCCTGCGACCTAGCTGCCCCAGGGTAGGAAACAGGCAAAGCCTTAAAACCTCCCACCTCATATTTTATATTTTAACCTTCCTTTGTGGTCTGTGGATGTATTTATTTCTAAATTTTCACATTAAATGTTTTTCAATGAGCGGTTGTCCGGTATAATAGAAAAAAAGACATATTTTTTTTTCCTACTTTAAGAAAGTTTACAATATAATGTGCAGCAACCACGTATTTTTAAACCGATTTCATAATATTTTTCTAGCTAAAAGTATATATACAAAATGGTCCCAACATTTTCCATATTTATCAATACATTTATTGGAAGCGTTTAACAATATATTATACTAGTATTTATCCCGAAAGCGTCCCGAGTTAAAATATCTAATATAACAATATAATTAATAACTTGCCATGATTAATGAATATTATTATTATTATTATTATTATTATTAAACAAATCTCTGCTATAATTATCATATTCTAATATAAAAAAAAGGTAATTTGGTCGGGTATCACCTAATCCCAGGCCCGACCCAAACCCACAATTTTTTAAACTATCCCAAACCTGACACAATACCTCAGGTTATAAAAAATAATCGTTTTTTTTTTCTCCGTTTATTATATAACACTATGGTACTCGTTGAAAAGATAATAAAACGCTCGTTAATTTGGTGTAAATTTTTTCTTTAAAAAATCTCGTATATAAAAGATATTAACGTTTAAAATTTATGGGAGGAAACATGGGAGAGAAAATAATAAAGGTTTAATATTTTAATTTAGTAGATTATGTATTTAATAGATTGGGTTAAACCATATTTAAACCATATTTATTCCTTTTTTTTAATTGGTCTAGAGTTGCCACATCACATCCTATGTGAAATCTTTCAAAGGAGAGATTGCATAATATTATGACATGTAGGATTATTAGCTTTGCAATATATATATATATATATATATATATATATATATATAGGATTTGGTTCAAATGAGAACCTTTTCCCAAATTGAGAACTGTGAGAACCATTCTGGGCCACACATTTCTCTAAGACAATTTTTTTTTAGAAAATATTTTTTAATTTTTTTTTGTATTTTTTTTCAGTATACACATGTGTATAATTACATTATACACATATGTATAATGCAATATACACATATGTATAACTGAAATATACACATATGTATAGCTGAAAAAATGCTATATACACATATGTATAATTGTTATATACACATATGTATAATTGCTATATACACATATTTATAAATGAAAAAAAAAAAAAATTTTTCCCTTGCATAAAAATGTGCGATTAAAGCAATATATATATATATATATATATATATATATATATATATATATATATATATTTTATATGAAATGTGTGGTCCAGAATGGTTCTCTCAGTTCTCAAATAGGGGTTGGTTCTCTTAGGATCCCTACCCTATATATATATAGATAGATAGATAGATAGATGTTCTCAGTTTCGACACTAGCACCCTTCTAATAGAATAAACTCTAGAATATTCCAATTTGTATATATGGATAGTTTTGTGTATTAAGTTTCTTTTGTATTAAGTATTCCCTAAAATAAGGGATTGTAATCTCTATATATTGGGCATATCAATGGGAAGATAATCAAGCATTGATCCATAATATTCTTCATGGTATCAAAAGCCTAAATACCCTTTTTTTTCTTCTCCCACCGTCGCACTTCTTCTTCTTCTTTTCCTTCGGTTCTGATAACCGACTTTCTTTAAGTCTGTCAACCGATTCTTACTCTTTTCCTTCGACAATGACTACCCTTCACCCTACAGTCACTGTAACCAATATCAAGAACTTTATCCCCATTATCCTAGACAGCCAAATCGAACACTATAATACTTGGGCCGAGTTATTCACCATCCATTGCCAAGCCTATGATGTTTATGATAATATACTACCACGTACCACCGTCTATTCCTCTTCTTCCACTGAAAAAGACAAAGAACCACCAAAATCAACCAATCTTGAGTCATGTGAACCTATCGACTCCATTGTACTGCAATGGATCTACGGTACCATAACTCAAGATCTTGTCCACACTATCATGATAACCAACACTACCGCTCATGATGCGTGGTGTCGCCTAAAGAACCTATTCCTTGACAACCAAGCTGCCCGCACCATAACCCTCCAAAACAAATTCTTCAATACCCGCCTTGAACAATTTCCCAATATGCGTACCTATTGCCAAACTATGAAACTTATTTATGATCAATTAACTAGCCTTGGATCAACCATTACCCAAAACCAACTTGTCCTACAAATCCTTACCGGCTTAACCGACCAGTACGAAAACATCTATCTCACCTTCAAAACACTCAACCATTACCCGACTTCTACAACACCAGACCCCGTCTTTGTCAAGTGGAAGACCACAAAAATAACCAAGCAAAATTCTCTTCTCAAACCGCCGACACCGCACTAAACACCACTACCGACAACTCCTCTCGATCCACACCACAGAACCGAACCAACTATGACACCCGGCCGCGTGGCAGAGGTCGCGGCCGTCCGAACTAGGGACGTGGTCGGACACAACAACAATACAATGGAGGTTACTACTATTGGGCCCCTACTCCTCCTCCTTGGGCCTCGGCCAATACCCAACAGCAACCATACAACATATGGGCCCATAATCCTCCCCCATACCCATATCCTTCAACCCCTGCTCATGGACCAAATCCCACATCATCATCCGACCCTGGGGTCCTCGGCCCGAGACCATTAGGTGCTAATGCGGCCCAATCTTATTCGGCCCAGTCATATTCTCCAACCGACATAGCCCAGGCGCTTTACAACTTGGCACTGCATCACAACGACTTGTCTTGGACAATGGACACGGACGCCTCAGGTACAATGTCTCCTCAATCTGACAAATTTCCATCTTTTTTTAATTCTAGCATCATTCGTAATATTATTGTTGGTAATGGTTAAACTATTCCAGTTCTTAGACAAGGTGACATAACACTACCTCCACCCTTCCCTTCAATCTTCTATATAAGTTCATTAACTTCAATTGCATGTAAATTTTAACTTGGTATGGATTAAAGAATCCCTTGATTTTAAATTTTTAATCTTGTGGGTCAAGTTCAAAATCCTCCTAAGGCGATACTCATAGCCTCAATGACCACTCATATCCTCTTGATCGATGTAGTGATGTTCAATTTTTCATTAACATCAAATTAGTAGGATACCTCGCACGATGCTGTGGGGACGGCCATTTGCAACATGATACTCGTTTCTAATGCTATCTCAAAGGACTTAAAACTAACAACTTTCTCAAGTATGCCGATGATGCATGATTCATAGTAACCAAATAAATATCGCATACAACATGAATGGAAAACCAACCAATTTACTTTATTTTCTTGCTAGGCTTTCTCTTTGGTTAGATAACCGTAGGGGTTCTTACCGACCTAATTCCACTCATCTCTACACATCTCATCCGTTCTACACTTTGCCCTTTAATTAACAATAAGCCATCTTCACAATCATAATGCAAGCAACAACAAACAGAACCCATGATGAGAACTTTAATAACCCCGGTTGGGAGCCAAGATCCTCAAATTTGATCCCACATCACAAATGTTTTTTCAAATATACATAAAGAACAACAAAACAAAAGAAAAAAAATGATTTTAATGGGCGTCATATGCACAATTCGTTTTGATCGTTTCAAACTGTCGATTCTAAGAACTTTCTTTATTTGAGCCTTTTTCACATAGCCAACTAAATAACAACCCCCATATAGAAAAAAACAACAAAACCCTCCCATCCCCTACTCTCCTTATCAATCGAGTGTTTTCTTGATTTTACGACTCACTCTGCATGTAAAAACTTAAAACTTGTTTGTACCTTTATTCAGAACTTTGCCTTCTAAACACACCACTATCTTAACTACTCAATATTCGAATTGGGAAAAAACACATAGATAAATAACTTGAAGTAGGAACAAATAATTACCTTTGTCAAACTTCTGGCCATCTAGATCAAGCCGAACAACCCTACATATGTCTTCAAACAGGGTTTCGACCATCCTTCAGCTGGTAACTAAACTCACCTACAAAACAGAACCGTACTAAATCATACTAATCAAAACAGAAAACTATTCACACACAAGCAAAGGAGAGAGGGAGAGAGAGAGAGAGAGAGAGAGAGAGAGAGAGAGATAAAGATACAGAGAGATGGAGTATTTATTAAGATGTGAGGGTTTTATCTCCACCACCAACACTTCAATTGTAGTGTTCATTCGCATTCACTATTGTGGATGATGAATGAAGAGATTTGTAACTCATGTATTGAATTGGGTGTTTATGAGTGATGGTTATATATTGAAAGCTATATTGAGTGTGCATTAGACAATTATACAGTGCGCATTATAGGTTGTACATGAGGGGAATAAAGGGAAGAAAATGACCGAAAATTGAAGACTTATGAAGGGACACTTCAACTCCTATCTTAAAAAATGTTTGAAATCATACCTTATTGGACATCTTTGGTCCTTAATAAAGTAACAGAGAGTTTTAAATCCAACTATATAACACATGTTCATATGTATAAGTTATATAGAGCATATTAAGCATGCTATAATTCATAACCATAACATCCTACTGTTTTGAGCATATACAACTTTTTATCTGACCTTCAACAAAATCTTAATGTCTAAGATATAGTATGAAGTTTACCTTTGTTATTAAAAGTTCCTACTCTTAATTCCTTGTCCATTGTAAATTGGATAAGAGCTTCCCTTTTGATTTTAAACACTTTATGAGGTAAATCCTTGAATTATAAACTCATTATCTTCAGTTTTGTTGAAATTTGGAACCCCCTTCTTCTTCACTCTAGATACATACACACAATGTTTTGGGGACCGGATTGGACCGGCCGGTCCAACCGGTTCAACCGGGATTCGACAATGAGGGCGATCCGGTCCTAGTGGTTTGTACATCCCTGAAAAAATCGTCCGGTTCGAAATTATTGAGCGGTCCGCCGGTTTGGCCGAATCGGTGGTCGGACCGGTAGGTTTAAATGATTTCGTTATCTAGACATCATAATTTGGAAAGAAGCAGATCTCAGTCTGACGTAGAGGCTGAAACATGAAGAAGAGAGGTTGTTGGGCTGCTGCAGGGTTGTCGGGGGCGAGGTGTTCGACGACATTGAATGAATATATAAAGGATTTTTGAGTTTCGAGTGGTTTGAGTCTTGACTGTTGAAACTCTTGCGAATGACGGCTGAAAGAAGAAATGGTTTAAGTAATAGTTTAGGGCTAATAAAAAGTTTTATTCACACCCTTCAAGAGTGTTACTTGTAGAACTTTTAATTATTTCTTGTCTATGCATTACAATCTAGTCCCCCATTATTTTATTTTGCTTCAATTTAACCCATCAGCTTAAACGAATATAAGTAGGCCTTGAAATGTTAACAATTAAAACCTTTAAACAAAGAATGAGTTTTTTTTTATCCAACAGTAACATATACAAAAATTCAAAAGTATATTCGAAAGTTTTGCCATTTTTATATAAAGGTTAATTAATTATTTATTATCTTTACGGTTCTTAATTCCGGTCCGACCGGTCAAACCGTTTCGACCAGTGAATCGGTAAGATGGCCGGTTCGCTATTCGGTCCGGTTTTAAAAACATTGCATACACATAGGATATGTAGTTTTTTTTTTTTTTAAATTTCAAGTGTGTAATAAAGAAGTTTCCATAGTTGGTAAGTTTTCTATGTGGCTAAGTTGATCCCTAAAGTTTAGATTTATAGCTTTTAAGGTATAAAGTTTGTTAATTAAGTACACCATTAATCTTAAAAATTATTTCTATTGACGTGTTGGTCCTAAATAACGAATTATCAAAACAAATAATTTTAG
The DNA here is from genome assembly GCA_028751855.1 of Ambrosia trifida. Classification (NCBI taxonomy): domain Eukaryota; kingdom Viridiplantae; phylum Streptophyta; class Magnoliopsida; order Asterales; family Asteraceae; genus Ambrosia; species Ambrosia trifida. Next base: position 44,460,148 of record CM054127.1, read on the forward strand.
TAGAAAAATATTTTCATTGCTTATTCATAATTTTTTTTAAAATTATTCATCTGTAATAAAATCGATGTTTGAATTTCATTAAATAAACGGTTCTACTCTTATTTTCTATGAACCGCTGACACAACACTAGACCGCCCGCCTTAAGATATTCTTTTATATTGCATGTCCGTTTAAACCACAATTGTTGGAGATGTTGTCTTCAACCCACATATAGGCCCAGCCTAGTATGATTAACTTGTTGAGCAAGTTTAGCATAGGGTTAAACCTTAATTAGGAGCCTATAAATATATCTCTTGTACTTGTAATCTTTGTATCACTTAATAAAAAGAATACCCCAGTTGCCCTCGTGGACGTAGGTCAGTTTAGACCGAACCACGTAAATCTTCGTGTTCGTGTGTGCATGTGTTCTTCAGCCCACATATAGGCCTAGCCCAGTATGATTAACCAAATCCTTCCCTTTGAAACATAACCTCATCTTTGATGTTCCCTTCAAATAGCGAAGCACCCATTTAATTGCTTCCCAATGTTCTCTTCCTGGATTTGACATAAACCGGCTGACAACTCCGACTGCGTGTGCTATGTCAGGTCTTGTACACACCATAGCGTACACCAGACTACCTACATCAGATCCATACGGAACTCTAGCCATATCATCCTTTTCTTCTATAATTCTAGGACATTGATTTTTGGTAAGCTTGAGGTGACTCCCCAAGGCTGTGTTTCTTGGCTTGGTCTTCTCACTGTTAATACCGAATTTCTTTAACACTTTCCTGATGTACTTCTCCTGGGACAGTATCAGAGATCCATTTTACTTGTTCCTAGTGATACTCATCCCGAGTATCTGTTTAGCTGCACCCAAATCCTTCATCTCGAATTCTTTGGACATTTGCTTCTTCAACTTGCTGATCTCATTCATGTCTGATCCTGCAGTCAACATATCATCTACATACAGAAGTATAATACATGGCTATAACTGAAGCTAGTAAGGAGCTAGTATGGTGGAAAGCTTTTTCGAAAGAATTAGGGAAGAAGCAGACTGAGTACTTGTTGCATTGTGATAATGAAAGTGCAGTGAAACTTGCTAAGAATCATGTGTATCATAAGAAGACGAAGCACATCGGGATAAGGTATCATTTCGTGATCAAGGGCGAAGCTTGGAAGTTGAGTCGGCGGGGCCAGACGCAATTTTTTTAGATCGGTTGTGGCAAATCGGCGAGGGCCGGACTCAACCTAGACTTAATTTACCTACGAAAATCGTAAATTTCCACTACTTCGCCAAAAAAAACAGGGGGGGGGGCAGGGCCACCCCTGGCCCAAAGAAACCTTCGCCTTTGTTCGTGAGAGGATTGGTTGCTGATGGCACATTAATCAACTTGAAGAATGTCTTAGGTGCTAAGAATCCAACGAACATGTTCACTAAATGTGTGACGTTGGATAAGCTGAAGTTGTGTGGATCTTCAGCTGGTCTCCAGGAATAGTGTTGAAGAGATCGGGGTAACTGGAGGTGCATTGAAGATCAAGGGGAGATCTTATTTACAGAAGTACAGAAGAGATGGTGCAGTTCGTGCACCGAAGACACCAAGTGGGAGATTGTTGGAGATGTTGTCTTCAGCCCACATATAGGCCCAACCCAGTATGATTAACTTGTTGAGCAAGTTTAGCATAGGGTTAAACCCTAATTAGGAGCCTATAAATATATCTCTTGTACTTGTAATCTTTGTATCACTCAATAAAAAGAATACCCCAGTTGCCCCGTGGACGTAGGTCAGTTTAGACCGAATCACGTAAATCTTCATGTTCGTGTGTGCGTATGTGTTCCACGATCAGGGGCGGAGCTATCAATATCACTACGCAGTCATGGGACTACAGTGAATTTTCGTTTGTATATAGAGATGCTGTAACACCCTACCGATGGCGGAAACATCGAGGTGTCACGTAGTAACGATTGCTCAATAGCTCATGGTACTAAAGTGTAAATTTGAATACATTGAATTGAATAGTTTATTACATGGAAAGAAATACAACGATTAAAAACGAATAATCTAAACTGAAATACAATAAATCTCAATCTAAGTCTAAGTTCCAAAAGCTTAAAAGTGATCTCATAACAACCTGAAACATGTACGAAAATAGTTTTGTCAATACAAAATGTATTGGTGAGCATACTCATTTAGCATACGTATAATATAGTTTAAAGAATATGTTTTACAATTCATGTGTCATGATTCATTCAAGGCAAATATGGAAAACACGTAAGTACACAACGCGGGTCAAAATCAAACCTCTTATGCGACAAAGTTTAATACATTAACAATGACCTAGGACTTCCCACCACCATAGGTACTTTCCACTAGGTGAGTTGTCAATTCAAATAGCGCTATCCATTGTTAAAATCGGCTAGCTAAGTTAATGATTTTGTTTATGATTGCAAGTATACCATGTTTATGTTTAAGGACAAAGCACAAGAATTCAAAGCATAACACGAGTATGAATTGTATGTAAAACGTTTATGAATATGTGTAAGTGTAAGTTTCATAGGTGTACATGTTTCACCCCAAAAGTGTAAGAAAAACAAAAAGGGGATAAGTATACTCACAGTTTGCGAAAGCGATCAAAATCCAACGTAAGCGGTCGTGAGCTAAGTAATGGGAATTCCGAAGAATCCAACCTATAATTCATAAGAGTACTAATAAGGGAAAGTCTAAGAGTCTAAGGTCACTAGGGTTCTAAGGCATTAAGGTTTGCTAAGCCGATTTGGGGAATTAGAGTTTTTTTGATAAGTCGAATTAATATAAAAGTTTGTATATTACAAATAATATACCAAAGCTTGTAAATATGGTTTAGGTAATATAATTATTACCAATTAAATATTTAGATAAAAATATGTTTGAATAGTTAAGGCAAAATAATTTAGTTAATTACTTTAACTAAATAAAAATAAATACAATAATCATTAAAGTATAAATAATTAATTATGAGTTACACAATGATCCAACAAATAATAACTAATACTTTTCAACATAATAATATTTTTATTTTTTAAGAAAAGTATTTATAAAATAGACGTTGAAATAGTATAAATAAATAAATGTTTAAGTATGTCTATTTAAACGTAAATAACACTAAAAATGCAAGACATGGTCCAAAATTGCTATTTTTATAGAAAATGGATGCTTACTGATGTTAATTAATGAAAATAATTTTCCCGTAATTTTTATAAACTTATTTATATTTAAAACTGATTTAATGAGATTAATCATGTTTAAATGATTAAAAATAGGAAAATTAATAAAAATAAATATTTTCTGAACCAAATATTTTTATTTCAGTTTATAATGATTAGAAATAATTTCCCAAAAAAGTTTGAGATTAAAATCATAAAAAAAATGAATTTTTAATCAATTAAATATGATTAAAATAAATAAATTCAATAAAAATATAAAAATAGGACATTTTCCAGAATATTTTAATATTTATATATTATATACATGTAACAAAAATGAAAAGAAAAAGAAAAAAATTTCAAAAAAATAAAAATGAAAAGGAACCGCAGGTATGAGGATTCAAACCCAGGTCCCCTCCGAATTGTTATACCCAGACAACCACTCCACCAAATACACTTTTGTTGTCTTTATCCAAACCAATTTATATTTAGCATAAGGAAACTACTCATCATCTTCTTCCCCAATCATAAAAGCAAGAACCCTAACCCTAGCCAAATCAATTGAACTCGAATAACACATGATTAACCATCCAATTCCTAGGGCTTCTAATCACAACCCAAAACTAAATAAAACGGCATGATTATAAATAACTCACAAGTATGATTCGCATAAGAAAGATGGGCGATCTCTGAACCTCAAGAACAGAATCCAGAGCCTTATCATGACTGATTATTTAGATGAATAGAGGGATTTTGAAGGGTAAACGATTCTGAATTCTAGGCGAGCCTTAATTTATACAACCATAGGCGTTTCAAGTTCAATTGATTATAATGGGTTAATGTCAAAGGTTACTAATTGGATTCATAAAAGATGATTATAATTGAGCATTTAAATTAAAATCCGTTTAATTGAGCATTTAAAACCCAACCAAGAAACTTGGCTAAAAAAAAACGTAAAAGCAAGAGGAGAGAGGAAGGTTTTAAATGACTTTGGACCTTTGGCAAGAAAGGTCCCTTAAGTTAAAGTTGAAATTATTATTAGTTTAGTTAGTTTTTCCTTTTGAAAACATTAACTATACTAACCAAGTTAACCTCAACATTAATAAAACTTTTTAAAACTTAATTTTTTTATAATCTTTATGAATACGTTCCAATATACGCATTTGATTTGAACTTATACTCAACCCATAAAAAATATAAATGATAAAATTTTAGTTCGCTATAAAATTAAATTTCAAAACGACGAAACTTGCAGGGACTATAATGGAAATATTTGAAGGGCTACTATTGTTAATTAGACGAAAGACGAGGGTGACGGATGTCACAGATGCATGTAAGGGTTTTTTGAGTGACATCAATGTTTTTTGAATGGTGACTTCATTTATCGGCGAAACTAGAAGAGAGGAGTCAAAGATAAACAATATTATCGATTTTTTTCCGGCCGGTGATGACTCGCAAACGCCGGAGTTTGTTAAGCGTAGAGAAAGAAAGAAGAAGTAAATATATTATTAATTAATTTCATCATTTAACCTTTTAAATTTAGAGAGAGCTTGACAGCTAGTATAAAGTGTTCAGTGTGATAAACTTTTTACTTACCATATATTCAATTTTATTGATTTTTTTTAATTATTATTATTTGTGTGTTTTGTTTTTAACTATTATTATACTAATTTATTAGATGTTTTTTTAAATGATTAATTTCCTTCCCCTACTAAATACAAAGACTATATCAAACCTGTTAAAAAATATTAGCCTAGAAATTAGAATTATTGGTTACTTATTTTTTTTTGTTGAAACTTTAAATTTAGTATCATTGCCACAGTTCTTTTTAATATCGTATCGTATTGTTGAAACGTGACAAACCTGACTGGACCTAAACCGTTGAACCGACCCGGAAATTTTGTCATGCACTATGAAATTTTAATATCTAATAGTAGTGACTACATTGAAATTAATTTCTGGATCCGCCACTTTCCACGATCCTAACAACAATAACCACTACCATTGAAAAGAACCGATACAAGGGCTTTCTCTTGCGGAACATACACCATTCCATTACACCTAAGTAACATGTTGTTTTAAACTTTGTTGTTATAAACAAAACTTGGAAACCATTTCATCGATAATTTTGCTACGATAATGCTTTTAACCTAACTATGTTTATGTTTGTGATTGATGTTAACTAGCATAGACTAATCAGTTTGATGTCACGTTATGTATGTATATATGCATGTATGTGTGACTTTTTCATTCTTTTTGGAAATGATGATACATGTGTTTAACGGGTACAACATGAGTAGCATTGTTGAAGTACTCACACCATTAACATGCATAGGGATAGTTTATATTGTATGCATAATTAATTCACCACTACAACTAGTCCACCAGTGAGACGCTGAATGGGAAAATATGGGGACATCTGGGTCAACATCGCCTAATCTAGGAAAATATGAGGAAATCTGCGAAAAACTATTCTTAAAATTAATGTGAGGCTGACGTGTCACACGGGGAAAATACGGAGTGTCACGTAGGGAAAATAGGGAAGTATTTATGCCCTAATAAAACTGATCAATAGCAATTTTTTTTATTAACACAAAACAAAACAAGTTACATTTAGATGATAAGTAAGTAGGTAACACAAAACTAATATAATATTATCGAACGAAATCATTATTAAACTTCCATTATAGATCCGTATCTTTTAGATACATAAAAAAACGATGATGGCTTTGACTTTATATTCTTTTTTAGAGTTAAATATGCCTAATTGGGATCACCAATGATGCCAACCATAACCACTAATATGAGTGTTAATGGTCAAAACATGTCATCATAGTGCTAGTTCATTCATGCATTTTGTAGTTGACAACATTTTGCATGTCTGTATCCCATACAAAGATTATGTATTCAAACAAGAATAATCAAATAATTATTAATTTTAAAAGTTCATTTTTGGTGATTGATAATAACGGGACGATAAGGATATATAAAGTGGAAAAGACATACATGTTTAAGATTTGTGTATTTGAATTTTAATAATTTAAACTTTGACTTGTTAGCTAGCATTAATCTCAATTTATGGAATTTTTGAGAACGATCCTAACTTTTAAAATATTTTTCTCCAACGACCTTTTTTTCTAACTGGGTCTAAGCCAATTAATTTTGTTGTCGTTGTGACAGCTTTGACAGAAAAACTTGGTTATTTGATAACGTGGCTATTATGTGGCACCATCACCCCCTCGCCTCCTCCACCACCGTACCACCACCATACCACTCCCACCACCGTTACAAACCCCAAGTCTGAGCGAAATCTTCAACATGATGGACCAATTCATGGACAATCCTTCATGACAACATCACCCGATGGAGGATTGGATTAGGTGGAAGGAAAGGATGGGACGCGGAGGAAGCAGACGAGTCGCTCAATCTGGGATTCAACAAGCTATATTTGGACAAAGAGAAGATCTCCATGGAGCAAAACACACTAATCATCAAAGCGGAGGCAGAAAAGTAATCGGAGGATGACAAAGAAACGCCTCTTAGATACTCTAACAAAGATGAAGAATGGTGTGCTGAAAATTATAGTTTTAGAAGGTGAAGACAAACGTTTCAAAAAAAAAGAAGGTGAAGACAAAGTAACGGAAGAATGTGTGGGAGTTTGAAGTTAAATGAGGTGAATATGAGATCGTGGTGGTTCGTTTAGTTAGGGGTTTGAGTTTTATTTTTATTTTGAGTATGTTGTTTGTGGTTCAAGTGTTGACATAAGCAATACTTAAATAAGGTGGCCGGATTTTGGGTGTGGGTCGGTGGTAGAAGACGGATGATGGTCGTAGCAAGTTGGGGTTAGGTTTAGGGCACGACGGTTTGAGTGGTGGTGGTGATGGTGTCACATAATAGCCAATTCATCAAATAACCAAGTTGTTTTGCCACATTAGTAAAAAACTAATTGGGTTAGGCCTAATTAAAAAAAAAACGCTCGGTGGAGGAAAATACTTTGAAAGTTGGGATTGTTCTTAAGAATTTCTAATGTAGAGATTAACGTCAGCCAACAAGGTAAAGTTTGGATTTTAAACTCCAATTCCCTTAAGATTATAATAATCTATTGAAATATGATAGTCCTGAGTGTTAGGTAATGCATTTTTTAGGCGACTAACACAAATTCTTCTATCTATTGAAAGTTAAAGTGAATGAATAGTAACTTGGTTGATGTTGACATGTGATTGGTTGTTTTGTGTGGTGCAAACGTGTTACCGATCCACCGTTTATTTTGATGGATTGTTTAGGTGCTATGTTTTTGTTTCTTCTATGGTCCCTACTGATTTTGCCGTGGAAAGGGGCTTTTCCTGGTTGTGATGGTAACAATAGTGACTGAAAAGGTCCCGATGATAGCAATGACGGAGGGCCGCTTGGGTATACGAGTGGAAAGCACTCCGATTCTAAAGATGTTTGAGTGTCTTTGAGGTTTACACTGCAAAACCCTAGATGGGTAGATTTTCTCTGGCGATGGCTTTAGCTGTCGGTCTACTTTAATTTAGGGTTTACAATAATAAACCATAAATTTGTCAATGGTACATGAGGCAATGATGAGTCTGAAAATCATGTCTGCATGTCGCCACGGCGTGGCAGCTGTGAAGGATGGAATGTTATTGCCTGCAACCCCTATTGTAGCCATGGTGGCTTAGAGGGTGTTTGGGATTGAGTTTCAAAACAACTTATTGACTTATTGGCTTTTTCAAGAAGCCAATAAGTCAATAAGTTGTTTGTGTAACCCAAAAGCACTTTCTGTTTTGACTTTTGGCTATTGGCTTTTAAGGGTGGAAAAATTATTTTTGAAAAGTTAGAAATCCTGTCTTTTGGCTTTTGACTTTTGACTTTTGGAAAAAAATTACAAATTTACCACCCATGTAACCAATATTCACAATAAGTTAAACAAAACACTTAAAAACAACAATTTATTGACTTTTTGACGTTTCTCATCCGAAAAGCTTACCCAAACACTTTTTTTAAAACATTTTTTCAAAAAGTCATAAGCCAATAAGCACTTTTAACCAAAAGCATTTTTGCATTTCCAAACTCAATCTCAAACACCCTCTTAGGGGCTGTTTGGTTGATTAAGTGCTGAATCATTAAGATGGTCTGAATGGTTAAGATGCTCTGAATGGTTAAGAGCTGAATCATTCAGCATCCCTTATTAGCTTAATGGTTCAGCACTTAATCATTCCATTCAGATGTTGAAACAAACAGTCTGAATGCTGAATGATTCAGACCTGAATGGTTAAGAGGCTGATTAAGAGGCTACCAAACAGCCCCTTAGTCCGTTTGTGTTCCTTGATCCTCATAGGCCTGTTTTATTTATGTGTTGATTCTGAATCATGTTACGTAAGATTAATATACGACTGAGCTAATTTGTTGCTTTAAATATGCAGGCAACTTAGAGGAAATTTATCCCTTCTACACTTAGGTATTTGTTTGTTTCTTTCTTATAAAAATAGAATTCTTATGTATACCAATTAAAGGTTCTCAGCAATAATACCTTATTTTGACATTTTGTGGTTTTCTATTTTACTTGTAACCTCTTACATTTTTTTCTTTTATAAATTTATCACAAAACATTTTCTATTTTTAACCTCAAATTTTTTCCGCTTTAAACTTTGGTCTCCTATACTTATCATTTTTTTTTATGAATCTTTAGTTTTATATTCCGGTCTAATATTTGTCGGTCAACACGCTCTAACACGTGTATGTGGTTAAACATTCAATTTTTCCCCGTTTAACGGTATTGCCACAACATGCAGGTTCAAGCTCGACTTGGTTATTATTTTATATGTTTTACGATTTGGTCTAATTTTTGTTCGTGAACACACCACAATGGACGTGAATGCTTAAACATTTTTATATTCGCTTTTCATTCAGTTAATACATAAGAATTATGCGGATTACTATTTACTAAAAATGATGTGTTTGATAAATATGATGTTTACTTATAACTTTGGTTAGATACAATGGATTTTGTTTTCATTCAAGTATCAGTTTGAAGACTTCTTGAAACATGACAACGATTGGATGATGAGGACGCAAAACTTGCACACTACTTTGATGTAATAATTGGGACTAGCACATGTGGTCTTTTGAATTTTTTTTTATAGAAATTCTAGTGGAAGCGATTTTCTATTTTGGTTTCGTTTATTTGTTTCAGCCCTGCAGCCGGAGGGCTGCTCGGTTTCTAGTAACCGACTCTCAAAACGGCAAGGTGGATATTGATACAAGAAGTGTAGAGATGGAACAAGTGTTTGTTATTGATAGATAATATTTTGGTACACTCAAATGAGGAGATAACCTCCTCTATAAATACATAAAGGAAATACATAAAATGGGAAGTGACTAATCGTTGGGCACAAAACAAGGAGCTAGTCATTAGGGGCATAATGTAAGGATGACTTTGACTATAATAATAAGGTCCACTTTGACTATTTGACTAGTCAAATGGTCATAATCTCCAATATTTTTTAACCTAAGGATGCTAAAAGTTTTTATCTTTAACATTGTCCTAAAATCTAACTGCAGAATGGGTATGCATTTTTAGTCAATAAGTGACGACTTTGAGTGGTCGATTAGTTGTTTAAATTTGTAACATGTTAACTTAAACTTTTGTAGAATATGTAGCAATCCATTGGCTCCAACAGTTTAGGCAATCAATGCTTTATTCTGCTTACTGTTAGAAAACTTACATTGAGATCGAAGACGAAATCGACAACATGAACCGGGCTTGTGTTTGTCACAATTCCCTTAAACAGATTCTCAGTCTGTTTCCAGGGTACACCGGTTCTTTAACAATGTTGGTGCACTGCCGGATTATCCTACTTGCCTGAAAAATAATCGAAACTCGGTTGCTATGCTTGAGTGTATGTGTGTTGCAAGAGTTTCTTAGGTGTTGTTTGTTTTTTCTGCAGGAAAAGGTCTGCAGTCTGCGGACCACATCTGAAGACATCTGATTCTGCAGGAGAAGAGGTGGACCAAAGGTCTGCAGTCTGCAAGAAGAAGACTGTTTGTTTGTTAACGTCTGCAGGCTGCTGAAATAAACTGAAATTTAAATAAACTGATTTTTTACAGCAGTCTGGTGGTGGAGGATGGTGGTGTGGACGGTGGTGGTGGTGGACGGTGGTGGTGGTTCAATTATGCCTATTCATCCTCTAAAGCGATGAATTTTGATTCCATCGTGGATCTAGCAATAACCATTTGCTTAGATGATTTCCATGTTATCGTAGCACCTCTAAGTGTGAACAAATACCCATTCGTTGCCTTGGAATCATTCGTGTCAGATATCCAATTTGCATCATAGTAACTCTTTCAGCATCATATCTTCTGTCTTGCTCTTTATCACCAGATCGTCCACGTATACCTCCAGGTTCCTGCCAATTTGGTGCTCGAACGCTTGGTCCATTAACCTTTGATACGTAGCCCCGGCGTTTTTCAAGCCGAACGGCATTTTGGTGTAGCAGAATATGCCGGCGTCCGTGTGAAAAGCCGTCTTGTCCTCATCTTCCTTTGCCATCTGAATCTGATGATACCCCTTATATGCATCCAAGAAACATTTAAACTGGAATGGGGCCAGGGAATCAACTTTTAGGTCTATTTCCGGGAGCGGATAAGCGTCTTTAGGACACGCTTTATTCAGATCTTTGTAGTCCACACACATCCTCCAGCTTCCATCGTGTTTCCGGACCATGACAGGGTTAGCAACCTGTGACACCCGTCACTTTTTCATTATATATATATATATATATATATATATATTTAATAATAATAATAATAAAAATAATGATAATAAAAATAGAAATAAAAATTCAGATTTTGTTATAGTATGCATTTTATTTTAAACCAAACCCATTCTTATTCTAGCCCAAATTATAGCCCAGATTTCCTTAAACCTTCGAGCCCAATGGCCAAGCCCAATCCTCGGCCCACTTGAACCCGGCCCAACCTTACCCTTCCTTCACTAAATAAAAAAAAATGTGGATCTTGTTTCTGACGGGTATCGAACCCGTGCCACTCCCCCACACAAACACACACCACCACCACTAAGCCACTTAGACAATTTGTGAATTAACTGATGCTATAAAACATATATGCACACTTTCAATTCTCCTTCTTTCTTGTCTGCAACTCGCGAGCAGCAGCAGTATGTAAAGGATGAACTGAAATTTACAAATTTACCATGTTTAAACAATCCTTTGACCACTAATACGTGATTATCGGCCCTGTGTGACTAAGCATCACACCAATTATCAATCAATTGTCCATCAATTAAATGAATACGCGTGGACCATTTTAAAAACGAGTCAACCTTCCAATTAACCAAACCCACTGATCCTCCCTATAAATTGATCACCTACGATCATTCACAACTCGCTCACAACTCTCTCTCAACCTCTCATTTTCTCTAATACACTCTGATTTTGGTATTCAAGTTCGTTGTTTGACTTTTTCCTTGACCCGTCAATTATCATCAAATCTACACTGTGAGTCTAATTTTTTGTGTGGGTTTCATTCATCGGCTATCAACCAACAAAAGCCCCAACATTAATCGGGCTAATGTTGGCTGATTTGGCCAATTGCAAATTCTAGGGCTCGTTCGTGTTATTTGGGGATAAACTTGATTTGGGTATTCGTATATAATTAATTTTGAACGGAAATCATCACAACCACCGGCCTAGGCCAAGTGGTTGTGACCTTGTTCCAACCCAGAGGTCATCCGGGTTCGAGTCCCGGCTCTGACCGGTTTTGTTTCTTTCTTTTCTTTTTCTTTTTTTTTTTTAAAAAACAAACAATTATATATATATATATATATATATATATATATATATTAAATCCTTTTAATCTTTTAAATCCATTTTAAAATATCAAAACTATTTTATAAATTCTAAAAAAATTACATTTGTTTAACCTGATATAAAAGTTTCATTTATAATTTTTATTTTTCAGAAATTCATTTATTTAATATTTATAATAATTAAATCATTTTTTATACTATTAGATTTATAAAAATCCATTTACATATCAAAACAACTTTATTAAATTCTCCAAAAATTATCCTGACTTTTTATAAAGATAAACTTTACTGAAATAATTTTTAATTCAGTAAAATCATTTATTTTATATTTTTAATCAATTCTTGTTAGATTTAATCATAATTAAATCATAATAAATCCAATTTTCATCATTTTTGCACCAAAATTTTATACAAATTATTTTTAATCATTTAGGACAGAAATATGATTTTTAAAATAAGATTTCTTTAATTTTAGTATTTTTGAATATTAAAGTTAAATGTTGACTATTTATAAATAAATAGATTTAAAAATCTATTTTAAATGAAATAATTTTATAAAAATTATTTCTATACTTCAAACACTTTATGGTGTATATTCTAAATTCAAATTTCATTAAAAGACTTTTATTTATTTATTTATTAAATTTCTCATAATTAATAAACAATTTGTTTATTAAACAAATAAACGTTATCCCCAATTCGAAGCCCTAGAAATACATGTATCCTAGAGTTATTTCACTCACGCATTATCAATTACTTTAGGTTAATCATTTGGGAGTAATCTCAAATTCATATTTCGTCGTCCAGTCCAATTTCAAGTTATTACGTGAACAGTGAGTATTCCTATCCCCTTTTTGCTTTTATTCATTTTTGGGGTGTTACATGTACACTAATACAATTTCAAATACAAGTTTACATTTTCAAAATACAATTCTAGTACTATGTGCATTGCTTACAACGTGCTTTATGCTTAGACAATACATGTGGATTACATTTGTACTTAGTGAAATCATTAACATGGTACAAGCCGACCTTAACATTGGATAGCGCTATTTGGATTGACAACCCGCCTAGATTGATTCTCCCCCTTTTTCATCGGAGAATCCGTGGCCAGTGTTAAGTTATCATCCATTTATTGGTTGAGTACACTACAGTTCATACAGTACATTATACAGTCACAGGGTTGATTTCGCTCATTTGTATGATACATGGTTTACATATTTGCACTGTAGCTGGCACTTGAATTGTATAACTTTTTAACCTAGTATATATATCAAATCTAGGAATGCTCACCAACATTTCATATGTTGACCAAACCTATTTTTGTACATGTTTCAGGTGCAGTTTGATCTAGTGCTTTAGCAAGAGACATTTAGTGCTTTATTTCAATTCAATTATTTCAATATTTACATTTCATTTAGACAAATGAAATTTCCATTTCCATGTAAGACAATTTTGATTATTCAATAATATTTACATTTTAGTACCATGAGCTTTTGAACAATCGTCACTACGTGGCACCTCGATGATTCCGCCATCGGTTAGGGTGTTACAGATTGGTATCAGAGCCATGGTTATAGGGAACTAGGTTATTAGATAAAATGGCCTAGACTATAACCAAACTTTCATGCATAACATTTCCTAAATTGCCTTACCCTCATTTCCCTCTACTTTCCTTCCTCTATCTTTCTCTTCTTCTCCATTTCTCCTCATCTTTCATCCTGGTGCATAGAGATGGTGTCCTACAAGGAGTGGAAAGCCTACATCACCATGGAACAGGAGCAGTACCTTTCATGAAGACACTCTTAGGCATAATGCCTACTCCTACTTTTGCTCCTTCAAAGTTGTTGAACTTTAATGAGTGTGATAAGGACACGTGCAATCTGGAAGGGTGGATGTCTGTACACTGGGTTTTCTGGCATAGGCAAGCATAGCGCATAAATCCAATTACGGACCTGTTATGCTTACCTGGGGATTCCTGGAGTGAGTGTCCACTTATAGGCTAAAGCATGTCTTCTTTGATCACCATTGGGTTTAATTCCTTTGAAAAGTCAACGTTCTTGTTAAGCTTTACAGCTAGACAAGGACACTCCAAGCATTTTGTACAAGTTTTTCCAATAATACCCTCTCGTTTCATATACAATACTTTGCATATCATGATTGCTTACAAGATCACATCTTCATAATCATCTGTACGATTATACACTTACATTTATTAATCTTATAATTTTTCATTGACTACCTCATAGATGTCTGCTCGCCGCATGCTCCGTGATGCCAGCCAACGCCCTGTTCGTGCTTCTGGACGACGTTCTGATCGTCGCCTCGCATCTTTAGTCGCCGAACAAATTGCTGCAGTGATCCCAAACCTTGTCAGTGAGATAACCCAGAATAGTAACAGTGCCAACACAGGGAGTACGACTCAATTTCGGTGCACTTTCAAACACTTTAACTCCTGCAACCCCACAAAATTCACTGGTGAGGAGGGTGCTACTGGCCTCCTCCAATGGTTTGAAAGCATGGAGAGTACCTTTGTGAACAGTGAATGTCCTGATGAACTCCGCGTTCGCTATGCTACTAGTGTCCTTCAAAAGGGGGCGCTAACCTGGTGGAATGGCGAAAAACGCAATCGAGGAACGGATGTTGCTTTATCATTATCTTGGGCTGAAGTTAAGGAACTCATGATCGCCAAATTCTGCCCTAGGAACGAAATCAGGAAACTAGAGGAAGAGTTCTATGGGTTGAAACAAGACAGTGGTGAGAATCTAGCGTATAATACTCGATATCACGAACTTAGCATACTGGTTCCACACATGGTCACCCCAGTCTCTCGAGCAATCGAAAAATATATCGAGGGATTACCTGACCTGATTCAAGACATTGTCACTGGAGGCAAAGTCACTACGGTAGAAGAAGCCATCCAACTTGCAGCCACATTAACAGACAAACACGTAAGGAAAGGAAACTTGGTTAGGAAGGGCACCAAGACACCTACTGAGAAAACCACCCATGTTGATGAACAACCTAAGATTGTTTTAGCAAAGGTCGCCACTACTGCTTCGAACTCTAAGAAACGAATGGGCGATAATCAGAACCATGCTGTTGTTGATCCGGTGGCTCAGCCTCCTATCAAGAAAGCCTACACGGGAATCCATCCTCAATGCAACACCTGCAAATACCATCACCCTGCAAATCTTCCATGCCGTCAATGCACTAGATGTGGGAGGTTTGGACATTTTGTTACCACTTGTCGAGTAATGGTTGGGACACAGAGTAATCATCAAACAGCTGCCCAAGGACCACTACAGATTACTAACGGTCGGGCATGTTATCATTGTAGAGACCCTAACCACATGCTACCCCAATGCCCCAAATTGAACAATGTAAACCTGGTGGCACATGGACGAGCTTTCAATATCAATACCAACGAAACAACCGATCAGGATGACGTTAATCCCACTAGTTAAGCCATGGATGAAATCTTCCCAAGACTCGAGAAATCCAATACCCGTGTTTTCATTTTCTTGATCTTATTATCATTTTTGTACCCAATTTTGTCACACTCATTAGCATACAACACCTAGAAATTTCCTTGCGTATTATTGTGTATTAACACAGATTGGAAATTTATTATATTGACTTCGTTTACTTTAATCATACAAGACTCTACCTTACATTTATTTGAAACGTTTGGACTTGATACTTGATCTTACAGATGCTTTTCTAAGAAAACATCATTGGTTAATACATGAAACTAGATTTTTCCCTTAATTTGACTACCCATTGAACATTTAATTATTCATGATACTTGTAAACATTTAATTATTCATGATAACACTTACATGGTTGTAGTACTTACAAACTTGCTTGCATAAACCTGCTATCAATTTGCAATCTATGTGAATAATAATTGCTGCACTTAATAGAAGTCATCATGCCTTTTCAACAGTCGGGAGAGGCCCTACAACCTGTTCCACGACTGGTGGAGGCTTTCGAACATACTCAATGATTGGTAGAGGTCACTATGCCTTTTCAAACAGTCGGGAGGGGCCCTACAACCCACTCCACGGCTGGTGGAGGCTATCGAACCTGCTCAACAATCGGTGGGGTCATAGAAGGACGCAAAACTTTAATGTAAGGTAAATTAATGATTCCGGTCCGGAACGTAATCATGAATTTACAGGTACATTAGAGTAGTGTGAAATTCTATTAGAGTTTTTGGAAAGGCATCCAGTACGTTTTCAAGGTATCAAAGGTGTGGTGGGTTAGCTGCGGTACACCCTGTATACAAACACTAATGATGCATTGAAGGTGAGACTGGAAGTCGGACCAAGAACAAACTCTGTTTACTGATAGTTCAATAAGTTTTTCTATAGTCAGTCAACTCGTACATTTATCATAGGATTCCTAAAACTTGAAACTTATTGAGTTACTAGATCCTTATTTTCCTTATTATTCGAGACAAAACCTAATCCAAATCCTTAACCCACACCTAGTAAACCTACCATCCAAATCATTTGAAACAGTTTACTTTGTTACCTATAAATTTACGTCGTGCCTTAACCCAAATTTTCCAAACCACTGTTATTTTAAATTCTTACCCAAGCATCCATAACCCTATGTTTCTGATAACTTCGGGACGAAGTTTCTAAAAGTAGGGGATGCTGTGACACCCGTCACTTTTTCATTATATATATATATATATATTTTTAATAATAATAATAATAAAAATAATGATAATAAAAATAGAAATAAAAATTCAGATTTTGTTATAGTATGCATTTTATTTTAAACCAAACCCATTCTTATTCTAGCCCAAATTATAGCCCAGATTTCCTTAAACCTTCGAGCCCAATGGCCAAGCCCAATCCTCGGCCCACTTGAACCCGGCCCAACCTTACCCTTCCTTCACTAAATAAAAAAAATGTGGATCTTGTTTCTGACGGGTATCGAACCCGTGCCACTCCCCCACACAAACACACACCACCACCACTAAGCCACTTAGACAATTTGTGAATTAACTGATGCTATAAAACATATATGCACACTTTCAATTCTCCTTCTTTCTTGTCTGCAACTCGCGAGCAGCAGCAGTATGTAAAGGATGAACTGAAATTTACAAATTTACCATGTTTAAACAATCCTTTGACCACTAATACGTGATTATCGGCCCTGTGTGACTAAACATCACACCAATTATCAATCAATTGTCCATCAATTAAATGAATACGCGTGGACCATTTTAAAAACGAGTCAACCTTCCAATTAACCAAACCCACTGATCCTCCCTATAAATTGATCACCTACGATCATTCACAACTCGCTCACAACTCTCTCTCAACCTCTCATTTTCTCTAATACACTCTGATTTTGGTATTCAAGTTCGTTGTTTGACTTTTTCCTTGACCCGTCAATTATCATCAAATCTACACTGTGAGTCTAATTTTTTGTGTGGGTTTCATTCATCGGCTATCAACCAACAAAAGCCCCAACATTAATCGGGCTAATGTTGGCTGATTTGGCCAATTGCAAATTCTAGGGCTCGTTCGTGTTATTTGGGGATAAACTTGATTTGGGTATTCGTATATAATTAATTTTGAACGGAAATCATCACAACCACCGGCCTAGGCCAAGTGGTTGTGACCTTGTTCCAACCCAGAGGTCATCCGGGTTCGAGTCCCGGCTCTGACCGGTTTTGTTTCTTTCTTTTCTTTTTCTTTTTTTTTTAAAAAACAAACAATTATATATATATATATATATATATATATATATATTAAATCCTTTTAATCTTTTAAATCCATTTTAAAATATCAAAACTATTTTATAAATTCTAAAAAAATTACATTTGTTTAACCTGATATAAAAGTTTCATTTATAATTTTTATTTTTCAGAAATTCATTTATTTAATATTTATAATAATTAAATCATTTTTTATACTATTAGATTTATAAAAATCCATTTACATATCAAAACAACTTTATTAAATTCTCCAAAAATTATCCTGACTTTTTATAAAGATAAACTTTACTGAAATAATTTTTAATTCAGTAAAATCATTTATTTTATATTTTTAATCAATTCTTGTTAGATTTAATCATAATTAAATCATAATAAATCCAATTTTCATCATTTTTGCACCAAAATTTTATACAAATTATTTTTAATCATTTAGGACAGAAATATGATTTTTAAAATAAGATTTCTTTAGTTTTAGTATTTTTGAATATTAAAGTTAAATGTTGACTATTTATAAATAAATAGATTTAAAAATCTATTTTAAATGAAATAATTTTATAAAAATTATTTCTATACTTCAAACACTTTATGGTGTATATTCTAAATTCAAATTTCATTAAAAGACTTTTATTTATTTATTTATTAAATTTCTCATAATTAATAAACAATTTGTTTATTAAACAAATAAACGTTATCCCCAATTCGAAGCCCTAGAAATACATGTATCCTAGAGTTATTTCACTCACGCATTATCAATTACTTTAGGTTAATCATTTGGGAGTAATCTCAAATTCATATTTCGTCGTCCAGTCCAATTTCAAGTTATTACGTGAACAGTGAGTATTCCTATCCCCTTTTTGCTTTTATTCATTTTTGGGGTGTTACATGTACACTAATACAATTTCAAATACAAGTTTACATTTTCAAAATACAATTCTAGTACTATGTGCATTGCTTACAACGTGCTTTATGCTTAGACAATACATGTGGATTACATTTGTACTTAGTGAAATCATTAACATGGTACAAGCCGACCTTAACATTGGATAGCGCTATTTGGATTGACAACCCGCCTAGATTGATTCTCCCCCTTTTTCATCGGAGAATCCGTGGCCAGTGTTAAGTTATCATCCATTTATTGGTTGAGTACACTACAGTTCATACAGTACATTATACAGTCACAGGGTTGATTTCGCTCATTTGTATGATACATGGTTTACATATTTGCACTGTAGCTGGCACTTGAATTGTATAACTTTTTAACCTAGTATATATATCAAATCTAGGAATGCTCACCAACATTTCATATGTTGACCAAACCTATTTTTGTACATGTTTCAGGTGCAGTTTGATCTAGTGCTTTAGCAAGAGACATTTAGTGCTTTATTTCAATTCAATTATTTCAATATTTACATTTCATTTAGACAAATGAAATTTCCATTTCCATGTAAGACAATTTTGATTATTCAATAATATTTACATTTTAGTACCATGAGCTTTTGAACAATCGTCACTACGTGGCACCTCGATGATTCCGCCATCGGTTGGGGTGTTACACAACCCACGTGTGGTACTTAGTCTTTTTCAAAATCCCAGCTTCCTCTAACTTCTTTACCTCTTGTACTACAGCTGCTCTTCGATCAGGAGCTATACTCCTTCTCTTTTGCATGACCGGCTTTACGTTTGGGTAAGTAGACAATTTGTGCTCTTCCTTTGCCCGTGCTATCCCGGTCATATCAGAGTGTGAGAAAGCAAAGACGTCCATGTTACGCTTCAATAGCCGCTTCAACTTGTCCTGCGTGGTTGGAGTCAAGGAGTTTCCAATAGTGGCCGTCTGGTCGGGGTGCTTCGCACTCAGAACCCATCTCTCTGGGCCACGAATCCCGGATGGTGCTTGACGACAAGTAGTGCCCTCCGATACTGCGCAAACCTTTTCTCCAGAAACGGTGGCTATTCCATGCGGAGTTGGGAACATGAGAAACCCCCTGGCAGTAGAAATCAGGGCGTCAATCCGTCCCAACGTGTACCGACCTATGATTAAGTTATATTGAGAGATGGTCGGGATCACCAGGAAAGTGACCAAGATAGTGCGCTCCCTATAGCCGTCACCAAGAGTAACCGGGAATGTCAACTGCCCCAGCGGCTCTATACTTTCCCCAGTAAACCCTTTGACCGGACCGTGGGCCGAAGCTAGCATTTTCTGATATTCACTTGACATTCTTCTGAAGCACGGTTCATAAATGATGTCTTCTGAACTGCCCGTATCAACCATGATCCTCTTCATGCTGTAGTCGCCCACTGCGGCTGATATTACTAACGCTTCCATCTTCAAGGCCTTGTAATAAGGTGGCACTGTCATCGTTGCCTCCATCCAAGGTTCAATCGTCTCAAAACGCCTCTTGGTGCCACCGCTTGCTTCTGGCCGTATGGCGTTGATCTCTCTGGGTTTCTTCCCGGCCGCTTTATCCTCCCAAGTCGAGGGGCCCGGCTTCATATCCTTGACCAGATGTGCTAGTTTTCCCGTCCTGACAAAGTATTCTATTTGCCTCTTCAGCTGAAAACAATCATTTGTATCGTGACCATTGCCTTTGTGATAATCACAGAATTTTGACTTGTCTTTTGATGGCGAATCCTTGACTGGTCGAGGAGTATTCAGCCTTAGGTTTTCCGTTTCTAATATTTGGGATGGTGTCTTGATCAGCTCCGGATAATCCAATTTAGGCTTGGAAGTCGTTTCCCCTCTGCTGGAGTAGGAATCACGGGACCTCTCCGACCTTCGTCCTTGCTCCCGACGGTCATCTCGCCGGTCATCCCGGCGTTCTTCACGACGGTCATCCCTTGAGTAAGGTTGGCCCGACCGCCCCCTGTTCCTGGAGCTTCGGGAGTCTTGGTTGTCACTTGCCTTGGCAGTCTCATGCTTCTTCCGTACCGCATGATTCATGGCAATTGATTTCTCCTGCTTGACATATGCCTTAGCTATTGTCATCATTTCGTCCATGGTCTGAGGATACCTATAAGGACCATGAAGCTTCCTTAACAATCCATCGTCGTTCACCCCCATGGTGAATGCGGTACATGCCAATTCTTCAGTAAGGCCCGGGATTTGTAACCGTTCCTTGTTGAAACGTATTATGAAATTCTCCATCGGCTCATTATCTCTCTGGCGAATATGCATCACTTCCTCTCTGTACTTGGTATGTCTGCGCTGCTGACTGAACTGCTGGGTAAATCCCTTATGGATATCTCTCCAGTTTGAAATAGACCTGGGCGGCAAACTATCCCACCAGACCCGTGCTGCTCCCACGAGGGTCTGAACAAACATGTGGCACCAGGCTTGCATTGGCCAATCTTTGGATGTTCCCACAGACTCGAAAATGCTCAAATGATCATCCGGGTCCCCAGTCCCATCATACTTACCCACTGTCGATGGGAGCTTCACGTTTTGGGGTAGTGGAGCATTAGCTATCCTTTCCGAGAATTTGGAGTAAGTTGCCATCGTCGGAGGACGGTATGGCCGGGTAAGGTCTTCATCATCACCTTGATCCTCATTCTCCTGTAATACCACTGGGTTTTGCTGTCGTCCCTGGGAAAGTCCCGCAGAAGTTCCGGGACCCCCGGGAGTGGTTTCATAGGTGAGGCGCGTACGGACGTCATTCAACCTTTCGTTTGAAGGCATCCCAGTTTGAGGATTCCACCCGGGAAGGGGTGGCTGTACCGGAGGATACATGTAAGGGTAGGGGTATGAGAATGCACCGCCAGTTGATGGTGCACACATATACCCATATGGAGACATAGGATAATAGGGCATGAACGGTTGATTTCCGGGAGTAACCGGCGTGTAAGGTGGCATGTTCGGTTGCATGAGGGTGGCTTGTGGTGATGACGTTATGGCTGCTGAAATCGCGGCTGAGAACAGGGGAAGACTTTGTGCTGCGGTAAACCAAGGCACGGATGACGCTGGTGCCGGCACTCGAGGGGCTAAAAAGCTGGTGCTAACAATTGGTCGAGTGTAAGTGGACGATGAAGCCAGTCCTCTTATGAGTGGGAAGCGTCCCAGGTGACTCCCGGACGATATTAAAGGCTGTGTGGTGCCCGGCCGGGTAGTCGATGTCCTTGAGGAGAACCCCGGAGCCGCTCCATCCCTTTCTCCTTCCGAGTCAGACGCAACGGCTCCATCTGTTTGCTCTACTGTGGGAATCAGATTCTGATTGCTTTCGGCCGGATTGGTAGCCACTGCGGTGTCCTGATTCGAGGTCATCTTGATTCCTTGGGTTATTCAGCCGATAACTAACTCCTTGTACTGGTCCCACGGATGGCGCCAATGAAGAAGTAAATACCTCTCCTAGTAGACAAGAATGCTGTTCCGGCACTGAATAACTAGCCCAAGCTGGATCCGGGTGCCTGCAAAACAAAACACCGTTAGGACTCGTCACAGGAAAGGGGGGTTTCCTGTGACCACCCTCCGGCGTGAGAATAAGTATTGGTTCTAGGTGTGAGAGTAAAGCCAAAGCTTTTATGATTGTGAGTATGGAATATTATTTACCTCTGACCTCTATTTATAACCCTTCTTACTTTTCTCGTAACCGCCTCGTCGAGCCCATCTCCAGGAGCTGACTCTCCGATTTAGATGGAGATAGGCTTTATCTTCTCTTTGGAACCTTCTTTCCCTGATTCTCGGAAAAGAGGTTAAGCCTTATCAATTATCCGGGGTGCAACCGTGTTGGTTCGCCCGGTGTATATCTGCCATTGGGCTGGCCCAAATGTAATGGGGCGTTCATGTGGTATTGGGCCGATCCATCTAGATTGGGCCTACCTCGTCAGTAACCTTCAACAACTGCTAGATATCTTTTATATATATTGCAGCCCGTAGCCTCGTATGTATCCTAATTACCAAAGCACCTGTGTCACGTAATTCCAATGAATTGAACATAGGTTGCTCGTGTATCTACTTAGCTTGCTTGCTAAGTCTGGTCTGATACAACTCATCAGATACATCAGGTTGCCAATAATTCTTAAGTACTCTAATTGGTTAACAGGCTGACTTCGATTCTTAGCTAGACGTTGACTCGTGTCAATGAAAGTTCTAGCCATATTAGAGTCATTTCCATTGAACTTCTCAAGAATTTTGTCTACATAATAGGACTGACTTATAATAAGTCTGTTCTAGGTTCGTGTGATTTGTACTTCCCAAAATCACATCTGTTCATATCAAACCTTCTATTTTCAAATGCAAGTCACCTCCACACTTAAGTGTTATTGGATAACTACCAAATGGGGTGATGAAAGTTTCTTCCTTTCATATGTAGCTTGAAAACTTCTCAAGTACCATTTTTACATCTCTACGGATTGTTTCTTAAATGGCTTTTCCCCCACATTGCTTGCACTTTGATTAAATTCAAGTAATATCACTCATGATGACATTAGACACCCGTGCTAGATAACGACTATCTATATCTTTGTGTTATTGAGGTCATCCATTATATTACTCAACCCATATTTCTCACACGAACCGTTTTCTGAGCTATATGAGTTCTTCTCATATTAAGCTAAATAGTATCATAACCAATGAACTATTTATTCGGTCCTTTTGAGTAATCATTTTTTAATGAATTATATATTTGCTTTTACAAAATTCATTCTTATGTCGTCACATATGTGTGAATGTCCAAATTTAATTTATTCTCCGTGGAGCTTTTAAATTAACAAGTATTAGTCTAGCATGCTTTAGACTACAAATACTTAGCATATGAACAGAAGATGCCTCATTCTGATTCTTCACATCCTTAAGAAATAACTCACTATCTCTTCCTAACATTCACATCTTAATTTAGACACAAAATGAGATTTGTTTACCATTCCAAAACCTTGGTTTAAATAATGCTTCAAAATTATAATTAATTCCATCCATTAGGATCAAGACTCGTTTGCCTTTAATCTCCAAGGCTTCACCATTGAATCTTTAGGACTTAAACATAAGTCTTAATATAAGTCACTTTGATGAACATATTCATCATCAACAAGTCAATTAGATTTACACTCAACGACATGACATTCACATATGCCTAAGTGATATGTATATATCTTGTTGAAACTATCTATTGTCTCCCAAAATATATCACGAATCCTCCATATAATTCAACCAAACGTTGATGGTTTGTAGAGACTCTACACGTCCATCACTATTCTAAGTCTTTTGTAATAAATCTCGCAATATTTATCAAGACTTATGAATAAAACATATATTTCTATCATATGTTATAGTCATCAAAACTACATTCGTGCATTTCTACGTAAATGCTCTCAACATTAGATGACATATATCGTTTTCGTTCATTTAACTTCAATACACTTGCCACGTTGTTCATGATCCTCTCATGATGTGGTTGTATATTTTATGTATGATTTATGACTAATTACATAGGTCATAATCACAACTCACTCATTGTGTTTATGTAAATCGCATCTTGCATATATACATACATATATATCCTTATTAAATTTGTCGTCCAAAAACATATCCTTTTCATTTATATATATTTTAATCCACTTAATTATTTAAAAAAAATAGATAATCCAAAATATATATAATATATTACAAATATATTTAAACGGATTCATATAAGGATATATAAACATCAAATCTCAAAGTGTTATTCTCTTCAACACTTTATCGTTCGACGAAATAATAGCAATTATATCGTCTCGTGGCATGTTTCGAGGTACTCACTCAATACACTGTTCAAAACAACAAAGTTGTTTATACTTAACTACTCACAAGTAGTCGAATAAGTAAATATGTCCAAAACATCAAGTTGTTTTACACTAAATAGTCTCTCTAGACTATTATATGGTTCAAGTCATCATACTTCTTATAAAAGTATCAAACCATATATAATTTGCAAAAGACATGTTTTATTCATACAAGACATTTCTACTTTTACAAGTATTTTCTATAAACTATACATATTTATGTTTTGATTACAAATCAAAACCATAAACTCTAATATAGTGTTATTATTTAAACCATTCCTAACTCACTTGTTAGAGTATATGGTTTTCATGATTAACGATTTCTAATTCGCTCATTAGAAACTATATGTGTACCATATAAACATATACGGTTTCAAAATTAACCATTTCTAACATACTTGTTAGAATGCAGACGATTACACGTTTCATCATATAGAGTTTAGTTATATCAAATAAACCTTTTTCTAACACACCCGTTAGAAATAAACGATTACCAAAATCATTTTAAAGGTTATTGGTTTATATTCTCAACCGTTTCTAACCTGCTTGTTAGAAATACACGATTATGACAATCGTTTTAGTACTTGTTGGTTTATATAAAATAAACCGTTTCTAACACCCTCGTTATAAAATTAGCCCATCTACATAAATGGCATTAACTTTGGATTTTCTAAAATATACCCGTTTCAAATTCAGTCGTTAGAAACCGTCAAATTTTAACCAAACTGGTTTAATGTTGATTATTTTTTCAAAATAATCATTTCCAATAGGTTTGTGTATTTTGTACAATAATATTTTCTAACACACTTGATAGAAATATAAACATCTTATTTTGTCTTTACATAATCATCAATTTCTAACACTTACGTTAGAGAACTCAATATATAAGTTTACAAATTAAACTTACGATTTTGTAAATAATAATTTCTAATACGCTTATTAGAAATGTTTCATGACACATTATTCTTTCAACGTCGTCGATTCTAACACGCTTGTTAGAAATACATATTTCAAGCCTTATATTTTGAAACCCTTTATTTTCCAGTACTCTTATTAGAAAATGTATACATTTCAAATACTTTGAAATTATCTTTCTAATACGCTTACTAGAAAGAAAACGTTATCAACCAAGTTTACATGGGGTTTCAAATAATTTGTCTTTTCTAATGCTTTCATTAGAACTTTATTATTTTCAAAACGTGTAAACACATGTTAAAAATGTTAATAGTCCGGTTTATCTAAACACAATCGAAACACCCATGAATCCAAAAATTGAACCAAAAATTCGTTTTGTAAAACAGTCTTTCGGATTAAAGATTGCATTCCCATTATGAATGTAATCCAATTCGATGTACCAAAAGAAAACATGTACAAACTTTCGCGAACCCAAATTCCTTAGGAAGAACATGAAAGTTTGTTTACTAATCTGTTTAAGTTTGTTAGGAAACTTACATTGAGATCAAAGACGAAATCGACAACATGAACCGGGCTTGTGTTTGACACAATTCCCTTAAACAGATTCTCGGTTTGTTCCAAGGGTACACAGGTTCTTTAACAATGTTGGTGCACTGCCGGACTATCCCACTTGCCTGAAAATTAATCGAAACTTGGTTGCTATGCTTGAGTGTATGTGTGTTGCAAGAGTTTCTTAGTTTCTCATGTATATTCTTTTTTCTATCAAATAAGGCACATAGCCTACTAATTATACAAGAGTTAGGATGGTGAAAGGTTTCACTTTATTAGTCACTTAAATAGAGACTTAAGGCTCTAATTAAGACTAATAAAACCTCATCAAATGGCATTAAGAACTCTACTCAAGAGTTTCACCATATGAAATAATTAAAACCTCATCAAATGGCATTAAAAACTCTACTCAAGAATTTCACCATATGAAATAAAACCTCATCAAATGACATTAAGAACTCTACTCAAGAGTTTCACCATATGAAGAGTTTTAATATTAGTAATTTTAATAAATAAATTCCATTCACCACTTATATTTTCCAACACTTACAATATGACGGTGAACATTATACATCCTCCACGGCTCCATAAGTTAGAATCATAAGATACCAGGCGAGGCGCTAACTGTTGGTATGAAAAGATAATATGCAATCACAAATACTAAGAACAAATAACAATTGAGTCGAACGCTTTGATTCTTATTGATGATTGCAGAAAGTAAGTGAATACAAATTACATCGACTTAGCATGTTTAAATAGATCAAACTACAACTGAAAAGAACTAGAAAATAGCAAAGGACTCGGCTAGCTTATTGATCGAATCTCTAACTGTATTTCAACAAATACTTATTCAAATGACTAGTAGCCATTGCATGCATGCAGAATTACTTTGTTGCACTTAACACCCCTGAAGTTTGAGTTATATTTTTAACAACCTCCCTTAACTCAAACTTCCTAACTCCCATCAAGCTTTGAAAATGATCAAACTTTTCTTTGTTTAATGCCTTTGTTAAGACATCAGCCACCTGCTCATCTGTAGGACAAAATCTCAGCTCCACTAGACCTTTAGATACCAAGTCCCTAATGAAATGATACTTTAATTCAATATGCTTGGTTATGTTGTGCTGAATAGGATTCTTTGATAGAAAAATTGCAGAATTGATGTCACAATAAATCATTGTAGCTTGATGCTGTTCCAATCCAAGATCCTTGAGCACTCTTGTAAGCCATATACGTTGGCATGTTGCATCTGTAGCTGAGATATACTCAGCTTCTGAACTGGATAGAGCAACCACATGTTGTTTCTTTGAACTCCATGATATCAATCCACTGCCAATAGAGAAAGCATGAGCAGAAATGCTTTTCCTATCATCAATGGAATTTGCCCAATCACTATCAGAATATCCCACTAATTCAACTTATCCACCTTTCTTTCCTTTGGCATACCATATTCCAAAGTTAATTGTTCCCAAAACATACTTCAAGACCCTCTTTGTAGCTCCAAGATGTGTCTTTGTGGGCTTTTGCATGAATCTAGAAATGATCCCAACTGCAGAAGCTATATCAGGCCTTGTATGGGTCAGATAGATTAGGCCTCCAACCATACTTCTATAATAAGTTCCATCAACAAAATCTGACCCATCTGCTTCTTGATGTTTTTCATTTGTATTCATATGTGTAGATGCACTCTCACTATTGTGCAGCCCAAACTTATGAATCAAATTAGTTGAATATCTTTCTTGCCCTAAGAACAATCCCTGATCAGCTTGTTTAACTTCTAATCCAAGAAAAAATGTCATCAGCCCCAAATCTGTCATCTCAAAATGAGTCTTCATGCTTTGTTTGAATTCATGTGCCATTTCAATGCTTGAACTTGTATAGATGATGTCATCTAAATATAAGCATACATGAATGACACATGTGGTAGTTCTCTTGAAGTAAAGTGTTGGCTCATTTGGACTCTTGACATAATTTTCACCTGCAAAATAAGAGTCAATCTTATCATACCAGGCTCTAGGAGCCTGTTTATGTCTATAAAGGGCTTTCTTGAGATGATACACTTTATCTTCCTTTCCAGCAAACACAAATCCTTCAGGTTGTTCAACATAGATGTCTTCATTCAGAATGCCATTTAAAAAAGCAGACTTGACATCTAATTGGAAGAGAGTCCAACCAAAATGAGCAGCCACTGCAAGTATCAATCTGATTGTTTCAAAACGTGCAACAGGAGCAAATGTTTCTTCATAGTCTACACCATACTTTTGTGCATACCCCTTTGCCACAAGCCTTGCTTTGTACTTCACAATATCTCCATTTGGTCCCAGTTTAGTTTTGTACAGCCACTTCAATCCTATCAGATTAGTTCCCTTTGGTTGCTCAATCAATTTCTAGGTACCATTCTTGTTGATTGCATTCAATTCTTCATTCATGGCAAGCTGCCATTCTTTCTTCACAACTGCCTCAGAATATGTAGTGGGATTAGTGGCTGTCAAGGAAAATTGACAGTTGGCATAGATATCTTGCAAACTTCTAAGCTTGACTGGTTCAGCTGCACTGCTTTGTGTGCTGGATGAGCTGCTTTCACTTAGATTACCTGCAACAACAGAAATCCCATTGCTCATGTTAGTATTATTAGAGCTTTCTTGTGTCTCCTCGGCAGCCGATGATTCAAGCTCTCTTTCAATAGTTGGATCTTCCAGCAACACATAGTTGTTCTCTATTTCTTTGCCCTTCCAGTCCCAACTTGCTTCTTCCACAAACTTTGGATCTCTCCTGGTTAATATCTTCCTGGTAACTGGATTGTAAAGTCTGTAGCCACTCAGCCTTTGAGATGTGTATCCAATTATGATACACTTATCACCTTGATCATCCAACTTTTGCTTCAATTGCCCTGGTGTTAGTGCATATGCTATAGATCCAAAAACTTTTAGATTCTTAACATGAGGCTTTGAACCAGACCATACCTCATAAGGAGTTTGATTTTCCAAGGCTTTTGTAGGAGATATATTTAAGATAGTTACTGCAGTTGCAGTTGCCTCAGCCCAGAATAGCTTTGGCAACCCTTTGGCTTTCAACATACTTTTCATGATTCCAAGAACAGTCCTGTTCTTTCTTTCACTTACCCCATTTGCCCCAGGAGTGTAGGGAGGTGTTAGAATTCTTTTGATGCCATTATCTTCACAGAACTTGTTAAATTCTTTTTGATGTGTATTCACCTCCCGTATCTGATTTTAAGGCCTTTATCTTATAATCACTTTCTTTTTCAACCAAAACTTTTAATTGTTTAAATTTATCAAACATATCATACTTCTTTTCAATGAAATACACCCAGCACATTTTGGTGTAGTCATCAATGAAAAGCAAAAAATACTTGCTACATCCCATACTAGCAACTTGCATTGGTCCACACACATCTGTATGAACCAACTCAAGCTTTTGTTTGGCACGCCAAGTACTAGTGTGAAATGGTTGTTTTGATTGTTTGCCAAGAATGCAGCCTTCACACTTGTTTTGTATTTTAATTTTAGGAAGATCAAAGTCCATACCTTGATTATAAAGCTGTAACAATCCTTGATAATGTAAATGGCCATACCTTTCATGCCATAAAACAGCTTCTAAATTAGTTTTAGGCACATCATCAGACTTGGTCTTTGAGACATCCATGAGGAACATATTATTCTTCTCTTGATTAACTTTCATCAGGATCAAGCCAGTTTTCTTATTGATGATGATACAAGCATTGCCATCAAATAACAATGCATAACCTTTCCTCATTAGTTGTCCCACACTGAATAGAGTATACTCAAGTTGTGGTGCAAAGTATACATCATCAATACGTTTTTGTTGACCATTAGGATTAATGACTTTAACCTGCCCTATTCCATCAACCATGATCTCCTTTTTATCACCCAACTTAACAGTCAATTTAAATGATTCATCTAGAGTCAGAAAACTCTCTTTTGTACCAGTCATAGGGTTTGAACAACCAGAATCAATAAACCATAATGAACTTGATAGGGCAGGTGAGGAAGTATTAGTCATAAGGAGGAAGGATTCATTAGTTTGTACCTCAGGTTCATCATGAACACAAGCAAGAAAAAGGTATTGATCTTCCACTTTTTCAGATTCATTTCTATCTTGTGCTACATTTACTTGGACTTCATCATTGTACCAGCAGTCCCTTCTAACATGCCCCATTCTGTTACATAAGTAGCACTGTGGTCCTTGTAACGCCCAACTTTTTTTTAAATAAATAAATAGATTATATATTGTATTAGAGTAACACTTTTAATTCGTACCTCGTTAGCGAATAATACATTCTTACGCGATATTCACTTATAAATATATATATTTGTCGTTATAATTATTAGAAACAATAATGACTCGTGGCAAACAAACATACTAGAAACCTGACATTTAGACGACGTTTTTCAATCCAACGTACATATATAAATATTTTAATATATCGTCTAAACACCCGTTTTAAATCGATTTATATATAAATAAATTTCGCAAAATAACTATTTTAGTAGTTAAGCCAGTTATATAATTTAATCGAGTAAAATCTAAACAAGAAGCGTGACGGTAACGGGTTCGTATACGTAGTACCCAACCACTTAACCCACACCAAACCCTACCTATTTAAACACCTCATTCTTCCTCCTCCTTCTCAATCTCTTCTTCCACAAACCCTAGACCCCATGAAATACAACCCTTCTATCCTTTCATTTCTTTCTCTGCCCACCTTTTCCTTCACGTGCATTCACACTTCAATGAAAGAACATTTCTAATTTTTCTTTCCTTCTTTTCGTTGGCCTTGGTGTCTCACCAGTGGAGCTTAGAAGCAAAAACCACAACAGCCCTACACATAGTACACATAGTCTTATTTCATTGCAATATATGTAATTCTTAGCACGTGGCGGCGTAAGGATTCAAGCCTTAAATGGGCATAGCTGATGGATTCCAATCGTGACGCACGAAGACACGTAGCAACAGCGATCGATTGATGTCTGATTTGGTGGTGGTTAGGGTTCGGATAGGGCGTCGAGTGTTGGGTTCCGATGGTGATTGGTAGCAGCGGTTCCGCCACCTTTACTCGATGATAGAACTGCTGTGTCGGCTCCGGCTGGGTTCAGTCTGGTCATTTGCTGGTTTCCGATTGTTTCTTTTTATTGTCGTTACGGGCCAGATTCTGAATAGACATGGTGGTTCGATTAGTTATGGTGTCGGGTTCGGGTTGGTCTTAGCATGATGGCCGGTGGTGAGATGTCATTTGTACATGACGCATGGTGGTTCTCGACCAGAGTAAATGGGAGTGGTTGGTCAGGTTCAGTTCCGTGGACATGTTCAGTTCAGGAGCAGAGTGATACGGGTCAACATTGGTCAAACAGATCTAGTCAAAGCTCGGTCAACGGGTCAGATTTCATAG
Source organism: Ambrosia trifida (assembly GCA_028751855.1). NCBI lineage: Eukaryota > Viridiplantae > Streptophyta > Magnoliopsida > Asterales > Asteraceae > Ambrosia > Ambrosia trifida. The sequence goes on from CM054127.1 coordinate 44,491,520, forward strand.
CTGGTCAACCGTAGTCAACGGTCAAAGCTGGTCAACACGTAATTCTATGCGAGTACGCGTCAGATCGCGAGGCTATTCATGGAAGGTATAACGCGCGCCACGACCTTAGTTTATTTAATTTTTATTTTGTGTATGTTGTATATAAATATTTATTCTAAAGACTAATCGAACCGAACCGAGTTGTAACAAAAAAAAAAAAAAAAAAACTATTTATTTGTGAGCTTGACGAATCAAATAACGACTAACTTATAGTTATATTATTATGACAACTATAAAATGTCGACTATATATTTATTTTTACTTGTCGAAAAGTATAGTTCCTCGCATATTATAGTTTTAATAAGTTAAACCACGCGTCGTGTATTTGTGTCCATTTGATTGATTTTGGGAAAATATAGACGACTTGAGTTGTCTGGTTTCTTGCAAAAACAGGGGAAACTCTGTCCAAATTTTATAAAAATATAAGAAACGAATCGGCCTTCCAAGTTTATAATTATGTGTAGACGAGATTATGTTTTTACAAATAAATTGTAACTTTCAAATCTTACGTCGTCAAAAATAGAATTATTTGTATTTATTAATAAGTATGTATAATACGATCCAATCTGCTAAACGAGTCAATTTGTGAGTTGAGCCACACAAATATTAATTTTTAGCCAAAATGTGTCTTTACCAATAACATCAAAACGTGACCTTGAATAAGATGTTAAAGCATTTATTTCAAACAACTATACATGCGCATATATATATATATATATATATATATATATATATATATATATATATATTCCGAGAAACTAAACCAAGTATAATCGGTTTGTTAAGTCATACACACTTTAAGACGCGCATTTGTTCAATGCGAGTCTAGGTAGTTGAATAAACTATCTATACAATCAATAGATGAAACAAGTGTATTTGCATTAGAATTTAATACATCATTTATTTGTAATAGGATACAAGAGCTCAATTAATCCAAGTTCAGACTTGTTGCTACTTGCTAGTACTTATACAGTAAATTTCAGGTGAGTTTACATAACCTTGTTTATGCAATTCTTTATACTTGAAACTTTATACTTAAGCAATTCTACATACATGTCTAGTTGTAAACTTTAATGCTTCATGACTTAGACAAAAACTATTAGACTTAAACTTCAACTTACATAATCATTAGCTGTGGCCAAGCCGGCGTTATACAGTGATAGATCTATTGGATTGACAATCCCACCTAGATTCGTTGACCATCTTTTATGGGGAGCACGGGTGATTGTTATCGTTCCAACGTTATATTAAGGTGAATCGTGGATGCGGGATGGACCTAAACTTTGTCGGAGGTTTGATTATGTGCATACTATACTTGTTGTTTATTCATGTAGACATAAACTTACATTAGACATATGAATTGCTAAACTTTTATTCTTTTAAAACTAAATTGCTTGACTTGGCTTATGTATTCTCACCAACTTCTAGTTGACCCCCCCCCCCCCATTTTTCCAAACTCAACAGGAAATAATGATGCTTGAAGTCTAGAGTTAGCATGGGAAGATATTTGAAGTTTTAAGCTTTGTTTGATTATTGGATGTATTAGATTTCATTCAAGACATTTAATGTAATTCAATATTGTAATGAAATAAAGGATTATTTAAACTTATGTATTACCATGAGCTACTGAACAATCATTCTTACGTGACACCTCGATGTTTCCGCCATCGGTTGGGGTGTTACAGTCCTCTTCCTCTTTCTTGAGATCTCCCACGTCCTCTTCCTCTAAAGTTTCCTCTTCCTTTTCCTCTAAAGTTGTTGCTCCTATCATTCTTCTTTGGACTAGTGAACACCTGCAGTGCCTATTCATCAACCTTCTCAGCAGCTTTGTTCGAGGTTCTACTCATCATTCTTGCTTCTTGAGATTGAAGAGACCCTATCAATCAAACAGGAGTAAGGGTGGTCAAATCAAATGCCACCTCTATTGAGGGAGCAACAAAATCAAATTTTGGGGACAGACTCCTTAGAATCTTTTCTATCACCTTTTGATCTTCAAGAGCTTCACCAAATGCTCTCCTTTGACTAACAATCTCCATTACCGTGGAGAAATAATCACCAACCAGTTCTGAGTCTCCCATGGAGATATTCTCAAAATCTCTCCTTAACCCTTGTAGTTTGACTGCTTGAACTTGGGAGTCTCCCTGATATTCAAGCCTTAAAGTGTCCCAAGCCTCTTTAGCAGTATGTGCACTTGCAATCCTAGAGAAAAGATTGTCATGCACACCTTGTTGAATAATTGCTAAGGCCTTGGCATCTTTCCTTCTGGACTCTCTCTGTCTGTCTTGATCACCACAAGTTCCCAGGCTTCTTGTGATATGAGGATTGTCCTCATTCTTATGCTCTAGTATTCATATCCTTCTCCTTTGAAAACTGGAATTGTTTGTGTGTTATTCAGCTTCACGTTTGTCATCTTAAAGAAAACAAGAGCCAAGGGATTGATTACAACCTTGCTCTGATACCACTGTTGATATAAAAAGATAATATGCAATCACAGATACTAAGAACAAATAACAATTGAGTCGAATGCTTTTATTCTTATTGATGATTGCAGAAAGTAAGTGAATACAAATTACATCGACTTAGCATGTTTAAATAGATCAAACTACAACTGAAAAGAACTAGAAAATAGCAAAGGACTCGGCTAGCTTATTGATCGAATCTCTAACTGTATTTCAACGAATACTTATTCAAATGACTAGTAGATGTTGCATGCATGCAGAATTACTTTGTTGCACTTAAGACCCCTGAAGTTTGAGTTATATTTTTAACACTAACAAGTTTAAACGGAATTCAGGCGAGGCAACAAAAAATGCTATTGTTTGTCATGGCATCATAGTTACATTTTTTGTTAGTTCACTACTTTGTCTTTTGAAAATTCCTTCATTTAATCATAAGTTTTTAGGCACTGTATACTTTTTGCCTTTATATATGCCAAGGATCATCATTTGTCCTTTTTTTTAAAAAAATATGATTACTAATTTGTTTAAGTGCTATGAGTTGAATTTTGTGTTATCATATTTGTAAGTGAACATGATTGTGTAATAACATGTTGTGTTTGGTAAGTTTTCTGGGTGTGTCAATCTGCTGACGAACAAGAAACTTGGTAGAAATTTGAACATCTTCTCATTCTACAACAGTCCCAACATCAATTGGTAAGTAATCTTGACCTAAAATCTTTGCGCGTTTCTTCAGTTCAATAAGAATGGTGTTTTGTTTTAATACTAGGTATTCAACTGAATATTTTTGGTGCCTTGGTTGCATTTTTCTGTTATTTTGGGAAGTGTTCTTGGCTTGGCTTAGAAAGTTTGAGGTTGTAATTGGAATTAGCATCCTACAACAGACAGTATACAGTCAGGAGACTTCATAAGAATTGGAGTCAATAGCAATGGAAAGCAATGGCTGATCTTGAACAAAAAAACATGGTAGGCAGTGACGGATCCAGTATTTTTTTTCATTCATGTCACTGTTTTTAGATGTTCTAATTTCACAGAACCTGCCATAAAATTTCCAGGTCGTTTCGACAGTTCAGGTTATCACATAATATAAATACGATACAATAATTTAAAAACACATCATCATTAGAAATTAAAAACACATAATATAAATGCGATGGTCTTTACAAATTAAAAAAAAAATACTTAGAGTTGTTCCCTACGAGATTTCATTTTTAAAAACGTTGCATTACATCTTCGAACGAAACTTGCACCGTTGCAACAATTCTTATTTAATAAACAATAAAACTTTAAAAATATATAACTAATGAACCGTGAACCACTTACGACTTAACCGTTCAGTTTGATTGAAATCAGGTGCACCGCAGCAAAAGTTATCTGGAATCAAATTTATTTGCCCCAATTAAATTCATTTGGTTAATTCTATGTAACCATAAATTAATTCTAACATACAAAATATCAATTAAAAGCCCTAGCATTTTTATTTTATTTAAAGTTTATTTTTGACATTTAGAAATTTCAATAAAAATTTAAAGTTAATGCTTACATGTTTAATAATAAAAAAATTGGTGGATATGAAAATTAGGTGAGTATAAAATATCAATAAAATATCACCATTTATCCATGAATTCATTATTATTACAGGTTGTAACTAGTTATGCCACCAAACTCCCACATACACCTCCACCACCTATTTTATGCTTCAAAGTTCAAACTCCCACCATGGCACCATTCACCAACCCCATTGATACAATTAAACACCGACGTACAAACAGAAATATATAATTACAGTCCACAAACCACAGTACTGGAATTTGGAGGCAGTGGCGGAGCATCAGCAGAGAGCGCAGCACAGCAGAGCCTCAGCGAAATTACGATAATGATGAACGGTGTGGTGATGACTTTATGAATATGCGCACAGATAAAGCTACATCGAGGGCTGTAGGTTTGACGTTTATAATGTAGTCACCGTCGAAAAAAACATTGATGTCACACGGAAAAACCACATATACATGTATATATACTATTGAAAACTGACTGTTGTCCTGTGACAACATTTACATCTATATACCTCCGCCACTGATGGTAGGGCCAGACTCAATCTAGTAGGGCCGGGCTCAGTATATATAAAATTTTTGGTAAATTCTCGGCAAAATTTACACTACGAAGCGAAAAAGTTGGGTGGGCTGACAGGGGCGGACATAATTAAAGATGAGGGGTTGCGGACGTTGCGGCTCAACTTCGCGTGCGTAGTGGAAAATTAGTTGAAAATTTGTTTTTTTTTTACAAAATTTGGAAAACGTTGCTACTAAAATGAAAAAAAATGTAAAACGTTACTACTGATTTTGTAGCCTAGATCCGCCACTGTGGGCTGAGGCCTTGTCTGGCCGTAGAAAGATCCGCCCATGATGGAAAGTGTCTTCAACATCTGACTCCATCTCATAACCCGCAATGTAATTAGAAAACCTAGCTTGTATTTACTAACACATAATGTATAACTTTAGGGATGGCAATGGGTCGGGTTTGGGACGGGTTTAAGTTATCCCAACCCCATACCCGATTAGGTATGCAGTACGCCATGTGAACAAACCCGTGTACAAATGCTCACGCAACGTGTTATAAGAAAAGCCACTAGTTTTTTAAGAGTTATTGATGTCAACAGTTATAATAGCAACAATCAGAAACTCTTTAATTTGTTTCTTGTGCCTGAAGCACAATCCCAAGAAACCTAGGGCATGTTTGACTCTCCTTATTTTTACCTATTTTTAACTTATTACTTTTCTAAAAAGTTGATAAGTTAATTGAAATGTTTGGCTCTCCTTATTTTCACCTATTTATAACTTATTACTTTTCAAAAAGTTGATAAGTTAATTGAAATGTTTGGCAAAATGACTTTTGGCTTATACTTTTTTGAGTTTTTAAAGCGTGAAAAAGTAATTTTTGAAAAGTAAGAGAACACTAACTTTTGAAAACTACCTATAACTTTATAACAAAAAGTTATAAGGAGATGTTAAAAATTAAGGGAAGATTAACTTTTCAAAACTATCTATTATTTTTGTTTCTTGCGACACTGTTGTGGGCCTAAGAAATACTCCCAACAAAAGTTCACCACTTTTATTCTTGGTTTTGATTTCCTTCGTCAGGTCAAGCCCACAAAAAACTTTCAAACACTTTTAATTGTTTTGGTTGCTTTCTTTTACCTTTGACATTAGAACCAGAAAACAAAACGCATATTGTTTATTTTCTTGTTTTTTTACACTAGAAAAAGATAAATAATCCGCGGGTTATGCTTTCTCATGAGATCCCCAGATATTATTTGGACAACCCTCTATGACTCGTAGAGGGTTCTAAGAGACGTAGAGAGTTCCTCTACGAGTCCTAGAGAAGCCTCCGGATCATTAACAATTAATGCCAATGATTGAGTGGGACACCCCTCTACGACTCATGGACCCTTCAGACCCTTCTCTCTAAAAGTGACTACCGTTTTCCTCAATTTCTTCTGGCACATAATCGAGTCGTGTTCAAAAGATGTCTAGTGCGGACAGTGATGTTTTCATATATGTATTAAAATTCATAGTTATTATTATTATTATTATTATTATTATGTATAAAAATGATATTACCTCTAATTTCATACCACTCTAATCGACATGCACATAACCCACAACTCGTAAAAAGCTGGTGACCACAAGTCTTTCTTGTTGCCCTCAACGAATTTAACTTTTTTAACTCGAGGAGGAACAACTCAATCGCTGCATGGGAAATATTACCGAGTAGGTAATCAAGCATCAGTATGTCATGGTGTTTCATTCTCTTTGACCGACTGACTTGAAATGAGTAGCAGGGTTGCTTTACAGAATGAACAATGCAGGGAGTTCAGTCTAATCATCATACTCCTCGTACTTTACGACTCGTGTAGGCCCCTACGAGTCATAATGGAGTGAATTTTTAACCTTATACGACTCATATAGGCCTCTACGAGTTGTAAAGGCCTCTACATGGTAGAGAGAATGTTAAAAAAATTGTGGGATGTCTAAATAAAATCACCCAAAAAAAACCCAACAAAATCATCACCAATTTTGTTCCTTTTTGGTAACAGACCATCCGCAAATGCCAACATCTAAAAGATTCATGATGGTCACTCTTTTTTCTACTCATTCTGCAAATCCAAATATTTTTATTCCTTGCTATTGTTAACTGCAGCAAATCTTGTGTTTGAACCTTCTCCAAAAGACAACAGTTTCTTCTTATCATCAAACAATCTTCTTGTTGCTATACTACGTACGTATGTATTATACTCCCTGTTTCAACAATCTCATAGGTCAAAACATAGGCATTAAAGCTAGGTACTCAATTATTTAAAACCATGAATCGGGTCTTACATTAAACTCACTTGGTTCAATCCTCAAAATTTCGTGTGTGCTTGATCTAAATCATCAACAAAAAATCTACAACTAAAAGGCCATAAGGAGGAACCGGACCCAAAGCCATTGGTGAAGGATTGGGGGGGGGGGGGGGGGGGGGGGGGGGTTGAGCGCTGAATTTTCGCTCAAAACTTATGATTATATAGTATTCGTATAGAACTTTTTTTTTGGCATATACGGTTTCAACCCTCGTTAATTTAAAAAAAAATAGTTAGATACTGTTGGGTTTAATCTTGACGGGTTTTGTTGACGGGTCAGTTAAATGGTTAGTATTATTATTAGAGTATTTAATAATGTTTAGTAGTTGGAAATGGTACTTTAGTTTGACCAATTTTCATGGAGGTGGACGTTGGGTATATCTAGAATGGGTCATATGGTGTAGCAGGTCTTTAGGAGTAGTAGTAGTAAAGTAGTTTTGATTTAGTCAATTAGTACGTTGCATGTAATGCCTATTTAAGGCTTCTATATTATTCAATAAAGGATGAACCACTTTTCTCTTTTACAAACACACTGCATATTTATTTTCTGCAAGTTCATATTCGTGAGTCTAGAGTGAGTGTGTGTTAACTTGGGGCCTGAACCAACATTTGGTATCAGAGCGGGTAAAGACCGGAGAGGCCGTTTTGAGAGTCGGTGGCGAGAAATGCGCACAACCCTTGGCTGCGGGGCTGAAGAAGTATAAGCAGTGGGTTCGCGAGAAAGACGTAGCAAGGGTCGGTCGATGTCGAGATTGGTAGAAAAGAAGTCCGAGAAAGTTGTGATGCACTTGGTTGAAACCAAAACTAGAGGAGTCAAATGTGCAATTCGAAAGAAAAGGAGAGACAACCAGGGGTGGCAGATGAAATGATGTCATGGCAATGTGGACGACATCAATGGAGATGGCTGATAGAGAATTGTCTTGAGGTGTTTATGGGTGTTGATGACAAACGTTTAAGTGTTCCAAGTAAGCAGGTGAAGGACACAAGCAGATACCTTGAAATTTATTGAAATGGTGAAGCAAGCAGGCATGTGATGAAACTTGCGGATGAATGCGAGTTTTGAAGAAAAAGAAAGTAAAGTAAGCAAGGCAATAGACTGAAGACCGTAGCGGCAGCGCCGCGAGTAAGAAAGAAAGGCCGGCGAAAAGAGAATGAAGCCGTAGTAGACCGAACGGCTTGAAAGACCGCTACCGGAAAGTGAATTCCGGTGGGAGAAAGAGAAAGACCGTAGAATGCGCAAAGATGACCGTAGGCGTGAGACCGTGGGTGTGACAATGACCGAAAGCTCACACCAAGATAGACCGAGAAAGGCCGTAGACTGAAAGAAGCTTTTATTGAAGAAAGCTTAGACCGAAAGACCGAGAAGAAAGACCGAGATTGTGAACAAAGACCGAGAGTTCACTATAGACCGAGTCGTGAACCAAAGACCGAAAATGTTCACGTTAGATGAGAAAGACCGAACATGTACGGTTCGTTTAGAAAGAGAAAGAACCGAGTCATAGTGTGGCTCGTAGCAAGTGGCAAGATCGAATCTTTGTGATTCGGATAGCAAGAACGAAGCGAGCAAGTAGCAAGAAGAAACGGGTCAAGATTAAGGGGGTGAATGTTGGGTTTAATCTTGACGGGTTTTGTTGACGGGTCAGTTAAATGGTTGGTATTATTATTAGAGTATTTAATAATGTTTAGTAGTTGGAAATGGTACTTTAGTTTGACCAATTTTCATGGAGGTGGACGTTGGGTATATATAGAATGGGTCATATGGTGTAGCAGGTCTTTAGGAGTAGTAGTAGTAAAGTAGTTTTGATTTAGTCAATTAGTACGTTGCATGTAATGCCTATTTAAGGCTTCTATATTATTCAATAAAGGATGAACCACTTTTCTCTTTTACAAACACACTGCATATTTATTTTCTGCAAGTTCATATTCGTGAGTCTAGAGTGAGTGTGTGTTAACTTGGGGCCTGAACCAACAGATACTTCCGACCCTCTGTCCGAATTCTCAAACTTCACCACTGCCCAAAGCTAATAGTCAAACATTGGTTAAGGAAAAAGAGGTGAAAGCACACGCATGACACAGCAGCCGAATTTGTTTTGCAAAAGCCATTTGTAGTTGTCAACTTTTTTTAGCACCAAACACGATTAACTTACACCAATTTCCTGTTAGCGTGCCTAGGGTGCACTAAGGCACTTGAGCGCTTAGATGTACTTAGGTGCAAGTCCTTGAGCTTCTAACAAAACAACTGGAGATGATTGGTGTAAAAAAGTTTCACGAGAAGCCTTGAAAAAAATTTCTTGATGCATGGTAAGACGTGGTAAGATTTTGTACCATCAAGATGTTGTACACTTGTACATATAGGTTTTTAGGTGGAGATGTAGTTTATCTATATATTAAGATCATAATTATACCTAGGTTTAGGGTACTTGACTGATACAAACATATGAGAATTATAAAAAGAATTAAATATATACTTTGTGCCTCACGTACACGAAGTGTTGCACTTTTTCACTTTGCACCTCGGCTCAAGACCATGTCGTCCATCTTGGTGCGTCTTGTTGACTTTCCACAGCCGTTTGAGCTCCGAAATTGTGGCGTTTAACTTAGCCCTTTTTCGAATTTTGTTAATTTGGCTGGAGAGCCAAGTTCTTAGGAATAGTTTAGCTTTCTTTGCTTGCATACGTTTCCACTGCCACTTGACCTTTGGCGTCGAATCGATGAGGACGAATCTTTTCCTAGCGAAGGGTTATGCCGGTGACATGTCATTAGGAAAGGTCGACATATCATATCAGACAACTTTTTTTTGTAGTGTAAATTAATTAGAAAATAAATTGATTTAGTGTTGTTATTTTTGTTCTCACAATAATAATTAACGTTCTGTAATGATCCAGAATATATACACACTCAAGATCCAAATTTAGAGTAGTTTAACCATTAATTATGTAACAAATGCCATCACATATATCTGGAGATAATAAACAATATTAATTAATGAAAAAGTATATACTTTACAAATAAATTGTATAATAATAAACAATATAAATATTTTTCACCCGCAACATGAGTCCTATGGTGAAACACTTCTAACAGTGGTGGGTGTTGGTGGTTCCACCATACTTTTTCTTCTAGTAGCACGAATGTAGCAAACAATAGAAACCACAAATGCCATGACTAACCCTCCAAGGATCACCCCACCGCCCGCGATGGACTTATCGACTGAACTTGATTTGTGGTGGTGATGTTGCTTCTCTAGGTACATTCCTTCCTCCTCTTCCCCCATACTCTCACCATTCTCTTCATGATGACTTGATGGTCCGGCTGTAGGTGGCTCTGATTTGTTTACATGGTGTTTACCAAGTTTTCGATTTCTAGGTGCTTCGGTTATATGTCTATCGTTCAAAGGACTAAACGCGGGTGCTTCAACTGTTGTAGGCTCGGTTCCTGAATATCCTGCTGACAAGGTTAGAAATGTGTGTGCTAAGATCAAGAAAAAAAGAACAAATCTAGCCATTTGTGCAATTGTGCAAATGTTCTATAGGGATGAAATGGAAGTATAAAGTTGCTTTTAGATGTGTGGTGAGGGTGTGTATATATATAGGGTAGCATGGTTTCACATGATATACACAGCTGTGAGGGAAATTTCTTTTGGTACCATTTGATGATGTCAATGGTAATGGAAATTTCCTTTTGTTTGGTTTACTTTCATATATGTATTTTTTTATATGTAAGAATCAAAATTAAAAATAGAAACATATATATTATAATATTTGTAATATATGCAAATTGTCTATAGAAAAGGACAAGTTTACACGTGAAAGGAATAGAATAGCTTGGAATACAACTGTTAGGGGACATGATGCATTGTGTTTATGTAACAATTAATGATCAATGCAATAAAACAATAAAAATACGAAAGAATATTAAGATCAACGCCTTGAAAGGTGAGGTAAGGAATTCAAATCTAATTTTTAAAGAGAATAAATAATGTAGAACCGATTAAAAAACTGTAATATTTTAATTTTTCAATGAAATTAACAAATGTCGCAAACTTATTAATTATAATAGAATCTAATTGAAAGTGATTTATGATGTTCTCACTTTAAATAATTTTAGTATAACATATGCAGTAGAATTAAAAATAATAATAATATATATACATGTTTATAGGTTTAGGTAAAAGTTACTTTATGCTTTATGTTCCAAATTTGGGTGAGTTTGGATGCTTAGACTACCTCCAATGCATCTTAATCCTTAGGAGTGATGCCCTTGGAGGCCTTTATTATTGGGGAAGTTTGTCCATCATATGCCTTTAGCCTTCATACCCAGCTTCCACAAGGGCTTTGTTTTTATTGGTTTTTTCAAATGTGGTGGGCCCAAAGTAAAAAAAAAAAGTTTTATATGAATATTGTGTGTAGTTATTAGGTGATAAGGTGGAAATTATGAAAGGTAAGGATATTTATAGGGTTGGAGATGAAATAAGGGTTTTTAAAGATTTGTAAGGATATGGTGTGACAGATGACGTGTCAGCTAAGGACGCTTAAGGACGCACATAGCATTAAAGATAGTCTTAGTACATTACTTTATTGTATTGTTCACATTAAGTATGCTTAATTGTTTATCGCAGGCTAACGTGAAGCTAGCTTATTTGGTAGAGGCTCTCGTCTTTTAATAGGAGATCTTGGGTTCAATCCTAAGCAATGAGTAGATCAGGAGCTTGTTTACAAATAAGATGGGTGTTTGTTTATAAGCTTGCTAGCCCCTTATTAATAAATTATTTGATTTCGGCTTTTCTAAATAAGATGACAACCGATGAGGAAGGCATGCAGAGTAAAACGAGAGTTCGTATAGTAAATGGGAAAATGATAGACATGGCCCTATATGTTTGTACGTGGGCAAGTGTCTATATATGATATAACTTTGGAGCAGTGGCGGATCTAGAAACATTTTTCAGTAGTAACGTTTTTCATTTTTTTCATTTTAGTAGCAACGTTTTTTAAATTTCGTAAAAAAAACAAATTTTCCACTAATTTTCCACTACGCGCGCGAAGTTGAGCCGCAACGTCCGCACCCCCTGCTATTACTATAGATCCGCCCCTGCTTTGGAGTACCTATAATTAATTAGAAAGGTTTAAACTCTCTTGATTCTGAAGTTTTTAATTGATAGATGTTTGAAGAATGTTATTTGGATGTATATATGTTTATAGTATTTTTAGAGTGAAAGATATTATTGAACAATATAATTAGACTATAGGGGGGTGTCATGTGGTACTTGTAGGACCCATGTGGGATGGGTGTGTGTGTGTGTGGGGGGAGGGGTGAAAGGAATATTATTATTATTTATGTGTTAGATTAAAAAAAAAAATCAGCCAATCAAAAGCCTCCAACACACTCCACCCAAGCCCCCACGCCCATGAATTCTTCCCCGCCCAACACACTCCACCCAACCTTTCTAATTACAAATAAGATGGGTGCTTGTTTATAAGCTTGCTAGCCCCTTATTAATAAATTATTTGATTTCGGCTTTTCTAAATAAGATGACAACCGATGAGGAAGGCATGCAGAGTAAAACGTGAGTTCGTATAGTAAATGGGAAAATGATAGACATGGCCCTATATGTATGTACGTGGGCAAGTGTCTATATATGATATAACTTTGGAGTACCTATAATTAATTAGAAAGGTTTAAACTCTCTTGATTCTGCAGTTTTTAATTGATAGATGTTTGAAAAATGTTATTTGGATGTATATATGTTTAAAGTATTTTTAGAGTGAAAGATATTATTGAACAATATAATTAGACTATAGGGGGTTGTGTCATGTGGCACTTGTAGGATCCATGTGGGATGAGTGTGTGTGTGTGTGTGTGGGGGGGGGGGGGGGGGGGGAGTGAAAGGAATATTATTATTATTATTATTTGTGTGTTAGATTTAAAAAAAAAAAAAATCAGCCAATCAAAAGCCTCCAACACACTCCACCCAAGCCTCCACGCCCATGAATTCTTCCCCGCCCAACCCCCCCCCCCCCCCCCCCCCATGAAAGGCTCTCCCGCCCCACTCTCTCTACTCTTAGCATGACCGGCTATGCAATGCTCTTAAGATCTAGCGTGTGATCACACCTAGCCGGATGACAAATGTGTTGCAAAGTATGTTGGTTTGACTGTTCGAGTCCACTCCCTCTTTATTTCTCGGATCCTACTACATCCATGAAATTGTTATTACAACTAAAATGTGACTTATGTTATGTTATGACATAAACTAGCACCTAGTTTGGGTTAAAGAAAAACACCTAGTTTGGGTTAAAGAAAAGAAAGAAGTCTCCTTTCCTTTCGGGTGTAATAATAACTAGGACTTTGATTGGGACTTTGACTGTCTTTGCGGATCGTGAGAACTAAAAAAATATCAAATTTTCTAATTTAATCAATTTTAAGTTCCGGACTTGTTTCCTTCAGTTTCTAAGTTGTTTTAGGACCGAAAATTAAAGGTTTCGAGTATCAATGTCTAAAACATACGTGCTCGGGTGTAGATGTGAGTATAAAACGTGCAATACTTTTACTTATAAAAATTATAAGTTTTATTAAATTGTGACTTTTGGTCCTATTAAAATAGGAGGGTTAAAAATGAAAATTTTGAAATAGTTGAGGGACCAATTATGCACATTTATGAAAAGTGAAGGGTGCAGGTTGTCACATCACTTACCTCAACTTAGACTCCTGCTGCTACTCCTGCTCCTGCTGCTCAGGGGACTCCAGGAAAGCAGGGGTGCTATAACTATGGTGACACGGGACACTTCAAGCGTGAATGTCCTAAGCTGAAGCAGGGTGATAATGGGAGGGGCGGGAGCGGTAATGGGAATAACGGAGGTGGAGGCAGGACTGCGCGTGCTTTCGTCATTGGATCTGCAGAGGCTAGGCAGGATCCAGACACAGTTATCGGTACGTTCCTTCTTAATGATCGCTGTGTTTCTGTCTTGTTTGATTCTGGTGCCGATAAGAGTTTCGTATCTATGGACATTAGTTGATTGCTAGATATAGTACCCACACCTTTAGAGGCTAAGTACTTAATAGAATTGGCTGATGGTAAGAAAATCGAAGCAACACACACCCTTAGGGAGTGTCGCTTGGAACTATCGGGCTTGTCTTTCCCCATTGACCTTATGCCGGTACCTTTGGGTAGTTTTGATGTCGTTGTCGGCATGGATTGGTTATCATTGTATCGTGCGGAGATCGTTTGTTTCGATAAGATTATTCGGATCCCTCTCCCTGATGGAGAGACTCTTTCGGTTCATGGCGAGAAAAGCGGTGCTCCGCTAAGTATCATTTCTAGCATGAAAGCTCGTAAGTGTCTTCGGAAGGGTTGTTCGGCCATTCTGGCACTTGTTAACGTTTCGACTGACGATGAGAAGAAGATCGAGGATATTCCGGTGGTTCGTGATTTTCCCGATGTGTTTCCTGATGATTTACCTGGTCTCCCTCCCTATCGTCAGGTTGAGTTTGGCATTGATCTTACTCCGGGTGCAGCTCCTATCGCCTGGGCTCCGTATCGTTGATGTATTGTAAAATACATCTATTTCCAGTGTAAAGTTTGTACAGTTTTCGAGTCGTTTAGATAGTGTTTTTATTAGTTTTAGGCTTGTACCGGTCTATTTTATTTAGTATAGGTTTTTATAGATTTTTATTAGTTTTGCGTTTTTTTTACTATTTGTTTATTTATTTTATATTTTGTAGGTGTTCATGGATTTTGAAGCGTAAACGAGCAACTGTGGTCAAGTCAAGAACACCCGACTCTAGAGCACAGAGTAGTAGTAGTAATAATAATAATAATAATAATAATAATTATCTATATATTAATTGTAAGACAGTTTAATAGTGACTATAAGCTAAAATACGCATACTCCGGTTACAATACAAGAGTGGGCCCTATCAAAGAATCTATTTTGTTTTCTATCCTCCAGGTTTATTATTGTGTACATATTAGGTTTTAGACTTGTGCGCGCGTTGCGGCGCGCTAAACCGGTCAAAACACCTTGCTGCCTGTTGCAGCAGTATTCACCTTGATTTTTCACATATCTTATCATCCCCTCTATATATCTAGTCCACCATCTATATAATATATTCCACATCAACCAGAAAACCTTCTCCGGCTAAAATAATGACCTCCGACAACTACTCACTGGCTCCCTCTGGTACGTTCTCACGTACACCCAGTGTCGACCCAACCAAACACGTCACCTATGTAGCCCAATCACCAGCACCCAGTTACCCATCTCTTGCAACCACTACTACAACCTCCATACACCAGTTAACCATACTAAGTCAACGCTCCCTTCCATCAGATCTTTTATCCGGTCAACCTCTTGTACGGTTAGACATCCGTCGTGTGGTCAACTCAAGAAAAGAAGTTAGTTACGTTGATGAACCGCCCAGGAAAACAAATGGAAGCTTTTTGCCATGTTGTTGCCACGTCATGGGACACACTCTTGAAATGCCCTAAAGGAATCATACACCCCAAATTAGAATACATACACCCTGGACACATCACATACCAATAGGAGTTATTAGATACTCAAAAATATTATATCACACACCCTGTAATATGATGTTACGGGGGTATGAAACCCAGAACCATTCTAAATATATTATCAGTTTCGAATGAAACAACCCATCTATGCTAAATGATTTATTATTCAAAGGATAAAAACTTGGGGTTGGGAAAAGTGCTAGGGCCAGACAAGTGTTTATGACTACTTCCAGGCTAATACATGCTTAAGACCTAGTATCAGTGTAACACCCCGCCCCTCTCATCACCAATATTGTCCGCTTTGCCTATCCAGAGCTCACGGATTTGTTTTTGGTTGTTACAATCAGTTCCTATCGCCGTGCTTTAACTTGTGGTTATGGGTTCGACTCCTGAGCCAGCCAGGTTTTACCGGTTCATTACCGTCGTATTTTCGAGTGGGTATGCGGGCCGGGTTTTCCCTGAAACTGGCACACGGGTGAGCTAGGGGCTCTCGTGCGTGCGGGTTGGGCCGCCGCGAGGCTCGTGAGTTCGGCTCCAAGTCTGTAGGCTTCCCTTTGCCAATAGGGACCGCGTACGAGAGTACCCGACGATTCTTTAGTTGGCCGTTAAAAAAAAGTATCAGTTCCTATCTAATTTAGAGCTGCTGACCATGACCCAGCCCACCTTTTAAGGTCAAAGAAACATTTAATTGGACCGATTTTGTTATGAGTAATCTCACAGCCGACTTTGAAACTGTTTTCGTGAAAAGGAAAAAGTGTCAAGTCACCGACGTTTATTTTTAGTATATATAGTAATGTATAATTTAGTTTTCCTTTCATATATTGTAAGGGTGCGTTTGGTTCGCATGAATTGAATGGAATTCAATGTAATTGGAATTTGAATTCCAACTCTTTAGGTGTTTGGTTCATTGAATTTGTTGGAATTGGAATTTAAATTCCAATCTTGTGTGTTTGGTTGACAAAGGAATTGGAATTAAAATTTGGTATGAATTCCTTCAATTCCTTTACCTAAGGGAATTCAAAATCCTTCCAATATTAGAAGAAATTCAATTCAATTTATTGTAATCTTCAAACGGTTGGCTTCATTTTAACCCGAACCGATTCGAACCATGCCATTTCAACGCAAACCGCTTAGACCCGAACCAATTCGGACCGTACCAGTTTCGACCGGTACCGTTTCGACCCGAACCGTTTCGTACTATACCGGTTTTGACCGGTACCGTTTCGGACCATACCAGTTTCGGACCGAACCATTTCGGACCGGTTTCGACCGACACCGTTTTGACCGGTATCGTTTCGACCTGTACCGTTTCGCCCGTAATGTTTCGGACCGTACCAGTTTTGACCGGTACCGTTTCGGACCAGTTTCGACCGATACCGTTTCGACCGGTATCGTTTCGACCTGTACCGTTGCGCCCGTAACGTTTCGGACCGAACTGTTTCGGACCGTACCAGTTTCGGTCGGTACCGTTTCGGACCAGTTTTGACCGATACCGTTTCGACATGTACCGTTTCGCCCGTAACGTTTCGGACCGTACCAGTTTTGACCGGTACCGTTTCGACCGGTATCGTTTCGACCTGTACTATTTTGCCCGTAGCGTTTCGGACTGAACCATTTCGGACCGTACCAGTTTCAACCGGTACCGTGTCGGACCAGTTTCGACCGATACCGTTTCAACCGGTATCGTTTCGACCTGTACCGTTTCGGACCGCACCGTTTCGAACTGTACCAGTTTCGACCGGTACCGTTTCGCCCCGTACTAGTTTCGATTGGTACTGTTTTCGACCCGAACCGGTACGGGTCGAAACGGTGCACGTTGAAACGGTGCAGGTCGAAACGATAGAGGTATCAACAGTTCGAGTCAAAACGGTACTGGTCGAAATGGTACGGGCTGATACCGGTCGAAACGGTACGGGCCGGTACGAGGTGAAACGGTTTGGGTCGGTACGGGTCACAGCGATGCGGGTCGTGGGGGCAAAGGTGATCGATTCCAATTTATTAACCAACCAAACACAATAATATAGGATTAGAGAATCCAATTCCAACAATTTCCAATTACTTTTGGAATGTTTGAATTACAAATCCAATTCATTCCAATTCCAATTCCTTCACAAATTCTAATTCCAAACAATTCCGTGAACCAAACGCACCCTAAGATATGAGGTTTGTTTAAATTCGTATATGTCGTTATGATAGATTTATTTTAATGCATATTTCGGTACAAAATTTTATCAAAATTTAAGTTGTATAAGATGTTATATATCTTTATTTGTAACATTTTATATGTTTTTCAACCATATGTATAGAGGCTTGTATAAAATTTTAACAATTACGCTATACAATAAAAATACAAATTAAGGGGTTTTTACGTGTGCTTGCAACTTGACCCTTAAACGAATGGTTTTCTTTTTGTGTGTTCGTTGTTAAAAAAAAATGAGTGTCATATGAGTGTCATCGTGTCCATTTATATACATTTGTTAATATTCTAAAGGAACAATCCACAAACACAATCAAACATACATGAACACACATAAACAAATACAATCGGAAAAACATGAACAAACATAATGACAAACTATATATAAAGTAATGAACAATGTTGTGTGTTTTTGTATTATAAAAGTTGTGTTGTTCAATGGAGAATTACAAGACTCTTATATAGAGGATTTACAATAAGGAAAAGGCTAATACTAAGGGATACACTTAATTACTTAATTACAATTATAATTGACTAAGCTAAGATTATGCAAAGTCTTGGTCAATATCTTTAATATGATGGTCAATGCTTTTATGTGATGATACATTCTTTATACGCCCCCGCAAGATGGAGGATCCGTTGGAGACTCCAATCTTGGACCGAAAATATAGGAAGGGTGCACGTGCAAGCGGTTTGGTGAGCACATCCGCGAGTTGATCCTTGGAGCTGACATGAAGAACTTTGAATTGCCCGGAATTGACTTGTTCCCGCACAAAGTGATAGTCCAGAGCGATGTGTTTCATGCGGGAATGGTAAACAGGATTTGCACATA
This sequence comes from Ambrosia trifida, assembly GCA_028751855.1. Lineage (NCBI taxonomy): Eukaryota > Viridiplantae > Streptophyta > Magnoliopsida > Asterales > Asteraceae > Ambrosia > Ambrosia trifida. The sequence goes on from CM054127.1 coordinate 44,509,952, forward strand.
CATAAGTAGCTCCGGTGTTGTCACAGTAAAGAGATGGGGTGCACTTAATTGGGAGACCGAGTTCACCAAGTAAATTTTTAACCCATGAGAGTTCAGCCGCAGCATTAGCAAGTGCTTTGTATTCAGCTTCGGTAGATGATCTTGAGACGGTTTTTTGTCTAGCAGATTTCCAAGAAATGATATTAGACCCAAGATATATGAGATATGCTGTAGTGGACCGTCCCCCATCATTAATACCGCCCCAGTCCGAGTCCGAAAAGGCCTGCAAGTTTAGGTTAGTATTGCGTTTCAAGAACAACCCATGATGGACCGTTCCTTTCAAATAGCGGAGTACCCGTTTGAGAGCTTGCCAGTGTGATTGTTTAGGTGAGTGCATGAATTGAGATAACTTATTGACGGCAAAGGAGATGTCGGGACGTGTGAAGGCAAGATATTGCAAAGTGCCTACAAGTTGGCGGTAGGGAGTGGGATCGACTGGGGGAGTGGAGTCAAAGGAAGAAAGAGAGTCAGAAGTGCTTAAAGGAGTGATAACCTCTTTTGCACCATCCATTTTAAAGGTGGTAAGAATATCTTGAATGTGGCGATGTTGGGAAAGAAATACACCATGAGGCGTAGGAATGACTTCGATTCCTAGAAAATGATGGAGAGGGCCTAAGTCTTTGATAGAGAATTGGTTGCTTAGGGCTTGAACAAAGGAATCCATAAATGGATTGTGATTGCCGGTGAGGACAATGTCGTCAACGTACACAAGGAGGTAGCAAGTGATGTTGTTGAGATTGTATACAAAGAGAGAGGGGTCAGAAATGCATTTTTTAAAGCCAAAACGAGTGAGAAAGTTGGTGAGTTCGATGTACCAAGCACGCGGTGCTTGCTTAAGCCCATAGAGGGATTTTTTGAGTTTACAAATGTGACGTGGGAATTCCGTATTGGTGAACCCGGGAGGTTGCACCATAAAGACATCTTCCTGAAGAGTCCCATGAAGAAACGCATTATTAACGTCTAGTTGACGTAAAGTCCATCCTTTTGACAGAGCAATAGAGAGAACGGTGCGAATGGTAACGGGTTTAATAACGGGACTAAATGTTTCATGATAGTCTTTTCCATATTGTTGGTGAAACCCTTTAGCGACTAGACGGGCTTTGTACTTGTCAATCGTGCCATCGGGTTTGCGTTTGATTCGGAATACCCATTTGCAACCAATGGGAGTTTGGGTTGTGTGAGGGACAAGTTCCCAAGTGTTGTTATGAATGAGAGCATTATACTCAAGATCCATGGCATGGCGCCAATCCGGATCTTTCAAGGCTTGAGTATAAGTGGATGGTTCGAGAGAAACGGGTAGAGGGTGAATAGTGGTAGAGTTGACAAAGTTGGGGTTGTAATACTTTGAGTTGGGTTTTGGTTGTCGACGAGGTGGTTGAGGGTTATGTGGAGGTGAGGTTGTGGGATCATCGGATGTGTTAGATGAAGACATTGGTGAGGTGGGGTTGGTGGTGTGGGAATCGGTTGGGGTAGGGGTGGTGCTAACGGGTGGAGTTGGTTGGCCGGTTGGCGAGGGTGTCTCGGTGGGCTGGGGTGTAGGGCCTGTTGTGTGGGAGGTTGGGCTGTTTGGGCCTGTTGTGTGAGAGGGTGGGTTGTGTGCAGGAGGTAGATGAGGTGGGCCGTGGGTTTGTGGATGGATAGGAGTTTGGGCTTCGGGTGATGTAGGCTATGGAGTAGGGGTTGAATGATGCGAGATGTTTGGGTCTGGAGTGGGTTGGTTAGAAGGGGAGGTTGATTGGGCCGATTGGTATGTGGATAGGAAGGAGTCAAATGACATGTGTTTGGGTTGGGGGTTGGTGTTTTGAGATGGAAAAATATGTGGATAAATTCAACGTGGCGAGAGTGGTATAGTTTGTGACTAGTAGGGTCATAGCATTTGAATGCCGATTTGGAGGATGAGTACCTAAGAAATATGCACGCCGTTGAACGGGAGTGGAGTTTTGAAGTAGCATAGGGTCGTAACCGTGGGTAGCAAAGACAACCAAACGGTTTGAGTTTGGAATAAGTAGGAGCGGTTTTGAATAACATATCGTAGGGAGATTTGTTGTTAAGGATGGGTGTAGGCAAACGATTGATTAGGTGGGTTGCGGTTTGAAAGGCATGGGACCAAAAATGTTGTGGTAAGTGGGAGTAGTGGAGTAACGCGAGGCCGGTTTCCACAACGTGTCGGTGACGTCGTTCGGCAATACCGTTTTGTTCCGGTGTGTGAGGTGGTGTCGTGTAATGGGAGATACCTTGAGAGGCAAGATAAGGTGAAAGACCCACATATTCACCCCCATTATCAGTGAACAACGCAACAATGTTGGTTTTGAAAAAATTTTCAACAAGAGATTTGAATTGTGGAAAAAGATTTTTGACATCGGATTTTCGTTTGATTGGGTATAACCAAATGTATTTGGAAAAATAGTCAACAAAAATGACATAGTATTTAAAGCCATCGATTGACGTTTTTACGGGACCCCAAACGTCGGAGTAGAGAAGTTATAGAGGTTGATTGGCAACAAAAGAGTTTTTGCCAAAAGGTAGTTTGTGGCTTTTATTTAGGGAACATGAAGTACAATGAAAAGACTCACGGGTCACCTTATTAAAACGAAGTCCCAATCTAGAAATTAAGGACTTGAACACTTGAAGCGATGGATGTCCAAGTATGTGGTGCCACATGAGAAGAGAGTTTGTTTGGGTGTTGTTGACTTGAGGAGACAATGAGATTGGTCCATAGTAGACATCATACCCACTAAAGTATACATCATCCATAGCAATTAGCAAAGCTATAGGTACCTGTGTTCTAGTTGTGTGGTGCTAGCACTCTCACAAAAATGGTGTGGGTTCAAAATTATATAAATGTAAGATTAGGTGGTGTATAGTAGGGGCAACAATTATTGACACGACTCAAAACTCAATCCGAACTTGACACGAAAAAAACAAGTTTTGGTCGACTAACACGACCTGTTTAAGAAAATGGGTTGGGTTCGGGTCAACCCGTATCAAAAACAAGTTTGTTCGGGTTGACCCATTAACCCGTTTAAATAGTGTTAATTTATGCGCACCATTGTATATACTTCTCACACTCATACTCACCATTACACGCGTTATCAACAACCCGTTTACAACCCAATAACCCACTTATAATTCATCAAAATGTATGACTCGTTTAAAAATATTGGTTAAATGGATCGTGTTCGGGTTGACCCGAATATATATGTGTGCAGGTTAGGGTTTGAATCTTTGACACGAATAATAATATAGGTCGGGTTCGATTTGCAGATTTTAACCCATCAACCCGACACGATTGACACCCCTAGTACACATGTGTAAAAAAATGTTAAGAAAAAAAAAAGGAGGAGTATTGGTAAGGTCTAAGTAGGCTAGAAAGGTAAAATGTAGACAAACCATACCTCTACACTAGACTGACTGCTTCCAAGAAGTCCCTGGCTCCCAAAACCACATCTGAACGCAATGTTGCAGAAGGTGCTAGACGATAGGCGGGCGGTGAGGTCCAGCCTCGGGACTAGGCGAAATTAGGCGATTTGGTATTTTTATATGTATTATATAATATATGTGTGCGTGTGCGCGCGCGCGCATGCACTAAGTATCGTTAGCAAACCCACGTTTTTTAATAAACCCCAGGGTTCCCGAGCCTTTTTTTTTTTGAAAAAATTAGGGCATGTAATATACATGTTTTTAAGAGTTTTGAGTCAAAAGAATCAAAAAAGCACCAAACAGCTTTTTTTTTTAAATAAAATAAGTTGTGCTTCGTAACATATGTTATGATGCATAATTATTTATTTAAAAAAAAAAAAAAAACCTTTAGTGTTTTTTTGATTTTTTTGGCTCAAAACTTTTAAAAACATGTATATTACATGCCCTAATTTTTTCATCAAAAAAAAAAAAAAAAAAAAAAAAAAAAACTCGGGAAGTAGGTTTTTGTAGGAGTTTTCTAGAGTTTCCTCAAATTTTTGAGGTTTTCTATAGAACCTTACCATATATATATATAGGTCAAGCATAAAAATGAAAATCTTCTTGAGTTGAGAAAACATTTGAAAACCCATGTAAAAAAACAGTATTTCTCTTTGAAAAAAAATTAACGATGTAAAATACATGTTTTTAAGTGTTTTGGGCCAAAAAAAAAAAAAAAAACACCGACGTGATTTTTAAAAAAAAAAAATAAACAAAGTTGCTGAAAACATATGTTTACAATAGCTAAATAGCTGAAAATATATGTTTTCAGCGCAACTTTGTTTATTTTTTTTAATCTCATCGGCGCTTTTTTAATTTTTTGTCTAAAATGCTTAAAAACATGTATTTTACATTGTTTTTTTTCAAAAAAAAAAAAATAATGTTTTTTTACATTGGTTTTTAAAGGTTTTCTCAACTAAAGAGGGTTTCATGTTATTCCTCCCCTATATACACACACACACACACTCACACACAAATTTAGGTGTTTTTTTAAAAAATATGTTAAGATATATACACATAATACTTAGATATATACACATAATACTAAGAAATACTTAGAATTTAAAAAAAAAAATTAAAAAAACCGCCGTCTAATGGCTGACTAATGGCCAAAACGCCCAAATCTCGGCCTAAGGGCTTATTCCTATATTGGTGGCCGACTAAGGACTAGGCGACGCCTAGACGACGACCACCTAGGCGTCCTTTTATTACAACATTGTCTGAACGTGAAAAGTATATAATTAAGAAACATAAGAGTTCTTTTCATGTAATCTAAGCAACATGAAACGAAAGTACTAAAAGTATAGTACTATTAGTATTTATTTATAATATATAACTAGGTGTATTCATACGCGCGTTGCGCGTTTTTCATATGACGCATTAATGCGGATTTTCCAAACTTAATATTTAAACAAATTTGTTATCATTCAATTCCGTAACAAATATGTTAATTCAAAATTCAACCAATATGGGAATAATTAGAAGAATGTGTTTTTAATACACATGACATGTACACTATACATTCTAATTCTTAACTTTTATTGTGTTGTTCTTAAATATTTTTAACCTTGGAAGACACAAAAGTGTTAGGCTATGTTTTACTTTGTTATATATTATAAAAAATGCAAGCAAAAAACGGGATGGTTACAAGAATTGAATCCAAGTATTCACCATATAAACCAACAAACACAACCACCACACCAATAGTAAACATGTTGAAAGTATTTAAAAATATAATTATTTAACATAATAAAAAGAATAAAATAATAATAAAACACTATTTAAATAGAGTTGTCTATTAATATAGTATAATGAACCAAACTTTGGAATAAAAAAAAAAACTATATACTTTATATATAAATTGAATACGGACAATATTAATATGTATCACTCGAAACATGATTCCTATGGTGAAACACTTCTAGCAGTGGTGGGCGTTGGTGGTTCCACCATACTTTTTCTTCTAGTAGCACGAATGTAGCAAACAATAGAAACCACAAATGCCATGACTAACCCTCCAAGGATCACACCACCGCCAGCGATGGACTTATCGACTGAACTTAGTTCATGGTGGTGGTGGTGCTTCTCTAGGTACATTCCATCCTCCCCTTCCACCATACTCTCACCATTCTCTTCATGTTCACTTGATGGTCCGATGCTAGGTGGCTCTAATTTGCTTACATGGTGTTTACCAATTTTTCGACTTTTGGGTGCTTCAGCTATATGTCTATCGTTCAAAGGACTAAAAGCTGGTGCTTCAACCATCGTTGGCCTGATCCTCGAATACTCGGCTGACAGGGTTAGGAATGTGTGTGCTACGAAAGAAAAAAAGAATAAATCGACCCATTTGTGCCATGTTCTTTAGGAATGAAATGGAGGGGTATATAGTGGCTTTAATTTTTTTGAATAAAATATTTTTTCATTGAACCAAAGACAAACCAATTACAAGCGATACGTAGGTAAACGGGCCACAAGTTGCGCCGCTACCCCTTTTTGTATTGCAAAACCTACTCTATTGAAAATAAAACATTTGCCCTTAGAATCACAGCTGTGGTGTGGGTATATAATATATTTATATTGGGTACGTAGCATGGCTGCTGGCTTCACATGTTCACAGAATCACAGCTGCGGGAGAAATTTCTTTTGGTTCCCCTGTGCTTTCTTGCCTACGTGTGTCCTAAAACGACAACGTTTAGACCCCTCGTCGAAAAGATAAGCAAAATAAATTTGATTAAGAGGTTGCCTGACTTAGTGGAGCTGATATAAAGCAGCTTACCTGCCGTATGAAAGCCTCAGGGCAGAAAGCAAACAGTAAAAAGCCTTGGAAATGTAAAAAGGGGATTTTGGCTTATTATCATGGCAAGGGACAAAACACCACACAGCTCCAAGCCTTGCATTGGAAATGATAAAAGCTGAAAACATCCTAAAAGGGTAAAGTCTCACTGCAGGGAACTAAAAAAGGGTCAAACACATCCAGGTATGGTAAGGAAGCTACCCTGAGGGAGCTCCTAGGCAGAATTCCGCTGCCTATATAAGGAGGCCCTTGGGTAGACATTCCACACACACTTCTCACTCATTCTCTCTACTCTCATACTCTCTACTTCATTATTTCCCAACTCCAAATGAATACATACTTATTCTCACGCCGGAGTCCAAACGCAGGAGGCTCCCTCCTGCGTTAAGGCTAACGGTGTCTGCTATCTTTGTGCAGGTCTCCTCCAGGAACTTGAAGACCCCTGATCCTACAACCAAATCTAAACCTAAACTTAAAACCTTAATCTCAACCTAACATACCATTAACCCATAATCCTAAACATCTCCTAACCTAATATCGGTCATTTTCCTTGTTGTAGCAACACCATTAAATAATAATTAATGTATTATTATAGTTGTAAATAGATTAGATGGTTTTTAATTATATGCATGTTGTCGGTAGAAAAGGATTAGTTTACACGTGAAAGGAATAGAATAGGTTGGAATACAACTATTAGGGGACATGATGCATATTGTTTGTATGTTGCAATTAAAGATTAATGCAGTAAAATAATTAAAATATGGAAGAATATTAAGATCAACGCCTAGACAAGTGAGGTAACGAGTTTTTTTGAACGGCAACTCACTTTTTATATAGATAAAAGGAGCCAGCAAGGGGCTGAGAAAACAAAGCGAAAACAAGGAAAGGGAGAAGCAACAGACTACCGGGGGTTACACACAACCCGACACATCAAACACAAGCCAATTGACCCAAGTCGGACAAGAAATTTTGGCCCTATTACTTATCCAAATAAAACTATCCTCCTTGATAAGATCAACAACCCTTTTGTGATGCACGAATTTGCCGTCGAAAACCATAGAATTCCTAGACAAGTGAGGTAACGAGTTCAAATTTAATTTTAAAGAGAAGTAGAGAACTATTGGGTTTAGCGGTGCGTTGCGCGTGACTCTACTCATTATTACTTACAACTTTATTCAATCAACAATAACTTGTTCATATTTGAACTCCACACAATAAATCATAATTTTAAAACTAAGGGTCTGTTTGGTATGAGGTAATGGAATGGATGGAGGAATGGAATGGATGAGGTAATGGAATGGACAAGGTAATGAAATGGATCATTACCATTCCATGTCTTGTTTGGTTGCCATGTGGGAATGAAACAAAAGTACAAAACATTACTTTGTGTTGTTGGATAGGCAGGAAAAGACGAAGGAATAAAATCAGTGGTGAGTGGTTGTGGTAGGTGGTGGTCAGTGGCGGTGATGGTGGGTGGTGATATGTGGCGGTAGCGGTGGTGGCAGGTGGAGGCGGCGGTGGTGGTGGCGACGGTGGAAGGTGGAGGTGGATGGCCGTGATGGGGGGTGGGCGACCATGGTGAGTAGTGGCGGTGGTGATGGTGGGTTGTGGTTGGTGGCGGTGACGGTATGTAGGGGTGTGTGGCGGTAATGTGATGGTGGGTGGCGACGACAGCGGTGGGTGGTGGCGACGATGGCGATGGGTAGAGGTGGATGGCAGTGATGGTGGGTGGGTGATGGTGGTGGTGGGTGAAGGTAGTGGGTTGCAGCGACGACAATGGTGGGTGGTGACGGCGGCGGTAGGTGGTGGGCGGCGTTGGGTGGTGTTGGATGGCGGCGGTGGTGGGTGACGGTGGGTGGCGGCGGCGGTGGGTGGGTGAAGGTAGTGGGTGGCAATGGTTGGTGGCGGCGACGATGGTGGTGGGTGGGTGAAGGTAGTGGGTGGCGGCGATGACGATGGTAGTGGGTGGGTGGTGACGGCGTTGGTGGGTAGTGGTGACAGCAATGGTAGGTGGTGACGGTGGTGGTGGGGGTGGTGGCGGCGACGGGGGTGGGTGGTGGCGGCAGCAGTAGTGGGTGGTGACGATAGTGGTGACGATGGTGGTGGGTGGTGATGGTGGTTGGTGGGTTATGGTGTTGTAAGTAAAGGGTGAATGAGGGATGGAATGAAAAAAAAAACATGGGGGGTGGATGGAATGGTTTTGAGGGAATGGAATGCCTTGTGGAATGGGTGATTCCATTCCTTTAACCAACCAAACACACTACTTTTCATTACCTCGTAATGGTGCATTCCATTCTCCCTTCCATTCCATCATACCAAACGCTACCTAAGGCAAAGAAAGTAAGGGTATAATCAATTGGCTCAAAACTTGAGTATAATCATCGTCAAAAAACAACACCACCTCAGTGACACCAAGGCTGTAACCGGAGTTGCCAAGACAAGAAGCAGGCCAACATGGCATTCTTTATCGCGTGTTGTGATATACGTTAAATTACACATATAAAAGTCCCCGTTTAACTCCCATTTTAATACGTTTTTGACCTTATCCACAGGAATTGGTACATATTTGGGTATTTTTACGATTTCAGGTCTTAAACGATGTCCCGGAAGCATAACAAAAGGAAAAACGAAGATTTTGGCGCCCGAACGGGACCCTGGGTCCTGTGAGCGGCCGCTCACTCTCTGTGAGCGGTCACTCGCTCCTCCAGATCTTTATGATGCCTTTCTGGAACCTCTACGTCAGCACCTAAGCTACTTTCTGACTTTTTGCAAAGTGAGTGGCCGCTCACAGGTCCCTGACTTGTATAAAACAGCCATTTAACTCACTGATCGATTATTGGGTTTTCTGGGGTCGATCTGAGGCGATTTTCTGGGCTAACGAAGTGCTGCAAAGGCGTGGAAGGAGCTCGGGAAGCCATCCGATCCATCCATCATCATCCAATCCATCACATTTGCATTTCTATGGTTTGATCCTTTAAACTACTTATGATCCGAATCTGATTTTGAATGCTATTTGTGATGTTTATTTAGTAGATTGTACGCCTACGGGCAAAAACAGTAGTATGTAGTACGTAGAAACAATCGTTTGTATAGTAATCATGTCTTGTATGAATTCGGCGTTTTTCATGACTTAATCTTGATGATCATAATGCAACCTTGTTTTATTGTTATTGGATTTGTGATTGTGTTTGAATGACTTTGATGATTGTCGAATGTGTTAGGCGGATACATGTTGAAAAACCGTTCATTTAATCATTCGGTAGTAGACTAGTTAACTTGTTAATTAGTTTACGCCATGAAACTGTAACCGGGTATTGGTTTGGTTAAAGTCAGTCGAATAACGATTAGAAATGCTTACCGGCACGTAAAAGGGTTTTAAAAGCTTAATGGTGCCATTACTGATCTTTGACACGGTTAATGATCTTTGCTAGTTATTTTGGTAAAAATAGCGATCTTAGTATATTTGTGTTCAAAGTTGGTAAAATGGAATAGGTTGTGAAATGCTCTACTTTATGCTAGTCTAGGTGGTTGTATTGTGTATTCGGTATCACTTTCCTGATTTAGTGATATTAGAAAACTCTTAACAGATGACTAAGTTATCTTTAGAAGATTTGCATGAGATCATATCAGCTGCTCGCTAATAAACGACTTGAAGTGGTTAACGTGTGTATTCGTGTTAGCTTTCTGTATAGTTGTCATGTTAGGATGCCCGAAAGGGACACTAACTGTCAGAAAATGGGAATGTTGATCACACGCCTTTATTTTGTATGATATGTAGATGACATGCTAGGATTTATATATTATAGTCTATATAGTTATATTTTGTATTTGGAGTATTACATATGTTAATTAGATACTTTATAATTAATTTAGTTTAAACAAACTTCCACTATCTTTTCCTACTGGTAAATTGAGGATAGAGTTTTAGTACAATTGCTCCGCGCGCGTCCATGGATCGATATCTAGTTCTTATCTGTACATTACTACATATATGACAGAGTACGCTTGCCATATTGTGTGTGTTTTAAATATTAAGGTCTAAACCATTTTTATAAATATTAAAGCAGAAACGTGTGTAAAATCAATGCTAAATTATGCGTACTCGCAGACACGTCATTTTGCGCGAGGTACAACACCTATAAGCTGGCTTCACCCAAATCCCTGTTTCATACATCATCCGTTTCCATCATTTGCTATTTCGCTTCAAGTATGATATAATAACACATGCACCTTCGTGCTTATCCCGCATCTTGTAACATAGTTAAAGTTCATAGCTTTTGTCAGTGGACTACTATACTTAAGTTACAACACCCATAAATTGAGCATCATATATCATAGTGCCACATTTTTAAAGTAATTCAAGGTCGCCTTGCACAAAACCCAAAATACTTAACATAAACAATTTAAGAAAACAACAGAGGGCATATAAAAACATAATTTGTTTATAACAACAAAACAAAAGAGGGCATAATTTTTTCACACTCCTAATTTTAGTTTATCGGATAAAATCAATAGTGGCATTGTCAAGGATTTGTTTTTTTAAGTGGGGAGGGCGAGGTTCAAATCCCATTGGTGATAAAAATTTAGCTGTTAAAAAAAAGTAAGTTTTAACAAGTGATAAGATTTTTTTTTTCTTTGTAAAACTAAAAAAATTGTATCGTGCAAAGTTAGAAAATTTTTAAATGGTGTTTAATCCAGTTATCGACATTTCTTTAAGCTTTTAAAAACATACTTTAATAGAAACGTTTTTATATAATAATAATAATAGAAGGGTGTTCACGCGTTACGGCAAGAAACACTGACACTGATAGGGTGTGTATGGTTCGGTCGGTCTAGTTATTATTCTCAACCAAAGCCAAAACCAAATAAGATAGTCTATTTTTCTAACCAAACGATTTTTGGTTAATCGGTTTCGCTTATTCAGTAAGATTGATGATTTTTGGTTCGATTCATTTAATTTAAGCTAATAGCCAAAACCAAACTTGGACTAAAACGTTTGCTTATGAATACAACAAATAGAGATATAAATAACGTTCTCGAGTCGTTCTTTCGTAGTAAAACCTTTGATCCATTTGTTGTTGATGTATTGCAAAACACTCAACAGTACTGTGGACAGGAGCATGGTGGAAGCATTAGAGCAGTCATGTCACTATTCCGGTCAGTGGTTGTTGGACCACCCCTGACACGTGTCGCCATCTGGTTGGCGCAGAGCCTGGCCAGATCTGAGTGAATTTTCTTCATTCTTGATCGTCCGTACCTCGTACTAAAAGCGGACGAATATTTCGTGCGTAGAAGTACTCGTGTAGATTCTTCTGAAGTGATGACGTTGTATGGATGAAGTCATCTTGCGCATGAACTGACTTAACGCACAGAATTAGTTCCACGGGTCCAAGTAGCACTCTGAAGGTGCTTGCTTCCGCCCTCATTGCTCCCGCGCTCATACGCGAACCTTATCCGCGCTATTATGTTCGGCGCTTAGATTATTGGAAAGTGGGATAGGGATGCCATCCGCGCAAGGATTAGGCTCCTTATCCCTTCACATATGTTAGCATATGTTTACACTGGTAACATATGTTACTATGCAAAACTTATTTAATTTTTTAAGAAAAAACGATCGGCGCTTTTTTTATTTTTATTTTATTTTTTGCTTAAAACTCTTAAAAACATGCATATTACATGCCCTAAAATTTTCAAAAAAAAAAAAAAAAAACTTGGGAAGTAGGTTTTTCTAGAGTAATAGAGACAGTCCAATATATTTAATATTGTAATTATTGTGTATATCGTTTCCATATTTATTGGAACAAACTTGTATTATATATTGATGAGATGAATAGAGAGGAGGCAAGGTTTCCATTCTATCATGGTATCACAGACCAGAAACCCTACCTCTCTTCTTCTCCTCCATTGATTCTAGGCCTACCGCCATATCCTTCCTGTCCCATCGAACATTTTGTTTTGTTCGATTACTTTTATTTCTCCTGTCCTCCTCTCCCTAACTCACGTACACACTACCTTCCTCTCCCTAACCCACGTACACACTCCCTTCACCATGACTTCTTCAGCCCAATCCTCCACTATTATTCCATCCATTACAGTTAAATCCAAGATTCATCCCGCCACCACCGTGACTAACATCAAGAATTTTGTCCCTATTGTTCTTGAAATCGAATCCTCACAATACTCCTCCTGGGCTACATTATTTAAACTCCACTGTAAAGCCTTTCTTGTTGAAGATCACCTTCATCCGCCACCTCCACCTACCGAACCCACACAAGTCGAAGCCTCCCAAAAACCTATTGATGAGTGGGATCGTCTAGACGCCATTGTGCTACAATGGATCTATAGTATGATCTCCAATGATCTCCTACACACCATTATCAATAACATCTCCAATGCCCATGAAGCTTGGGTCGCCATTGAGAACTTGTTTCACGACAATAAAAGTGCCCGCGCAGTTCATCTCATGAGCAAGTTCTCTAACACACGGCTGGATGGATTCCCTAGCATGACCGCATATTGTCAAGCCTTGAAGGTCTTGGCGGATCAACTCGCCAATGTCAATGCGCCGGTAGATAACGACCGGTTAGTCTTACAGTTGCTTGCGGGACTTAGTGACCAGTACGAAGGTATCTTTACTATTCTTAAAAATCAAGACCCATTGCCTTCGTTTTATAATGCTCGTTCCAAGTTGATTCAAACTGAAACCGACAAAGCCGAACGTGTCTCTCATGCCGCCAAAACTGCCTCATCCGCCCTATCCGCCACCACATCCCGCACCCAAAACTATGACACCAACCGCCCAGGGTCGCGAATGCGGGAATTATGGTCGCTCATCTTCACAAAACAACTACTGGCCATCACCTTTTTCCCCCTGGTACCCCACGGCTCACAACCAAACACCCTTCTGGCCCACCCCAAACCAACCGTACACCTCTCCCCATCAAAACCCTTCGGCCCACAATTCTTTCCAACCACACCCACATTTTAATTGGCCCAACAGCCCACTACCACATGTCCATATCCAACCAGCTGTCGTAACCCATCACAATCTACAGCCCAACATCAGCAACAGGGTATTTTAGGCCCAGCTCCAGCCCAGAATAATTATGCAGCCTACTCTCCTACCGACATCGAACAAGCCATGTACACGATGTCCCTGCAACAACCAGACTTGACACAATACATGGACACGGGTGCTTTTTCAACAATGTCTCCTGACAAAGGTGATTTTCATTCCTTTTCTAACTCTTGCATTTCTCAAAATATTATTGTAGGCAATGGTCAGACTATTCCGGTTTTAGGACAAGGCACCAAATACCTACCTAAACCTTTCCCTCCCTTCATACTTAAAAACGTACTATATTCCCCAAAACTAGTTAAGAACCTTATTTATGTTCGTCGTTTTACTAGAGATAACTCTGTGTCTGTTGAATTTGATCCGTTTGGTTTTCTTGTGAAGGACCTCAAGACACGAGCTCCGCTCCTGCGATGCAACAGCAGCGGTGATCTCTACCCTCTGGTGCTCGGGTCCTCCTCCACTTCACTACCCACTGCTTTTGGTGCCATCACTGCTGACCTTTGGCACCAACGTCTTGGCCACCAAGGACGTCATGTTTTACATTCTATAAAACCTTCTACTTCTGTTTCGTTTAATAATTTTAATAAACATGTTTGCGACTCATGTGTTTTTGGTAAAAGTATTAGACTACCGTTTTTCCCTCTACTTCTTGTGTGTTTCAACCTTTTGATATTATTCACAGTGATGTATGGACCTCCCCAGTTATTAGCTCATCTGGCCATAAATATTATGTGTTGTTTTTAGATGATTACTCTAATTTCCTATGGACCTACCCACTCACCCACAAATCTAATGTTTTCCAAGCCTTTATACAATTTGCATCAAACATTAAAACCCAATTTGAAAAGACCATAAAAACTTTTCAGTGTGACAATGGTCGTGAATACGTTAACACTTCTTTTCAAAAAAAATTTCACGACTAATGGCATACTTTACCGCCTGTCCTGCCCCTACACCTCTTCTAAAAATGGCAAAGCCGAAAGAAAAATCCGCTCCATAAATAATATCATTCGAACCATAATGGCACATGCATCCCTACCTACCCATCTTTGGCATTTTGCCCTTGAAACCGCAACATACGTTCTCAACATACTCCCCAGCACAGTCACCAAAAATAAACACCCACCGAACTTCTTTATCAAACCACTCCCACCTACGACCACCTTCGTGTCTTCGGTTGCCTTTGCTACCCTCTTACCCCTTCCACCACCATTCACAAACTAGATAATCGTTCTCAACCTCGTGTCTTTCTCGGTTACCCGCCGACCCACCGGGGGTACCGTTGTCTGGACTTGAAAACCAAACAGATACAAATTTCACGACACGTGGCTTTCGACGAAACCACTTTTCCCTTTAAACAGTCCATCGTACCATCTCCAAAATACGACTTCTTGTCATAACCTTTCCCACACCATTTAGCTCCACATATTACTACCACATCCAGCCCATTACCTAACCATCCCAACACCGGCCCAATTAACACCCAGCCCACCACAGCCCACCCAACTCACGGCTCTGCTCCCCAGCCCACCCCACAGACCCTTCACGACCCATCCACGACCACACAGCCCACTTCACAACCCAATGTCCCAACGCCAAACATCTTTTATATAATTAATAATACTTTGAATTAATCAATAAAATATGAAAAATAACTGAACAAAAGCACAAATATACAAATAATACTTTTAGTATGCCTTTAATTCATTAAAATATTAGAAAAATAAAAAATATATACATAATTTTATTTTTATTTTTTTGTTTTGTATTTTATAAATATTTTTAAAAAAAATAACGAGCTGGCTTGAGCCAACTCGAGCTTGGCTCGAACATTTACAAGCCGAGCTCGAGCTCGGCTTTTCAGCTCGACCAAAAAAACGAGCCGAGCCGAGCTGGCTCGATTTGTGTTCGAGTCGAGCTTGAGCTTAGCCTGGCTCGGCTCGACTCGGCTCGATTACACCCCTACCCGAACCCACCAACTAACACCCCCCCCCCCCAACGTACCATCCACACTCGCTCCATGAGCGGAATCCACAAGCCTAAAACACCCTTCAACTTACACACCACAACCAGCCCAACCGTCGTACCCATTCCTAAAAACCCAACCGATGCCTTGTCCATACCGGAATGGTACTCCGCCATGTCTACCGAGTTTGATGCACTTGTTAGAAATGGGACATGGGAATTGGTACCTAGACATGCAGATATGAATGTTATTAGAAGTATGTGGTTGTTTAAACATAAATACAGGTCGGACGGGTCATTGGAACGTTACAAAGCAAGGTTGGTTTGTGATGGGCGTTTGCAACAGGTTGGTATTGATTGTGGAGAGACTTTTAGTCCGTTTGTGAAGCCGGCTACCATTCGCACTGTACTGTCCATTGCTCTCTCCAAACGTTGGTCGGTGCACCAACTCGATGTCACCAATGCATTTCTTCATGGGAATCTCCTTGAAACTGTTTATATGTATCAGCCAATGGGGTTTCGTGACAAGCGATTTCCGGATTATGTTTGCTCACTTAAGAATTCTCTATACGGTCTAAAGCAAGCTCCCCGTGCATGGTACCAACAGTTCACAGATTTTGTTCTCTCCATTGGTTTTCGTCACAGTAAGAGTGATGCCTCTCTTTTCACCTTTCATCAGGGCACCCATACAGCATTTCTTCTCCTCTATGTTGACGACATTTTACTTGTCATCTCCTCAGACACGCTACGTCACTCTCTTATGTCCAAACTCGCCTCTGAGTTTGCGATGAAGGACTTAGGTCCCCTTAGTTATTTTTTGGGCATCTTAGTAACTCGCTCAAAGGACACCATGTTTCTCTTTCAGTGTCCTATGCGACTGAAATCATTGCACGAGCCGGTATGCAGTCGTGCAATCCCGTGTCAACTCCTGTCGACACAAATGGTAAACTAAATTCCACGTCCAGTGACTTATATCCGGATCCCACCCTGTATCGTAGCCTGGCAGGGGCCTTACAGTATCTTACCTTCACCCGCCCGGACATCTCATATGCTGTACAGCAGGTATGTATGCACATGCATGCTCCCCGTATTGATCACTGGAATGCTCTGAAGCGTATTATTCGATATATAAAGGGGACGCACCCTTTGGGATTAACTATACACGACTCCACTGCACAATCATTGGTTTCTTATCCTGATGCAGATTGGGCCGGGTGTCCTGAAACTAGGCGCTTCACTAGCGGATATTGTATTTATTTCGGAGATAGTCTAATTTCTTGGTCGTCCAAACGACAAAGCACCGTTTCACGATCCAGTGCAGAAGCCGAATATCGGGGGGTTGCCAATGTTGTCGCTGAGATCTGTTGGTTACGTAATTTATTGGTCGAACTGAATCATCCTTTAACTCACGCAACATTGGTGTATTGTGACAATGTTAGTGCCATTTACTTATCCGGTAATCCGGTGCAACATCAGCGCACCAAACACATTGAACTGGATATTCATTTTGTTCATGAACAGGTACAACGGGGACACATCCGCGTGCTTCATGTCCCAACTCGTTACCAGATTGCAGATATTTTCAACAAGGGCCTGCCTCGCGTACTGTTTGAAGATTTTAGAGACAGTCTCAGCATCCGGTCACCTCCCGTTTCGACTGCGGGGGTGTAATAGAGATAGTCTAATATATTTAATATTGTAATTATTTTGTATATCGTTTCCATATTTATTGGAACAAACTTGTATTATATATTGATGAGATGAATAGAGAGGAGGCAAGGTTTCCATTCTATCATAGAGTTTCCTCAAATTTTTAAGGTTTTCTATTAATCCTTGCCATATATATATATAAAATCCGGTTGTGGGACTCAAACCGTTGAAAAAAAATCCCAACTTGCTAAGCTTAGTAAAGAGCAGAAAAAAGCTTACTTTAATGAATACGATTACCGGGTCAAGCTTTTGCAGAAGAAACAATGGAAAGAAGAACTAAAAAGAATGAAAGAACTTAACAAGAAAGGACCTGATGGTTTGGCTGGTCAAAATTACCACGACGAAGAAGGTGAAGGAGACGCACCAGTACCCGTGGCGGTCCCGTTACCTGACATGGCTTTACCACAGTCTTTTGATAATGATAACCCCGCATACCAACTCCGTTTCCTAGAGCCCACTTCGCAGTTTATGGCCCGTTCGGTTCTTGATACCCATGGTTGGGACTTGGGACCATGATTATGGTTATGATGGAGTCAATGTTGAATAAACCTTAGCCATTGCCAACCGTTTTCCGGTTGTAATTACAGTTAAAGTCACTAAAGATAAAAAAGACTTCAGCATCAATATAGATTCATCTATTTCCGCTAAACACAGAGAGAATATGTCTACTATGGTCGGTTTCGACATTCAACCAATCGGGAAACAAGTAGCCTACATAGTCAGAGGCAAAACCAAGTTCAAGAATTTGAAGAAAAACAAAACCACTGCAGGGATTTCAGTCACATTTCTGGGGAAAACACTATACCTGGGTTTAAGCTCAAGGATCAAATTGCACCTAGGAGACAGTACTCGATCATTGGGAGTGCACGCACAGTTTGGTTCCAATCTGATTCAGCTTATGGAGTCGTATAACTAATTTACGCTTTTAACTCTTATAAAATAATATCTATTTTAATAGAGACGATACGCTAATACTCAGTTTGGTTGGAAGCCCTATAACCATAAATCTGATACAACTCATTACCCCATCTGGCGGTCTGGCACGTTTTGACCCAAACGAAAATGACCACTTTTTTAAAAAGACTATTTTGACCCATACCCAGTTTGGTTGGAAGCCTTTAGACCTAAACCCACTACAACCCGTTATCCCATTTGGCGGTCTGGGCCCATTCTGACCTAAACCAAAATAACAACATTTTTTTTTTAAACAGAACACGCCACAACGTGCATGTGTGGTTTTACATTTTTGCGTTTGTTTTACACGTTTAACGGCCCTTTGCAACGCACAGGTCCTTAATTAATCGACTTATTTATTCTTTTCTATGTTTTACGTTTTCACGTCTACTTTTTGTTCGGTTTAACAATCCTGCCGCAAAGCACGGGTCCAATACCTTTTCAACCCACGGGTTCGATAAAACGTTTCGATGTTACTTTTTTTATAGTTTGCGTCCCACCTCAACGCGGGGTATAACAACCGGTTACAATTGAACTACCGGTTATTTTGAGTAGCAAGACCACCTGATGAAATGTGGAAGGAAGTGGCGTAAATGGCTGATACTACTGGAAGAATTCCTCTTTGGATAATAGGTACTCTAACTGGTGTTCTTGTGATTGGCTTAGTAGGCGTTTTCGGTTTTCTTTTATGGTTCATATTCCGCATTGGGTTTATCCATGTAATAATCGGATGAATTGACTTGTATACATGAAAACGTAAAAACATAACGGATTCCCTTCTATGTTTGTCTGATTTGGAGTAGAAGGTCCCGGTAACTTCTTAATCATTATTATATTTTTTATAAGTTTATTGAAGAAGTATTTACTCAACAAATTTTTTCCTCCTCTTTTGTTTGTTGACAACTTTTTATATTTTTTTTATATTTATAACACACGTAATTTTTAGTTATTATAAGGAGTTAATTGCCAATTTAGTCCCTGTGGTTTGTCACAAATTGCCACTTTCATCCAAATCTTTTTTTTGTTGCATTTGTGTCCCTGTGGTTTCTATTTTTTGCCATTTTCATCTAACCGTCTAACTCCGTTAAAAAAAGTCAGTTAAGTCAAAGGTATTTTGGTCAATTTACACGTGTATTCTTTTTTTTTTTTTTTTTTTTTTGCCATTTTCATCCAAAACCCAAATTAATTTTCTTTTAACTGTTATAATATATATACACACACTCTGTTTTACTACCACAACCACCATCACCACCCACCACCTCCACCATCAGCATCAACATCCACAACTGCACCATCATCAAGTACAACATCAAAATCCATCAAAAGGGGGTCAAATCCCACCTCAAAGACCACCAAAACCTCCAATCCCTTCTGATTTATGTGTGTTTCGAAGGCAAGTCATGAGCAGCCTTTAAATATCTCAAATCTAGAAGCTAAGGAGCAAGAAAAATCCACGCGACTACTGATTTGGTGGAAACAACAACAAGGGCTTTCAGATGGGTAACGTACGACGGTTATTTCAGTCTTTGGTCAACGATAGACGGAGATGAGAGGAGGGCAGCTATTTCTAGTGGACCACCGTCCTTTTTAGCCATCGCTTCTCCTCCGTCTGTGTCGGTTAAGATCGAACGGTAATGTCTGAGTGTTGGGTTAAAGCTTCACCTTTTGAAAACGGACCCTCGACCCATCCGACTTCATAAAATACACCAGCCAAGAGCACTATATTCACAAAAAAGACGGACTGATTCGAGTAAGGCATCCAAACCGACTCAAAGGTATGACCTATCATCTCGTAATTGACTGCGTATCAATGTTGTAAGCACTAATTTGTGTAGACTATGTTTTAGATTTGAATGATTTGTATGAAATATTGGTAACAATTAAACACTCTATACACCTTCAACACACTTCAAATATTTGAAACATGAAATTGGGTTTTGGTTTAATGTTATTTTAGTGATTGAAATTATATACATAGTGTGTATTTAATTGTTTACATATTATAGAAGGTCATATAATTTCAGTGTATTTAATTATTTACATATTATTTCAGCGATTGAAACATGCAGGTCATTATATACAGAGATATATATATATATAATAAATGTATATATAAAGCAAAAATGTGTGTGTATATATATATATATATATTATAATAACAGTTAAAAAAATAAAATAGATTTAATTTGGGTTTTGGATGAAAATGGCAAAAAAAAAAAAAAGAATACACGTATAAATTGACCAAAATACCCCTGACTTAACTGACTTTTTTTAACGGAGTTAGAGGGTTGGATGAAAATGGCAAAAAATAGAAACCACAGGGACACAGATGCAACAACAAAAAAAGATTTGGATGAAAGTGGCAATTTGTGACAAACCACAGGGACTAAATTGGCAATTAACTCTATTATAAGATAATAAGAAGCAAAATATGTAATACCCAAAAAAAAATAAAAATAAAAGCATCTCCACTTGCGAAGTCCCAAAATAAAAGAATTTATTATTTTATAATGTTGGGCCGATTTTTTTCTCTTAGGGGCCTGAATAGAGGTGAGCAAAAAAAACCGGTTTGGGAACCGGAACCGCACGAACCGAACCGAACCGGTTCGTCTAAAAACCGGTTCCTACATGAACCGGTCCGGTTTCTACAAGAACCGGAGGTTCTAGGATCGGTTCCCCATCCCCACTAGAAAAACCGAAACGAACCGGTTTTAACTCAAACCGGTTTGGGAACTGGTTCCCAAAAACCGGTTTGGAACCGGTACGAAAAACCGGTATTTTTAATAAAAAAACTGAATTTTATGTTTAAAAAAATTATATATAATAAAATTATACAAAAAAGCTTCCACACATACAAATATATACCCATACACCTTAAAAAAATTATAAAAATCAATAAAAGTTGAACTTTATGTAAAAAAAATAAAATTTTGTCTCGCCTTTTAAAAAAAAAATGTGCGCGAAAGAACCGATTAAGAACCGAAACCGAAACAAACCGAAACCGAAACCGAAACCGGTCGTACGAACCGACGAAACCGGCCCAAAACCGAACCGGTATGGAACCGAAACCGATTCGGCTAAGAACCGGTACTGTACCCAACCGGTTCGGGACTGAAACCGGTTCTGGTAAAAAAACCGATTTGAACACCTCTAGGCCTGAATGACTGGATCCAAATCGTAGTTCTCTTGTTTAAGTAGAAGTATGTATGGGCCCTAAACCTATATGGCCTTTTTTCCCTGAGAATCATGGGCTCATGGCTAAGCAAAAAATCGGTAACTATCTTTTCTATACAGTTATCTAAATATTTGTTTGAGTTAATTGTCAATTTAGTCCCTGTGGTTTGTCACAAATTGCCACTTTCTTCCAAATCTTTTTTTTGTTGCATCTGTGTCCCTATGGTTTCTATTTTTTGCCATTTTCATCCAACCCTCTAACTCCGTTAAAAAAAGTCAGTTAAGTCAGGGGTATTTTGGTCAATTTATATGTGTATTCTTTTTTTTTTTTTTGCCATTTTCATCCAAAACCCAAATTAAATCTATTTTATTTTTTTAACTGTTATTATAATATATATATACACACACATTTTTGCTTTATATATACATTTATTATATATATATCTCTGTATATAATGACCTTTATGTTTCAATCGCTGAAATAATATGTAAATAATTAAATACACTGAAATTATATGACCTTCTATAATATGTAAACAATTAAATACACACTGTGTATATAATTTCAATCACTAAAATAACATTAAACCAAAACCCAATTTCATGTTTCAAATATTTGAAGTGTGTTGAAGGTGTATACACTATCTATGAACAGAGTGTTTAATTGTTACCAATATTTCATACAAATCATTCAAATCTAAAACATAGTCTACACAAATTAGTGCTTACAACATTGATACGCTGTCAATTACAAGATGATAGGTCATACCTTTGAGTCGGTTTGGATGCCTTACTCGAATCAGTCCGTCTTTTTTGTGAATATAGTGCTCTTGGCTAGTGTATTTTATGAAGTCGGATGGGTCGAGGGTCCGTTTTCAAAAGGTGAAGCTTTAACCCAACACTCAGACATTACCGTTCGATCTTAACCGACACAGACGGAGGAGAAGCGATGGCTAAAAAGGACGGTGGTCCACTAGAAATAGCTGCCCTCCTCTCATCTCCGTCTATCGTTGACCAAAGACTGAAATAACCGTCGTACGTTACCCATCTGAAAGCCCTTGTTGTTGTTTCCACCAAATCAGTAGTCGCGTGGATTATTCTTGCTCCTTAGCTTCTAGATTTGAGATATTTAAAGGCTGCTCATGACTTGCCTTCGAAACACACATAAATCAGAAGGTATTGGAGGTTTTGGTGGTCTTTGAGGTGGGATTTGACCCCCTTTTGATGGATTTTGATGTTGTACTTGATGATGGTGCAGTGGTGGATGTTGATGCTGATGGTGGAGGTGGTGGGTGGTGATGGTGGTTGTGGTAGTAAAACAGAGTGTGTGTATATATATTATAACAGTTAAAAGAAAATTTATTTGGGTTTTGGATGAAAATGGCAAAAAAAAAAAAAAAAAAAAAAGAATACACGTGTAAATTGACCAAAATACCTTTGACTTAACTGACTTTTTTTAACGGAGTTAGACGGTTAGATGAAAATGGCAAAAAAATAAAAACCACAGGGACACAGATGCAACAAAAAAAAGATTTGGATGAAAGTGGCAATTTGTGACAAACCACAGGGACTAAATTGGCAATTAACTCTATTTGTTTTGGTTAAAAATCTAAGTCATGAAAATTTTAAAGGACCTAGAGGGTGTTTGGGGTTAGTTTTGAAACGGATTTTTAGATTATTGCGTCTTGAAAACGTAAATAATCAGTTTTTAGTATTTGGGATTGAGTTATTTATGCTACCGATAAAAAACAAATATAAGTGTTACCGATAAAAATATGTTGTTTTAGTTATTTATGTGTGTGTATATATACATTATTAAAAATTAAAATATTATTATATATACTATTATGAAGTGTCAGCGGACACTTTTCACAACTTTCAGCTAAATGCAAGTTTAGTCCTCCAACTTTATGTTTCAGTTAATTGTAAGGTTAGTCCCCTACTTTCCGCTGCCTCCCACTCATGCTAGTCGGCAGCCGCCACAAGGCGCAGCGTGAGCAAGTCGATCAAATATAATACGTTTTCGTTTCACAATATAATGTCGATTTAATGTACGTTTCTATGCCGCCACAACGCGCGGCAGGTAATCGGTTGATTATTTGCTACCTGTTTGACACATTGTGGCCCCCGCAAACCGCGGCGTCAGGTAAAAAACGCTCAGCATATCCGCCGTGCGCCGCCGCAACGCGCGACGCCGGTAAAATACTAGTTTATATAATATTATGTATTCTAAACAAATGGATAAGCCAAGGAATTAAAGTGGAATCCAAGTTGAGTTGTGTCTTGTGAGGAAGTCAAGGAACATGCGTTTGTGTTTGATCTACTGCAGTGCTCGTCGCGCTATATTATTGGTCAGGTTTCTTGTGTGTCCATCTCTAAAATTTTTTTTTTAACGATCAATTAAAGTATTGCCGGGTGTTCTGTACGCGGTCCTCAATGGCCGAAAGGGGCCCTAGACGGCCTCTAGTCCGTACGGACAGAGCCCTTCGGCCCACCCGTCTTCTGTTCCAGGGAAAACCCGGCCCACAAACCCGCCCGAAGGCACGACGGTAGTGAACCGGTAAAACCTGGAGGGATCAGGAGTCGAACCCATGACCACAAGGGTCAAGGGTCTCTCCATCACTTCCCAACCACCTACCCCACCACAAGGGTGGGGATATCCATCACATGCCTCCCATGGGAATCAAACCCGGCTCTCCCAAAAAAAGAACAAACTCTTTTACCACTAGACCACATGATCAGGATTGTCCATCTCAAAAATGGATAAGTTGTATGAACCTTAGTACCTGACACCGAGGTTTTCCAATTGCAAACCGCTAGATTACAATCAAAGCCCCCTCAACTTTACAAAAGCTTCATTTTCATCCCTCAAAGTACAAATGTATTCAATACACATCACAATTACAGTATTACTCATTTAGTGGACATATATACCCGAGATAAAAGACATTTTGTGTTTCACAAATCAGTCAGAAATCTGATTGGAAGAACAAACAAACTGGTGGAAAAGTTGATGGCCATTTGAGTACGAAGTGTCTATCGAAACAATAATAACATGTAAGTATGAAAGTTGTTGAATCGTTATGAACAGATTTTATTTAATAAAATGCTCTATACCTTTTGTCTTTGTCTTAAGAGCTTTACTTTATCAATTCAATACTACACATTAAATCTTTAGACATGATGATTGCAAGCACAAAAATAAATATGTTTTTTTTTTGAACGGCAAATTTTTATTACACCTTTTTTCACCTCACCTTGCATTTGCAAGGATTTGAACCCACAATCTTACATTTGTAAGGGGGGACACCATACCATTAGACGAAGAGGTCATAAGTAAAATAAATATGTTTTTAGGTACCTTAAATCACCTTTTTAAATATGGTAAATACCCAATCAATGAATCAAAGGACATGTCATGAAATTATTAAATATATTTATTATATTCTATGAAATGTATCTCTATTTCAAGGCTCGTTTGATAGGGTTTCGGCCCACCTTAACTTGGCTTAATTTTCTCGTATAAAAGGAAATTCAATACCGTTGTTGAAGGGGCTTCTCCTTAGGCCGCACGACATGAATCCCACATCTACGTCTTCGGTCCTGAAATAGCTAGGCGGTGTTCCGACTCTCCCCCTTTCGCATCTAGCTTCAATATCGAATAATTTATTCTTTGCTTCCTTTTCAAATCGAGAAATATTTCCCCTTAAGCACCCCATTCCATCCAATATTCCCAATCCACCTTCCATTCGGCACCTATATATCTTCATGTTTTTATACATGTAAGGTTGAAGCTTCATGATCTTTTCTAATAATTTTTTTATGGTGTCTAGAACCCAATTAATAGCTCGGAAAGAAGAGGAAGTAAAACAGCCTAACATGGCCAATATCACTCTAAACTAAAAAGAATCTCCTTCATCGGACTTATGGTTCACAAATTTCTTTCCTGTCGACTAATAAATTGCTAAAATTTGAAGTGACTATTGTCATTGTACTTAACAAAGTATAAAGATAAAAAAAAAAAAATTGTTTAGCAAAAAATAAAATAAAAAATAAAGGCGGTTACTTTTGGTGAATGTTCATAGTTAAGGGGCAAAAGAAAAGAAAACAACATATAACCATGGCATGGGTCATGGGACATCGGAGAGATGGTCGCCAACATCCAAAAAGACAAAAAGAAAGTTCCAAGGATTGCTGCAAATACATCATTATATTTATGTATATGTACTAGTTGATTACTCTAGGAGGGTCCGGGGGTTAAAAAATCTAATTTTACGTGATAATAAATAGATGTAATTTTAAGTATATAATTTATATAGTATTAATTACAACCGGTTACTGTTTTACAGTGTTGTGCATCATGCTTAATAAGTATTTTATGCATAAAAAGGTTATACATCATGCTTTGTATATTGAACCTTACTTTATTTTTTTTTTATTTTTTTTTACTTTTAACCTTAATAGATTTTATCTTTTACATTTAATCCCTATATTTTTTGTTTTGAATTTTATCCTATGTATCTTAAACAAATTTTTAGTTTTATGTTTCAATCCAAATTTTTCGAGTTGACACGCTACAACGTGCGTATGTAGTTCAACAGTTTTACCTCTATTTTTCCCGTCGAATGGTCACGTTGTCTTTTAAGTTTCAATATAATTTTTGCGCATTATCGCCCTGCAACAGGTGTGCATGGTTCAGCGTTTTTATGTCTACATTTCACTCAATTTATATTATTTTCATTTTTTATTTTCTGATGAGTTTTTTTGGCGTTTTTGTCACTAACAACAGTGTGACATTGATGCCTGTTGGTATGATTTTATGTTCTACGCAACAACGTGAGGGCTTAATACAATTAATTATTAAGTAAAACATATGTAAGTTATATATTTACATTCATAATTGTTATTATATTACTAGGTTATAATAGTATATTACACGGAGTTAAGTAACAAAAATTGTTTATTTGTAGAGCACAATAAAACAAGTAGGTAATTTAATTCGCAATAACAATAACAATAAATCATTGTTATTATTATTATCTAATATAAAAAAGATCATAAAAGTTCGTGTTTGGTAAAAGGTTTATTTCTAAATATCGTCACTATAACTTATAAAGAGTAAAGATCAAATACAAAGTGTTTTTCGGTAAGAACTGTGAGAATCAAAGGGGGTAAAAAAATTATTTTTTTTTTAAAATTTTTTTTCCCATGTGCTTAAACAAACTTTCTAGATGAATAATACAAAAAAAAAAATTAAAAATTTTTTTTAGTGTAATTACGTCATTAAAGTAAATACACTAGAGTAATTACTCTACACGTAATTACTCTACACCAATTTTTTTTTTTTTTTTTTAGTTTTCAATACTACAATACATGTTTAACAATATGGGAAAAAAATTCGAAAAAAAATACCCTCCTTTGATTCTCACAGTTCTTAACAAAAAAACATTTGTACAAATCTTTCCCCAACTTATAAATTACAAATTAAAGATGTATTAATTCGAAACACCGAAGGAACAAAGTGGACGTGCTTAGAGTGGATGATTCTGTGGAACGGTTTTCGCATTGGAGTGGGTGTGCTTTACGTGGGAGGGTGGTGGATTTGAATACGTTGACGTCGTTGAAACGGTTGCTTAGAACGAAGGGTTGGAATTCATTGGATATAAAGTATTTGGGGGGACTCACAGTGGTATTGGTTTTTTATGACAGTAGGGATGTGGATCGCTTCTTACATGACCTATCTACATGGTCAGTATGGTTTGCAGAGTTACAACCATGGGAAGCCAGTGGTAGTGTGGAGGAGGGACGTATCGCGTGGTTACAAGTGCATGGGGTACCGGCGCAGTTGGCGTTAGATCAAGTTTTCGACATGATTGGTAGTAGATATGGCAAGGTCGTCCAATCGGCATCGTTATCAGGTGACGATAATAATCTTTCATATGCTCTAATTGGTGTGTTGAGTAAGGAATGTAAAAGGATTATGGATCGGATGGATATAACGTGGAGGGGTATCACTTTTAATGTGTGGGTAGATGAGGACACAGGAGAATGGATACCCGAGTGTATTGCGGAAATTGACGACGTTGAATGTTCTGTTTCAATAGAGGAGGAGAAGGCTGATGATCGGTTGCAGCATGAGGAGGTTGATAATGTGCAACTTGAGGAGGGAGAGGTGCCAAGAGTTGAGGTAGTGGGGAATGTAGAGGTTGGTGTGGAAGGGGATGGGTTTAGTATGGGTGGTTCTCAAGCGGTTGATAGTATTGTTGGTATGGAGGGTTCTTCACGTGAGGTGTCAACTGGTAGAAAGAAGTAACGTCGTAAACAGTTGTTTAAAAATAGGGATGAGGGTAGTGGATCTCTCGAACGACCGAAGAAAAGACCGAGGGAGAATAATGATTTGTTTGGGTTGGATAGATTAATTGGCATTTCGTCTGACAATTCAGGATCAAGTGATAGTCTGGAACCGGTTGCGGATGACGTTTTTTTGACACCGGGCTTAAATCAAAGAGCTTCATCCGGTTTGGTGGAGGGTGACACTATTATTTTGGATAACGCCGAGGTGAATGTGCATGATAAACCAAATCAGCAGCCGATAGAGTTGGAAGCAGACAAGACGGTGGAGTTGAGTCGTGCCTTAGGAGTGGAAAACATGGACGCTTTTGTTCCGTCTGTTAAGGAGGTGTTGCGTAGTGAAGGTTATCAAGAGGTTGTTCAATGAATGTTATTTCGTTGAATATTCGCGGTATAGGGAATTTTGGTAAAGCGGATTGGGTTCGTGGTCTTCGGGATTTGAACGAGGTTAGTTTCGTCATGTTACAGGAAACACAATTTGGTTCTTTAGATTCGGTTAACTTGGGGCGTTTCTGGGGGTTTGGGGATTTTACTCACGATTGGGTTCCTTCTACTGGAAGGTCGGGAGGTTTATTATCGCTTTGGGATCCTAAGGTTTTTGCTATGGATAGGGTGGTTAAAAACTCTAACTGGTTGCTTGTTTCTGGGGTGATTAAAGGGAGTGGATACCCATGGCATTTGCTAAATGTATATGCCCCACAGAACATAGTTGCTAAACGTGTTGTGTGGGCAGATATTAGCGGCATGATGAGTGAGGAGGGGGGGTAGATGGATTGTGGCCGGAGATTTTAATTCTGTTAGATATGTGGAAGAGAGATGGAATTCTATTTTTAATGCAACCGAGGCTTCTGAGTTTAATGATTTTATTGATGCTTCGGACTTACATGAGTTCTCCTTGAAAGGGAGGCGGTTTACATTTGTTGCAGGTGAGAAATTAAGTCGCATTGATAGAATTTTTGTCAGCTGGGAGGTGTTCATGGAGTGGCCTTGCGCTAAGTACATTGCTTTGGAAAGGTATAAATCTGATCATAGTCCGTTATTGTTGAAGACGGGTTCGAGTAATTTCGGACCTAAGCCTTTTAGATTTTATAATTCTTGGATTGGTCGGGAAGGCTTTGATTCGGTTGTTAGAAGTTCTCTAGAAGACGGCTCTTTTGGTGGAAATCCGGATTCTAGGTTATTGTTAAAGTTTAAGATGTTACGTAAGAATATTACTGCATGGGTGCATAGCGTTAAAGCGCACGAGACGGAAGAAAGACAGGTTTTGGATGATGAATTTAATGTATTAGATTTAGCTGTGGAGAGTAGATCGTTGTCAGAGGAAGAGGTATGGTCGCTGATGGAGATTAAGCGGCGTATTGGTGAATTAGTTGAGTTTAAGCATCGTGATTTGAAGCAGAAGGCTCGATGTAACTGGGCCACTCATGGGGATGACAACTCGAGGTATTTTCATGGTTTTATCAATAAACGCAAGGCGTCTAATCATATTCCTGGGTTGGAGGTTAATGGGAGGTGGGAGATGAACCCGGTTATTATTAAAAGGGAGGTTATGGGATTTTTTTGGGAAAAGTTTAAGGAGACCTTATGTATTCGGCCGAAACTTGTTTGTTATGGTGTGTCCGTTATGAATGCGGAGGAGGCTGAAGGTATGGTTGATCAGTTTTCGGTTGAGGAGATCAAACGTGCGGTTTTTGACTGCGGTATGGATAAAGCTCCGGGTCCTGATGGATTTAATTTTAGATTCATAAGTCATTTCTGGAGCTTGTTCGAGAATGATTTTGTTGACATTATGGCGCATTTTCATGAGGTGAAACGGTTCAATCAGGGGGTGGGGTCTTCTTTTATTTCTTTGATTCCTAAAATTGGTGATCCTTCGAATCTGGGGAATTTAGACCAATCAGTCTCATTGGGAGTATTATCAAAGTGGTTTCTAAGGTGTTGGCGAATCGTTTGAAGACGGTCTTGAGTCGTCTTGTTTCCGAAAATCAGTCGGCTTTTTTATCTGGAAGATATATTCAAGACGGTCCCCTTATGATTAGTGAGGTTATTACGTGGGCAAAGAAGAGGGATAGGAAGATATTTTTGTTCAAGATCGATTTCGATAAGGCTTATGACAACGTCAACTGGGAGTTTTTACTGTCTGTTATGGCGCAGACGGGGTTTCCTACTGTTTGGTGCGAGTGGATTCGTGGTATTCTAGTGTCTTCTAGAGCTGCGGTTTTAGTAAATGGGTCTCCTACTTTCGAGTTTGGGTGTCAAAAGGGATTCGCCAGGGTGATCCGTTATCACCTTTCTTATTTATTATTTTGATGGAGGCTTTTTCGGGGATGCTTAATCAGGCTAGTGATATTGGTGCTTTTAATGGGGTCACGCTTCCTAACGAAGGTCCAACAATGACTCATCTTCTTTATGCGGATGATGCTATGATTATGGGCGAGTGGTCTTCTTTTAACTTTAGTAATATGAGACGTATTCTTCGTATTTTTTATTTATGTTCCGGTTTGAAGATTAATCTTCATAAATCGGTACTCTATGGTGTTGGTGTTGAAGATGCCCATTGCCGAGGTTGTGGACATGGCTGAGGAGTTAGGGTGCAAACAGGGTTCTGTGCCTTTTTCGTATTTGGGCATAAAGGTGGGGGTAAATATGAATAGAGTTACGAATTGGGAACCAGTAGTGTACAAGTTCAAGAGCCGGCTCTCGAAATGGAAAGCTAATACTCTCTCTATTGCCAGTCGGTTGACTTTGATAAAATCGGTGTTGGACAGTCTTCCAACATATTATTTTTCTCTGTTTAAGGCGCCTAAGAAGGTTATTGGTGATCTTGAAAGTTTGATGAGACGTTTCTTATGGGGTGGTTCGGACGAGGTACGAAAGATGAGTTGGGTCGCGTGGGAGAATATTACTAAACGGGTTAAGGACGGGGGCTTGGGGATAGCGTCGCTTGAGGTAAATAATAATGCTATGCTTGTTAAGTGGCTTTGGAGATTTCTTAATGAACCTAATGCGTTATGGAGAAGGGTTGTTTTCTCTATACATGGTTCGTCTAGGTGTTGGGGTATTGCGCCGTGTAATAACGCCTTTACGGGTGTTTGGAAAAACTGTGTTACAGTTTGGAATAAACACAAGGTCGAAGGGGTTGGTCTTAATAGTATTATTCGTGGTAATCCCGGGAACGGTCGCCGTATTCGGTTTTGGTTAGACATGTGGCTGGGGAACGCGCCGCTTAAAGATACATTTCCTATACTTTACGCTCTCGAAAAGACGAAACGTGTGATGTTAAATGATCGGCTGAATGTACTAGGGGATAGCCGCGTGGTTTCCTGGGACTGGACTAGGGCACCGTCCACTCCAGAAGAGGTTGATGTAAAGATTTCGTTGGAAAATATGTTGCAGTCGGTGTCGTTGGACGGTAGTGACGATACTTGGTCCTGGTCTCACGGGGTTAATTGCGGGTTTGAGGTTGCTGCCGCTAAGAGATGGTTACGTGGTACGCCAGTGAGTGCACATTCATTCGAGTTTTGTTGGAGCTCTTGGGTGCCGACCAAATGTAATATTTTTATGTGGCGGGCGTTCTTGGATCGCCTTCCTACTAAGCTGGCTTTGGCTCATAGGAATATGGTGATTGATAACCTTTTTTGTGTGTGGTGTGATTCGAATGAAGAATCTGTAGAACACATTCTTACCGGATGCGTAGTGGCGTATGGGGTTTGGGACAAGATTTCTTCGTGGTGCAGGATCCCGAGACCGTTCGTGTTCCATGTTAAGGACGTGGTGATGTTGCATGAGCATAGTGGTATTTTGGGTGTCAAGAAAGCAGTACTTCACGGTATCATTATTATCACATGTTGGAGATTGTGGAGAGCTAGGAATGAGAAGATGTATAATGGTAAAGATCCGAATGTGGTGAGAATGGTGACGGATATCAAGTCTTTGGGGTTTCTTTGGTACAAACATAGATTTAAGGGTGGGGTAGTGGATTGGAATCGTTGGTGTTCTTTTGATGTAACGTAATGTGAATGATTGTTTTGGTTTTCTTTGGTTTTTGGCTTCTGTTTCTGTCTTGGAGATAGTTGTCGTTTTTGGTTGATTTTAATGAAGTTTAATTTAAAAAAAAAAATTAATTCGAAGTTATGGTGCAGTTTGTGGGAATATTCATAAGAGATACAATCTAATAAAAATATTGGTCAATCTATACATATAATAAACCAAAGCATTTTTAATGACATGTCATAATATTATGCAATCTCTCTTTTGAGAGATGCCACATAGGATGTGATGTGGCAACTCTAGACCAATTAAAAAAAAGAAATAAATATGGTTTAAATATAATTTAACATAATCTATTAAATACCTAATCTACTAAATGTAAATATTAAAACTTTATTATTTCTCTCTCATGTTTCCTCTCATAACTTTTAAACGTTAATATCTTTTATATATGAGATTTTTTAAAGAAAAAAATTACACCAAATTAACGAGCGTTTTATTATCTTTCCAACGAGTACCATAGTGCTATATAAAAAACGGAGAAAAAAAACGACTATCTTTTGTAACCCGAGTTTAAAAAAAATTGTGGGTTTGGGTCGGGCCTGGGATTAGGTGATACCCGACCCAATTATCCTTTTTTTTATATTAGAATATGATAACTTATGGCAGAGATTTGTTTAAAATAATAATAATAATATTCATTAATCATATATTGGCAAGTCATTAATTATGTTGTCATATTAGATATTTTATTATGTCATATTAGATATTTCAACCCAGAACGTTCTCTAACAGGTAATTGCTATGTTTTCTTTTTCTACCATATTCTGAAATAGCTCAAATCTTATTGTATGCAGTTAAAGACCTTTGACTAGATGTATTGGTGCTAAACAATCTTTGTCCCCTTGAAGTGCTTGGGATCTTAATATTTTGTTTTAGGTGTTGATGTTGTAAGGTGAAATGGATCTTTTGGTATTGTTTTTTAAAGTATCTAATGTAAGTTGATACATAGATGCCATTTTTATAGTTTAGATACTTCTAATTGTATTCACTTTACTTAGATTTCTCAACCCGGGATGCTCCCGGGGTATAAGCTAGTTTAAAGATATATTTGAAGTAAGGACAAGTATTAATGTTTTGATTTTAAAGTAAGCAATCTTGTCATTCTATAATACTAACCCGATTTGAAAAATAAGACAAAATCGAATTTGGTTAAAAACGATTTTTTTTGACAGATCATATGGCGTTGACACGTAGTGGTTGACCCAAATATCTTTTTCATTTGAGGTAAAAACTGTTAGAATATTATGTTCAAAACCTTCCTTCTCATTCATTAGGAATCAATATAAATACAAGAGAATAATCCCTCTAGTTATGGAAGGAATTAATGATAGGCATAAATACAAACAATTTACCAATATCTATTATCTATTAATCTATTAATCTATATATCTATATATATATTGCAAAGGGATTAGTCCTACATGTCATACTTTTATGCAATCTCTCCTTTGAGAGATGCCCCAAAGGATGTGATGTGGCAACTTTAAACCAATTAAAAAAAAGAAATAAATATGATTTAAGCTAATCTATTATAATCTTTAATCTAATCTATTAAATACCTAATCTACTAAATCTAAATATTAAACCTTTATTATTTTATCTCTCGTGTTTCCTCCCTTAACTTTTAAACGTTAATATCTTTTATATACGAGATTTTTTAAAGAAAAAAATTACACCAAATTAACGAGCGTTTTATTATCTTTCCAACGAGTACCATAGTGCTATATAAAAATCGGAGAAAAAAATGACTATTTTTTGTAACCCGACAGGTATTGTGTCGGGTTTGGGATTAGTTTAAAAAAATTGTGGGTTTGGGTCGGGTCTGGGATTGGGTGATACCCGACCTGATTACCCAAAACAACATACCCAAATACCCGAACTACATACCCGATCATATACCCATGAATTTTTTAACGCATCACGTAACCCTTAGACTAATGCGTTCGATATTTCAATAATTAACTTTTTTTTCTTATTCCATGTTAGTTATTTTTAAAATGATCGATTACAAACTTCCGAATTCATTTGTAATAGCACTAGATTTATACCCCGGCACAGAGATTCGTTTTTTTTTTTTTATATTTGAATATGATAACTTATGGCAGAGATTTGTTTAAAATAATAATAATAATAATAATAATATATTTTATTATGTTATATTATATATTTCAACCCGGGACGCTCCCGGGATAAAAACTAGTCTATTAATATATATAAAAGAAAATTGTATATGCTGACGTGGCGTGCAATGGAGTCCTCAACCTCTCCTTGAGAGTGCCACGTGGCTTAATAATTGAGTGTTTTTGGTGTTTTTGAATTGTTTTGTTTTTTATTAAAAAAAAACATAAAACCCTATTTTTATCCTTATACCAGCGGCTCACTCTCAATTATTCACGATCATAGAAACCCTAGCTTCATCTGCAACAACCTACATCTCCTCCTTCCATCAAAGTCTTCTCTACCAGACTCAAACACTCAAACAACCTACATCTCAGCCTTCATCTGCAACAACCTACAACCCACCTAACTAGCGAATCTTGCCACCTCTACACAAAAACAACATAAGGTTTTTAAATAAAAGGGGTCAAACAAAGTTGTAAATGGAGCTTAATCCTTGTCTCTAATACAAATTTGTTAATATGATTCTATTTCTACTTCTGCTTTACAGGGGATTGATGATAAGGTTATAGTTGAAATTTTCCTAGAAGGAGGTAAAGAGTTTACAGCAATTGTTCTTGATGTTGGTTCTGAATTTGACTGCCAACCAGTTGTATTTCTTCCAACAGAGGTAACTTAACTAGCATCTTATAATCTGTTTCTTCACATGTATTTATGTTCTTCGTTCTTCATTTCGTGGGTCCTGTGTTTATCTAATGCCTTTATTATTATTATTATTATTATTATTATTATTATTATTATTATTATTATTATTATTATTATTATTATTAGGGTAGGGATCCTAAGAGAACCAACCCCTATATGAGAACTGAGAGAACCATTCTGGGCCACACATTTCATATAAAGGCAATTTTTTTTTTTTTTTTTTTTTGCTTTAATCGCACATTTTTATGCAAGGAAAATTTTTTTTTATTTTTTTTGAATTTTTTTTTTCATTTATACATATGTGTATATGTCAATTATA
Source organism: Ambrosia trifida (assembly GCA_028751855.1). Taxonomy (NCBI): domain Eukaryota; kingdom Viridiplantae; phylum Streptophyta; class Magnoliopsida; order Asterales; family Asteraceae; genus Ambrosia; species Ambrosia trifida. The sequence continues at coordinate 44,544,668 of CM054127.1, forward strand.
CATATGTGTATATAGCAATTATACATATGTGTATATAGCATTTTTCAGTTATACATATGTGTATATTTCAGTTATACATATGTGTATATTGCCAGGGGCGGATTCACTCCTCAAGCAGGGTGGGCATGTGCCCACCGTCCCATCCAACCCATGTGTGTATGTTTTATCCTATACTCTTTGGTCGAGAGGACATTTGTAGAGGAAGAAGATGACTAAATGAATTTAGAGAATATAGAGGTAGCGTGAGGTCTGTGAGAAGAAATAAAATGGTTAAAAGGAAGAAGAAGACTAAAAAGTACAATATTTATTTATTTTTAATCTTAAACAAATTTCAAAGCTGAAGTGATTAAAGCATGACTAAGTGTCAGTAATGGCAATCATCTTACATCAATTTTTTAAAATCTTTATGGTATTTTATTTTTTGATATAATAAAACTCTCCCATTTTGTTTTATTTAATTTTTAGTTTTTTACTTGTCCATATATTAATTTTATCGCCATTCTTTATGTATAGCTATATTTTAATAAAATTGAGATTATTACATAATATTTGCTAACACCAACTAAAATACAAGGTAATGAATCAAGATTTAAACTTCTATTTGGGCCCTCATTTAATAATTTTTGGTTCTGTCAATTTGTGTCTTTCAATTTTCAAAACGTTTATTTCAATTATACCATCTTATTATCAGTTGTTTATATAATAGTTTGACTTAATCCCGTTATCAAATATTTATAACTTGACTTAATTTGTTATATTCTGGTTAACACAAGTTCATATTACGACTTAATTTGTTATCCAGTTATCGTTAAGTGATTAGTATGAATTGGTTTTATCCGGTCTATTTCAATCCGAATTGTTTTGACCCGTCTTCTTTTAACCTAACAAATTTGTGCCCCCCGTCAAAAGATATTCTGGATCCGCCACTGTATATTGCATTATACATATGTGTATAATGCAATTATACATATGTGTATACTGAAAAAAAATACAAAAAAAAAATTAAAAAAAATTTCCTTACATATAAAGCAGCGATTTTTGCACCAAAAAAAAAAAATTTTTTTTTTTTTGCCTTAGAGAAATGTGTGGCCCAGAATGGTTCTCTCAGTTCTCAATTTGGGGAAAGGTTCTCATTTGAACCAAATCCATTATTATTATTATTATTATTATTATTATTATTATTATTATTATTATTATTATTATTATTATTATTATTATTATTATTATTAACAATCAGCATCTGATTTCATGCTCATGTTGTTTGTGATTGAACTTTGCAATGACTCAAGTAGGTTTAAGTTAACATATAGTTTCCACCACTTAAGGCTTATTCGTTTGGTTTGATCAGTTACTATTGGACTCGAATTTGATTGAGGTAAGACGTTAGTTATACCGACAGTTGTGATTAGGTTCAGTACTGGAATTATGTGCTTTGAGTTAAATGTTATTCAGTTAATTGTGTCATAGGCATTATTTGATCAGTTGATTGCAAACTTGGAGAATGGGGATCTGTAAGAGAATCTCATTAGATTATACTTGAAAAGATATTAGGTCAGATAGAGAATAAGTGACAGGTTTCTTTTCTTTTATTCTTTTACAAATTTAGTCAAGCTAGGCGAGAATACAAAGTTACAAAATCTGTTTTTTGTTGGGCGTTTCCTACAACACGGGTGCCTTTTTGGCGAGTTTTAGTAACCTAGGTGCCTTTTGGTGGTCGTTGATTAATATATGCCTAAAGGGAGTTTGGAAAATCATCTTTTTAGAAGTAAGATTGATTGATTGATTCTAAATGATTGTTTGATTGGTTGAGTAAGTTTTTATTGATTCTTAACGTGTCACTTAGTTATATAGGAAACTCTTGTGTCAATGCTGACTGGGCTGAGGGAGTACTAAATATTACAAGAGACTGAGAAGTAAAATTGCAACTGCTATAGTGCGTATAATACTATAATATAGTATGAATTGAATTTGATAATGTCTTTCTCTATTTAAGGTATTACAAAACCCTCACAAGCATTTTGAGGAAGATCAAAGTCAATTATAGATAGTGTTTCAGAATTCATGAACACTAAGGAAAACACTGAACCTGATATGAAAGAGAATGAAAACCCTCAAAAGAATAGACCAGCTTTGGTCGGGAAGCGTGGATTTGAGTTTTATTTTTGCTACAGGATCCAAAACGAATATTTAGAAGCTCAACAACGCATACTTTCCTTTATTTAGAAGCGTGGATTTAAGTGTTTTTACCGATCGATACACAATTATAAAAAATTTGTTCATGCTAGGATGTGTTGTTTCTGTGTATGCATTGAATCAAATCCTTCTTTTGGTTAAATGTTCAGGTCTGTATGCACTAAAGCTAAAGTTGTGGGTATTATTAGTTTTAGCAATTTATTTTGCATAAAGTATGCTATTTAGTTTTTACTTTGGGTATAAAGTTGTGATCTTTTGTTAGTTCTTAAACTTTGCTTCTTCTTTTTTTCTCACTCATTGGTATGTTTAATTTATTTAATCTTTTCGTTTGTTTATTAATATTAAATTTTTTAACACCGGGACGCTACCGGGGTTAAAGAGGCACAAAGATGAAGACCCAAATGAGCCCATAATTCCTATTATTGCTAGGCAACGTCGTTCTGAAATACCATGGTATTATTGCAATACCGAGTTTAGCTTTTCTATTTTACTGAATTGTGTTTTTCTAAGTCAAGAAGGTGCATCTTTTGTTATCAACATAATATAAACACTGTTCACCTTTGATATTAGCTTTTCTATTAATTGTAAGTCAATTTTGCAATACCGAGTTTAGCTTTTATATTAGCTTTTGTTACAGGAAGGTGCATCTTGTCGTTCTGGAAGGAATACTGCAAACAGTTGGTGAGTGCTACAAAGATTTCCCGCCATCTTGTGTATTTTTGTGAAAAAGGGCTATGTAAAAAGTGTTAATTTTTTTTTATATTTGTAGGAACAACACCGATTGGAGGCAACAATGCAAAGCAAGATTCGCGTCTATGAAAGTGGGAGGACTGAACAGGTATGCAATGCTTATGTGGCATGCAGTACACAACTCATGATGATCAATCAATCAATCAATTAATCAATCATACCCAGTATATCCCACGAATAGTATAAACTATTGGTTATGCTACCTAAGTGTCAAATCCTAAAAGTCACTTATTTTTAGGAGTATGATCCAGATCTTCCACCCGAGCTTGCAGCATCAGCCGGGCATGACATTTCATCCGAAAACCGTAACATTGTAAAATTGATGTGTAGAGTGACTTAGCAAAGGACCCCGCACCTGCTCGGATGCAATTGGTATGAACTAATGTTTGAAAGTTAGATATTTTGAGACCCTAGATGTAGCAAATGTTCGTGAAAGAAATGACGGGGTCCAACTAATTTTTATTGTTTGAAAATACAGCCAACTGGAAAAGCAAATCAGGTGGAAACTGGTTTTGGCGAACGACTTCCATCTATTGATACGCGCCCACCACGAATCCGTGATTCTGATGTTATTATTGAGGTGAGTGGAAAATAGTCAAATACAACCCAACCGAACCCTGACCCGTTATTTCACCTTTCTTATCCGCCTACTCATTTTCCCACCTCTAATTAGTCAAATAACATAGCTAATAGTTTTCTTTTTTTAGTGAACATATTGTATTGCAGAGATCTCCATCTCCAGATCCTGAATCTGTTCAAGAAGTTGTTGCTGAGATCGAAGATAAAGATGGATCAGAGGGTGATCGTTTTGATAAATCACAAGCTTATAATAATGGCATGAATAGAGAAGTTTCTGGAAGAAGGGCATCGTTCATTGGTTGTACTCATGACGTGGGAGTTACACGCGATCGAGGCCCACACTTTTCAGAAACACAAGTTGAAGATCATCTTGATTCTATAAACAGAACCTTTAACCCTAGCAAGAAGCATAACTCTCCTCATAATCACATTGACAGGTAAGATTTAATAACCGTCGTCTCATCAATTATTTTGATCTTATTGATTTTAACAAGCCTGTTTAATTATTCTTGATATTGTTTAACACGTACGACCTCCTAACCCGCTTTATATCAAGATGTATATATAACTGATTATTTTGTTTATGTAATCATATTAATGCATTAATGATTTATTTAAAAAATATTAGAAACAGACAAATAAAAGCTTCAGTAACAACCCCGAAATGATATGTTTCTACCCTAAGTTGCTGGACCCATTACCCAACCCAACTGATATGTGTATATTGCCAGCTCTGGTTAACAATGTCTAATTATAGAACTTTGCTGTGTAGAAAGCAAGTGAGGCACATGTTCCTTCGGAAAAGTGAGTAAAAGGACAAATGCTAGAAATTAAATTGATCGGTTATGACAAGTTCTCAAAATCTAAGGAATTGAAAAACCTAAAGTAAAAATAGATGAAAATTAGCATCAGTTAGAAGTTACCTCCTCTGTCATTTCAAAAGCATGGGCCCTGAAATTGAAATCAAGTTCAGATATCACTGTATGCATAATCATTAATCCCGTATCATAAGATGTATACTAAAAACTAAAAAGAAGAAATTTCAACCCACTTATTAACATATCAATTTGGATTAGGTTAAATGATATCTATAATGAATCAAAACTCAAAACAGAACACGTGAAACTGGTGAAAAATCACCGATATGTAAGTTTGACGTGTGATTTGCTCTTAAACATATCTCAAAAATCACCCAACCGACACACTAAATATTAATTAAACTGTGAAAGATTTTAAACAAAGAGTCCTTCGGCAAAGATATGCACGGAATGCAGGATAAGAAGCAAAAAGAAACGATAAAAAAGGCTAAAGATAACAGTAGTCAGAATAGTGAGCGGGTACGTGAATTAACATAACCTTATTTAGCAGTTGTATATCATGTTATAATCATGACTCTTTTGCCCATAAATATTGCTTTCTTGAAAAAAAAAAAAAACGATTACTCTTGGACAAATTATACGAACTTTATATTATTTTTCGCTTTTTAAATAGGTGAGCCCGAGAGGCAATATTGAACAATGAGCCAGTGATCAAAACCCCGTGACTAGAAAATCTTCGAAAAAGTACTAAGGAAAAGAAAACGCTTCATCACAGGATGAAGAACAACAAGATTCCAGAAAAGGGCGTTCGAAACTGAAGAGATGGACGAGCCACAAAGAGAAGGATTTCAGTCTTGGTGTAAAAGAAATCGACATAAAACACAAAGACAACGGCCCTTCCACAAAGCTTCCCGAAGAATCTATTAAACCTCAAGAAAACATCGAGAAATCAAAATCTTTGGTGGAAGAGAAAATCAAGGATGCAAAACCACCAAAAGATAAACATTTGGACACCGTTTAGAAGTTAAAGAAACGAAGTGAGCATTTAAACTTCCTATGCCAAGTGAGAAGGAAGCTTTGGCTGTTAAAAAGATAGAAAACGAGTGATTGGTTTCAGCCCTGCCTGAAACCCGACCCGAGTCAGAGGTCAAACCCGAGCGGCCTGCTTGGAAACGGCGCTGGACCAGTAGCTAAGTTCTAATACATGAAAACTTTGAAATTTCTGGCTTTGCCTGATATGGTTTATGAAATATGTAACAATGTAGTCACTCGCGATTTTTTTCTCTTTTTTCACTTTTGTTTTTATAAAAAAAGTATGTATATGTCGTGCGGAAAATGTAACGATAAATAGCGACGAGAACCTTATATCAAGTGACATTGTTATAGTTGAGTTGTAGGACATTATTTAGTTGTAGGTGAAGTATATATTACATTCCAAAGAAGCATTTGAGATATGCTCTAACATACATATATATGTTAACCAATTTTGTTACAGGAATTTCAAAGTCAAATAGAAAAGCTATTGAAAAGATGCTATTAAAGTCAACCTTTGCATGTTTCTCAACATGAAGCAGTTAGACCCAATTGCCAATCCATGAAAAAAGAAATAGTTAGTGAGTGTATGCCTTTGAAATTTAATAACTGAACACACCATGAAGTAATTTTGTGATAATAGGTTATTCCAAATGACCACTAAACACTGACTCTAGGACCGGACTGCAAAATATATGGAATGAGCATTAGTGTAATCAACTTCCTTTATCATGTTTGGTTGACCACCTTACCTACATAAATAGAATAAGTACTTTCAATGTGATTTTTTTACATTATATAGACAGACTATGCTAATTAGATGAAGATGAATTACTACATAGTTATTACAATAGGTAAGCATAACTAATATAGGTGTTTTTTAGGATATATTTAGATGTGTATTAAAAGTTGGATTTTGTTGATACTATGTGTTGATTAAGTGTTTCTTTTGTAAGATTGGTTGATATGGTGAGGTTATTTGTATTTTGAAGGATAAAGAAGGTATTCTCTTTTGAACATTTTTAATGCTAACTACTTCTCGTGGTTTTAATTGTTGTCATATTATGTTTCTCATGTTTTACACTACAACCAATTCTATCCATACTTGCGTCACAAAAGACATTGTTACGTTTTAAAAGAGACCATAAACAATTTGTGGTATCAATAGGATGTTGTTGTGATAAAAATTATTTAAAAAACATAGTTATAAATTTATAGATATGGAAAATCTGTATATTGTTATTATAAGATAACATGTATACACATATTTCACTATTTGTATCAATAATCTAACTTAAAATTCAAGGGAAGGATTCTGAAAGAACATTTGGTTAATTAAGTTGTTATTGATCACTTGGATATTAACTTTATTATTTTTTCTCTCATGTTTCCTCCCATAACTTTTAAACGTTAATATCTTTTATATACGAGATTTTTTAAAGAAAAAAATTACACCAAATTAACGAGCGCTTTATTATTTTTCCAACAAGTACCACAGTGCTATATAAAAAACGGAAAAAATGACTATTTTTTGTAACCCGGCAGGTATTGTGTCGGGTTTGGGATTAGTTTAAAAAAATTGTGGGTTTGGGTCGGGTCTGGGATTAGGTGATACCCGACCCGATTACCCGAAACAACATACCCAAATACCCGAACTATATACCCGATCATATACCCATGAATTTTTTAACACATCACATAACCCTTAGACTAATGCGTTCGATATTTCAACAATTAACTTTTTTTTTCCTATTTCATGTTAGTTCTTTTTAGAATGATCGATTACAAACTTCCGAATTCATTTGTAATGGCACTAGATTTATACCCCGGCGCAGAGATTCGTTTTTTTTATATTTGAATATGATAACTTATGCCAGAGATTTGTTTCAAATAATAATAATAATAATAATAATAATATATTTTATTATGTTATATTAGATATTTCAACCCGGGACGCTCCCGGGATAAAAACTAATAATACATATTTACTAAATATAATCTATTAAAAACTAACAGAGTCCCTTATCTATCGTTATATTATATTTATATTTTTCCGGTCCAATTCAGGTTTAACTGGGTTGAATCATATAAAAAAAGATACATATAAAAAAAAGATAATCAAAGAAAGTTTTATATAATCAACAAAACTACGTCAAACATCATTACAAATATATAATTAAAATGTAAGTCTAATATATCTAAAGACTAGTTTTTGTCCCGGGAGCGTCCCGGGTTGAAATATCTAATCTAACATAATAAAATATCTAATATGACAACATAATTAATGACTTGCCAATATATGATTAATGAATATTATTAGTATTATTATTATTATTATTATTATTATTATTTATTTTAAACAAATCTCTACCATAAGTTATCATATTCTAATAAAAAAACGAATTTCTGCGCATGGGGATAAATCTAGTGCCATTACAAAATATTATATAATGTCAAATGAATTCGGAAGTTTGTAATCGATCATTTTAAAAAAGAACTAACATGAAATAAGAAAAAAAAAGTTATTTATTGAAATATCGAACGCATTAGTCTAAGGGTTATGTGATACGTTAAAAAATTCATGGGTATATGATCGGGTATATAGTTCGGGTATTTGGGTATGTGGTTTCGGGTAATTGGGTCGGGTATCACCTAATCCCAGGCCCGAACCAAACCCACAATTGTTTTTTTAAACTAATCCCAAACCTGACACAATACCTATCGGGTCACAAAAAATAGTCGTTTTTTTCTCCGTTTTTTATATAGCACTATGGTACTCGTTGGAAAGATAATAAAACGCTCGTTAATTTGGTGTAATTTTTTTGTTTAAAAAATCTCGTATATAAAAGATATTAACGTTTAAAAGTTATGGAAGGAAACATGAGAGAGAAAATAATAAAGGTTTAATATTTACATTTATTAGATTAGGTATTTAATAGATTAGGTTAAACCATATTTATTTCTTTTTTTTAATTGGTCTAGAGTTGCCACATCATATCCTATGTGGCATCTCTCAAAGGAGAGATTGCATAATATTATGACATGTAAGATTATTAGCTTTGCAATATATATATATATAGACTAGCTGATTACCCCGGGAGGGTCCCGGGGTTGAAAAATCTAATTTTACGTGATAACCTATTGCAAATGGCTCAAGTTAACTAACCACAAAATCTCTCAATCATTGCATGTTCATAGTATTCTAATTAGTAATAACTCATATTCCCTAATCTAAAACCTAATCAGTAATCATCTAAAGAATCACTTATGTAAGCTGCAACTATTCAAAAACTCATCACATCTATCTAATTTCTCACATTCTAATGGCTCTTATAATTCCTAACCTAATCAACTAAACAAACACTTAAGTTGGAAGTTGTAACCATTGCATCTCATTATGCCACGTGGCACAATCAAGAGATGGTTGAGGCCACCATTGAACGCCACGTCAGCAACTATCAATTCTTCCTGGGAGCGTCATGGGTTGAAAAATATAACCATTCTAATAATACTAATACTAATAGTAATAATTATTACTCTTGTAATTAAATAAATAAAAAAATAACCTTGCTATAAGATGACACCGTGTGTTGCAGTGTTGCGCGATTCTTTCTCCTAGCTTCTCTTGATGAAGTATACCTAGTAAAATTCCAATGATAACATGGCGATTGGGCTGATTTTCAACATCGGAGATAAGAACCTGGTTTAAAAGAAAAAACATGATTAATGAATAACATGAACACTTTGTGTGTTTTTTTCCTGTATGAACGAAACCCCACAAAAAATAGTCAATTTTTCTCCGTTTTTTATATAGCACTATGGTACTCGTTGGAAAAATAATAAAATGCTCGTTAATTTGGTGTAATTTTTTTCTTTAAAAAATCCCGTATATAAAAGATATAAACGTTTAAAAATTATGGGAGGAAACATGAGAGAGAAAATTTTAAATTTATTTTTAAATTCTTTTTTCTTAAAATAACTCAATTTAATTTTATGTTTATCTTTTTTTAATTAAAAAAAGGAAATAATGCAAAAGCACTAAAATCTTTCAATTATGATGTCACGTGGCAGTTTCATGGAGAGGTTGAAGGCACCATTGCACGCCACGTCAGCAATGTTCAATTATTTTATATATATTAATAGATAATAGATAATAGATAATAGATAATAGATAATAGATACAGATATAGATTTTCTCTACATTTTCATTTTTTGCATTGCTCATAAACATTCAACTCAATGTTATATTCTTTAACCATTCGTCTACTAATACAAACAATGTTTCCAATCTAAAGTTCATAACTTGGATAATTTATCAAACCCGAATCCCTATTCCCTAATTAAACAATTTACAACAATAAAACTAACCATCAAGTGAGTGATCACTCACTTTTACCTAAATTTGGAATTTCCAGACATAATTCAGCCGACGAAAGGGATCCGGCAGCGAGAAGGATCATCATCAATGTAAACTAAAACCTTGAATGCGTTTTATGCCACTAAAATCACAGATTTAATCACATATCTAAGATGTTGACAAAACAATGACATGATATTCCACAGGGAATACATCAATAACATGCATTAGAATTACATAAGAGTTAATTGTCAATTTAGTCCCTGAGGTTTGTCAAAAATTGCCTTTCATCCAAATCTTTTTTTTGTTACATCTGTGTCCCTGAGGTTTCATTTTTTGCCATTTTAGTCATCAGCACTAACTCAGTTAACAAAAACCCAGTTAAGTCAAGGGCATTTTTGTCCATACAAACCAAACTTTTTCCTTTTGCCATTTTCATCCAAAACCCTTTTTAAATTTATTTTGATTTTCTTTTAGATATTATATTGTAACACCCCGCCGCCATAGATTCAGTCATCGTCCTGACCGAACCCATAGCCAAACTATAATATTATGAAGCAGAATCTCCCCATCTATAGACCCTGCTCTTTTTGGCTGTTTCTCAAAAATCATCTGCAGAATTTGAGCGGCTATGTCCCTCTTCTATGAACTGGTTCTAAGTAAATTTAAAAAGGGTTTTGAATGAAAATGGCAAAAGAAAAAAGTTTGGTGTGTATGGACAAAAATACTCCTGACTTAACTGGGTTTTTGTTAACTGGGTTAGTGCTGATGACTAAAATGGCAAAGAAATGAAACCTCAGGGACACAGATGTAACAAAAAAAAATTTAGATGAAAGTGACAATTTTTGACAAACCTCAAGGACTAAATTGACAATTAACTCATTACATAATAAGGAAATAAACAATAGGTTGTTGGAATTATAATCAAGTACAAAGATAAGTCACATGTGTGGACTGTGGAATAAGTGGAGTCACATATGAGATATAAGTGGATTCATGTGATAGGACGTATAAAGATTACAAATAGATGCGGTAAAGATGATATAGGTAAATCATGTGATATCATGAGGTGTGAAATGATACATGCTTCACATGAACATGATAAGCATATGACAAAATAAAGACTTACCTTAGCAAGAATGCAATAAAGATATGATAAAAGATAAATATATGTCTCACATATGATAACTATAAAAGTATATCATATTATCATGGCATGATAATACCGGTAAAGACATACCTTCCTTGGTTTCATCTTGGTATAAAATAGTTTCTAAAGTGCTTTCTAGGCGCATCAAAGGGGTGTTGGAGGATATTATTGAACTAGGCAAAGCGCGTTCGTGGGTGCAGTGGCGAAGCTTGACCCGAAGGTTCGGGGGGTCGGAAGTCACCGGGGGTTCGGAAGTCACTGGTTTCGGGGGGTCGAAAACCAGTTTCGGGGGGTCGAAACCCTATATTTTCAAAATTTTCTATACGGATACTATATAATCGGAACTTCTGCGCGAAAATCCGGGGGGGGGGTCAGCCGCCCCTCCCCGCCCCTACAAACCTGCGCCACTGCGTGGGTGGGAGAAACATCCTTGATGAACCGCTAATTGTTAACGAGATTATATCTTAGGCTAAGAAGTCTAAACGTAAACTGTTGGTGTTCAAAGTTGATTTTTACAAGGCTTACGACTCGCTAAATTGGAAGTTCCTATTCGCGGTTATGGATTATATGGGTTTTGCGGACAAATGGATTGGTTGGATTCATGCTTGTCTTAAATCGGGGAGAGGGTCGGTGTTGGTGAACGGGTCTCCGACGATTGAATTTCCTTATAAAATGGGGCTAAGACAAGGTGATCCGATCTCGCATTTCTTATTCATCATTGCAATGGAAGCCATCAAAATGTTTATGGATAAGGTGATCTCGTGTGAGTTGTTCAAAGGCGTACAACTCCCTAATGGAGGACCGGTTACATCCACCCTATGCTTTGCGGATGATATAATTTTCTTAGGCGAATGGTCTAAGGAGAACGTGTCAAGCCTTTCTAGATTCCTCCGGTGCGTCTCTCTTGTGTCGGGTCTCAAGGTGAATAATAAAAAATGTCAACTTTACGGAATTGATGTGGATGAGTCGGAGGTCGATGGGTTCGCGGAGATATTGGGCTGCTCACGTGGTGAGTTGCCCTTTTCTTATTTGGGCGTCCCCCTAGGGGTTAATATGAAGCGTGTGCGGTGGTGGCAACCTATTATGGAAAAGTTTAATAGGAAATTATCAGTGTGGAAGGCTAAAACCCTCTTTTTCGCGGGATGATTAACCTTGATTAAATCTGTTCTTAGCAACCTTCCTTCTTACTTCCTTTCTCTCTTCCCAGCCCTAAGTTTGTCATCAAAAAATTGGAAGGGATAAGGAGAGACTTCCTATGGGGAAAAGCCGGGTCTCGTAGTAAGCTCAGATGGATTAATTGGAAGAAAATGATGATTTCAAAGAAATTGGGGGGTGGATGAGTGGGTAGTATTGAAGACTTCAACCTATTGATGATTGTGAAGTGGTGGTGGAGGTTTAAGCAAGAGCCGGAACAGTTATGGGTCAAAGTTGTCAAGGCGATTCATTCTTCGGATAGAGATAAGAGCCTCATCCCTGTTAAGAAAGCTATTCCTGGGACTTGGAGTGATATAGGGAAAATTGACAGATTCCTTGAGCAAAGAGGGCTGCATATTAAGGAGAAGTTGAAGGTCAAATTGGGCGACGGGTCAAAAATTCAGTTCTGGAAGGATAGCTGGGCTTCGGACTCCAGTTTTAAAATCCTTTTTCCGGGTTTGTATTCTAAGGCCCAAAAGAAAGACGCGATGGTTAAGGAGTGTTACGTAATAGTCGATGGTTTGGTTCAATGGAGGTGGGCCTGGAAGCCGGGTGCTGACTCGGTTAATGCTACTCAGATGGCTGCTCTGCAGTCCGTTCTCCGGCAGGTGCAGCCGAACTTTTTAGTTGATAGATGGAGCTGGAATAATAACCCGGATGTCCTTTTTTCGGTAAAAGAGTTAAGAAAAGAGCTGTCCCTCGCTTTGGGCCTGCAGCCGAGTGCTCCGGTTGGGGCTTGGAATTCTTGGGCCACGCCCAAGGCTAACTTTGTTTTCTGGAGGGCTGCTATAGGAAGGCTGCCAACTAAATGCGATCTATTGGCCCGCGGAATTAATATTCCGGACTGTTTATGCGTGAGATGTAACATCAATATTGAGGATAATAATCATGTTTTAGTAACGTGTTTATGGGCAAGGTCGGTGTGGTGGAGTATTCTAGCTTGGCTGAGGATCCCTTGGCTGGCTAACATTGATAACCTCAGCGAGTGGGTCAATTGGTTGGTGCAGCGCCCGGGGTCGAAGATATGGAAAAAGCTTGTCGGCATGATCGTACAGAACACTATTTGGAGACTGTGGATTGCTAGAAACTTGAAGACGTTTGAAGGTAAATTCGAACCGGTTCGGGTCACCGTTGACAAGATCAAGGAGGACTCTTTTACGTGGGCTTCGCATAGAACGAATCTGGGAACCATTGAGTGGGCGGACTGGCTTAATTTTAATTTAACTATGGTGTTGTAATGCCTTGTTTTGGTGTTGTATTTGGTGGGTTCCAGCCCCTTGCTGGCTCTTTATATATAGATATAAAGCGTTTTGTCATTAAAAAAAAGACAAAACTTCCTTGGAACAACTCTTTGTAGTATATATATGCGTAGGTGCAAACATTCGAAGTAAAGCTGAGATGTACCGTGAATATTAATGTGTTGATGTAATTGACGAGTAACACCTATAAATATAATATAACTAGTGTTTTAGTTACCCGTGCTTCGCTGCGGGAGCTCTTTTTGCGTTGAGGGTTTGGTGCACGGTAAAGATCGTGCTTTGCTGCGGCAACTCCTGTTGCGTTGAGGGTTTGGTGGACATTAAAGATAACATTAAGTGACTGTTATTCTCGCATGAGCGTAAAAAAATAACTCGCCGCCAATTACCTTGCAGACCAGCCTTAACATTTCAACAATTGGGTTTCCCATTGTTAACTTGATATGGAGCCCAAAGTATTCCAAAAATGGCAGCCCATTAATTGTTCAGCTGGACCAGAATTTTCAATTATGGCAGGCCCACAATTTTCAATAATGGTGGCAAATTATATATTGCCCACAACTGTCAGAAAAAACCAATCTCGTATGGTTACTGTTCAAGTGTCTTTCATTTAATATAGATACAATTATCTATACTACTATATAGTGTATTCTGGACGGGCAACATCGTCATTTTATATTTATTTATATGGGCAAAAATGTAATTTAATTATATTGGTAAGACAAATTTAATAAGAAAATTTAATACAAGTCAAATTTCATTTATAATCTCATTTTTATTAATTTTGTTTTTGTTTTTGATATATATCATTAATGCATTTTTTTAAGATTATTGTTTTTTAAATTTGACAAAATTACAAAAGTCGTCTTTTATGTTTATAGCGAATTGCAAACCATGTCCTTTAGAAACACAAATTACAGAAAACGTACTTTGTGTTTACAAATCTTTATACGTTATATCCTTTGACACTAACTCAGTTAACTTTTCTTGTTAAATATGGCCAAGTGGACCGCATGTGAGGGTAGATGAGTCTTTTTACACATTTATTATAAAAATAATCTTTTAATACATAGAACTATATACACACACAACTCTCTCTTTTCTCACCCTTAAGTTTAATCTTTCCTTCACTTTTTGCCAATCGACACTATCACCCACCAACACTATACCCTCACATGAGGTCCCCTTGGTCATATTTTAACGAGAAAAAAATAACGGGGTTAGGGTAAAAGGACGTAACATGTAAGGGTTTGTAAATACAAAATACGTTTTCTGTAATTTTAATTTTCAAAGGATATGATTTCCAACCCGCTATAAACATAGAGGACGATTTTTGTATTCTACTCTTTTAATTTTGAAGATGCTCATTAACTATGTATATACACACATCTATGTCGGTTCACCTTCTTTCCGGTGCCTCCTTATTACAGAAACAACTATTCACCTCCTTTCCATAAACACACCCTTTAAACCACCATTGGGTGCGACTGATCACATCTTCAATCACTGGTCTTCTTTCGATATCCCTAATCGGTTTTAACCGGAATTTGTTTTTCCCTTCCATTTACCAATTGAATCCTACTTTATACCCTTCGCAATAGCATCATGGTTTATATATTGACGGAGTTTAGAAGAAAAAAAGCCGAATCACAAGTGATGTTCGCGTGTCCACAGCCGGTGGTTGAATTTGGAGGTCTTACGAACCAAATTTTTGGAGTGCAATAAGAACACATTAACCGTGCGGTAATTGCTTTGATTTAGCTACTGTTTTCATGAAATCTTCTCTGTTTAAGGGTTTGTTTATTTGTTACAACAATATAGCATATACTTTTTTAAACAAAAAAAAAGCTAATAGACAAGATCTGGAGTAAAATATTGATTGTAAGTTTCTTAATTAATTTATATCAGATGTTTTATTATTGTTAGTTATTGATGTTAGCAACCATTTATATTATTGGAAAATTAACAGTTGAGTTTGGTTAGGTAGAGGAATCAAATCTGAAATCTTTGTTTAACACATCATAAAACATGTTTAAAACTAAACGGAATTTTTTAAATTCAGATACATAGCCTAAGTGAAGATGTTCCTTCGGCGATTACTAAGTTAAGGCTAGGCAAATTCTTGATAGTAGATGAATTCCTACTGTTAAAGATGATTTGTATACTAATAAAGGAATTTTTAGAGCTTCTGCTCCAAGTGGTGATCCTTTGGAATGCAAGTTCTCTCATGTTTTGTGATTTAAAATAGTTAAGAGAAAATTGCAGTTTTTGTCCCTATGGTTGGCCTAAACTAACAGGTTCAGCCTAGGCTTAACACCCTGAATACCTGTGGTTTCTTTTTCTAACACTTTACGTCCCTGAGACTAACGGCCGTTAGTTGTTCCGTTAGTTTGTGGTGAAATGACTATTATACCCTTAATTTTTTTTTTGGGTGAAATGACTTTTATACCCTCCCATCTTCTTCTCCAACCCACCCACCCACCCACCCACCACCACCACCATCACCACCACCTGCAAGTCTACAACACCACCACCTGCAACACCCCGACCACCATCTCCACCGCCACCCTCCCTCTCCTCACCATCTCCTCTCTCCTCCACCATCTCCAATATCATCAACTAATCGACTAATAAGATAAAGCAGATAGAAACCACAAAATTAATCAGAGATTTAATAAAAATATAATAATAAGATAAAGCAGATAGAGATGTGGTTCTCGCAGTTATATTTTTAGATGGTCAACTTTAATATTCTAATCCAAAACATATATTCATTCCAATATTGAATGTAACTGTGTTTGTTGATCCTTAATGTGGAGTATTAAGGCTAACAGAGTGACATGTATTGAAGACATGATGGGATGGATTCAAGAGTGAAAATTAATAATAGTCACAGGAATATATCTGCTTAATAATACAGTGAATGAAGAATGTAGGACCCTAGAATTAAGAGCACAGTTTATTAATTGAAGATAGATATGTGCTTTCACATGGTGACAAAAGAGGGGCTGCTAGTTCTGTAGCTTTGGTTTAAACTACACCTAGCTAACAATTAAGTTTTTCTTACATTCCAGGTATGTCTATTACTCTATTAGTTCTCAACAAGTCTCTAAAGCGGGGGTTACGAGAAGGTTCCGGTCCTCTTCTTCGGTGACTTCACCCGCAGCCGACCGTCCCTTCAGCCATCTTCCTTCCTCTGTTGTTTTCTCCGACCAAACACCCCCTAACAAGAACAAACACAACCCGACATCAAATTCAATTGGCTATTGGTTGTGGATTGGGTGTTGCAGGTGGAGGAGAGAGGAGATGGTGGAGGAGGGAGGGTGGCGGTGGAGATGGTGGTAGTGGTGTTGCAGGTGGTGGTGGTGGTGTTGTAGACTTGCAGGTGATGGTTGTGGTGGGTGGGTTGAAGAAGAAGATGGGAGGGTATAAAAGTCATTTCATCCAAAAAATTAAGGGTATAATAGTCATTTCACCACAAACTAACGAAACAACTAACGGCTGTTAGTCTCAGGGACGTAAAGTGTTAGAAAAAGAAACCACAGGTACTCAGGGTGTTAAGCCTGGGCTGAACCTGTTAGTTTAGGCAAACCACAGGGACGAAAATTGCAATTTTCTCAATAGTTAATTATGTCTATTAGTAGTGGTTGGAGTGATGTTTTCGAGTTATACATGTTAGCAAACTTGGTTAAAAATTAAGAATTAGTGACTTCCGTTGAAATGTAAGATGATGATGGTGCTTTTATTATTTACTTACTTACTTACAACAGATAAGGAGTCGCGCTGATAAACCAGTGGCCATAGATTTGACCGGATGTCTGACCATGTTAAAAAACATAAGGTGATTTTTATTACATTTTCTTTGATAATGCAGTTTTTCTCCTACCAAAAATAGTTAGAGTGCGAACTTCAATTAGATAGAATTAGAATTAGAATGATCTTTGTTGGTTAACTTTTGTACATTGACAATTATTTAATGGATTTTGATTGTTTAACAAGTAAGGAATACGTTTATATTACGCTCACCAAAAGAGGATCAGCAACATCCGCTACTGTAAATTATAAATTATCGACTCCACTGCAACGTTTGAGCTCACAATACAATATCCCACCTGCATAAACAAATTTTGTACCAGAAACACACTTAGTGGCTCGAATGTAACATATTATTACTTAGGTGCTTTAACCAACCGGCATAGATTGTCACCTTACTTTCCTCATCGTTTAGACGGCGCTTCAAATCAAGCAGAAAACAAACAGCGAGCCGATTAACCAAACAACGTGCAGTCCCACTGCAATGTGCGGGCTCCTGCTAGTATTTAAGAACTTGGTTAACTTTTAAGAATTTATTTATTACTTTTGAATTGTAGATGATAGTCAATTGAATTAATTTATCTATGTTACTTTATTAAGGTGGAGACATGTTCAGAAAAGTAATTTTACACCCATTTTAAGATGGGATATCAAGAGACTCATGCTTTAACATATATATGTCATGTAAAAGTTCTCCATAATACCCCTTATTGCATTATGCACTTGTACTTGTACTATAACTATATAATCAATTTAAAGACTTATTAATGTATTTGAATTATCACATTCATTACTATCATGTGAGTTGTTTTGAAGCTCCTCACCCTTATATGATTTCAATTAAAAAGACAAAGTGACCGTCTAGATCAATTGCAAAATGACTATAATATAAATATAAATTCTAAAATCATTATATTATACTAAGAAAGTTAAGCTTGAATGAACAAAATAAACATAAAAACATATGTGGGTTGTAAAAAAAACAAGAATTGTAATTTTGATTGTTAAATCTTAAATTTACTTTCAAAAGCCGTTTCTTATGGGAATGAGAGCGAGAAAGAGACATGCTTTACGAAATTTAGCCAAATTAGAATGCAATACGCTGCCATGGTTTTTTAGAATTGTACTTGCGCAGCGAAGCGCGTGGGCATAATTTAGTAATAATAAAGAACACGTCTGAAATAGTACTAGAGTTAGAAAACAAAATACCATGCATTTAAATAACACTACGCCAAATAGGACTACGACACTAAAAAAGTGTGACTATATGACGGTCCATTAGTGGCCACGTAAGCAGGGGTTAACGGTGTTAAGCTTCCGTTAGTGACGGTCCATTATATTCCAATTTTTTGAAAGTTGGGACCAATATTGGTGATTTTTATAGTTGGGACTGTTATTGACCAATAGTTAATAGTTAGGATTATTTATTTATATTTTTCCTAAATATAAAACTAAGACGCAACCTTAGGCCATGCTTTGTGCCACTGGACCCTTTAATACATGTGTATGTCTTTTCTAACCACATATTCTTTAATATTTTAAAAGTATGTTGCATAAAAAACAAAAAAAAAAAAGAGCAAACAAAACCACCGAAACACACCAATTATGATTTATATTGTTCACATTGTGAATCGTTAATATATAGAACTAGGTTTAGCACCCACGCTTCGCCGCGGGGCAAACCGATTTTTAACAAATTTATACGAACCAATCTCACGTATTGCGACGATTCGGTTGAACCACTTGGTACAACCGGTTGAACCACCCGACAAACCCGGTTGAACCGTCCGGTATAGCCGGTTGAACCAGTATTCCTAACCATTCATACCGGCCGATTAAACCGGTTGAACCACCCGACATACCCGGTTGAACCGTCCGGTATGGCAGGTCGAACCAATATTCCTAACCTATTTCTAAGCCTACTACATATGAAGATAAAAAGACATATAAAGACAAAAAGACAAAAAAAACCTATATAATAATAATTTGAACTAATGGCATAACTGTAAATACCATAAAAAATCTGTCCTATTCGTATACTGTTCATAAGCTTTGACAAGAATTGTTATATTAATAATTTAGTGGCAGGCATAAATTTTTCAACCAAGAAATGCACTACAATAACAATTTGTACGCTATAAAACATGAACAAATTTTTCAACCAAGAAAGTTCTATTCTCAAGATTTATAGCTCTTACCTGAATGTTTTCTTTACAGTGAGGGTTCACGAAATAGACTGGGAACGAACCTTATGAAGGCTTTCTGAAGCCTCGCCAATGGCGTGTTGGTTTATGGATTCCTCCAAGCGCTCTCCTGCATGCTCAGGGCAAATCATATAGCATCATCAACACTTGTCGCCATCATTCATGTGACGAACAATTCAACCCAACCTGCATCATTTATATATTATACATTTACCAACCTTATTGTGCAATATTTATTGTACCAACGTGTACAAGCTGTTGCTGCATGGCTTCATGATCTATGGTCCATCAGTGTTTGCAAGCTGTCCACTTGATTAGTCATCCCACGTGTCCAATAATCTAAATTCTTTTTGTTCTTAGGAGTACGGGGCGCTATCAGAATTGATCACGGGTATCATACTATCCGTACGATAACACCGCTACCACACTTGCTGGTAGGGATCCCGTGAACCAATTTTTGGTTCCATCTAACGGGCTGGTAGTGTGGCACGGTCCAAACTTTTAGGTGTTTTTATTCCTTTTTTGACCGTTTTAATGTTATTAATTGTTTTTTTGACTTTCAAACGGTCATATTTTGTGTCCATTTTTATCTTTAGGTTTATAAAAACACAATTCATTCACACAGTTTTGAATCAAAAAACATAGAAATCATATCAATACTTCTAAAAAAATGACTGACATTGACGTTGAAGATGATCAAGTAATCGTTCCCCCGCTCGAAGTCCACCCGATTTTACACTCAGACGATAGTAGCCTTGAGTTTCTCACGAACCTTGCACAGCGGGAAGAGGAAGACATGACAACATCTAAGAAACGATACATGCCACGTGATCGCGAGGGAGGCCATGCGCGGTTAATAAATGACTACTTTGCTGAAGTACCAAAATACACCGACGCACAGTTTAAACAAAGGTATCGCATGTCGAGATGTCTATTTCTACGTATTGTAGCAGATGTTGAAGCAAACTTCGAATGGTTCAGAGAGAGCATGGACGGTCGGTTTAGAAAGAGTTTTACGCCCATGCAAAAAGTATCTTCAGCAGTGAAACAACTCGCAACCGGTAATCCTCCAGACGAATACGATGAGTATTTATGTATGTCTGAGACGACGTCGCCCGAATGTTTACAATTTTTTTGCAATGCCGTCATTAAGTTATACGGGGCTGAGTTTTTGCGAAGACCAACAAGCCACGACATTACATGTTTGTATGAAGCACACGAAAAAAGACATCACCTTCCCGGCATGATCAGTAGCATTGACTGCACTCATTTAGTGTGGCGAGCATTGACTACACTCATTTTGGGATATGACCTATACCATCCAAAATCCCGCCGCATCGCACGGGGTATATTACTAGTTTAACACATTCGACACTTTGACTACTATAAATAAGATTAAAAAAAAAGCCTCAACTAATCTTTATCAAAGTTGGCCTACTTCAAATACGTATTATTTACAAAAAACATATGATTGAAGCAATAATGTTGGATTAGTCTATAGCAAAAAAACATATTATTTACACCAAATACAAACTACCACTACTCCAAAAAAAAAAACCAAATGAATAATAAAAGAACTGTATACTTTTAACTAGGGATGAGCTCGGGACGGTATCGGTATCGGTATCGAACCGATACTGATCCCGACAATACCGATACCGAAAAGTCCAAAAAACCAATACCGATACCGATACCGAACACATACGGTACGGTATCGGTATTTTACCTTAAAATACCGATACCATACCGATCCCGTACCGATACCGATAATACCGAAACCAAAAATCCATAAATATGGGTACCGATACCGATCCCGAAACCCCTCGGTTCGGTATCGGTTCGGTACGGGATCGGGATCGAGATCGGTATTCGACCTTGTATGCTCATCCCTACTTTTAACATGTTTATGATTATACCGCATCTTGTCTTGGTTAGTAGTCTGACCAAATTGACTGCTCGTTAACCTATTCCTTGACTTAAACCCAACAGCCCCAGACTTGTTCCCATAGCTTCCAAACATCACCAGTCCATCAATGACACCTTTATTGTTGCTCTGGTGGTCGGAGGTGTCGCCGGTGACGTCACCAGCATCATTGGTTCATCTTGTTGTAACTCTAGCCTTTGCTAATCTTCGCATGATGTGACGATTCAACAACCCTACTCTCCCTTACAACCTTCTATCATCGTCGTCGTCACTCACTGTTTCAGTTGATTTAGGCTTTTGATGAACATCGACCAAGAGCATATACGGGTTAAAAGGCCATAACTGAAGGTCGGAGGGGTAAATTGCGGGGATGTATGGGCGACTGAAGAAAGATATTGCATAGAGATAAAGATAAAGAGAGATTAGAAAGAGTGGGGTGAAGGTCTGAAGATAGGATTTTATTTGTGGATGTGTGTAGATGAAGAAAATATGAAGATGGAGTGGTGAAAGACACGTGGGTTGAAGAGGAGACGACAGCTAGAGGTATGCGTGTCATCAAAGGATCGAAGAAGGAAGATGGCAGGAAAGCTAAGGACAACAAAACATGCATAAAGCACAAACCAGGATAGCACGTAAAAGCCTTAAAATATAGGGTACAAACAGCAGCAGCTGTACAAACCAATTGGTAATTAGAATTATTTTAATTCTCTTTGATCGAGCATGGTTTAATGGAATATCATTTTTTTAATTTAAAATGATATATATGAAATTACAATATTTCCTGTACTCTCTAATAAAAAAACAACTCAACAAACTAAATCCAATTTCCAACTAATGACCTAAATAATGTAAGTGAGTGGTACCACATATAGCGGTTCATATCAAACAAGCTTCTTATGGTTGTTATAACAATAAAAAAGGTTGTTGGATGTGTACTTTATTATCCATAATTTGATAAAACTATAGTAACAACTGTTAATACATGATTATAACATATTAAAATAATTTGCCTTTTTTTTTACAAATCCTGTAACATTCTTTTATTTCTCTATTCCATGTTAATGAAAATATATGAGCAAATTTTATTAACATATTATAAATCTATATAGTATTAACTTTCAACATGTTTTTTTATAGCAGCATTGTACCTCATACTTATATATTGTATTGTCTATTATGCTTTTATGCTTGGTGGGTTATACCTTTATGCGTTGTTTTTATCTATTTTTTTAATGTACAACTAAGTAAAATGTTACGGGCCAAATATTTGAAGATCGCAATGCTATGGGCTGTGCTTGAACGCTTGGGTCGCTGGCCGAATCCTGGACTTCATCAGGGACGGTCTCAGCGGAATAAGGCGAGTCGTGTCTAGACATGTCTATGTGTCGAACGCACCACTGGTCGAGAGCTGTCGCCGCTCTCCTGATAAGTCCAAGCAGGACGAAACCAGTGACCCAGATCAAAGAGACGGGAAAGTTTGGCTTGTCCTCGGGGATTGGGGACGCCACACGGAGATGAAAAAGATAACCCCGTGACAATTTGGTATCAGAGCAGAACGATTCTTGGATACGTTGGAACGTGTACACGCAACCAAAATGTGCGCTTAACGTCAGAGTATAATTATGCAATGGTTTTGGGAGAAGACCAAATATGGGGCCACTTCGGTGACGGTCTTTGTAAGCCGCAAGTATGGGATTGCGAGCTCCGCTCTAGTATGGTGTTAATGAAGCCCTCCGTGATCGAGTTCAAAACCTACGGCCGCAGCACCGTAACAGTACGAGAGAAAAAGAAGAAAAATAGGGCAAAAGGAATGAGCCGTAAACATAACCACTGCAACTCTTCAGGTTTCCCGTATGCCTGAAACATCTAGCGTGTCCCTCGGCGCTAACTCAAAATAAACGAGGCAAAACTTGAACCGACACGAAAGAAAATCATTGTTGCTGTACTACCGAGTGTTCCACTTAACCAGAGTGAATTATGCTCAACATTTGGGGTGATGCATGATTCTTCGGCTGCAAGCAGGTATGGGACTGCGGGCATGCACGAGGACGTGCATGAATTGGTGGTGGGAGAGTGTCACGGGCCAAATATTTGAAGATCGCAATGCTATGGGCTGTGCTTGAACGCTTGGGTCGCTGGCCGAATCCTGGACTTCATCAGGGACGGTCTCAGCGGAATAAGGCGAGTCGTGTCTAGACATGTCTATGTGTCGAACGCACCATTGGTCGAGAGCTGTCGCCGCTCTCCTGATGAGTCCAAGGCAGGACGAAACTAGTGACCCAGATCAAAGAGGCGGGAAAGTTTGGCTTGTCCTCGGGGATTGGGGACGCCACACGGGGATGAAAAGATAACCCTGTGACAAAAAGCTGGGTACTCCGTACGCGGTTCTCAATAGCCAAAGGAGCCCTAGTCGGCTTTTACCTAGACGGACGGAGTCCCTGGCCCACCAGCCACCAGTTCCGGGAAAAACCTGATCAACCACTCGCCCGAAGTCACGACAATGGAATAATTAGTAAGACCCGGCGCTTTCAAGAATCGAACCCATGACCTTTCAGCCATTGGTCTTCTATAATTGAATCTCCATACCACTCGGTTGTTTTTATTTTTTTTACTTTTGTACCTAAATACTTTTCAGCTTTTACAATTTAACCACACTATTTTTTTACTTTCAACTTTGGTCCATATACTTTCATGCTTTACAATTATTTTGTTTTATGTTTCTTTCAAAATTGTGCATCTTAACACACTGCAGCATGTGTGTGTGGTTCAACGTTTCTATGTTTATTATTTTACAGTTTAACAACTCCTTGTCAACGCACAGGTCCTAAACCGACATAGTTATTCTTTTCCATATTTTATATTGTTCGAATGCATTAACACGGTGCAAAGGACGTGTAATGTTTAACATTTTAGATCTACTTTTCATTCAATGTTATTTTTCCCTTTTTTTATTTCATTTGCTTCACGAGCTTTTACGATTTTAGTAATCACTGGTAGTGGTGTAACATTGGTACTACTTACCACAACTATACACCAGCGTCACGCCGTGGTCGCTTAATACCAGTTATAAACTATAAAATAATATAAATTTAAGAAAAAAAAAAAAAAAAGCAAAGTTATACGATTAACATCAAAACTTGTACACGAGGAGGCTTATAAAACTCCAACAAAAGCCAACGGTTGCAGTTACCCGCTCTCCTTTCACATGTTCTGCATCTTCTTTCTCTGTTTCATCTGTGCTTTGCTATTTCATATACAATGGAGTCCAAAAACCAAGCAAGCTCTTCTTCTTCCTTCACAAATGATCTATTTGGATCAAATGAATCATCAGCTTCATCTTCCACTGGTCTTTTTAATTCCATTTTCCCCCCTCCATCAAAGGTACCCTTCATTTTTGCTGTCTTTGTTTCGATTTATCGATTATTCGCGGTAAGCGGGTTTACAGTGTTCGGAACTTATTGTTCTGATTTGGGTAGTGGTCAAGTGCAAAGAGGTGTTTGTTTTTGCAGAAAAAAAGTTGATTGAACATATATATATATTTATCAGAACAAATATATTAATACCAACAAGAGTTACAAGTGAGGCGCGGGTAGACGGGCAACAAGCTGTGCCGCAACCCCTTTTTGATTGAGAAAATATTTAGTTTAGAAGATATAGCTACCGTTTGAATTTTAATAAGTACTCGATATAGATTAAGGAGGTGTTTGGGATTGATTATTCAAAACTGATTATGCGTTTTGGAAAAGCAGGAGTGGAGCTGCTTATAGATTATTGCGTTTTGGTAGCCTAAAAAACTGATAATCTGCGTTTTCAAAACGCAATCCCAAACACTAATGACTGATTATCTGTGTTTTCAAAACGCAATAATCTAAAAATCATATTCAAAACGCAATTCCAAACACCCTCTAAATTTATTCAAACTTTTATAGAAAGTTTACACGATGATTTGAAGTTGAAATTAAGGTTTTGGACAATTGGTTGCTGATTTTCGTAACTTAATTAGGATGTGTTTCTAAGAATTTTTAATTGTTTGTTGATCGTTAAGGATGAGATCGGTACCGAAAAATAATGGAACTGAAAACGAATTAAAGTATAAATTGAATACCGTACTAATTTTGTCGGTTATGTATCCGTTTTTATTGGTATTATTGAAAATGTCTAAACTAAAAATGATTGGAAAACTAAAAATGATTGGAAGGATAAATTGAATATTGTACCGATACCGATTTTATCAGTATCCATATCACTGAAAAAAACCAAAACCGAAAGCATGAAAAAACAAATATTGATGCTAGTACCAATGATATTAAACCGATATCAGTTTCATATAGTACCTATAGTGACGATATTCAATCGCTAAAAGATTTATTTTTGACGATTAAAGCTTTTTTTAATATGTGATCAATTTTTAGCGAAAGACCTACAGAGACTAAATTTTGTCGCTATAGGTCAAACTATAGCGTCAGCGTCTGTGGCGACGAAAATATAGACTTAATACGACGGAGCATTAGGGACGAACCTATTGCGACGATATGTCGTCGCCATAGGTTGTGCCGATGAAATTTCGTCGCAAAAAGTCTGTTTTGTTTCGTCGCGAAAAGTCTTATTTCTTGTAGTAGTGACAAAACTAGAAGTTATAACTAGTCAAGGCCTAACAAAATTTTTGTTATTTGGAGAAACTAGAATAAAAACGTTATAAATTAAACCTAAAATTAACTAATGTTATCGGTATAGTTCTACTGAAAAACAATATCTGTTGCTATCATGCTTCTACTTTTTATCTAGCATTTATTTCAAGTTTCCACATCAAGACAAGCTCATGTCATTGTTGAAAATATATTTGAGTTTTTTTTTTTTTTTTTTTAATTGGTAAGGTGCATCGAATCTTACCATTATTTACTTAAAAACTGATTTAATATTTCTATATGTTCGTATCCTTACAGGCTTATATAAGGGACTATATTAGATCTCAAGAGACCGAGAAGAACTATGAATCTGTAACTAGACAAGGTTCAACGATATGTAAGAATACCATAGACTTCTATTTTTCAGTTTTGAGCTTATACACAAATTGTTGTTATATATTGTTATTATTCTTATTGTTTGTTGTTGTCGTCGTTATTATTGCTATTATTGTCGTTGTCGACTTTTATGTTA
Organism: Ambrosia trifida; assembly: GCA_028751855.1. NCBI lineage: Eukaryota > Viridiplantae > Streptophyta > Magnoliopsida > Asterales > Asteraceae > Ambrosia > Ambrosia trifida. The sequence goes on from CM054127.1 coordinate 44,571,095, forward strand.
TTAAAGTAGTTTCATCTTATTTTTATTCTCTCTAAGTTTTTGAGGTTTTAAGTTGAAAAGGAACTTTTTGCAATAGAGATGGAAAACTAATTAGGTTAGCGTGGATATATTATAGTCAATCTTGAGTTATGTTTAACTGCTTTAACTTATAGGTGAGGATTATGTGAGAAGAATTTCAATTTAAGAAGAAAAAGAAGAAATAATAATAAGTACTTTAACTTATTTCACATTAATTATTCAATTAATTACTTTTAAATATTTTATCTTACACACATCAAAACTTGTCCTACACATATTAAAATTCATCATATACACATCGAAATTGTCATACTTTTATCATACACATATCGAAATTATCATTAGGTTTATTCTACACATGTAGAAATTCATCCTACACATACCGAAATTTATCCTTTACTATAAATTATTTTTGTTTTAAAGATATATATATTTAGGGTAGGGATCCTAATAGAACCAATCTCTATTTGAGAACTGAGAGAACCATTCTGGGTCACATATTTCATATAAAGGCAAAAATTTTTTTTTTTTTTTTTTTTGCATTAATCACACATTTTTATGCAAGAATTTTTTTCATTTATACATATATGTATATAGCAGTTATACATATGTGTATATAGCAATTATACATATGTGCATATAGCATTTTACAACTATACATATGTGTATATTAAAAAAAAATACAAAAAAAATAATTTTTTTTTTCCAGCATATAAAGCAGAGATTAAAGCAAAAAAAAAAAAAAAAAATTCTTTATGGTCCAGAATGGTTCTCTCAGTTCTCAATTTGGGAAAAGGTCTCATTTGAACCAAATCATATATATATATATATATATATATATATATAAATTATGATTTCATTTATTTAACTAATTTATGGGAGTTACAAAAACTTAAAAATTTATTTAACACTAAATACAACTATTAAATGGAAGATTTATATTGGTTTAAATTTCTTCTTACAAGAAAGCTTCTTCTCATTTGAACTCTTCACTTAACTTATATTCGATTAATATTTTTCCAGTTATATATGTGGATTAATTAAGAACTAGATAACCGTTCTAGACCATACATTTTTATAAGACAAACTTTTTTTGTGTGCCAAATCGCATCTTTTCCTACAAGAAATATATACATATATATAGGGTCAAGATCGTGTACAAAGTGGTTTTTTTGTGAGAAGTGTGAGAAGTATTAAAAATTGATACTTAGGCATCATTTTTTGAACTTAGTCGTGATGTTTTGGATTGTTTTGCCTATAAAAACACCAAACATAACAATTAAAAACCGAAAACAATGTATTTTAGGCTTAAAACTTAAAACACCATGCTAAGAACATTAGCAGTGTGTTTTAAGCATTAAGTAGTGTGTTTTAGCTGTTTTTTTTAATTTAATTACTATAATACATTGTATTGTGTTTTAGATTGTTGTGTTTGGTGTTTTTCAAGTTAAAACAACCTAAAAAATCATTCCTAAATCCAAAACATGATGTCTACATGTCAATTCTTAGTCATTCTCACACTTCTCACGAAAAATGTACTTTGTACAGGATCCTAAACCTATATATATATATATATATATATATTGCATTTATACATATGTGTATATATATGTGTCTAAAACTACCAAATTTATTATTTTACATATATGTATATAGGGTAAGTATAGAGAGAAAACTCACTCAAATTGAGAAAACCTTGGAAACTCCTACATAACAAACTTTTTATTATCTGAAAAAATTATGGCATGTAATATACATTTTTTAAAAGTTTTAGGCCAAAAAAATCAAAAAAGTGCCGAGTGAAATTTAAAAAAATAAATAAATAAGTTTTTGTTGTATAACATATGTTACACATTTTACAGACATGTAACATATGTAACACAAAAACTTATTTAATTAAAAAAAAACAATTGGTGCTTTTTTGATTTTTAGATCAAAACTCTTAAAAATGTGTATATTACATGCCTTATTTTTTTTTAGATATTAAAAAACTTAGGAAGTAGGAATTTCCAGAGTTTCTTCAATTTGAGTGGGTTTTCTCTATTACCATCCCCTATGTACATATATGTTTTGTGATGTGTTTGTGTGTGTGTGTATATATATGCAAATGTGTAGAAATGATTGCACATATGTAACAAATATTTATCAAGAAGGGGTTAAAATTATAGCCAACGGGCTAAAAGAGTGGCTCTATATCTTAGTCGACACAGAAAAAAGAGGGGTCCACAAATCAAATAGTCACACGTGTAAATGTTAGCCAAATTTTAGCCATTGGGTTGAACGAGCCGGCACTATCTTATAGCGGACACAAAAGGAGCTCGCTCTTTTTCAGTAACGGCTCCTTTTTCTGCCGGATAAAATAGTGACGAGACTTTAGTCATGTTTTTATATGATTAGTCATTTTGTGGTTACATTATACCATTTATTGTTTTTCGTGCCGGCAAAAATTAAGCCTCCTTAGCACGTTCAGGTTACGTGGCCATTTCTAATAGGTAATTTTTTTTAATTTGCCTACTTTTCTAATTAAAGAGTTTTGCTAATTGTAATAGTTAAGATGTCTATTTTGATGATTTTCCCACCGCATTGGTGAGTCAGATAGTGAACCAACTACATAACCTGTCGGGTTAACTACTTTTCTCCAACCAGATTTTGCGGATAATGAAGACAAGAATCGGAATCCAAAGGGGGATACTAGTCGACCGTTTTGTCAGCAGGAAACATCGCAACCATGTCATCTGAGCTCATCAATATACTATGGTGGTCAAGATATCTACACTAATCCTAGTATTACCAAGAACACCCCTGGACACTCAACAGTAAGTGATCATCAATGCAATCATACATTTTAGATTTGTTTGATAAGGAGCTTTTAAGAGCTTTTGGGAGCTTTATGCTTCAAGCTTTTCAGAAAAAGCTCCTACTCAATAAAAAACTTTGTTTGGTTGAGGGAGCTTGAAGCTTTTAGATTAAGAGAAAAAACTCTACATTGAAAAGCTACTAGTATTAGCGTTTAAGAAAAAACTCCTACTAGCTACAAGCTTTTAATGAGTAAATGACACAAATACCCATTCTATAATAAAAAATTAAAAAAACATACATACAAGTTTTTAGTTAATGTCCATTTTAGTTATCTTATACATTTTATTAAAAACTCCAGCTACTCTGTCAAACACCAAAATATATTTAAAAAGCTACAGTTACCAGCTTCCAGCCACCAGCTTTCAGCTTCTAACTACCAACTAGTTTTGCCAAACATACCCTTTAGTGGTGGCAATATGGGAAAAGGACAAATATTAGGTAATGCACAAATGCTTATAAAAAGAGTTGTAATTTTCATCAGTACAAACACTCAAAACTGTTTGCAATTGCAGCAATACACCCAAGATGGAGAAGATGATGGGCGTGCTTCACGAGGAAACTGGTGGCAGGGTAAGATGTATATGCTACAATCCATAACAAAAGCTGAAGGTTTTTAGGTCACTTATACATTATTGTTTTCCTGATTTTAGGATCACTCTATTACTAGGACCACACTACTACCTGTATTACGAATCAAAGTCGAGGTAATTATTAGGTAAGTTTTGTATTCCAATGGTTGTAATCGATGAACTTTTACTATTTAGTTTATGCATTCTTCGCCTTTAGTCTTTCGAAACATGTCACTGCTTTGTGTATAGTGTTTTGGCATGCCCAAGTTTTTAAGATCACTTCATGAAAGAAGCAATATTGATTGTATTTTTGGTAGGGGATCGAAAACATGTTGATTTAAACTTTTGACGCTTAGATTTAAGATATTTTGACATGTACGATTTTTATTTTTTTATATACTAATACGTTATTTGATCTAATCTGTGTATTTGCAGGTCGGAGTGGATAAAAAAGATAGTTCAATAATCTATAGGACAAACGATCTTGTTTATGTATATATAATGATCAGTATTAAATAAAAACTAAATGTTAATGCATCCATAAAGATGCACAGGATCCATTATGTAGCTATTTGAGCATATGGAATGAGTGGTCAATAACTAGTTGTTATAGTTAAAACTAAATATTTAGTTTTTATTAATACTGTTACAATATAATATGTGTATATGCAACTGTGAGACTTGAAAGCATGTTGCGTGTAAATTACTAGCTTGATGTTCGATACATTAAGTTTTACCAATAACTTATTTCAAATGTCAAATCTTCTTTATTACATACGATATAATTTTCTTTTTCTACACTAGAGCATTGCATTGTACGTCATTTAAGTTTGAGCCAATTCACAAGCGTTGTCCTTTAACTAACAGAATTATACTGAATGTCGTTTATGTTACTATTTCTCACCGAGCGTAGTCATTTATTCCCTAAGCTAGTTACTTTGTTCTGTTAAGTCTTAACATATGCTACTCACATGAGGGCGTGATGGCTATTTTGACTTAACATCTATCTCCGTCTTGAAAATTTCACCCGACAATTAAATATCAGACTTCAAAAATGACCATTATACCTCATGCAGGGGCGGATCTACATTCAAAGAGCGGGGTTCTCGGAAGCCCTTTTTAACAAAATTTTTAGTAATTAATAATGTATATAGAAAATATAAGAGGAACCGTAAATAAATTATGGGTAAACCATAACAAATCATATGTGGTGTTCCACTAGGGCTGTACACGCGCTGAGCCAGGCTAAACTTGAGCTTGAGCTCAAACTTAAACGAGTCAGCTCGGCTCGGCTCGTTTTTTTGGTCGAGCTGAAAAGCCGAGCTCGAGCTCGGCTCGTAAATGTTCGAGCCGAGCTTGAGCTGGCTCAAGCCAGCTCATTATTTGTTTAAATATTTATAAAATAAAAAACAAAACAAAATGATACTCGAGAGGTTCTAGTAAACAAACAATAAACTTTGCATTCTTCAAGATGCATTTCCTCCTTTCACCAATCATGTCATGTGCTTTGAAGAAGTATTAGTTAAACACCTTAACACACGAGTAATATAAAGAGATATTTTATTGATATGTGACTGGACGATTACACGATACTCAAATACAGATGAATACAAGTATTTCGATTATAATATTTCTTTCCTAGCATGATATGAATTCTCTAAGTTTTCTACGTAATTAATTGAATGACCTCTCCTTTGGAAGAGAGGGGTATTTATAGTGCTAGGAAACACCTTGTGATTGGTCATCTTCGGAATGACAGCTGTCCCGCGCGAACCTCACACTATTGTTTTTGCGTTGGGCGCCTGGCGGAATGCGTATTTTAGAATTTTTGTTGCCTGGAGCGGGTGCTTTGTAATTAATGTGGCAAGTCTACGCCTATGTTGTGCAGCTGAAAAGACAGGTTGGTGAGGCAAAACGTCACTTGTCAGGCGCTTTTTCAAATTTTGCAGGTGGGACCGTCTGTCAATTCGCCGTATGGAGTTTCTCTCACTCAACAAGAATTGATTCTCGGATTTTCATGCGAACCGAGACGGAAACAAGGCACACACATTTTGATAGATCTAGAAAATGATAAAATAATCAATGCCCAAAGTTCACACAAAGATTTCCTTGATTAGAACCACATTCACCCTATAGCCACCATGCGAATGGAGGCCACATTCGCATGGTGGGGCTCTCATTCTCCCTCTAACCAAAATTACTCAAATGCCCCTTAGGCTATAAAATAACGTAAAACCTATACAACGATTCAATAAATAAGACTTTAAGCTAGAGACAAACATAAAATGCATGTATACCACTCAAATCCTCTACCTAGTTATGGTAATGGTATGTATTGGAGCCTCGGACTGTGCTCAACTCGAATAATCGTTCCTGCCCCATGGGTACGTACGTCTGTTTGCTATTCTTCATCTTGCATTTGATTATATTTTTATTTAATTTATTTATATGTTTATCTTTCATCTTGACATCGTGTTATCAATAGTTAAAGTGCCATGATAGTGGTAAATGGTAAACAAAGTGAAAAGGAGACAATGGAACATGAAAGATAAGATAAGAATCATTAAAGCTTATATTAGTTTCAACGTTATAAATCGAATGCAATTTGCTTATGATATTGTACTTTTTGTGCTTCTCAGAAAGTGATAAAAGGGAAGTATAATTAATTATGGGAAAATCTCCAAAATAAGCATTGACCACCTTTTAATCACAAAAATAAACACATGAGGCTATCCGGTGTGTAGACGAAACCAACCCCCGTCCCTGCACTTTTTGCCCCGTCCCATGTCTCAACACCGCCCCTGCTTGTGTCTCTGTCTCCCTCGTCTTTCCCAGGACGCGCGGGACGAGCCAATGAGATTTCTTCTTTTTCTTTTTTCGAATGTTACCCAACGGTCAGAATTTGTGCAACGGTCATTTAAAAAAAAGTATTTTATCAATATAAATTCAAACCATTCACCCACATTTTTTTACCAAATACGCTATCTCCATCTACTTTCTCTCTACTATTTTTTATAAGCAATCCAATTTTTATAAAAAATATCATGGACCCATTCAACCAAAACAACCCAAGTAGCTCGAATCCAAACCCGAATCCATTCACCACACCGGGTTACACGCCGGTAGTGGAGCCACTAATATCGCAACAAGTACCTCCATTAAGGACGATCTAACAAATGCAACAAAACCCGATAGCTTTCGCTCAATTCAACCCAATGCAATACATGCAAATGCAACCCTTTATGCAAATGCAACAATCGCTTCAAACTAGCCAACAATTTTCTCCACAACCACCTTCCGCAACAACACCTATCGGTCCGTCTCAACCCGTAGACGTGGATGATGACGATGAAGAAATAATTCCCGAAACTCAAGCTCCGCCACCCACCGAAAAAACTAAAGACAAACACAAAGGTAAAGCTAGAGAGAAGGGTACAAGACATTGTAATCTGAAAGATGGAGTAGCCAAGCCAAGATCCGATATTGAAGATGGGGCGTTAGCTAAGGATTGCTTCGTCAAAACGCGTCGCAGTTGGTAATAATTTTTTCCTCTCGTCTTATACTTGCGCAATATATATATATATATAGTTTAATTATTTTAATTAATTTTTTTAATCAAAGGTACCGCCGAACACAATAGGCGTTATGGGACAAAGTTGTTGAAAACTTTCATTTATTTATGCAAGCCGAGCCGTATTGACTACAAGATGCTTGTAGCTCGAAGTGGAGAAAGATCAACGCGGATTATGGTCGATTTAATGGTTTTTATAACCAAATTAAGTCGAACCCGCCTAGTGATTGGAATGAGCAAAATATTTTCGAGGAGGCTTTGCGCAAGTATAAAAGTGAGTATAAGAAATCTTTCTCGATGATTAGGGCTTGGTCGGTCTTGAAAAATGAACAAAAATGGATGACGGTCCCAAAAGAGGCTCAACGGGCCAAATGAGGAAAAAGAGATCAAAAAGGAGGTCCATCCGTTCCAATTGATATTGATATGAACGAAGAGCCTGAGTTCGACCTACCACATTTTGAGGAGGAGCTACGCCCCATAGGTTTATAAATTTATAGAATTTTTTTTTTATATAATTGTTTACGTTTTGTTTCTAACATATAAATATTATGAATACTAAATGTAGGTCGGGATAAAGCTTGAAAGGAAGCGGCGGCGAGAAAGAAAATGGCATCAGGTAGCACGAGCGGGAGCGCTTCAAGGCTTGACACTTTGAGCATGTTTGGCTCTCCTTATTTCCACCTCCTTATAACTTATAACTTTTTCAAAAAGTTAATAAGTTACAAAAAGTGTTTGGCAAAAGGAAAAGGACTTTTTGTTTTAACTTTTTGTAAGCCTATGATAAGTTGTTTTGGAAAAGTAAGGGAGGAGTGACTTTTTGAACCTCCTTATAACTTATTGATGGTTATTTACCTACATGCCCTTATTATATCCTTACACCATCCCTTCTTATACCTTTTTTAGTCATTTTACCTAAATAAGTTAAACCAAACACTTTTTTACAAACTAACTTATCAACTTATTGTTTTTCTCCACCACATAAGCTAATCCAAACACTTTTTTAAAAACTCCTTTTTAAAAAGTCATAAGTTAATAAGTCCTTTTAACAAAAAGTCCTTTTTGCCTCAAATAAGTTTATCCAAACATGCCCTTTATCGGCACAAATGGACCCTTTCAACCAAGCTAATTAACCAAGAAAAAATAAAAAAACAAGAAGGAAAAGCTTAGGTTGATAGAGGAAGCGAAGGAGGTGGAAGTGTGGAAAATTATGTCGGCCGACATCTCTAATTATCCCGAAGAACAAGGCGCCGCGTTGAAGAAAATGCAAGACAAAATTTTTCAAAAGTGGAAGTAGTTTTTTAAAATTTTAGGAAATCCTATCTTTTTTTTTCGGTTTGTAAGTTGTTTTTTTTTTAATTTTAGTATGGTTTGTAATTTTTTTTTTATTAAATCTAGTATTTTTTTAACATTATTTTGTTTATTTGTTACTTTTATATATAATTAAAATTAATAATAAAAAATTAAATTAACTAATAAATGCAAGAGAATGGAGTTTTTGTGTCTCCACATCCCACTCATGTTCCAAGAAAGAGAAAAATGGAGGTATCCTAGGTGGCATGAAAACATTAGTTTTTTGGTGTCTCTACACTCACTAGCCTGAAAGGTCATAAGTTTATGGACTTCATAGTATCCAACACTACTCATATTGTATCAAGAGTAGGGATGGCAAACAAACCCGAACCCGATGGGTAAACCAGAAACCCGACACATTTGGGATGCGTTTGGGGTCGGGTAATCGGGTATGGGTCCGGGTATGGAATTAGTTTTTATTTTTTTTGCGGGTTTGGGACGGATTTGGGATTTGATGATATACCCGTTTACCCGACCCGATTACCCGATAAAGTATACCCGTTTACCCGATTAGATACCCAATATACTTTCTAATATAGCTTTTTAAATATGTATAGATATTACATCTAATTGTCCATCTACTTTGTCATCTTGTGCTAAAATTACCAAAAATTAGTGTATACTATTTGTTATCTATGTCTTTGATTGTTTTTATATGATTTAAGTATTTTATATTTATACGCTTTAATCATATACATGTATATTTAATAATGCTAAATGTAATTGGTTAATAGTTAACTAATAAATGCCCATCGGGTTTTTAGTCGTATATACTCAATGAGTAAGTTTAAAAATTAATGGGTTTACCCGAAACCCGCGGGTATACCCGACACCCGATGGCTATTTACCCGACACAAACCCGACGGGGTTGGGCCGGGTTTGGGACAAGCATACCTAATCGGGTATGGGGTTGGGATTACCTAAACCCGTCCCAAACCCGACCCATTGCCATCCCTAATCAAGAGACTTAAATAAAGACTTTTTAACTTGTAATGGTCCCACAAACCAACCAATAAAATGGTGACACATCGGTGAAAAGGCTACTAGACGCTTGAGTTTTGTAGAGTCTTAATTCTAAACGCCAAGCCTGCAGAGTCCTTTAAGACTTTTCGTACACATCAAAGACTCTTCCGTGCAACACTAAGACTCTAGACAACTATAGACGTGTCCGTACGTTTTTAAGACTTGTCATTTGAACTACAAACCTTTTCGTACATTACTACGACTCTTGCCAACTATAGACGCGTCTAGGGTAAAGACTCCACAAAACTCAAGCGTCTAGTAGCCTTTTTCACCCACATGTCATCATTTTATTGGTTGGTTTGTGGGACCATTACAAGTTAAAGAGTCTTTCTTTAAGACTCTTGGGACAAATGTCAAATTCTAAGTAGTGTTGTGTAACACCCCAACCGATGGCGGAAACATCGGGATGTCACGTATTGATGATTGTTCAGTAGCTCATGGTGAATAATAAATTCCATTAAATAATTTAAATGAATTACACACAATAGTTCTAGAATTTGTACATCAAATTGAATAAAACTACACATATCTTCAAGCATCAATTCAAATCTTCAAGCAAATAGAACCTGAAACATGTTAAGTTGAAAATGTTTTGGGTCAACAAAAGTTGGTGAGAATTACATAGGTTTTTGATAATTGAATAAAAATGTTGTGCAAATCATGTGTCATGTCAATCTAGCCCATATGTGAGAACATACTAGAAATAAATCGAGTGCATAATCAACCATTGTGACTGTTGTATTGTGGTACATCCCATACGCTCATGGTTCACTCGTTTATATTGCAGTAACAAACACCCACGCAACCTTTGTAGGAGGCACGTATCCGGGTGGGATTGTCAGTCCAATAGATCTATCAATGTATACCGTTTGACTAATGAATGTTTATGCTAGAATTGTGCTTACCCTAGTCATGTTCAAGACATAATGCAACATAGAAATACACATAGACACATTGATGATTGAATTGCATAAATATTGTTGTAACATGTTTCACCCCAAAAATGGTGATAAATAGAAAAGGGGCTATGTAAAACTCACCTTGGTAAAATGTTATATCTGTTGAGAAATTTGGATAATTGTGTTGACCAAATGTATCAAGTATCACCCTATAATAAAGTAATAAATATGTCTAAGTCTATCAATCCTAAAAATGTATACGTTTCTAGGGCTTCGAATTGGGGATAAATGCTTGTTTGATTAATGTGAAAATTGTTTAATAAATGAGAGAATATTAGTAAATAAATCACCAAAAATCTTTTTATGAATATTAAATCCAAGATGGTCACAAGAATATGTTTGAAGTATAAAAATAATTTTTATAAAATTATTTCCTTAAAAATAGATTATTAAATCTATTTATTACAAATTGCCAAAATTTAACTTTAATATTCAAAAATACTAAAATTAAAGAATTATTATTTTAAAAATCATATTTCTGTTCTAGATATTTAAAAATAAATTGTATAAAATTTTGGTGCAAAAATACCAAAAATTGGATTTATTATGATTTAATTATGATTAAATCTAACAAAAATTGCTTAAAAATATTAAATAAATGATTTTTCAGAAATAAAAATCATTTTTGAAAAGCTTTGTGTTATAAAAACTTAGGATAATTTTTGTGGAAATTAATAAGATCGTTTTGATATTTTTATAGATTTTTATAAATAAAATAGAATAAACTTGATTTAATTATTATAAATATTAAATAAATAAATTTCAGAAAGCTAAAAATTGGGTGTTGAACTTTTTCATCAGATTAACATAATATAATTTTTGTAGAATTTATAAAAGGGTTTTGGTATTTTAAAATGAATTTTTAAAATACAAGTATTATATATAATTAATTTATTATTAGTTTTGAAAAACAAAACAACAAACAAAAAGAACTTGCCAACAGCAGGACTCGAACCTGCGTGGCTCGGGTAGAAGGTATCATGCATCACCAGCTGACCTACAAGTCATTTGGTGTTAGATTCCTATTTGTTTGAGCTATATACCCGTACTTGCAGATTGTTTATCCCCAAATTAATCAAGAACGAGCCCTAGGATTTACAATCGAACGATCCACACATCTGTAACCCGATTAATGTTAGGGCTTTCATTGTGTGGATGCCGACCAACAAAACCCACAAAAAAATTGGACTCACAGTGTTGTTTCGTTGATGAATGCCCGGTCAAAGCCAAAAGTCAAACAACGAGGAGAATGTTAATAACAGTGAGATTGGAGAAGAATTGAAGGTGGAGAAGAGAGTGTGAGCAAGTTTCAAAGGTTTGTAGATGTTCAATTTATACTGGAGATCGATGAATGGTTTAATTGGAAGGTTTGACTAAACCTTAAAGTCTATACGCGTAATCAATCAAATTAGTCAATGATTTATGGTTAATTGATGTGTAATGGACGCGGGTTTGATGTATTAATTATTTACGCGAGCTCTATAGTCAATTGTTTCCAATATTAAGCTCAATCTAAAGTCAAAGATGGAGGATTGCTAGCTGGTTCGCGAGTCTGTTCTTGACAGCGTCCAGTAGCAGCAGCATTAAAAAGGCCATTTATATAATTTGATTTGGATATAAATCAAATAATCCACATAGCCTAGATGGTTGGTGAGTGAGGGTGGCGTGTGGTTGGCTCCGGTTCGAGCCTCAGGAGCAGCGACCTTTCACCTATTTTTTTTTTTTATATAATAAAGTGAAGGGGAGGGTTTGGTGGGCCGACCTGATGGGCCCAACACATACTGGGCTGAGGTTTGGGCTGATTATTCAATGGACCAGTTTGATTTAGCCACAGATTAACAAAACTGATTATTTTTTTTTTATACATAAATATTTTTTTTTAATAACAGATTTTATTATTATTATTATTATTATTATTATTATTATTATTATTATAAACTTATATATATATTCATATATATATATATATGTATATGTATGAATAATTATTATTGTATTAGGCTTCAAAATATCCCAAAAATAATAACAATAAAACTCGTCGTTTTAATCCCGAAGCGTACAATTATTTAATGCGAAATGTTACATGTTGGATAGTGTGAAGTCTCTAAACTTAAGACCTTTCATGTGTTTATTTTTGTAATTAAAGGGTGGTCAATGATTAATTTTAAAGATTTTCCCATTAATTATTGGGTACACGTCAACTTATGAATAACAGTAACCAATAGTGCCGCTCAAATCTTTTGTCATCGGTTGGTCCAAATCTGCCAAGAATCGCATGATATAATTTCCTTTTTTTGAATGACTAACAAATCAAACCCGAGCACTCTTGGGGCACCCTTTCCACAAATCTAATACTCCGAGAGTAACCCGAGTTGTCAAACACCAATTTCTGAGAAAACCCGGTAACACAGCTGCCCGTAGGTACGACAGTGAAATTACTAGCAAAACCCGTCTGGCTCAAGAATCAAACCTAAGGTACCCCGGGCCTTCTATCATTACCCACCAATACCTCTATCACTGCACTGCAATAGTGGTATTGGCAATCACATGGTATAGTTAACTCAGGCATTAGCTCTCATACGCAGTAGGGCATTAAGTTGGCTGGTTCTAGCCATGAGTATGCGGTTATTTAGGCCAAAAGATGCAGTTCTAGACCCGCATCTTATAGCCTTGCATCTTTTGGCTAAATGCCAAAAGATGCGGGTTCAAATGAACCACATCTTTTGATATAAAACCGCATCTTTTGGACTTTTGATTTTGAAAACCAAAATGTTTAAAGATGCGGGTATACAACCGCATAATTTGATATCTTAAGCTATATATATATGTGTGTATATACATTCAATTTCTAGGAATTTTCATTAATATTTCATAATAAATACATATATGTATGCCTAAAAACGAAAATAACACCAAAAAAGAAAAAAGTTAAAAGAAATATAAAATTACCCATTTTAAGTAGATAAAATTACGAAGGTTTCAAAGCAACACAAATACATATATGTTTAAAAATGAAAGTGGAATACAATTATTTCCCGAACCACCAACACCTTCATACTTGCAACCCGAAACGTCTTAAAATTCATACTTGTAACCGGAACCATAGAAAATTGCCTAACAAAACATAACATTAAATTAGTAAAATGAAGCTTAAAAATTTTGTAATTTTGAGCTTGAAGACTTAAAATGAACCTGTTGATCAATTCCATTTGATACCTGTGGAGAAGCACCAAATGGGATATGCTAACCACCTATGGTAAACCACAATTCTTCCCCTAGCTGAAAAAAAAATTAAAAAACAGTTAGGTAAATTTGTCTAAATTGTTATACGTAAAATTTAACCTATTACCTATGAATGAGTTAACTTGGGTTGTTATCTTAAGTGGTCAAATGTGTTAATTCAAAAGAATGGGTCAAAATGGGTTGATGTTTTTTTTTTCTAATTACATACAAGATTGAAGATACAGCCTCCTAAATCATATATATATTCAAAGCTTCAAACTATTATTGTACTAAGCATTCAACTTTATTTAAAATGGACAAATAAGTATTGGATATTATTTGCGGGTCAACCCAGCCTTGCCCATACTTTTCCCTCTTTGTGTACTGATGCAAGTGTGGCCACATGAAAGACTTATAAGACTTTCAACTGTGATTTCCCAATTTTACTGTTCTTGATATCAGTAAATGTTATGAAAGGGAGTATTGTAACAAAATAGCTATAATGTAATTAGTATATTGGTGTATTCTATAAATAGTTGGAGGTGTCAATTCTAAGTAAGCAACTAACTGGCAGTTAGTTACACACACAAGTTGTAGAGTAGAGTCAAGCTAGCTAGAAGTTAAGAATAATGGTTTGATGAGTATTAAATTAAACATACATGTTTTGGAGTAGAGCCAAGAAGCATCACCTGTAGATTACACCATAATAAAAATAGTTGAGAACGACTAAAATGTAAAATTATAAATTTATAATACAGGGAAAACAATTTTTAAAAATAATAAGGAAATTTCTTAACTAATTAATAAACTACGTAAAGCAAAGCCATTAAAATTTATAAACTATCTTCCCAAACATTTATATGGAGAATGTATTTATATAATAAACAAAATGTTTGACTAAAAACATTAGCACAAATTCTCTATCGTGATTTGTTTACTAGTGTTACTCTGTATTAGTGTCGTAGTGTTATTGATGAAGGCGCGCTGCATGTCTAGAACTAAGTTTTGTATTTACGTTAAAGGTAACCTCAACCAGCACATTTTGTATTAGTATCGTAGTAAAGGATCGGATCAAACAAACCTGCTCATGAAGTGTCGTCCTAAATTGGTTTCTGTCTACCCTTTACAACCCTATAACAAACAAAGCAGCCTAGGCACACAACAACTGAAGCATTATATATGTTAGTATTAGAAAGAAAATCAAAACCATCATAGTATTATATCACACAAAGGTGCATATCCGTCTTACAATCACCTTGGATAAAGAACGCTAATAAATCCATCAAAAGCAATTGTTAACAACTTACAACAACAAATACAATTAATATGAATTTTTTTTTTTTATCAAATTGACCTGTGAGAATTTGTGTGAAAAATCATAGTTCATCTCTTACTTTGCCGATGAAAACGACGATAATAGCTTCCTCTATACTCTAACCAGCTCTGAGTAAACAAAAAAAAAATCATCTTTTAAATATTTTGAATTAGATATCAAGTACAATGGTATATTGAGAATGCTAGACATGTTTAAACTAAGCTATAACCATTGAATCATAAGATGTCCATGATACTAAATGAAGGTTTGCATGAATCGAACCTGTTTCCACATCTTTCAACGACACATACACATCACTCCTTACAAGTTGCCTAACTCCCTTTATACTGCCTTTCTCATACTACACCAACACATTCAATATTAGTTTGAAGCTACCTCAATACATATATGATACTAAAGTACTGATTGGTGCATTTTCATGTGATGGGAGTATAAACATTCATAAACCATCAGTCTTATAGGGTTAGCAACAAAAAAATCAAGAACCGACTGGTAAGCAATTCATCGAACATTTGGTGGGCATGTTATTGGTAACCAACACATTCTGTAAATCATCTCCAAAGTCATCTAAATTATACTAGGAATAATCATTAACTTGAAGTTTCGTTTTCCATCTATGTTTTTGGATAATTGTAAATCAGAAAGGCGGACAATATATATATATACATGGTTTAAAAAACCGCTTGAGGCGTGCGCCTCGAGGCGCGCCTCAAGGCGATTTGGTCTGAAAACGCTTCTGAGGCGGCGCCTCAGGTGTTTGAACAGTGGTATGCGCCTCACAGGACTGAGGCGCTATGAAAAGTTGCGCCTCAGATGCGCTTCAGGGGGTTTTTAGGTATATTTTTTATGTTTTCGACTTTTTGTGACATTTTATGTCTTTTTTATGTGTGTTTTTGATGTTTTTGATGAATTTGATGATGAAATTAGTTAGCATTTTATTTTTTGAAAGATATATAATTATTTATTTAATTTTTTAATTCCGCCTTGGGCTTACGCCTCGAGGCTTACGCCTCGTGAGGCGAAGGGAAAACGCCTCGAGGCGCGTTTCCGTTCTTTTAAACTTTGTATATATATATATATATATATATATATATATATATATATATATATATATATATATATATATATATATATATATATATATATATATATATAAAATGTCTTTCTCCCATCTGTACATGGTAGGCAACTATAGTTATTTTCTAACTTAAAATCTATCTGTTTACAATTCATCCATAGGATGATCATGTAATCAGTAGACTTACATAAGAATGGTTAGGAGATCGGTTGACCATGCCTAATAAGACATTCAATAAATGTGGTTGCATTTTAACTTAACGGCTTGCTTTTGTAAATATCACATAAGATTGATATTTTTTTTTGCTTCTGTCGTTAGGTGGCTTTCTTTTGTATATGCAGGATTTTCAAAATTACATCCTCACCTGTTACAGGGGAATCAAAACAAGGATAATTATATGGATAAATTAAAAACAAGGAACAGTTAATATAGTAAAGAACCGATAAAAAGTTCGAACGAATCCAGCCTTGACGAGCTTGAGCTCAAGCTTGAAACATGACTCGTTTAATTATCGAGCCCAAGCTTGAGCTTTTCATCAAGGTTTTCAGAACCGGTCCGGACGTCGAACCGGACCCTCGAGCGGTTCACTGGTCCGACCGGTCCAACGAACCGGGCCAAAAAATGCTTCGAAACCCAAAATATCAAAAAAATAATAAAAAAAACCTGTCCGACCACCGGTTTTCTGGTCCGACCGGCCGGTTTTCCGGTCCGAAGCCGGTTCGCTGCAGAAACGGTCCAACCACCTGCACCGGTCCAGGTCCCGGAGCCCGGTCCGACCGGCCGGTATGGTTTTCAAAACACTGCTTTTCATACAAAGACCGTTTAGGCTCACGAGCTTAAACGAGCCCAAAAAAATTTTATATTATTATTATTTTATATATAATATCTCTACTATTTAACATTAGCGAGTGATATGCGTGGTTTTAGTAAATTAAAAAGGTGTCATTTCCCCGGTGCTAAAAACTTGATGTTTAAATTCCAAAGCTGGGGTAAACGACTGATTTTTACTAAACCGGTTTTACCAAGTTTTAAATTTATAAAGTAAACAATAATTACTTTAGAAACTAAAACCAACACATAGACAGAGAACCTGACGTGTATAGTATAGCTCCTAGGGTAAGTATTGAGTACCGTATTCCAGAGTTCACACTTTCTCCTACTTAACCTTTCATCAATCAACTGATCGGGTTTTGAAAAGAAAAATAAAACGGAGGGGTTCTTTTAATAAAAATAGTTTTGAAAAAGCTTTTGGTTTTATAAAATAAAAGATAAAATAGTAGAGTAGGATAATATGCACATCTCGGGGCCCTCCGTATAAGCAGTTAAGTTTATTATTAAAATTAATAATTTAAGTTAATTAATTGTGAGGAAGACGAGAGGGATCTTGAAGTGTTGACTCCTTCATATAGAAGCGGGGCTACTACTAAGTAGAATGCTCAACTCTCAAGTGTGGGCCCACACGAGAGTACTCCGCCAGGTCCTCGCGTATAGCGGGCTCCTCAAACCGCGATCAAGTCTCTGGTCTTCGAACTTATCTTCTTCTTAAATTGGAGGCTTAACTTCCGACCTGGAACACCGTGCACCTCACCTTAACTCTCGCGTTTCGTACTGAAGGATCTCTCCTTAGGCTCAAACTGAGCCAAGCTCGAGCTTCATAAAAGCATGACGAGCTGAGCTCGAGCCCAGTCAGGCTCGGACCCGGCTCGACTCCTTTATACCCCTAAATTATAAACTAATTAGTTTATCCCCGCGGGGTGTGGATAGACAAACATAATATGAAGTGACAAAATATGTGTACTATAAAAGGAATAAGCGAGGTGTTGTTTCAGGTGGGAGTGGTGTCAGGATGGGTGACCTCCCGGGAAATCTTCCCCTGGGTAAAAAAAAAAACAAATTCGTGAGCTTCTAGTCAGCAAAACAGAAAATATTAGATGATATTAGAGTCGGAGTGTTACAGAATGGTATTAGAGCCACTCCTGGGCCTATCTAGGATGGTGGGGCAAAACTCATCGAGGACGATGAGTCCTTGGGGGGGGGGGGTGAATGTAGCATCTCAGGCATATCACACATCGTCCATGGACAGGAGAGATCTTGGTTCATAAGTAATGTCATTCCTCTTAAATCACCAATGTGTTTTGGGCATAGTTGGCTGTCAAGCACATGAAAACTCAACAGTTAAATGTGCTTAAGTGGGAGTAGTGTCAGGATGGGTGACCTCCTGCCACACACAATGACACAAAGACAAATATTTTGGTTATCAATTATGGCTTAACCAAAACATGTAAGACCTATCCCGTAACTACAAGGATATCATTTGATAAAGGTCAAACGACCGTTGGTTACGGTTTAGACTTCCTGCCTGGAATTTGTTATGTAGACCGTAGCCTACGGTTCATAATCGTAGGTTTCAGTTTGGACCTGCTGAATTGCCCTATTTCACTTATTCAAGCGAACCTAATTTTCTTCGTTTGACCCGCGATGACTTGCATATTCTAAGGCATTTATATGAGGCCAACTCGCCTTATTTTTATCGTGATCAATCACATTGAGAAAACCCTCATACCGGTTTTAACATCCAAATTCCCATTATTAATCAATAATATGATCTTTTGACCCATTAAGACCCAATAAGCCAAAACCTAGACTTAAAGAATGTCTAAGACTTCTTAAACTTACCAATTAGTTTCCTTGAACCATTCCCTTGTAATGTATGCATACTAACATGCTAGGATTCATATAGAACGAGTTTGATTATCTAACTATTGCACATATGGATTATGACAATTTCTCATGCCTGTTAAGATAACCTTTTGTGATTTCCAATATGTGATGTGCCTTACGCCCTCCTAATGAAAACATCGATCCCTTCCCCTTTATAACTTAACAATTTTTTTTCCAATTTTGGCATATTACCAAATTGAGCCCCTCAAGTGAGGTAAATTAAGTTTATAGGGTTTAGTTACTAACCAAGTTAGCATTATGTGTTTATCTAGGCCATTTTACTGACGGAATTAACTCGATTATCAAGCCAAGCTGGAAATACCAATATTTCTTTGACATGTGTTCGCTTGATAGCCTCCTATTATGCGTTTACACAAGAATCAAGATTGATATGAGATTTTTGGGGCGTTACAAAACAATCTAAATGTTGTTTCCCGTCGTAACACGCGAGCACCCCACTAGTTATACACTAATAACAATATGTAACCACATGAATTTAAAGAAATCAATGATTAATGCAATAAAGTTAAAATATTTTCATACCTTTGCTTCTATATCGGAAAAAAAAAGTTGAATAATTCGTCCTTTACCTACGTATAACAAAATGTTTTTAATAATATTAAACAAAACTAAAATATAATATCCATAAATGAAAAACAATACCTTTAATCTAGTTCAAAATTTCAATACTGATGAGAAAATTACGTGTGAACTCATTTTTGCAAGTATTAAAGGAAGAAAACCAAAATGTCGGTAGAGCAAGAGATGCGGTTGTTAAAACCGCATCTATTAGTATGTTTTTTTAAATAATGTATATGATGCAGGTATGGGAAGAACCACATCTTATGGTACAATTTCTATTTCTAATAATGTATAAGATGCGGTTTTAGTTTGAACCACATCTTTTGATTTCATTTTTACTTAATTTTATCTATAAGATGCGGTTGATGTGGTGAACCGCATCTTATAGCTTTTATCAAACGCACCTTTTGATCTTTTGTGTACTAGTGAGACCGGTTCAACGAGCTTACAATGAAGATATCACGGTTATGGCAGGAACTGCCTAGATCTGGAATAAAAAGTTAGAATAAGGGTTTAGCTTGTATGGAAATTTATGTCGTTTTTAAGTTGATTATTTAATATTATGCGACGAGTCATTAACCCTAATTCAACTATAATGATAACAACACTATAACCTTGTTTTTTTTTTTTTTTTTTTTGAACGGCCAACAAATTGGAATCACTCACGGAACACTGGAGTATCATCGTGCCACCAATGTTGCCACGCGATCATATTTCACCACCAAGTCACCAATTCAGGAGGAAACTCATAATTATGAGAAAACCCCCTTTGTGAGATTCGAACCCAGGACCTTATGGTCCCTAAGTCTTATCTCACCAACGCTATAACCTTGTATGGTCATCAAATTTAATAAAAGTGTATTTCATATTTGCACGTACGATCGAATGAACTACTAGTATATTTCAAGTGTTTATTTTCTTTCTCTCTTTCTTTTTTTTTTTTTTCTCTTTTAACTTGTCTTATAGTTATTCGCGCGCTGGTCATATTTCCTAGTACATCGTTATGGTCATGTACGTATGCTGAAATATCTAAGATTAAATTCCCGACAAGTATGGGATATTGAAAAACGAAGTTTTTGTCACTTACCAACTACCATCTCATGTGGCCAAACATCTATATCTATATCTATCTATATCTATACCTATAATAAACCAAAGCCATTTTAATGACATGTCACCTAAAGAGGGTATTCTCTTCATTGAGTGTGCCATGTGTCATCCTATGTGGCAAAGCCTTTATTTTAGAAAAATAATAATTTAAAATTTAAAAAAAAATTAGATTTTTATCTCTAATGTTTTCTCCCACAACTTTTAAACGTTAATATCTTTTATATACGAAATTTTTTAAAGAAAAAAATTACACCAAATTAACGAGCGTTTTATTATCTTTCCAACGAGTACCATAGTGCTATATAAAAAACGGAGAAAAAAACGACTATTTTTTTGTAACCGGACAGGTATTGTGTCAGGTTTGAAATTAGTTTAAAAAAAACTGTGGGTTTGGGTCGGGCCTGGGATTAGGTGATACCTGACCCAATTACCTTTTTTTTTATATTAGAATATGATAACTTATGGCAGAGATTTGTTTAATAATAATAATAATAATAATAATAATAATAATAATAATAATAATAATAATAATAATAATAATAATAATAATAATATTCATTAATCATATATTGGCAAATGTCATTTTCATAGTTTAGATATTTCTAATTTTATTCACTTTACTTAGATTTCTCAACCCGGGACGCTCCCGGGGTATAAACTAGTATATATATATTGCAAAGAGATTAATCCTATATGTCATACTCTTATGCAATCTCTCCTTTGAGAGATGCCACATAGAATGTGATGTGGCAATTGTAAACCAATTAAAAAAAAAGGAATAAATATGATTTAACCTAATCTATTATAATCTTTAACCTAATCTATTTAATACCTAATCTACTAAATCTAAATATTAAAATTTTACTATTTTTTCCCTCATGTTTCCTCCCATAACTTTTAAACGTTAATATCTTTTATATACGGGATTTTTTAAAGAAAAAAATTACACCAAATTAACGAGCGTTTTATTATCTTTCCAACGAGTACCATAGTGCTATATAAAAAACGGAGAAAAACTGACTATTTTTTGTAACCCGACAGGTATTGTGTCGGGTTTGGGATTAGTTTAAAAAAAATTTGTGGGTTTGGGTCGGGTCTGGGATTAGGTGATACCCGACCCGATTACCCGAAACAACATACTCAAATGCCCGAACTATATACCCGATCATATAACCATGAATTTTTTAACGCATCACATAACTCTTAGACTATTGCGACCCGATTACCCGAAACAACATACCCAAATACCCGAACTATATACCCATAAATTTTTTAACGCATCATATAACACTTAGACTAATGCGTTCGATATTTCAATAATTAATTTTTTTTCTTATTTCATGTTAGTTTTTTTTTTTTTAGAATGATCGATTACAAACTTCCAAATTCATTTGTAATGACACTAGATTTATACCCCGGCGCAGAGATTCGTTTTTTTTTATATTTGAATATGATAACTTATGGCAGAGATTCTTTTAAAATAATAATAATAATAATATATTTTATTATATCATATTAGATATTTCAACCCGGGACGCTCCCGGGATAAAAACTAGTTATCTTATACTCCCTCCGTCCCATTTTAAATGTCCCACTTCCAAAAACACACATTTTAAGAAATTTTTTGTTTGTATGTGGTAAAATGACAATAATATCCTCAAAAGTGGTGATTGTGTTTTGTCTTTTATGGGCAAAACTAGAAATTACATTTCCATTTTTGGAAAGGGACATTTAATTTGAGACAAACAAAAAAGGAAAGGAGGACATTTAAAATGGGACGGAGGGAGTATAAAAAGATGTCCACATTTAAGCATAATACATCATTGTCAAACACTCATGGCCGTTAATTAAGGTTGGTTTAATGGGACAAAGAATTGGCATCCACATTTTTTGGCCGATGACTATGATTCTTCGTTTCTTGTCAACTTCAAACGGCCGCTATGTCTTGGTTTTTGTCCTTCATTCTCTCTCTGGTGGCAACCTCTTGTTTCTCTAATAATTGATGTTGATTTATGCACATACACGTCATAGGTCGTCTCATACATAACCGACTTTAAGCAATAGCAATAATACCCATACAAACATATACACATATTACTTCAATTTCAATGATCTATTAATATATATAAAAGAATTGAACATTGCTGACGTGGCGTGCAATGGTGTCTTCATCCTCTCTATGAAATTGCCACGTGGCATCATGATTGAAAGATTTTAATGTTTTTTGAATTATTTCCTTTTTTAATTAAAAAAAAAGATAAACATAAAACCCTAAATTTATCTCTCTATCTCTCAATTCTCAATTACTAAAATTAAATTGAGTTATTTTAAGAAAAAAGAATTTAAAAACAAATTTAAATTTTTCTCTCTTATGTTTCTCCCATAATTTTTAAACGTTAATATCTTTTATATTCGAGATTTTTTAAATAAAAAATTACACCAAATTAACGAGCGTTTTATTATCTTTCCAACGAGTACCATAGTGCTATATAAAAAACAGAGAAAAAACGACTATTTTTTGTGGGGTTATGTTCATACAGAAAAAAAAAAAACACAAAGTGTTCAGGTTATTCATTAATCATGTTTTTTCTTTTAAACCAGGTTCTTATCTACGATATTGAAATTCAGCCCAATCGCCATGCTATCATTGGAATTTTATTTTTCTAAAGATGGATAGATATACTTCATCAAGAGAAGTTAGGAGAACGAATCACGCAACACTGCAACATATGGTGTCACCTTATAACAAGGCTATTTTTTTATTTATTTAATTACAAGAGTAATAATTATTACTATTAGTATTAATATTATTAGAATTGTTATATTTTTCAACCCCCATCATGAATTCTACATCTATATAAGTCAAAGTCAAATTGTAACATATTTTAAATTACGTGAACATGATTATATGTTGAAGGTTATCTTTTTAATACTGTATTATGTTTAATATGGTTTATGCTTTTTAACTTTTTTTAACTTTTTAAATAAATGTTTTTTTAACTAAGATTTATTATGTTTAAATTATTTACGCTTTTCGTGATTTGAGTTTTCTTCTTTTATCATTTTTTGTTATCATTTTTTATTAAATCATATTAAATTTTTCAACCCCGGGACCTTCCCGGGGTAATCAGCTAGTAATACATAAAGTGGATATATAATCGCACAATACTGATGGACCTACATAGGGTTATAGAGGGCACCCGTCTCGCATGATTTTTTTTCCAGTACGTTAAAATCCTAATTGACCCCTAGGAAATTTTGACACCGACTCGCATGAAATTTGTCCGCCCCAAAGAAAAATAAAACTAGAATTTAAATACTAATTTAATTATATAAAAATCTAATATAAATACTTAAGCCCATATATTGTATGTTAATAATTAAATGGTTTAAGCCCAAGTGCCTAGAGGTTAATGGTATAATACTCTAAGCCTATGTTGATGTTAAGAGTTTAGCCCATAACTAATTTGTTATACACCAGTTTGTTGATTATCCGGCATATTAGTTACTAGCTAGATTATTGTTTAACTAGCTGATTACTCCAGGAGTGTTCCGAGGTTAAAAAATCTGATATTACTTAATAAAAGAGGATAAAAGAAGTAAACAGTCTCGACCTCTTTTAATGTTAAAGAAAGTTGTTCTAATGTTTATACTATCAAAAGGGGTTCTCATGCTGTGTTTCCAGCAGATTAAAAAATCTCAACCTCTTTTAATGCTAAGCATATCGTTATAGCACATGAACATGGGTAATTCATATATGTAATAGTAGGTTCGAAAACATATATACTATCATAACATGATTAGTGACTTGCGTATATATTATTAAGAAATTACCTAAATACATTGTGTTTTTTTTTCTGCATAAACAAAAACTCACTAAAAAAACATTTTTTTCGTTTTAGTATAGCACTATATATGGTACTCGTTGGAAAGATAATAAAGCGATCGTTAATTTGGTGTAATTTTTTTTCAAAAAAAATGTCATACATAAAAGTTACTAACGTTTAAAAATTGTGAGCGGAAAATAAGAAAAAAATAAAGATAAAAATATTAATTAACATATTTGAAATTATATAATAATACAATTACCAACTTAACGGTATGTTAACATCACTTAACGGTTCCGTTACAATTTAATAACCGTACAGTGAACTTCTTTTTGCCATATTAACCTTTCTTTTTTTCTTCCACCGAATTTTGTTTCTGAGAATACGATGCGGACTGCCGACTCTAATTTTGCAAACTATTTTCCAATTTTAATTCCAACGGAATTTGATTTCCATTATGTTGTAATTAAAAGGAAATTTGGATTAATACGCTCGTTTTGTTTTTAGTTTCTCGCTACAGGAAGTTTAACTGCCTATCCTCTTCGTTCTTTTTTTTTCAGGAAAAAATTATTTTGATGTTTTTTTAATTGAAATGATAACATTCTGCTTTTCTGTTTGAATAAATTGTTGGAAATTTAGTGAAAATGCTATTTTCACAAAATATAGGAAAATGAGTTTTTCCTAACTTTGGACTAAAATATATATTTGAAACAGATGTTTATTTATATTTTTATTTGTGGGTTTATGTTCTATGTTGTGAGAGCTTCGCAATGAACCAAACCACATCCAAAACGGAGCTAAGATGAATGAGATATCGATGCTCAAAGATTGATGATTGAAGCACTTGATGCTGAAATGAAACAAGGTGGAACTTGTCCCACATAGGAAGAGTGAAGATACCATGAGTGATATATAAGGAGGAACATTCTTTCCTTATTGTTTCATAGGAGCTCACACTGTGGAACTCGCGAAGGGTGCGGCGCACCCCAGCTCGCACACGCGCGTGGCGTGGGCGATGGGCGCAATGTGGCGCTTTGATGGCGCACTTTGCATTTCGCACACACGCATCATTGCGAGCTGCCTTAGTATTTTTGAACACAGGCTCGTGGTCCTTTGCAAAGGACCAGTGGCAGGTGATGCGCGCGAGTACGACCAGGTAGCGCCTTGGTCCGCTCAGGCGTTCGAGTGACGTAAAACGTAAAGCCGTTCTGCGCAGTAGCGGGGACCAGCTTCCGCTGACGTAGAACGAGAATTACGTTGTATACATGCGCGCAGGTAAACGCGCGCGCGCGGAGTCTCCAGCTCTTCAGCAGAAACAGTTCAGAAGTGTAACAGTCTAGTCAAGCAGTTTCGTCTGAAACTTTAATAACGTAATAAATGCCATTGAAGACGTTCAATGACATTTATTTTTTGTTTTTAATGCATTCCAAAACTGATTCATACTGGACTCCTATAAATACCAAGGAGAGCCTTGGTTGAAGAGACACATTTGACACACTATACTGAATATCACCTAATCTCCTCTCCAACTTCCTGTTCGATCTAATTCTTGCAGTTTCATATACATTTCGGGTCAGAGCTAACTCCGGCAGCACTCTAGCTGTTCCGGCTGTTGTACCCTGGGAAACAAAACGAGCTCTTGTCAATAGACTCGGAATTTGTTTTAAGGGCCCCGTGTTCAACACGATCCTCAGCCATCACGTTTTTCCTGCTTCTACTCCTTTCTTGTATTTATTTATTTCAGTTGTAATTGTATTGTACTTCTGCTTTCATATTTCTTTGTAATCGTAATTTTAATTCTGTTTTATTTAATTTTACACGAGCGGTTCCTACAATCTTAAAACAAATTTTTAAACACCGTTCGTGTATAACTAAACCATTCTAATTGTGATACAAACGAGTTTTGTTTCACATAGTTTGTGTTTTAAAAACAGATTTTTTTTTGGTTTTT
Organism: Ambrosia trifida; assembly: GCA_028751855.1. Classification (NCBI taxonomy): domain Eukaryota; kingdom Viridiplantae; phylum Streptophyta; class Magnoliopsida; order Asterales; family Asteraceae; genus Ambrosia; species Ambrosia trifida. The sequence continues at coordinate 44,597,271 of CM054127.1, forward strand.
TCAAATCATTATAACTTACTGTTCGGTCTTCAAAGTTGGACTTAGAAGCCTACGGTTTGTTATTTTGTTAGAAAACATTATCGGTTACATCTAAACCTTTGTCTAAAATTGAAATAATACTTTTTGTTGGCCTTCAAAGTTGGACTTAGAAGTCATAAATTGTTATTATTTTGATTTTTTTTTATATATAGTTGACGTTTTTTTTAAATAGAGTTTTATAAAACTGAAAAATTAACGTGTTTGGTTGAAAATTTTCAGAATGTCAACTAGTGATAATAACAACAACAACAACGTGAACCAAGCTGTTCTTGGTACCCCTTTGACTGCCAACACAATGGGAGCGTCCACTGTGGCCAATCATGCTGAGAAACCTGAGAAGTTCTCTGGTTTGAACTTCAAGAGGTGGCAACAGAAGATGTTCTTCTACTTGACCATTTTGAACCTTGCGAGGTTCCTGACAGAAACCGCTCCCCAACCCAAAGAAGGGGAGAACGACGCTCAATTTCAGAGCGCGTTAGATGCTTGGAAGCATTCGGATTTCTTGTGTCGTAACTATGTATTAAACGGCCTCGTGGATGGATTGTATAATATCTATTATACAATAAAGACTGCCAAAGAATTATGGGAGTCTTTAGATAAGAAGTATAAAACGGAGGATGCCGGAACGAAGAAATTCGTTTTAGCCCGTTTCTTGGATTATAAGATGCTTAACTCTAAAACAGTCATGAATCAAGTCCAAGAATTACAAATTATACTTCATGAAATCTACGCGGAGGGCATGATACTTAGTGAGACATTTCAGGTGGCAGTAATGATTGAAAAGTTACCTCCTTCGTGGACTGACTTTAAGAATTATCTTAAGCATAAACGAAAGGAGATGACTATGGAGGAACTTGTTGTTCGTCTTCGGATTGAAGAGGACAACAGAATTGCCCAAAAAGGTAGCCTTGTCCAGGATTTGGCTAAGGCTAATGTTGTGGAAATTGGGCAATCCTCCAAAGGCAACAAGAATAAGGGGAAGAAGGACAAAGGGAAAGCGAAGGTGGACCTTGGACCGAAAAAAGGGGCTGTGAAAAAGAAGCCTTTCCAAGGTGTGTGTTACAACTGTCAAGAGACAGGCCACCGTGCCAACCAATGCAAGAAGCCTAAGCGTGAGCGTGCGCATATGGTGGACGAGGATGGCATGCCTCTCGTAGCAATGATAACTGAGCAAGGTGCTATGGTTGAAGATGAAGTCAACGTGGTGGGCGACAACCTACCTGGCTGGTTCGTTGACACTGGTGCAACCCGCCATGTTTGTGGAGACAAGGCTCTTTTCTCTACATTCAAGGAACTCACGGGTGAAGACAAGCTTTATATGGGGAATAAAGCTACTGCCGACATCAAGGGTGAAGGCGAGGTGATTTTGAGGAGGACTTCGGGAAAGGACCTCACGTTGAGCAAGGTGCTGTATGTGCCAGAGATACGAAAGAATCTTGTATCAGGTTGGATGCTCAACAAGTTTGGATTTCGTCTGGTGTTTGAATCGGACAAGTTTGTTCTTTCTAGACGTGGAATGTTTGTAGGAAAGGGCTATGCCCTTAATGGTATGTTCAAAATGAATGTAATGGTTGTGAACAATTCAATGAATAAAACTCCTACTACTTCTATTTACATGATTGAGTCTTCGAATGTTTGGCATGGTAGACTAGGACATGTAAATTTTAATTCAACGCGTCGTTTGATTAAATTGGATAGCATACCAACATTCCACATTGAATCCGATTCTAAATGCGAAGCATGTGTTGAATCCAAACTAACACGATCACCTTTCAAATCGGTTGAACGAATAACCGAACCACTTGATTTAATTCACACCGATGTTTGTGATTTAAAGGCAATTCCTACAATTGGTGGGAATAAATATTTCATCACGTTTATTGATGATTGCACCAAATATTGCTACGTATACTTACTCAAGAGTAAGGATGAGGCAATAGATAAGTTTACCTTATACAAGAATGAAGTTGAGAATCAACTTAAAAAGAAAATTAAGGCCGTGAGAAGCGACCGAGGTGGTGAATATGTTGCACCTTTTGCCGATTTATGCGCAAAAAGTGGCATAATACATGAATGTACACCACCTTATTCCCCACAATCAAATGGCACCGCGGAACGAAAGAACCGCACATTGAAAGAAATGATGAATGCCACGTTGATAAGTTCGGGAGTGAACCGTGAAATGTGGGGGGACGCCATTCTCTCGGCTAATTATCTTTTGAATAGGATACCTCTAAAAGTTAGGGACGAGACTCCCTACGAGTTGTGGAAAGGTAGAAAACCTTCATACAAATTCTTGAAAGTGTGGGGGTGCCTAGCCAAGGTGACTGTACCACCTCCTAAGGCTCTTAGGATAGGCCCCAAAACTGTTGATTGCATATTCATTGGATATGCACATCAAAGTACTGCGCATCGTTTTCTTGTATATGAATCCAAGAATCCCGATGTACTCAAAAACACTTTCATGGGGGTAAATCCTAGTTTTGTCGAGTACTTTGAACATGTTTTTCCTATGCTAGGACAAACACTTCTTAGATCATCAATGCCAACTAACGATGACCAAGCAGGTCAATCAACATTGGTTGACGATGAAATTCAAGAGGAAAGACATAAACGACCCGAGGTTGAGGAGGGTGAGCTTAGACGAAGCAAAAGGGCAAGGATTGAAAAATCCTTTGGTCCAGACTTCTTAAGCTACATGGTAGAGGGTGAGCCCAATACCTACCGCGAAGCGGTCTCCTCATCAGAAGGACCTCAATGGAAAGAAGCAATTAAGAATGAGATTGATTCTATATTGCAAAATCATACTTGGGAGTTAGTAGATCTTCCACCGGGTTGTAAACCCCTTGGATATCGTTGGATATTCAAGAAGAAGATGAAAACTGATGGAAGTATTGATAAATACAAGGCTAGATTAGTGATCAAAGGATTTAGACAAAAGAAAGGTCTAGACTACTTTGATACTTACTCGCCTGTAACACGAATAACCTCTATAAGATTGGTTCTTGCAATTGCGGCCTTAAGAAATTTGGATGTTCACGGAATGGATGTAAAGACCGCATTTCTAAATGGTGATTTAGAAGAATAAATTTACATGGAGCAACCAGAGGGTTTCTCTGCCCCAGGACAAGAGGGCAAAGTATGTAAATTAGTCAAGTCTTTATATGGCTTGAAGCAAGCTCCAAAACAATGGCATCATAAATTTGACCAAGTCATGCTTGAAAATGGTTTCAAAATAAATGAGTGCGACAAATGTGTCTATTCCAAAGACACGCCAGGAGGTTATGTGATCTTATGTCTATATGTGGATGATATGCTTATCGTTGGGAGTAATGATAAGATGGTTAAATCTACTAAAGACATGTTGAAAGGGAGATTTGATATGAAAGACATGGGTCTAGCGGATGTTATCCTTGGAGTAAAAATCCTTAGAACCCAACATGGTCTTGTTCTAACTCAATCTCATTATGTGGACAAAATCCTTGAAAAATTCAATTCAGGAGACAAGGCTATAGCTCGTTCTCCAATTGATACCACCCACCATCTACTTAAAAATAGAGGAAAGGGTGTTGCTCAGGTAGAGTATTCAAGGATCATTGGCAGTCTAATGTATCTAATGACATGTACCAGACCCGACTTAGCATACGCGGTGAGTAAGCTAAGTAGATATACAAGTAATCCAAGTGATGAACATTGGAAAAGTATAACAAGGGTGCTTAGATACATAAGATTCACATGGGACTATGGACTGCATTATACCCGTCATCCAGCAGTGGTTGAAGGATATACTGATGCGAACTGGATTTCGGATATAAAAGATTCCAAATCAACAAGTGGTTATGTGTTTACACTTGTGGGTGCTGCTATATCTTGGAAGTCTTCGAAGCAAACTGTTATAGCAAGATCCACGATGGAATCTAAATTTATCGCCTTAGATAAGTGTGGAGAAGAGGCGGAGTGGATACGTCAATTTGTGGAGGATATTCCAAGATGGAGTAAACCTTTACCAGCTATTTGCATACATTGTGACAGCCAGTCGGCGATTGGTAGAGCCCAAAGCACAATGTATAATGGCAAATCAAGGCACATAAAACGTAGACACAAAACAATACGACAACTACTCTCAACGGGTGTTATCACGATTGACTATGTGAAGTCAATGGATAATATTGCGGACCCGTTAACGAAAGGCTTAAGCAAAGAGATAGTATATATGTCGTCAAGAGGAATGGGACTAAAGCCCACGCAAAAAGGGAGTATGAGGGAAACTTAATCTAGTTGACTGGAGATCCCAAGATCTAGATTCAATAGGACAACTTAATCATATGACCAAAGGGAGTCACTGTGGGGGGCACCCCAAAATACTAAAGGGAGTATATACTTCCTAGTCCATTCCAATCAGTGACAGTGTGTCGAGGTTAAGCATATTCAAGTTAATGATTGTGGTAAATCAATATAACTTTTGCTATTAATGATTTAGGGGAATCACCTATGTTAGAGAAAAGTAGGGTTGCTTCGAATGGATTTGTGGGGAGGCGCAAATCCTAGAGCTCTCGCAGAACCAGGAGTGTCCATGACCATAACGGACACGACAATGAGGGGTTGGCTACACCAAGTAGGGCGTTGTGTGAGGTATATTGTCGTTTACACAAACGGGGATCAGTTCAAAGACATCAAGTTCTACTGATCGCCAGTAAGCTAAGTATGCTTCATAAAAGGTTCAAAGGCAAAACCTACCTATCCTGCAACGCTCTATTGTCGAATTGTATCGTTGAAACTTGTAAGAACGGATCGATCTCCATTCACGTGGGGGATTGTTGGAAATTTAGTGAAAATGCTATTTTCACAAAATATAGGAAAATGAGTTTTTCCTAACTTTGGACTAAAATATATATTTGAAACAGATGTTTATTTATATATTTCTTTGTGGGTTTATGTTCTATGTTGTGAGAGCTTCGCAACGAACCAAACCACGTCCAAAACGGAGCTAAGATGAATGAGATATCGATGCTCAAAGATTGTTGATTGAAGCACTTGATGCTGAAATGAAACAAGGTGGAACTTGTCCCACATAGGAAGAGTGAAGATACCATGAGTGGTATATAAGGAGGAACATTCTTTCCTTATTGTTTCATAGGAGCTCACACTGTGGAACTCGCGAAGGGTGCGGAGCACCCCAACTCGCACTCGCACTCGCACACGCGCGTGGCGTGGGCGATGGGCGCAATGTGGCGCTTTGATGGCGCACTTTGCACTTCGCACACACGCATCACCGCGAGCCGCTTGAGAGCCGCCTTAGTATTTTTCTGCGCAGTAGCGCGGACCAGCTTCCGCTGACGTAGAACGAGAATTACGTTGTATACATGCGCGCAGATGGACGTGCGCGCGCGGAGTCTTCAGCTCTTCAGCAGAAACAGTTCATAAGTGTAACAGTCCAGTCAAGCAGTTTCGTCTAAAACTTTAAGAACGTAATAAATGCCATTGAAGACGTTCAATGACATTTATTTTTCGTTTTTAATGCATTCCGAAATTGATTCATTCTGGACTCCTATAAATACCAAGGAGAGCCTTGGTTGAAGACACACCTTTGACACACTATTCTGAATATCACCTAATCTCCTCTCCAACTTTCTGTTCGATCTAATTCTTGCAGTTTCAGGTACATTTCGGGTCAGAGCTAACTCCGGCAGCACTCTAGCTGTTCCGGCTGTTGTACCCTGGGAAACAAAACGAGCTCTTGTCAATAGACTCGGAATTTGTTTTAAGGGCCCCGTGTTCAACACGATCCTCAGCCATCACGTTTTTCCTGCTTCTACTCCTTTCTTGTATTTATTTATTTCAGTTGTAATTGTATTGTACTTCTACTTTCATATTTCTTTGTAATCGTAATTTAAATTCTGTTTTATTTAATTTTACACGAGCGGTTCCTACATAAATCAAGTGAAAAATATGATTCTTGCTTAGTTATGATTGCAAATTTTGATATCAGAGATGTTGAAGGCTTGCGATCCGAAAACAACTGATTTGATTTTCGCTTTTCGGTTTATATAATTGATTTTTATGGGTTTTTTCAGAGTGTGTTGAATGGTTCTCAGGGTAAATCGGAAACAATTTTCTGTGGACACATGTTTAATTGTTGTTTTTCTTTTCTTACAGGAATGCATCATTGAAGATGCCTTTGATGCCAAGTTTGGGTTTATAATCATGCAGGGATTAGACAGAAATCATATGAAATTCATACTTTCATTAGTTTCGAATGTAAAGATTACATGGGTATTAATTATTGATATGTAGCAAAGGGGTGTGTCCTCTGTTGATATGGGTTAGGTGGCATTATCGGTAGTAATTGCCATGTAAAAGGCAGTAATCATTAAGGTTTTAAAAGCCTGGCCGGTCCGGTTCATGATGTTGGATTGTTTTCACATGTAGTCGGCGACCTGACAGGTTGAACCGGTGACCGGTGGTTAGATTGAATAACTGCTGGCCAGACCGGATGCGAGAGATCGTGTGATCGTAGGGGAGATGCAGGTGGTAAAGGAGTATTGTGTCCAGTGATGGATAGACGACTTTTAGCACACATTTTTCAAGTGTAAATCACATCATTTCATTTGCCACAGAGAGTGAAAGACATAGATGTGGAAGAGTGAAAAAAACAGAGATAGGTGGTGGTCCAGTGGTAAGGCAAAGCCTTTTAATACACTAAAATTGTGAGGTCTTGAGTTCAAGTCTTATAAGGAGCAAGAAATTCGCCTTAAAAAAAGGTAAAATGATATGATGTGTGTATTTGTGTGAAGTTGAAGGGGAGAAAAAAAGAGTTAGAATAGAAACATACCAAAATAAACCACATAGAGTACGACGAAATGGAATTAAATAGGAAATGTGTTGATTATTAATATTATTTTTATCTTTTTAATTCACAATTTAATACGACTTTAAATGAATTAATTTTCTTTTTATATATTTTATGTTTTAAGTTTTAAATTATATAGAAAATTAATAACCCTTTCAGTTCCCGAATCAAGTTCAACCGGTCTAACTAACTCAACCAGTGAATTAATAAGATGGCCGGTTCAATGACCGATTCGATTACGAAAACATTGATAAATGCACACATGTTTAATGATTTTTTCTTTCATATTTTTTTTATTTTATCATGTATTTAAAATCTTGAATATCATCTTTAGTTTCATGTTATGATGACACGTATTAAATATAGCCTTTCGTTAGTGATTAGTGTTTTGTGCGATATTGTAGATTAACTTTGCAAAGCTTTAGACTATACGGAGTGGAGGGGGAAAGAGGGAGGAGGGAATAATATTATACTCTTTAAATTGTGTTAAAGTTAAAAAAAAAAACAAACAAACTAATCAAAACAAGTCCCACCAATTAGAAACGGCCACATGGCCAAAAGTAGGGCTGACAATGGGTAAACTGTATAAGACACGATAAGACATGTTAACTGAAAAATACACTATGTGATTTTTTACTTTTTTTAAATAATTAAAATTAAGAGGCAAAGATCCTTCATTTCTCTTTTTTGGTACATAAAACATAAAACTGTGTTATAAATATGAGACATAAAATAGTTAAATGAGTCGTGTTCATGTTTAGAACTTGATTTGTTCGCGTCATCAAAAACCTGTTAAGACAAGATTTGCCAGACCTAGCCAAAAGCAAGTGCCCCACACCGGTGACTTCTTTCCCCCAAGCCCCCCCCCCCCCCCCTCTTCCACACCATGGTGGGGTGGGTGGTGTTTTGGCTTAAACAGGTCCCCCCCCCCACTCCGGACCCCCTTACGACATATATATATATATATATATATATATATATATATATTTTGCTATAACTTTCACACTTTTACTTCTCTTTTTATAATCAGGGGTATGCAATAGAAGTAACAGCTGACCTACACCACAAATCGTATTTTGAGTCAAGGATATCAGTACAGTCTTGCTTAGGGCTGTTCACGAGCCGAGCCAAACCGAACGGACCTTTGCTCATGCTTGGCTCATTTACAAACCGAACCGAGCTGAAAAGCGAGCGAGCATTGTTCGAGCGCAAATTTTTTTGAGCGAGCGTCGAGCGAGAAACGAGCGAAGTGTAATTTGGACAACCATAAAATTGGGATGTTATCTTCAATGTTTTCGTTGTCGAGTGACAAGTAAGGTGAAACTGTCCGATGAGGACACTAATATTGAGGTCCGAGTGTCTAAGAATGAGGCTTAGGTTGAGGCAATGAGCATACTACAGAGAACAATTGTCGCTTTGTAACATAAGGTGATATCAAGCGACGACTAGTGATGGACGACTAATAACATAAAGAAGTCAAGGTTGTCATGCTACGACTTAGGGTTTTACTATTAAACTTAGTATTAAATTTTTATTTGATAAAGCGGGCTAGTCATATTTTATTTGCATATATTGGACCAAATGTTATGTATAAATCTGTAAATATTACTATGATTTGTGGGTATATATAAAATTATATATATAATAAATAAGTAATAATTTATTCAAGCCGAACCGAGCCGAGCGGACCTTTGCTCGTGCTTGGCTCGTTTACAAACCGAACCGAGCCGATCGGCTCATTTACAACCGATCGGCTCATTTACAACCGAGCGGGCGATCGAGCAAGCATTTTTTGAGCATTTTCCGAACGAGCGGCGTGCGATTTGAACAGCCCTAGTCTTGCTACACTGTAATTGATTACCTATTCGACAATGGAAGACCCTGTATGAATGTCGTACCCCATACAACATGTATCCGACTAAGTTTAAGAACATCTTTTGTGCAATTTGATGACGACACCATCCCAAACACTACTACAACTTTGTCAACTACGATCGTTTAAGGCCCCGCCTTAACAACCGTCTATTGCTAACAGGTAAATGTTATCACAATAAGGTTTATTTTATCAAAATAATTTGTTTATGAATCTTTGGTCATGGTCAACTATACGTTGCCTTCTCTAGAGTTGCCACTCCTAATGCCTTAAAAGTACTGATCAATACCACAAGAAAAGGACTCGCATAACATAGCAAAGAATATTGCTTTCTTGGACTTCCTACGTCAAGTATTACGTACAAGGGTAAGTTATAGACAAGCAATATAATGTGTGTATATACGTCAAATAATCATTACTTTGTTCAAACATTACTAATCATTTTATTACATTGCTTGAAACTCATAATGACATTTCATTAACTTAAACCACATGATAACACAAAATGCTCCAACTATGGCCTAAAAGGAGACGGCTAGCATTTGAGAAAAAAAAAAAAAGAAATATTGCTATCTTTTAGTCTATAAGCATGTAAGCTTCATTACATATGTTAATAATACTAGAAGGAATGCCCGCGCGTTGCGGCGGGTGTCTCGATTTATATTATATTCAATTATGATGTTGATTACGAACCACAACCCGGGCTTATGACATTTTACTTTATTCAAAAAAAATATAGTATCAAAAATATTAGCACAACAAACCAAATAAAACTTTGTAGATAATTATAGTGGCAAAAATATTAGTATCATCTAGAGATTGATTTCCACTGCTTGGTGCCATAGTTCCTTTTTTTTGTCATCTTATATTCAGATAGTCAATAAAAATCACCAAATAATAAAAGCGAAAATAGGAAATATGATTACTGTAGTTATGCTAAGACACCACATGAAAGTGAGATTGTGAGAGTTTATTAAATTTTATAGAAACTACAAATATATGCACACCGGGTTGACAAATCAAAAAATAGAAATTAATAGCATCACTTAGCACAAGACAATCATCAACTACTATAAAAGGTATAAAAAATCGAACAACAAACGAATAATCAAATAATTCACGTTGATATTAGCAAGTAAATCTAGGTATCAAACCTGCTGGTTGCAAGAGAATTCATTTGCCAAACTTATGCGCATACTTCATGAAAATTTGCTTTTATAATCATCATCCGCGTGTAACGCATCCTAGAGGGCCCAACCGCCACAATACTCGTAAATTAATAATCGTTGACCATGCTCAGAACAAGTAACCCATGAGTTCAACAACATTCGCATGCCGAATTTTATCAAATCATTAATAAGATCAATAAACTCTTCCTCCTTTTGTCGACTGATTACCTTTTTGTCCCAACTTCTTCACAGCAAGCAACTAAATAAAAACACGAAATACAAAAGTTTTGCAGCTTTAGATATGAGATCAAATGTGTAAAAGAAAAAAAGAAGTCAACAAATTAGAAATCAGGTCAAAGAGTACCTCATACATGTTTTTTTGTAACCATCTTGAAATTCTGCACCCATCTTGAAATTCTAATTTATGTAAATCTGTTAATACTGATTGTAAAGGTACCTCATACATGTTTTTTGTAACCATCTTGAAATTCTGCACCCAAATTAGCAAAAACAAAAAAAACTCCAAATTAAATATAGATATAGATAATATAGATATGGCTTTTTTAGGAGCAAATAATTAAGACGGTGATAGGAAGGGGCTGTAAATTGGGTTAAGGGCCTATAAAAAAAATCCACTAAAGGTTGAATTATTCATTCACCAATATTATATTAAATCAATTAATTATTTATGTAGTTAAGCTAATAAGCTAACCTCTCTGTTGTTGTTATTTATGTAGTTGAGGGACGATCTTCAAGAATATGTGTGTGTATTCATCAAGAATATGTGTAGTAGGTGCTAGTGGATTAGGCTGTGAACTTCTCAAAGACCTTGCCCTCTCCGGTTTACCAATTCCTTTTCAGGTATATCCTTCCTTTCATTGCCATACCCCCAATTGAATCAACTTCTTCTTCTTCTGCTTAAACCAACCAAGCCAAGCCATTTAAAAAATTTAGGCATAATTTATGATGTTCATAGGCTCTTCACATTCTTACATTTAAGAAATTTATTACATTAATGGTTTTTTGATCAATCATATACCATGGGGGTAAGGTTGGAATAAGTTTTTAAGTTGTGAGTATGAGGTTATGATAAAATTACAATTTTAACCTTCTAAGTGTCTTAATTGTCACAATTATGCCCAAAATACCCTTAAATTTCTTGCTTATGTATGTTGTACATGTTGCTTCTTAAGTTGTACGGAAATGTAAATGACAATCTTAGCCATCACTCCTCCTTAATAAGATAATATAGATTAATTAGCTATAACTTTTTACACACTTTTAATTTTTCTTCTTACTTGCGCCGATGTTACTAAACAAGAGCCGCTCGAAACAAGCACGGACATCATCAATTTGCTTATTACACAACGATCTTGCTATATGATAGCACATGTTACCTTTTGTACCGTGCAGGACCATATGTGAATTTTATATCCCATACTCCAATATGTAATTTGTATAGAACAACTTTTATCAATGTGCATGACATAGTCACTTAAAATACTTAATACTTTGTTAAAAAAGAATTTATTTTTTAGTTGTGCCAGTATTATGTAGGTGGCTAATCAACATCCCGCCGCAACGCGCGGGTAGACGTTAACTCGTTTTAAAATAATTAATGGTTCACTAACATTTAAAAAATGTGAGAGAAAAATAAGGAAAAGATATTAATTAACATATTTGAAATTTTAAGATAATATAGATATAGATTTTATTTAAAATACAAAATAAATAAATTTAAAAGAAAGCTTCATTTTCAATTCTTCAAATATTTCTTTACTTTACTTTCCAGTTTTCAATTAAGTTCTTCACTTTCTTTTCCAATTCTCTATCAATTAATTCTACAATTTAGCGTAAGCCACGGACAATGGCACCTTCAGTGGCGAAGCGACCCAAAGGTTTGGGGTCGGAAGTCACCGGGGGGTCGGAAGTCACTAGTTTCGGAGGGTGGAAAACCAATTTCGGGGGATTGAAACCCTATATTTCCAAAATTTTCTATACAAATACTATATAATCGAAACTTCTACGCGAAAATTCGGGGAGTCAACCGCCCCCGCCCGCCCCAACTAAGCTGCGCCCCTGGACACCTTTGTTAAACAGGTTAACACCACCCTTTGTTGAACAAGTTAACATGAAACACTATGTTTACTGCAAGTTAACTAGAGTGGTGCAACAAAAACTAATTAATTTTGTGTTTGCATTCATATCATCATAAATCACCACATGAAATTCACTTTGACAAAATAACCATGGTCAACAATACATCATGCTTCATCGCATAAATAAATACTTCACACCAAGGTGTTAACGATGACGTGATATTTTAACTTTTATTGTACATCCACTCCCTTCCCATGTTAAGGGGCATTAAAGTGACAGTAAGTTAACATGTTAACACGAATTAAAAGAGGAAAAGTTGAGGGGTTAAGGGGCGTCAAACCATTTCCTTTGAAGTGAGCTAGTGTGAAAACAGACAAAGTGGAGAATGTGGCATGTAGGTGAAGTTAAAGATGATTAGAGTATACACATGGCCTTGTGATTAAGGTTTAACATGCAAAAACTTAATTGAGTTTAATAATTAATTAGCTTTGCCAGAAGTTTAAATTTAAAAACAACATTGTAATTTTGTATATCTATTTTTTAAGGTTAAAAATTATTCACTTTACTTCATTCTTAATTTCCAATTCTCCAAACATTTCTTTACTTTACTATTCACTTTCTTTTCCAATTCTCTTATCAATTAATTCGACAATTTAGCGTAAGCCACGAATAATAGCAACAAATTTTTTCTGTAGTTTGTTTATTTACGAACCTTAATGATAGTACAAGACACCTTTGTTAAACAGGTTAACACCACCCTTTCCCTTTGTTGAACAAGTTAAAATGAAACACTATGTTTACCAAACAAGTTAACTAGACTGGTGCAACAAAAACTAATTAATTTTGTGTTTGAATTCATATCATCATAAATCGCCACATGAAATTTACTTTGACAAAATAAGCATCGTCAACAATACATCATGCTTCATCGCATAAATAAATACTTCTAATGCTTAAATCGTTTAATTTTTTTTAACTCATGTTACTAATTAAGAATATAAAATTTTACTTACAACGCTTAATGTTATGATTAAGGTTTAACATGCGATAACTTAATTGAGTTTAATAATTAATTAGCTTTGACAGAAGTTTAAATTTAAAAACAACATTGTAATTTTGTATATCTATTTTTTAAGGTTATATATTATTTTTGCAATAAAAGTTTGAAAATTTAACTCCTTGTAGTTTTATATATATCATATCGAAAAATTACTAATTAAACGTAAAAAACAAAAAGTGTGTTGCAAAAATTTGTCCATATATACAAAGTCAACTATTGCATTAACACATTTTAGAAGCATTTTCAATAAAAAAAAAAAAAAGAAAAAAAAGAAGCATTTTCAATTTGGTTCATCTCTCCACTATCCCCGAGATAATTTCCTTTTCAAAAAATACCTTCAAGTTTATATATGTACTAGATTATTCCCGGGTGCTACCCGGGATAGACAAATCTAATATGAAGTGACAAAACCGTAAAATGAATAGATCGTTTTTTTCAGAATTTTTTTAAACGATCAACACTCGATAACTCATAAAACCTACTTCTAATTCTACGTGGGCACCTCTTGGTTGAGTGAAGTCCCTGTACAACTTTCTGACTTCCTCAAGGCATTCTAAAGCTGTGATGTTAGCGTGAGAAAAAAACAACCAAATTGGTATCAATTAATATCTCATGATGATGATTGATTTAAGAGGCGTGCATAGTGTAGTGATTAATTATCACTTATAAGCTAGAGATTTACCTGGTATCTAAAATTCATAAACTACATCTAACTAGCTTAGCCACCATTGTAATAAATGTTCCTAGAAACACCAATCAAAATATATAAAAAAAGTTAGATTCTTACAAAACAAAGATGACTACGTCTGTGAATATATATGTAGTTACCGGATTTTTATTTGTAATGACAGGTTTAAAAGCATATATACTATCATACCATGACATAATTAATTACTTAAACACTTTGTGTTTTTTTCTGCATGAAAATAACCCTCCTAAAAATTCGTTTTTTATATAGCACTATGGTGCTTGTTGGAAAGATAATAAAACGCTCGTTAATTTGGTGTAATTTTTTTTTATAAAAAATATCGTATATAAAAGTTACTAACGTTTAAAAATCATGAGTGAAAAATAAGGAAAAAGATAAATATACAAATATTAATTAACATATTTAAAAGTTTTAAATAATAATTAATATTTATCTTCATTTAAAATATAATTAAAAATTTTTTTGGAGGGAAATCAAAGGGTGGTATAAATTTTTGAATTTTCGTGCAGTGGTATAAATTTGCGATTTTTCCTAGGTAATTGAGTCCGGGTTAAGTCCGGCCCCCGCCTATTTGCCACTACCGATCGAAAAAAATAGAGTCCTACCCCCGATTGAAAAACCAAGCTTCGCTCCTGTGCTTTAACTTATTATTTTCTAACCATTTTGTTTTACACTCATATAGTTGGTTTTATATTTTTTTACTAAGGGTAAAGTCTTATGTATGTATAATAAAATACATATTACGTAGTTATTTATATAAATGACATATTCGTTTAGACTTTCAAGTCTTGTTGGAAAATCGGTATGAAGCTTGGACTCGTGTGTTATATCAGCTTCAATTAAGACCTGAGCTGAAACTCAAGCTCGAACTTCTATGATATTTGAGCAAGATGATCTCGAGTAACTTACCTAATTGTCTTACTTCTAATTACTCAATGGGTACCAATATTGTGATACAAAGTTGTTAACTAAGACTGAGTGTAACTAGATCACACCCCTGCCACGGTGGTGATGATCCGGCGTTAAACACCTCTGCCCCATCCTTGGGGCGTTGGAAGAGGTAAAAGGGGAGGGAGGCTTAGCAGGTTAATGGGCGTACATATGAAGAAGGTGTGGGCCCAAAGGTGTTCAATCAATCACATGTTTTCCTCTTTTACAATTTTTCTTAATTTATTTAAATTAAATATTATTTTAATGGGTGTTAGTTAGTTAAAGCTTGTTAAACCATTAAATAGTAAAATTGTAAAAAAAAAAAAAAAAAGTGAGTGACAACTTATGTTTACGTGGCAGTGATATGACGCCCACTTTATAACGTTGAAGTGATGTAATAGTTTTTATAACGTGCGAAAAAAATATTAAAGTACCATTTTGTAAAAAAGTAGCAATATAAGGTACTCAAAATGACAACTAAGTGATAGACAATGTGTATTTATGTAAACTTTCATACAAAAACCCAATGCAAAAAACCACCTTAAGTAGTAAGTAGCTTATATATAATGCCACGTTGATTCATACTTAATTCCTGCTTGCATCATCTGTCGGTCACACCACCAAATATAAAGACCATAGTAGACTGATAATATTGTTAAGACTTTGGGTTGTATTCAGAACCCTTGATTTTTTCTTTCTTATGTTGTTTGATTGAAGTTGCAGGGTTTGCATAATGATGAATACCGACAGCAGTGAACCGGTAGTTGATTGGGACATTGACTTGGATAATATTGATTTTGATAATATTGATGTTGATAGCTTGTTTGAAGATCAATTGGGTGATGCTTTGAACGATTCTTGGTAACCTTTTTTTTTAACTGCAAATTCTTGATTATCTTTTTAGGACTCTTTTTTTTTTTTTTTTCAGAATGACAGGGTAGTCGCAGGATGGCTTGTAAGACCGACCATGTCTATTGTTACTTGATAAAACTTGCATGAATTTTTGATTATCTAATTTCAGTTTATTGTTACTTGATAAAGCTTTTAGCTAATTAAGCTAAAGTTAATTAATGTTTGAGAAAAAGATCGGATCTTTTGTTACAAGTGTTTGTTGTATAATGTCTGAATGAGATTTTTTTTTTGGTTAATAACCTTCAATTTTGTTGTTTTCAAATACTTTTTGTTTATATAAATCTCCGTAATTTTGTAGGTTTTCAGAGGTTAATAAATAATTTTAGTTTCTCAAAGAGGTTATTTTCTTTGAATAGAACTTTTTCCAAGTGTTGTCACAATAATATTTTTTTTAAAAAAAGTTATATATATGTATATATGATGGAGGTGTTTGCTTTTAGCACATATATGTATGTGTTCAAGAACCGATCGATTCTTACGTCACTAGTTTGCAGAAATTTATTAAGTGTTTGTTAGGAAAGCTTTAATTTAGTGTATTTCATTTGCTCACTCCAATTCTTGTCTTCTTCTCTTTAATTATCTGCTGTGCTAGTTTTACTATTATTATCATAATTTTATTTTTATTGTTTTATAGTTATTATTATCATAATTTTACTTTATCCTCATTATTTTATTATTTGTTGTTATTATCATTATTACTATTATTTATTTGTTTATTTATTTATTTATTCATTTATTATTATATTATTATTATTATTTGGTTACTTGTGTTGTTTTGTAGAAATAATAACATGGCAATATTTGTTGGTCTTAATACTTTGTATGCAGTCATTAACTTAAAAGAATGGTCACCATTATCTTTAAAGGCCTTCATAACATTTGATAAGTTTGTTATTAGGGTTTCATTATTTTTTTTTCTATCATCAAATGGTCACCATTATATATAAGTAGTCTACACTATAATGTAAATAATTACATCATTCACCAATAATATGAAAAAACATTCTTATAGGTTTGTATGCAGTTTATTAGTTGTAAATAAGGCCTAGCAAGTCTGTCACGTCATACAAGTTTGTTCCTTATAGATTATATGGCGGCAGTCTTTTGCTATTTAGTTACACTAAAATAGATATAATTTATGTTTATTATCTTCATTCTATGCGTACTTGTTGTCTCCTGATTACGCACATTTTTCCATATATACGCTTTAATATTTGTATCCACGTGACCGACCATCTTATGGCATTTCCTTATTTGTGTAACATAACTTGTCATTTACGTTAGATATCTGACGTTGGATCAAGAAACTCACTTTTTGCTTGCTTGCGTGTGTATTTATGCGGCGTTTAGTTTCCCAAGTGAATTCCCTATCGGTAAGGGGGCAAGGCATGCCAAAAATAAACCTGAGTCCCTTAGTTTCCTACATTTGGCAAAGGGACACAAGGGATGACTAAAAGTTTTTAATTTATGTGGTGTTTATTGCTAATACTTGTATATGTTGGTAAAACAATTTTAACATATCATATAAGAGGCTGGTTTTGTAAATTTTGTTGGATCAAAATTCTTTGTTGCTTTAATACTAATCTATTGTTAACTTGTTTATTTTCATGGCTAGTGTGGAAGCTACGGCCATAAATCCGAATATTCCAAGTCAGCCCTCTATGCCATCTATAGATGGCGACACAAATTTGGGAGGAGAGTCGTCAAATGTGGTATGCTGATCATATATTCTAAATTCAGTCATTAATTAATTGAATGCTTGTAATTGTCATAATAGATGGCGACACAAATTTGCATCACGTGGATTTACTGAAAGTGTTGGTCTATTACTTATGACTAACAAGTTGGGAAACACAAATTCAGCTGATCTTTTTGTGATCAACTTGGATTGTATCAACAAATGTTGTTCTGATATAGACAAATAAGATTCCATTTTTCAAAATATGCTTCTTAAACATAAATAAATGTATATTATGTTGGTTTAATCCTAAGTTTGAGTGAAAAGTGAAAGGAGTCAAAAGTTGATGGGTCATTAAGATAATTCTTAGTGAATTAAATTAGAGATAAATGTTAGTTTAATTAAATAGATTTAGGTTATGAGATAGATAAGTATTTGAGTTTTAGTATTGGTTTAGGAAATGTTGTTTAGGTTTAGAGCATGTATGGCTCTCCTTATCCATTTCTCCTTTTTCCTTCTTCAACCTCAAAAGTTACTTAATCCCAAAAGTTAGAAATTGTAACTTATGACTTTTGCTCCCATTTTTCCTTTTCCAAAGCCAAAATCTTTCAAAAAGTCCTTTTCAAACAAATTGCCCAAACACTTTTTTCTCCTTATCTCCTTCTTGATTAAGTTAATAAGTCATAAGGAGCTCACAAATGGTTATTCAAACATGCTCTTAGTATTTAATAGATGGGTAGGGTTAATGTTTTATTTGTGGTTTTTATTTCTTAGTGAAAAAGACTTTGTGTCTAATATTGTTCTTCGTTTTTATATCGTGATTGATCCTATTGGTTCCAACATTTGGTATCAGAGCCAAGTCCAAGTCTAAGATCAAGAGATGAGACGAATACCGAGAGCAGCGAAGACTTTATCAAAGCCACCAAGAATTCGTTGTGAGTATAGTGAAGTTCAAAGTGATTGGAGTAGCAATTAATTGGTTCGTTTCTAAGTGAAACTACTGATTATATATTTGGATTGTTTCTGTGTGAAATTGTATTTATTTTCATCCAAGGGTGTTGTGATTGCCACAAAGAAGAATAAAACAAAAGTAGAAGTTGGGGATTACTGGACGACAAGTTGTGACGGTGGAATTAAAAGAAAAAAAGTGCCTGCTCAAATGTAGGGAACAATAATAACGGAGATAAGCATTGTTTTTTTCTTTTAACAAAAGTCAACCAAAGAATTCAAGGAGTAGGAGATCGTGTTAAGTTATTTGTGAACCAAAAAGGAGCGGGTTCTGGGTGAGCCAAGAAGAGAGGTTTTATGTGAGCCGAAGACGACCAAGGAAAGAGAACGGTTCTACGTGTGACCGTGTTTGTGGTCGGGGTTCTTAGTGAAACCGATAAGAGTGAGCGGTTTGTGTGTGACTGGGAGATAATCGGACATTCTGTATGAAGCCAGGAGTTGACTGGAGTTCTTAGTGAAACCAGAGAGGAGTTCTAGGTGAACCAAAATCTGTGTGATTTAAGAAGAAGAAGACCGCAATCTTTGTGGAGGGTGGTTAAAAAAAGAACTATGCGTTCGTTGAAGTTCTGGGTGAACTAAGAAGAAAGAAAAGTCGATCGAAATCCTTAATGGAACTGTGTGAAGTCGATCAAGAGAAGTTTTCATGATGAGTTGAATCTTAGTGATTTAAAATATAGAATCTATGTGATTCAAGAGGTTGATTAAGTTTGTGTGACAAATGTGTTAGTACCAAGGCGTGTTCGTATTAATGCTAGAAGAGATAATAGAAAACCATGATTACTATCATGATGATGAGTTAGATAAAATTGCCAAGAGTATGGTCACTATGCGTGGGAGTGCCCTAAGCAAGAACCGGAGGATGAAGTGGCTCAATTTGCTCGAGTTGATGAGTCGATACCGTTGATGTGAGGAACAAGCGGGCACGAAATAGGATTAAGGGGGTGAATGTTGGTTTAATCCTAAGTTTGGGTGAAAAGTGAAAGGAGTCAAAAGTTGATGGGTCATTAAGATAATTCTTAGTGAATTAAATTAGAGATAAATGTTAGATTAATTAAATAGATTTAGTTTATGAGATAGATAAATTTGAGTTTTAGTATTGGTTTAGGAAATGTTGTTTAGGTTTAGTATAAATAGATGGGTAGGGTTAATGTTTTATTTGTGGTTTTTATTTCTTAGTGAAAAAGACTTTGTGTCTAATATTGTTCTTCGTTTTTATATCGTGATCGATCCTATTGGTTCCAACATATTATGTGCCAACTTAAGCAATATCTTATGAGAATTTATATTATGTCATGGTTACAGATACTACAAAACAAGAATCAAAATCAGTTACAGTTACAACAGGCGACAGGGACCTTGGGTTACGTGATATCAGGAAGAGGGCAGCAACAAGGAAATAATATTTATTCCAACCGCTTAGGTACATAACGCAGAAAGCTAGTAACTTAGAACATGCGTATGTATATATAGAAGATTATTTGCATCTAATGTGAATTTAGTGGTATACCATGCAAATTGATACCTCTTTCATATGTTTTGGTACTTGTTGTTTATGTTATATGTTATAGGTTGCATCATATAGAAGGAGTATGCTTTTGACAAAATCAATAATAGTGTATATTGTATGTTATTATACAATATACACACTAGATATGAACAGAAGGTCCTAGGCCCGAGACTGTTATCCGGAAAAAGCCCATGGCCGCAAGACAAATGCTTATCGTCCCTATGTTATTCTAGAGAGCCTGGCTTGACTATGACCTATTAGACCTGTTTAAGTCAAAACCTTAATTAAGATCTAAAATCCTGAAAGTCTTTTCCCTCAAAAGGCCATATATTTAGTGTAAATTTTAGTTTATTGTTCTTAAAATATACTTAAGGTTTTAGAATTGGAAACTCCAACTCAAAGTTGGGATTTATGTCACTGATCAGATTCGACAGGAACCGTAACTCAATTAGGTTGGTCTGATTTGGGTCCTTTTATACGTGATAACTAATCCTTGTTATGTTAGTGATTAATACTTGCCATTTAATTTGACTCGACAGATCCGGTAGGGTTTTCCACCACTGATCAATTTTTTTCAGGCACTGCATATCATCAATACATCTTAAGACAGGTATTTGTCCTGGATTTCCTGCTTAAAGCTCATTATGTTATTGTTCATTTGATGCATTTTTATCATTTCTTTTTATGGTTCAAATAATCTGTTGCTGATTCAGAGTTATTCAATGTTGTTTACAGATTAAAATAATGAAAAACAGATACACCAACGAACTACTGAAAATGCACTATAATGTCACGAAGTTGATCGCTCAGGTCCAACTCAATCGTACCATTTATCAATGACCATAATTCGTTCTTTTACTGAGGTGTGATTATCCTTTGCAGACAACAAATATGGAAGCCATAAAATACTATGAAAGTGTCGTAATTCATCTGGTAAGGATCATGACATTCTTGAATATCACAAGAGCCGAGTTGCTTCCTCCAAGTGACGAGATGATCTATAATATTATGAATATGATCGTCAACTATGTCAGCTATTATATGAACGAGCCTGGCTGTTATTCCCAGCTTCGCGAACTTGCCCATCAGCCCCTTGGAGCCATGAGGTTGCAAGACAATCTATCAACAAATCCGTCTCAAAGAGTTAGTAATCTAGAACCCAACATGTGGAACTTTAATGAGACATTTCCTTTTAGAAGACCATACTCACAACCATCAGAATCAAGATTAATGTCGAGTTCAATAAACATTACATCTTACCAAACGGCTCGACATCCAAGTGTTCAAAGCACAACACCACAGATAAATATGGGACCAATGACCAACAGTGTTGTCGGGTCCAGTTATCCATTGAGTTTGTTTTCAAACACAACTGCTACTAATTTTCCATCTCGTCCACTTAACCACCAACGACCTGTGGCGAATCAGAATTTCAACTTTGAAAAAATGAAAGCACCGATGCACCAAATGAATGAGCTTACTAGATCAAAGGCGCCCCATGGGATGTCTCCTTTGTTTCCAGGATTGGTGAATCAGTGTTCTCTACCAGCCAATGTGAACCCAATTCCTCCGCAAACATCAAGTTCAACCTCAAAATTTGGTGTCAACAATGTGTTGTCCCCACACTCAACAGCGCGTTCTCCCTTTTTTCTTTCTTCTAATTCAGCCAGTCCATCTAAAACATCACCAGAACCAGAACCAGAAAGTTCAAAAGATCAAGCTATTCCTTTGACCGAAGTGGTACGCTAGTTTCTAAATATGATTTGAGAACACTTTTTAGCTAGCTATATCCTTCAATGACTATATTCTTGGTGCTGATTGCTATAGTTGTTTTGATCTTTCAGGTAAAACCGATGTCATCAAAACAATTGATTTCTTCCTTAACTGACATTAGCCCAATCAAAAAGGTGACGGATATCATACCAGCTTGTGTACCTCCAAATCTAGATATTACACATATACAAGATGAAACGAACGTTATGTTAGAATATGATCATGAGCCACTACAAAAAAGGAAACGCGAGTTAAGTTCCCCATCAGTGTTTAGTGATCAGTTTGTTTCTCAAAGTAGGGACGCATGTTTAACGGAAACATCAGCGAATAAGAGAAAGAAGATTGAGGTAAATTTATTGCATTAATAAGTTGCAAATTTTCTCATGGAGATTCATATCATGTTTTTATTGCATATGCTAACTGTTTTTATTCTCTTCATGTTTCTTGTTTAATCTCCTTGCAATCTATGTGCTTCTAGTTGAAGAAATCTCCAATATTGGAGGAGATCAAAAAAATTAACAACATGCTTCTTGAGACATCCATTGATGCGGTGATAGACCCTTCCGAAGATGATTTTAGCATACTTGAAGCTCATGAAGGAACCATAGTGAAGTGCTTGTTCAGGAATGTTTGTTCCCTACTCGGTCCAAGGAAAGGTGCTTCATCCGAAAAGGTAAAATTTACCAAAATCAAAAACCCATTTCGAAATTTCATAAATCCAGAGCGATGCAAAGAGTTTAAAAGGAAAGATTTTTTGAAATTGTCTCAATAGGGAAAATATTCTTTTGAAGGGACTAATTACACATACATCGTGTTAGTTTGAATTTTCAACGTTAGTTCAAGAAACTTGGTTAATATCACTTGCCCCGTTTGTAACAGGGACAATAAAAGACGAATAAATTGAAAGCATATGTTTTGCTCTGGATTTGTTGTATATGATTGGCTTCTTTACTAAAAACAATGGTCTTTGCTTCTTTATACAGATGCCGGAGTTTGTCATACTGCTTGTTGTTCCGGATAATTATCCAGCATCTTCACCTAAAATCATTAGATCGAGGCGTTATGTATTGAAGTAAGTGACAATAAGACACTCATAACAAAGTTAGGATTAACTAGATCATATATAAAACAATGAAAACCATGTAAGTTATTATGTAGGAACACAACCTAAAACCCTAACTAATTAATAGTTCTATCTAATACATAATACTAATAAATACGTATCGATATAGAGAAATTAATTTATGTGAATCTTTTTGCTCTAATCTGGCAGCAATGAACCTTGGGTGACGTTGTATGACGAAATGCTGACTAAGCTTGATCTTTCCCTTTATGGGATTCCTGGAATTACGACTCTTAGAGATATGGCTAGACATTGGGATGCTAGCGCCCGTGCTGTCATGACTGAATTTCTGCAAAAAAGAGGAGGAAAAAGCTTCGGTGATAAGTATGGAAGTTGGGATAACTGCCTGAACAGTTCTTCTAGCTCTAGCTAGTCCTCAAAACAAAACTTGTAGATATTGTTGTGGAGTTTAAACTTGTGTTACTTTGTCTCTATGTTTATGTTGTGGTGTGTTTGCTTACAGTATGACAAAAACTCTTATATAATATATATATATATATATATGTATGCAACTAATATTGTGTGTTATTAATATAAACTGTTTGAATGTTTTCATAATCTTTGAGGAACAATATTATTCTGTAGTTACTATATTTTAGATTATTTTCATGACCACCAAAACCATTGTTTGCCCCGTATGATCATTGAAAAGCATATTATGTGGTTCTTTATTTGGTCACTTCTTTATGCCAAGGACTCTCGGTTTTATAACCAACAGAGTGGTACTAATATGTAGTAAAAAGAAACAGGTAAAACAGCTACACAACTAAACTAGACATTAGAAAAAACCATAATATGGTCTTTGTCTGCAAATGAATTTTTTGCGGCGGCCTATTTGGCACCGGGTTTCGCGATCGCTTATAGTTTTGTTGCTAATGTGATTTGATAAAGTCTTTTAAAACTTAATTTAGCAACCAAAGTTTCTATATCAACGTTATTGAGTGTTTCATCCTCGAACATTCAGCAACCAGTTTTATGATTGTTACACTTGTGACGATCAGGTCTAACTAAATTATACTATCTTGTAATATTTGAACTGTTTAATTAAATTCATATGACCATACACGATTGCCCTAATTAAAATCAATCAAGCCTTGGCTGGTTAATCAAACGTCGTGCATGGGAGATATCATGAAAACTGATTCCCAATATACAATAGGCAATGTGTGTGTGTGTATATATATATATATAGAATCTGCTATCGTTACTACTCTTCGTGGTGATACTTAAGTCGATTGAACTAAGGAGATCACAAGAATCTTAAGTAATATTTTTGTTCATATATATCCTAACATGATTGTTTAGCAGCCAGTGGCACAATCAATTACCGCATAAAGTGTCATTAAGTTCTAATTAAACTATTTATTCTGTCTCTAAAAATGATAGTTTGTTATTAGTAGTGGCTCAAATCTGTTTTAGTGAATAGATTGCCCAACGACCAATTTGGTGTTGTCACAAAATGTGAGGTGGGGATGATGCAAGTGTTCTTCAAGATGTTCTTCATTGCTGATAAGATAAATTAATTAGATGCCACGACGTATTAGAAGCAATTTGGAACGATTATGTAAATCCAATCCAGCCGTCTATGAATCAACACACATACGCACTTCACAACATAGATCGAACAACAAACCAAACTGGCTAGGTTGGTGTTTCGCCTGGACTGGCATATTCGCTTTTAGCGGTATAAAACTGTTTTTTTTTTTTTTTCAAAATTGTTAGTTTGCACTAAAAGTCATAAAATGATAAATATAGTTCATTAATATAACACATACATAAATGTGTATTCCAAAATAAATAAGCTATTTAGGATTCATACACCCCCTAATTAGGAAGCATACACCCTGGCCCACATCACACACCAATAGGAGGCTGTCACATACCCTATGATGTGATGTCACATGGTGTATGAAACCCATAACCCATAAACAAAGATTAAAACACGCCAGAACTTTTAGAAATCTATTGGCCAAATTGTTGAACAGTGAAACGACCATAATCGTACTACTAAACTGCTAAACCAGCTGAAGCTTCCGACTTGCTTTGATTTGGTCGGTTTTAAGTTAAAAAACTCTTTAATGGTTTATGAACATGGAATCTAACTGCAGATGCTACTTACATAAAACATACAACACTTCCATTGTTACAATGACCAACACAAACAACAGGTGAATTATAGTACATGACACCTTACCATAATAAATCGAGAGGAAAAACGCACCTATACATACACTGACGACAGATGACCTATGCACCAGTTGAGAAGTAGTTCCAATGTATTTTTCAAAAAAAAAAAAAAAAAGGGCTTCCATGACTCGAATGATTGCTTATATGACTTCTATATATGCAGGGTAAAAATAACACAAATGAATGAAATGTAACCTAAAGGGTAGATGGAAAGGATGGCCGATTAGTCCTTCGCTTTTCCGACATATAATTATCTACGGTCTACAACAATGGTAGTTTTGGCTATGTATAATGTACAGTTACTTGAAGCTAATATATTGAAATTAATTAATACCTTTTTTTTTTGTTCATGAAATCAGCATTCGCTTCAGAATTCACAAGAATATCCTAACCTCTTTTTCAACATGCTGGTGCTTTGTTTCTGCAGAAAAGCCTCTGGTAAAAGCTCCTCAAAATACTCCAAGAACGATGACCATTCGTCTTCCTTCATTTCCTCAAACGAAACACACACACCCGTATCAGGATTTTTGCTATGAGCTGCAAAACTCGCGCTTCTTGGTATTGGTATCCCGGCTGGACCACAACCATCTTTAATGCCACTTTCTTGTACTAGTCGGGTCATACGTGGATCGATTAACTTGCCCCTTGCTCCTTCAGATGAATATCTCATCATTTTTGTTGGTTTACCATCTGCTGAAAGTCTTGATACACCCTGATTCTTGTTCAAACTGTCTTCAAACAGTTTATCAAATGCAAACATTTCGTCGAATTCTTTAATCTCATCACTTCCACTACTTAATATTTCCATATCCATATTAGCCTTTGCATTTACACAAATGTTCTCCAAAATACTCCAACTTTCTTCACCTCCGATGAACTCTCGTGTCATCATTCCACCTATATCAGCAAGAGAAAGCCCAGCAGCAGTTGCTCGTTTCAAGAAAATGGTACAAAGCATGAAAACACGCAAAGAGCACTCCCGAATTGATGGAAGTTGGGTTCTTAAAAGTTCAGCATCTTTAAACGGATCAAGATTTGAGATATAATCAGCTTCTACTTCTGAAAATGGGATTGAAGATTGGGGCCAATGTAGCCACTCGAAATATGGGTCATCTAATGACTCAGGTAAGCAAAACCCATGGTCAATTGGGACAAGTTCAGCCATCCCAGCAACATGGCTCCCATTAAAATTCTTCACAAGCATATTCCCTGCATGCCGGTCCAGATTAAGGAGCCGAATGTCAAGTATGCCAATACGATGGACAGAGCAAACTGAGAACCTAGATGGGCCCAAATCTCCTGCATCTGTCTCGTGCTCTACATATCGTTGAATAGATGTGATTTTAAAAGGTGGGTTTGATGCCAATCCCATGTTTTTGTTAACATTAAAAGTGACATGACAGATTTTGACAAGTGCCGATGGAGGCACGCCTGCAAAGCCACCATGATCAAGCAAATAAGCAGCCAGTTCACGGAGCCCAGTTTCACCAACCCTGATGGACCGTTTCATCCCAGGCTGGCCCAGCATTCGGCCTGCAAACCCTTTAGGATTGTTAAATGCTAATGGTTCTTCATCAGCCGGCTTCACAACCGCAATTGTGTTGTTACCTTTTCTTGATTGCATATAGTAGGCCCCACCGAGCCCACTTGACACCGGTGTAGGTTTGACCCCAGATGCTAACGCAATGGCAACTTCGCCTACAAGAGCATGAACCTTTGGAGCCTTTCGACCACTAACAATTTCAATTCTTGGTTTAGGTGATTCAGACTCTTCTTTCGCTTTAGTCGCTAAAGAAAGGCATGGAGTGGAAGAACTTTTGTGGAGATTAGTGGTGACATTAGTGGTGGCATTGGATGTGTGTGTGATGTTATGCGTGGCATCGTACATGCTGGGATCGAAATGAGAGTAAGATTGGAGTCTGCATCTTGGGAGTCCAGCAACTGGCTTAAATCCGCGATTATTATCAATGACTGCAGCCATCCTTGTGTATATTGTGTAGGTAAGAATGGCTGCAACAACATACTAAACAGCAGGTTTTAAGAAAATCTTTCAGAGGAGTCGTCTTTCCATAGGAGATTAGCCGTCACATGCCTACCAAACAAAGTAATATCAACCAAACGAATAAAAACATATCTTATGAGAAATTATTGCTACGGCTGTTCAAAAAACTCGGGGCTAGCTCGATAAAAAAACTCGCATTAAATTGGCTCATTTGTAAACAAGCTGAGCTAGCTCAGTTTGTCAACGAGTTGAGCCCGATGACTTGCTCGTTAGACTTGTTTAGCTGGCTCGATCACGATGGCTCATTTAACTAAAGCTCAAATATTTTTATATGGATTATAAATTCTTTTATTTATAAATTCTGCATTACATTTATGTAAAAATAATATTTTTGTCTTTATAAATATCAACTAAAAATATGTAAAGTTTATTTAAAAAAAATAATGATAAACGAGCTGAGTCACACGCTGACACTAGCTTCTTATGAGATGAGTTCGAGCTCAACATTTCGGCTCAGCTCAGTTTGTAAATGAGCCCAGCCTGAGCTCAACCAGGCTTGGCTCGTTTACGGCCCTAATCATTCTTCATCTTCATAAAATTTGACACCTAGACAAGAATATTACACAGGTATAAACATCACACCAGACACAAATTCATTAAAAAAAAATCATACTATTTTCTTACCTGGCATTGGTTTGGGCATTGGCATACACTAGGAGATTGCATATGTCAATTGCAAGATCCACGTCCCTAATCTCCGACAACCTATCAAACCAATTCACGAGAACAATTTCATTTTCGTAAACAAGACGTACGGATGAACATTTAGTACTGAATACCATGGTATGGTATTCGGTGCCCACTTTTCCAAAATGTGGGTATCGGCTCCAGTTCGGTACAGAGAGGATTTTGTAAAGAACACCGGTAGATTCGCTACTGGATACCATACTCCCCTCTCCAAAAATTTAGTATCAGTATTTTCGGTATCAGTAATGAATACGAGTACCGTACAGATAGATTCGGTACTATAATTAATACCACTTTTCCAAACAATCGGTGATTGTATCTTCGTTACCAATACCATAAAAAAGAATATTTTGTAATAGGCACCGGTACCATACCGGTAGATTTGGTACGATACTCGGGACCCATTTTTCAAAAAAAAATGGCATTGGTATTTTCGTTTACCTATACCAATTATGTACCAATACCAACATTTTATAACGGGTACGGGTACATTAACTATATATTCTTAGACCAGGTGTAGTGGCAACAAAATTTGGACGTGAAATCCCCCCTAACGCCCCAAAAACGCCCCAACACCACCCCAAGGACGTTATGCTTCAAAAATGGGTTGTGGCGTGAAAACTTTCACGTAGAAAACAGTCGTGAAATTGCCTTCTTTTTTCTCAGCCAATCACAAAGCCCCAAGGTGGAGGAGGAGCGTGAAACATAACGCCCCAGTACGTTTGGTCTTACCACTTTTTTTAAAAAATCGGTATCTTTCTTTTCGGTACCAGTACCATATAGATAGCATTTTGTAACAAGCACCGGTACCAATAGATTCTCGGTACAGTATCCAATACTCCATTTTCTAAAATTTCGGTATTCGTATTTTCGATACAGCTAACAAGACGTAAAAAAAATAAATAAATAAATAAAATAAAATAAACTAAAAAATGATACCCTCGTCAATTGAGTGGCTCCTCCGTCACAAGATTGCAAGATATAACCGCAAGAGGAAATGAAAGAACAATAGTTCGCATATTATTATTAATATTGTGATCTGGAGATTAGATCAGAAAATGAAAATAATGTGGCCTTGAAATATGCTACTCCCCCATTCCAATATTTGATTGCAGATAATGTGTGTTTGTAAATGGGAGACCCTGAACACTGGCGAGGCGTTCAGGGAGCAAATTAGAGAACGCGAGAAGATAATAATAATAATAATTTCTGTAATTCAATGAATGAATGCCCCTTTTGTAGATCGATGATCAACACCAAAGAACCTCCATTCTTTTCTCTTCGAACAATGGCTGCCTTTGAAATTTTATAATTTGTTATCAATTATCAATATCAATGTTCTTTTAATTACTATTTTCATATTAAATTTCTAAAAGTTGTTACTTTTAGTTTTAACTATCAACTAGGATTTACTCCGCGCACGTTGCGGCGCGCTAAACTGAATCATTCTTAGTTTGTTAATATTTACGTTTGTGCTTCGATTACACCGAAACTCGGCCTAGCAACCAGAAGAGGATACCTAAATATAATAACGTTAGCAACTGAAAGTGAAAACTAAAAATATAATGCGGTAGGGCAACCAAAACGGTATGAAAATTCACGCCAAACCAGTATACCTAAAAGTTTTCTGTTTCGCTGAATTATTGTGCACTCGCTATAACAAATGAAAAGGAAAACACAAAAAATATAGTCGTAATATGTCTAAAACGTGTTGGTTTACTATCCTTTTTTATAATTCAAGTTAGTTGTTTATATAAGAAAAAACCAAAAAAATTACCCAAAATATAAATAATAAAGTAAGTTACTTTTAAATTAAAAACATTAACCTAAAATATATTAGTTGATTTATCAAAGGTAAAGAAAAATAAATTAGAAAAATGACTTATTTTTTTTAAAATATTAATAGTTAGAAATGTGCAATATATTACCTGTTATTGCTACAGAACAGTAGAAGACCCCCACTCATTGGAAAAGAGTCAACAAAATGGCATTTTAGTGATTACATCTAAAATTAAGACTTGTTTATACACTGTAGTACTTTAGCAATCGTTTATACACTGTAGTACTGTAGCAATCACGTGTATTTTAATATATATAGTAAAATTTGGGAATGGTAAACAAAGTAAAAAACCATGTATTGCAATACCCGAGTCGAGTATAGAACCGGGTTTGAAGTGGAAGTGATCAAGCTTTTTTAGTTTGATTTCGTGTTTTGATCAGGTAATGTTGAATATACCTGACTTGGGAATGCCATGAATTTTTTTAGTACATGGTTTTGGTTTTCTAGTGTGGGGTATAGTTATACCCGGATTTTTTTATGCACCTCTACGATCTATATAAGATGGGTTAATAGTAAAGTTTTATAACTATTATGTTACATTTATGAAATGATTAATTAGAGGTGCACATATAAGGTATGAGGCGTAACTGTTTCAGGTATGGTTAACAAAGTTAAAAATAAGATACTCCAACACTCAATACATGTAGAACTGGATTTTGGAGAGGAAGTGGTCATGTTTTTCAGATTTTGGTCGGATAGGGACAGGTGTACCTGGGTTGGACGCAGTTTAAAATCATAGGGTATGGATTTGGTAAATAGTAATACTCGTATGGTATAATAAACGGCTTTGTATGAACCTCTTTGATCAATATACCATGGTTACCAGGACGGACCAATGGGCCAAGACCTAAAGCCAACGTTTTAGGCAACATTGGCAAATACTCATTAACAGTAATTGACGATAAGCAACTGATAATCATCAACTTAGCTCTCATTGACAACTTGCCTATCAGTGATAAATAAATAACCACTAATAAATGTTTTTGATAATTGTTTTCCACTGATATGATTGTCTAACCTTTACTATTACAACGGACAGTTTGTAACTGGAACATTGTGATGGTTCATACGTTGTATAAGAAAGGATATTGGTCTAGTTCAAGCACATTTCTTCGTAACAAATCCGCATATTCATTCTTGTTATCTTTTGTGAATTATCCATATGAACTTTCCATCAATATCATTAAAATATTTCAATTCAGAAAGGGGTGGCGACGCAGCTTGTTGCCCGCCTGTTCGTTATCTCGATGTAATTTTCTTTGTCCTAGAATGAAAGTATTATTAAAACCTTTAAAAAAAATCTAAAGATATCACAAATGTGAAGTTATGGGTTCAAATCCTTGCAAGTGCAAGGTAAAAGTGGAATTAAGGGTGCTAAAAAATTTGCGGTTCAAGAAAAAGTAGAGTAGTACTAGTAGGCAGGGGTGTTCAGAATTCAATTCGAAAAATTCGAAATTCAACTTAATTCGATTCGATGATCAAGAATTCGAATTTGATTCAATTTGATATTTCAATAAATCGAATACGAATACGAATAAAATAATACATACACACACACACACACACTTATAACTTTAGAACATGGGCTAATCTATGAATTTGACCTAAGTCATAAATTAGCCCATTATCAAGCCCAAGCTTAATTAAAGCCTATAACTTAAGCCTTAACCTTAAACGAACTTATTCAAATTCGAGTTTCTAATACGAATTCGAATTGAGTTTTTTCATTCGAATCGAATTGGTCAGTTTTTAATCGAATACGAATTCAGTAAAAATAAATTTATTATTCAAAAAATTCGATTCGAATAATTTGAAAATTCGTTATTCGATTCGATGAACACCCCTGGTAGGCTCCAAAATATCGGTTTAACTAAATTTACTCCATTTTCAATGACATTGCACGCACGAAAATGAAGTTTTGCAACGAACCCAAAAAGAACCCACATTCCAAAATCACAATCAGAGGCATAGAATAACATATACAGCTTTTATTGCAGCATTTGCTTTCAAAGAGTCCAAAGCCCAGATTTACATGCTTTTATGGCAACAATGATCCATGACTTAAAAGTCAATAAAGTCAAATGGCTTCTAGGATCATATAAAAAAATAAAAATAACCTTACAGAACAGCTATGCTTGTGATTTTTGGATCTTGGTTCGGAAGCCGAATCTTCTCCTGCTCACCGGCAATCTGTTGCTTCGGTGGAACCACGGCTACTCCTGACTGTGCTTCTTCTTGACCAGGATAAGATCTTGCACTCGCGCAAACAAGTCCTTTAATTGTTGTCGTAAGGTCTGTATCCTTCAATAGGGACTCCATGGTCACATGAACACCTGATTAATAGAACATTTAATTTCATCAAAGTTACAAATAGTATAATATTGTGCAAATATTTTAGGGCCGGAACCAGCAAAAGATTTTTCTCGCAATATGGTATTATACGTAATACTAATTTAACTTGAACATTGCCAAACATATTGTGCTGAGCAAAAGGGTTATACTTACGGAATCGCCAGTAATGCTTGGGGTTTGTAGGATCATTGATTGTCTCCTCGGTTGCAGGGCGTGTCGTGTATTCTTCTTTCAATGCTAATAAATCCTGATGAAAAAAAAATCATATACTTGAGAAAAAACTCATTTAGGGGGTGTTTGGGATTGCGTTTTGAAATGGATTTTTAGATTATTGCGCTTTGAAAACGCAAATAATCAGTCTTTAGTGTTTCGATTGCGTTTTGAAAACGCAGATAATCAGTTTTTTAGGCTACCAAAACGCAATAATCTAAAAGCAGCTCCACCGCTGCTTTTCCAAAACGCAGAAGCTGTTTTGAAAAATCAGTCCCAAACACCCTCTTACATGTTAAAAGGTGTTTTGGATGTGAGTCGTAAATCTAATTATATGATATTAAGTGTTGACGCAACATAATACCTGTAGAGGAAAAATTGCCCACATTGATGGAGATTCAACGTGTTGACGCAACACAAAATATACTATTTCTGGAACACATTTCTCAGGTGGCAGACTGTCAGAACCAACCATGGTTTTGAAAAACGAGCGTCTTCTATCTTCATCTTCTTCCCACCATGCACGTAAGGTAGAACAATCATGGCATGAAGGAGCACATACCTGCAACAGTTCACCGATTTATGATTTATTATGATTTAAAATTTATAAATACAAAATGAGAAGAAAGATGTTAGAAGAACATACAGTCATATAGTCATATTGAGAAGGAATACCGAACTCCAAATCAGCCTCACTTGGCATACGTTGAATACGTAAGCCTATTAATCCCAACTCCTGCATAACCTGCATTAAGTCATTTCAAAACATAAGTCATGATGAATAACTTTTAATAAAACGATAGTACAGAAGTTATTAAAAGTATAATAAAGAAGGCATACGGGATGAACACAAGAAGGAATTAGGCCTAGATCTTCTCCACAGGCTAACATATCGGATGAATTTAGAAGTGCAGGCAAAGTCTTCATGGCATTTTGGCGCCAAAGAGTCTCTTGTCGACGGAAATAGTAGTCGTAATACAATCTTCTAAATATGTTTTTACTGTACAAAACAAAAAATGTATTTAAAAAAATGCTAACGTTGAGAAAACCGAAAAAAGAAGGGAAGTTGTATATCTAACTTCTTTTATTTATATATAGAGTACCTGTTCTCGTCCAAATCCTTGAAACTTAATGTATCTTCTAGGTTAAAACGAGGATAGAAACTTTTAGCATCCTCAGGATCTCTAATAAGCACTATATTCTGCAAATAAACATTTAGACAATATAAAGTAGATATAAAAATTTCCCGTGTGTATTGATATCTTACCTGCACAAGATCGAAAAGATCCCGCCTTAATTTATCTTCATTTTCCAACAATAATTTTTTCTCAACAAGTGATTTCAGCTTGGCAACAATCTTTTTCTCTGTGTTACAATCATCCTTAAACTGCAATATTGAAGCGTATTAATTTACATTGACAAAATGGGTAGGTTGTCACTTTGGGTAATGGAACGAAACGGATCAGTTTCGTTGGATTGACCAACCCGACACACTATTTGTCTAAAAACAATCAAACGTTTTATAATAACTAGTATGTCAAATTATGATTAGAAAAAAACATATTATTTTAATAATAAACAAAGTGATTTAAATCTTTAATAACATGATTTAGGAGGATGAATACATTGAAAATATACGCCGGGCGGCTTACAACCCGTTTGAACGGTTAGAGAGATAAAACATATCCCAAATCAACATTCAAAAGTAAACGGGTCAAAATTTACAGTTCTAATAGTATCTAGAGAAAGTAAAGCACCGGTGCAAGGAAACTATACTACCTCATAATGATTTTTCTTAAATTCATTCATGAAATAAGAAGCTATGACTGTCCATAAAGGTCCAAACTTTTCCTGAAAAAAATCAAATAACTCAAATAAATATGGCCCTTTGAATTAATAATACAATTAGAAAAGGCGAAATTCAGAAATAAAGAAACCTGCAAGAACTCTTGAAGAATGTACGGTTTGCTCAGTCGATCAAAGTCCCAAATTCCTTCCTTTTCAAGCTCTTCCTACAATTAAAAAAAATATCTTATTTGTATCATCAAAGCAGCATTGATATCAATCAAATCTGACGAAGAAAACGGCATCTTAAAATGTACCTGACTGAGTGGGATAGATGGTCTGAATTTACCAACTAGACCTGTCATTGCGTGTGCCGGAAGCTCCCAAATTCTAAAGAATCCCAATATATGATCTATCCTGTAGGCTGTGAAATAGTTTGCCATCTTTCATCCAAAACAACGGGTTCGACAAAGATCTAATTAGCAAACACACAACGGAACCATGTGTAGTAATAATAAATAAATAAATAAATAAATAAATAACATCCGAATACGAAGTAACAAACCTGTGATAAACGAGCACGCCACCAACCATAATTGTCTTTAGACATTTCCTCCCAGTTGTAAGTAGGAAATCCCCAATTTTGACCATTTTTATCAAAATAATCTGGTGGGGCCCCGGTAGAGGTGTTCATGCGGAACAAATTCGGATATACCCAAGTATCTACGCTATTTTTATCGACACCTATTGGAAGATCTCCTTTTAGTACCACTCCTTTCTCTTTTGCATATTCGGCTGCTTCTGACAACTAATGATCCCAAAGAAAGTAATAAGATCAAGTTTGTTTTTATTACGCGTATTGTATATTGCGGAAAAACATATTAGACGTATGATAACTTACTTGTAAGTGCAAATGGTATTGTATATAATAATGGAAGCATATAATGTCATAATGGAAGCTGTCCTTGGACACGAGCTTTTCAAGCTGATGAAATTATATAGATGTTAGAATATCAACACATAACAATTATATTTTAATATGACGAATCTCATGACCACCTTATCTTTGGTAAATTCACTAAATGTGCCCCATTGGCTGTGGTCTGAGGTTTCAAAGAAATCTCGTAAAAAGCAAAACGCTGCATACGGTTTCAACCATTCCTGTATCATGCAACAAAAACAGATAAACAACATAAAATGAATAAAATACGAAAACGTTAGGTAAATTTTCTACACACCTCGTTTTTGGACAAGAAATTCTTGAAGGAATCAGAATTTAGTATCAAATCCTTCTCCAAATTGAATATCTTCTTGGCAATTGAAAGCTTTGTATTCATAGTAGCGTCGTAATCTACATTCTGCAATCGATAAATTTAGAACAATAGATAAGTGTTACTTCCTCAAACATCAGCATAATGAATGTAACGAGCAAAAGTGGCAGCTTATCAAGGGGGTCATCGAATTCGAGATATCAAATAAAAAAACTTTAGTTAGGAGTAAAGGAAATATGTAAGATAAATGTCAACATTTAAAGGGCAATCGTGTTGGACTCAACTTAAGCGTACTTTTATATAGATATGTAAAATGTTTAAATGCTAACTATTATGTAAGATTGATTCTTCTTATTTTCATTAAATACAGTAAATTAGCTCAGATGCCTAATGGGTCAACAAATTATTTTATAATGACAGGATAAATTCTAAGATATGGAAATGACAGAGGAACTACCTTCCCGTCAAGCTCTATCTTTGCCCTCTGTATCTCTTGCTGCAAAAAAAAAAAAAAAAAAAAAAAAACAAACAAACAAACAAACAAACACATAAACATAAGGGAAATGCCATTGTTAATTTGTTTACTATAACATGTTAGATCTATACTTAACATCATTTTACTTTATGTTTCAAGTCCATAACCCAATCTGATGTAGAGTTAAGAAATATTTCCTAAGTAACATTATTTTCTTAAACCATTATCATTTTTACCATAATATACTGTTACATCACGCAAAAGCATGTGACGAAAGGCATACAACCAATATCCTTGATACTGAATGAACGGGGTAGTGGGACCTACATTGATATCATCTGGTATATTGTCTGAAAGTCGCTGGAGTCTGAGGTATAGTGGGTGCAATGCAAATACAGAGAGAGAGCTGCATGGCAGTGAGGTCGCAATATAAATAAATAAATAAATAAAATATAAATAAAGAGAAGAATAAAAAAAATTTGTGTTAAAATTTATTCATAGCACAAATTTAGTAATCTACATACCTGTATGGATATGAATCCCACCACATCTTGTGCACAGACGTATCATTTATAGGCAAAAGCTGGAGTAAATGAAAACCAGAGTCAACGGCCCAGTCAACAACTAATTTCAGATCAACAAACTCTCCGACGCCTACATCATCCTCTGATCTCACTGAAAACATTGGGATTGCAACACCGGCACCCCGCCATGGCATTTCCTTAATTAAAAAGAAAACATAGCAAATTGACTACAACTGTTTTTTTACATATTTTAAAGGAGCGAAAATTAATCATCCAACATCTTACTCGCATCATGCCATCTGAAAGAATAACGTAATTCGGCCCACTGGCTGAAATGTCAACCGTTACCTCCCGATTTGAACCATATTCCAAAGAGAAGTTTCCATTTTTCCCATATTTACAGTATTTGTATTTTAAAGGGAAAGCAGCCTTTGGTACTACACAGTCTCCTTCCCAAACAGATTCACCAGCATAATTAAGTTTAAGTCCATCATGAACTTTCCATTTTCCCAGCTCTACAGAGCTGCCAATTACATATATCTGTAACAAAAACATGCGCCCCATTGAAGTTACATGTTCATATAAATGTTTGGAGTTTTAATAGGAAAAAAGTTACAATTACCGATGTTCCTTCTGCTATATTTGGACAGCATATTTTGAACTGGACAATAACCGAATCTGAAAGCAGCCGCATTTGTAAGAAGTGACGTTTCCAACATCATTATTTAAAAAACAAATTTTTAACCTCAAAACTGAAATTTAAAACATTACCATCTTGATCAAGCTTATTCTGAATCGCGCCAAGCGGTTTCTCAACAGCCAAACTGCTACTCTTGCGAAAGATGACATTCTTGAAAGCACTTTTGAAAGGAAGACCGTCACTACCATTCTGCATTCAAGTTCGACAGTCCACTAACAAAGTGTCATCAACTATATGTCGAAAAACTAATATAACAAAACACCATTTAAAAAGGCGTTTCAACATTTACCTGCCAAAGATCACGAAACTCAACCACCTTCCCATTTTCAACACCTTCCGGCACCACCAATTTCCTCTTATTTCCACCTTCCCACCTCAACACATTCTTCTGATCATCAACCACATAATAACTATACTCCGTTTCAAACCCCGCTGGAACCGTCAAACTCCCACCCCATATCAGTTCATCCCCTTCATGAAAAGGGGTCAAAAGAAGACCCTTCTTCACATTTCCAGACCCGAGAACCGGTTCAGACCCACCCACAACCAAACTCTGACCCCATTGAGTATAATAAGGTATTCTAAACCTCACATTCACTGATACCAAAGGCTTGATCTCAGAAAACAGCCCCAAATTCACCATTACTGATTATCCCCTAATCTGAAACAAATCCCACATAAAATTCTCAAGATTTCCAAAAGGGTTCCTTTATTTTGAACCAAAAAAGATTAAAAAAGCTAACTTTATTCAAGAAACACACAAATGAGATACACCCAAATGAAATCTATCAAAATCTTGAATAACCCAAATGTAATTTTATAAAATGGATATAAATACACAACATATTGAGATACCCATATCATAAAATGTTTGAATAAGCAGAAAGTAAACGAATTTAATAAAAATGTAATGAAATATAATAATGGGTCAATGAATGATGTAGTTAGTACCTTTGCTTGAATTGAGAGTCACTTAGTGTAGAAGGCGGTGTGTGTGTGTGTGAATATTAAAGAGCAGAATTTTGTGGAAGGGATTAAATAAATGAATGGTTGTTTTGAGTGTAGATTTTTCTTTGAAGAAAGATACAGTATATAATAAAAACAAAGAGAGTGGAAGTGACAAGAAGATATTATTATGGGAAAAAGGTTTGTGGCTAACCATTGCTTTCACGAGAGAGTGGGTGTGGGGCGTGAAACATTTGAACGTTAACCAAAGCTGCATATTTATGAGGCTTGTGGAAGTTTGAGCTCCCTTGTCACGTGTCTTGATAAAAATAGGCTTGAGGTGTGTTTGAAATGTGAAAATTATAGAAAGTAAAATGGTTAAATGAAATAATATTATATTATTTAATTTGTGTGTTAAAAAAAACTGACCAATACCTCAAACTCAAGTCCCCTACACCAATGGAGATTTTGCCGCCAAAGGGGCTCACGCCCTCTTCACATGGAGGTGGGGAATGGCTTTCACGCCATCCAGTGGCGGATCCAGGATTTTTTTCTAATAGGTTCACTGTTTTAGTCAGTGGCGGATTGGACATAAAAAATTTTCGGGTCGGTTCGGGTTGGGTCGGGTCGGGTATCGACGTGTGGTTTTTTCGAACGAGTATTTTTCCGTGAGAACTCCAACGTGTATCTTCGGCTCTTGCAAGTGACAATTCTTGATTCTTTCCACGTCCAACGTGTATTTTCACAACATTTATTCAATTTGCTAGTTCTTTGACAAATTTACAAATGTCAAGATGTTTGTTTGCAAGGGCCTCTATATTCAAAACCAATTTTTAGGTTTTCCTTTGTACCATTATGTCTTAAAAGATCTTAATATACTATATACCACCAAAATATGTAACTGGAAGATTCTGAATTATCGAGCAGGAGCAGCGGCGGACGGCGGTGGCCGGTGAGCAGTGGCGGCAACACTACCGAAGCAATGGAAACGACCTTCTCTACAAGAAAATGAGGCTTGAATTCCTTCTTTTTGTGATTTAAGTAGTTCTTTAAAAAATTCATGGATTACGGGCCATAATAGCCATCGCTAATGAGTTATTAACAATTTTTAGAAATATGTTTCTACAATATCCAAGGTGCTTTTAACCGTGTTCAAATAACAAATTTGTTGGGTATGCTATATAGTTGATGCTTAACAAGCAAGAAGAATCCATTCAAAAAAAAAAAAAAAAAACGTTCAAAAAAAACAAGCAAGACGAAGGGGCAGTCCAAGAGCACAAACGTCTAGGGTCTAAATGGGCACATCCCCTAGTTAAAAAAAGTGCAGACTACATGTTTCGAACCTGCAACCTACATTTTGAAAGGAGGAAGAATTAACCATTGAGCCACTCACATTACATGGTTATGGGTTCATGATAATTATTCTTATGGGTTCATAGCTCATTTTTCCTATATATTTCTACTAAAAACCGAAAACCCAATGGGTTCGCTTGAACCCGTACGGGCCTTATTAAATCCGCCCCTGACGCCATCCCCCCCCCCCCCCCCCCCCCCCCCGTTACTCTAAGGCTATATGGTTTCTCCCACTTCCCTCTTCCTTTTTTTATTATTTTATTTAATCTATTTGATATATATATATATATATATATATAGAGGGGGCGGTTATTGTGAAAAGTGACAAAAACGTGCGAAGTGTTACTTTGTACATGATAATTACGTAATGTTTTTGTATGTTCATGAAAGCATTACGTAATTATCATGCACTTTGTATATGATAATTACGTAAAATGATAATTACGTAATGTTTTTATATGTTCATGAAAGCATTACGTAATTATCATGCACTTTGTACATGATAATTACGTAATGATAATTATGTAATGCTTTCATGAACATACAAAAACATTAAGTAATTATTATGCACTTTGTACATGATAATTACGTAATGTTTTTGTATATTCATGAAGGCATTACGTAATATCATTACGTAATTATCATGTACAAGTGACACTTTGCACGTTTTCATTACTTTGTATTTGAACCTGCCCCTATATATATATATATATATATATATATATATATATATATATAGGATTTGGTTCAAATGAGAACCTTTTCCCAAATTGAGAACTAGAGAACCATTCTGGGCCACACATTTCTCTAAGGCAAAATTTTTTTTTTTTTTTTTTTTTGCAAAAATCGCTGCTTTATATGTAAGAAAAAAAAATTTTATTTTTTTTGTATTTTTTTTTTCAGTATACACATGTGTATAATTGCATTATACACATATGTATAATGCTATATACACATATGTATAACTGAAATATACACACATGTATAGCTGAAAAATGCTATATACACATATGTATAATTGCTATATACACATATGTATAATTGTCATATACACATATGTATAAATGAAAAAAAATTCAAAAAAAATAAAAAAAAAAATTTCCTTGCATAAAAATGTGCGATTAAAAAAAAATTTTTTTTTTTTTTTTTTTTTTGCCTTTATATGAAATGTGTGGCTCAGAATGGTTCTCTCAGTTCTCAAATAGGGGTTGGTTCTCTTAGGATCCCTACCCTATATATATATAAGACACACAACTTCATCTCCATTTCCCCCTTCCCTGTTTCTCTATCTTCATCCCGAAACACAACTTCATCTCTACCGCCCACATAACCTTCGTCCACCGCCCACAAATCCATTCGTTTTCTTCCACATAACCTCCATCTCCATCTTCATCCTCTATCTCCGTTTTCATCCTCCATCTCCATTTCCCACGAGTGATTCTCGATCATCTTCTCCGGCCAAACTCCGGTAGACCACCAGCGGTCCATTCTATTTCTTTTTTTCCAACGGTCCAAACCCAACTTTTACAACGGTCAAATCCATCCACCAATCAAGTCCATTCGGTGAAGTCGAGAGATATTTACCGATTGCACCGAGATTTTTTCGAAGGGGGGTGTTCCCGATCAGGGGTGGTGCCACCTCACTCCCACCGAGCCCTTCCCCGACTCCACACCAAACAGCCTAAGGGTGGAGAGTGTGGATGCGGGTACCACCCACGTGTAGGTGGTACGCAAGCATTAACACCGCCTCTTCTCTCTCAGTTGATAAAATCGGTTAATGAAATCGGGTGTCATAAGCTGAGTGAAATTTTGGTCGTAATGGTCAGATTTTTTACCGTGTAGACATTTATATAAAAAAAAACTTAATTTATTTCATATTAGAATACCATTCATTTCATCCAAATATATTAATCTTCACCATTCTTAACCCCTATGCATCTTAAAATCCATACAATCCTCACACACAAAAAACAACGCTGACGATTCAAACTCTTTTGGAGTAATCATTCCATCTGATGATGATGATGATATATTCTCAATGGATAGTAGCATACAGTTTTTGACAGATATTGTCTCGCAAGCCGTAGAACAAGACACTGCAACATCTAGTAGAAGATATTTGGAATGTGATCGTGAAAAAGGTCAAGAAGTTTAAATGCAAGATTATTTCGTAGACAATCCCAAGTGCAACGAAGCAATGTTTAAACACAAATTTCATATGTCGAAACATTTATTTTTAAAAATTGTACGTGACATTGAAGAGTTTTGCAACGTTACAAAAAGTGCACATCCGCTATTAAACAACTTGCAACAGGTAATCCTCCTAACAAGTACGATGAGTATTTATGTATGTCTGCACGGGTTTCGCGTGAATCTCTCCAATATTTTTGTAACACAATAATTAATTTATACGGTGAAGAGTTCTTACCTAAATCGATAAGCCACGATATTTGCGCATTTGTATGAGGTACACGGTGAAAGCCATCATTTTCTAGGATGCTTGGTAGCATTGATTAGACACATTTTGTGGAGATCGTGTCCTATGGAGTTGCGTGGCCATTATATAAGTGTTGATCACTAATACCTGACTATAATGCTTGAGGTGGTTGCCTCACAGGATTTGTGGTATTGGCATGCGTTTTGTGGTCTGCCTGGATCATACAACGATGCTAATGTTCTCCTTCAATCTCCAATTTTTTTCACACTATACGGAATGGAACTGTGCCTGATAGTTCATTTTACGTAAACGGTCGACTTTATAAACGTGGGTACTATCTTACCGATGGGATCTACCCAATTTGTTCAACATTTCTGAAAGCGTTTCGTAATCCGACTAAACTAAAAGAAAAGAGGTTAACGAAGGCGCAAGAGTCGGCACAAAAAGGAATGGTCTTTCGGTGTTTTAAAGTCAAAATTGGGTATACTTAAGCGGCCTTTGCGACAAACAATTGTAGGCAAGATTAGGGAAATTGTGTATGTGTGCATGTTGATGCACAGCATGATCTTAAAGGACGAGGGACGAGCTATATCCTCGATCCACATAAGGGATCCACCGATCGAGCCAGGGTTTGACGAGAATGCTCTTAGGGAAATGCGAGATGAAAATATGCGTTACCAACTTCGATACGATTATGTGGAACACCTAACATTTCTTAATCTACCACAGTTCGATGAGCCGACAATCAAGAGTAGTTTATTCTTCTATTTAATTTTCAAAAAAAAAAATCAATTTTAACTTAATGTAACTTTTTTATTTATTTGAATGAATTTTAGCTTTTGATTACTTAAATTGTATTTTGGAATTTAAAAAATAAATTTATTAGGGTAGTTTCCATGACCAAACCATACAAATATGTTGCTTTATGGTAGTTTTAGGGTAGTAAGGTAGAAATCTTAGGTGACAATCTACGATTGGATAGTATTAGACCATGCGTAGTGGGGGGCTTTATATATAAAGCCTCCCTTCCTGATTGGTCCACGTGGCTGCTGAGTCAGCGTGGAGAGAGAAACTAAAAAAGGGATGTAGTGGTGGGGCTTTATTTATAAAGCCCCTGTTTGTGATTGGTTGATTTTTTTATTTTTTTTAATCTTTTAATTCAAAATAATTAAAATAAAAGACAAATAAATATAAAAAAATTACAAATAATATTAAAAACACAACTAATATTAAAAAAAAATTACAAGTAATATTAAAAAAAAAGTTACAACTAATATTAATTTTCATCTTCGGATTCTTCATATTCGTCTTCGTCCTCTTCTTCTTCTTCGTCACCTTCTTCTTCTTCTTCTTCTTCTTCTTCTTCGTTTCCTCCTGGGTTTGGAATATACCGAACCGACCACGCTTGTTGGACCAAATCCGCAGCTAACGCGTCATGTACTTCATGGTCGCGAAGTTCATGTGCGTTAAGCACTCTTTCTTGCATATTAGCTTGCGGTAGATCCTGAACGGCTTCCGGTACGTAATTTTGGCATATCGCTTTACCTTCATCTTCTAATATCATATTATGCATGATTATACATGCATACATAGCATCTCGCAGCTTGTCTGTGGTCCATGCACGAGCAGGGTTTCTTATGTAATGCCAACGCTGTTGAAGAACCCCAAAACATCTCTCTATGTCCTTTCGCGCCGCCTCTTGGACCTTTTTAAAGTGTGCCCTTTTTTCATCGTACGGGTTACTAAACGTCTTAACGATAATGCTATACCTCGGATATATTCCGTCAGCCAAATAGTATCCGTGTGGGTAGTAGTTTCCATTAGCGTAAAAGCGCCTTTGCTGCCCTGCCAGAAATGAAATCCTCAATAATAGGCGACTGCTCAAAAACGTTTAAGTCGTTGCATGAACCCGCAACACCAAAATAGGCCGACCAAACCCAAAGATCGACTGAAGCCACCGCTTGAAGAATAATCGATGGTCCGTTTTGGTCACCACGCGTGTGTTGACCTCGCCAAGCGGTTGGGCAATTCTACTACCGCCAGTGACGACAATCAACGCTACCCAGCATTCCTGGTAACCCATGTTCATTCGTATGCACCTCGTAAATTTTTTGTAAGTCGTACCAAGTGGGCCTTCTAAGATAACGGGCTCCGTACAACTTTATTATTCCTAAAACAAATAAATACAAATATATATAAAAAATAAATAGAAACATATATAAAAAATAAATACAAACATATATAAAAAATAAATACAAACATATATAAAAAAATTGATCTACCTTGGCAAAAATACTCCAAAGAATCGCGTGTTGTTTTCTCGGCCATTTTTAAATACTCGTCGTTGATATCCGTCGTGTTGCCGTATGCGAGTATACGCAGTGCCGAGGTACACTTTTGAATAGACGTGAATTCCATCATCCCCCTAGCATCCGATTTTTGTTTAAAGTATGGAAACGCGC
The DNA here is from genome assembly GCA_028751855.1 of Ambrosia trifida. Taxonomy (NCBI): domain Eukaryota; kingdom Viridiplantae; phylum Streptophyta; class Magnoliopsida; order Asterales; family Asteraceae; genus Ambrosia; species Ambrosia trifida. Next base: position 44,641,292 of record CM054127.1, read on the forward strand.
TTTCAAGATCTCCGGATATACGTAGAAATAAACGTTTGCTGATCCGGAAACGACGCCTAAAGATCTTTGGGTCGGGGTAAGTCGGGTTTTCATCAAAGTAATCCTTCATCAATCGAGCATTCGCCGATACACGATCTCGTTTGTAGTACTGCCTAGTTTGTTTTGGAGGTGTAGGCGTACTAGTTTCTTCAAGATACCGCGCCGAAAGCGCTAGCGCACTCGTAATGGCATCTTGCTCCAACTCTTCGTCTGTGGAATAACCCTCGTCGCCTAGAAACTCTCTATAATATTCTCTCGCAATAGATGATGACGCGGGGGAACCCATTTACTTCAAATATTGGTAAATATGTGTTTTGTATATATATATGTGTGTGGAATTCAAATATATGTGTTTTGTATAATATATGTGTGTTGTATTTATATATAAAAAAAATAGCCGTTTGAAACAATAAAAAACGGTCACAAGACCGTTGCCGCCACGTGCCCTTTTTTCATTGGATGGATCAAAGTGTTTCAGGCGTTATTAATATAAAGCCCTTGCCCCTTTTTTGAAAATGGCGCCCCCTGTTTTGGTGTTGGGGGCGCTATTTTTGTCAAATTTTAAAAAATAAATTAAGCCCCACTACGGGGGGTCTTAGAATAGTTTATATGACCACACTCTCTACCCTAAGTAATATTATATCAACTAGTGGTATTTGTTACGGCGCGTTGCGCCTCGGTTAAACTGGTATTATTCCGTTCCAAAATCGCGTATTCAAAACACGCTTCCAATTTCAAATAAGGCAAAATTTACAATCAACACATTAGACCCTATTCTAATAAAGCTAACAACATCGTCTACTGTGCCAATAAAAAAAGACGCCAACTTCCGACGCCCTTTGAACACTCATCTTCGTCTTTTGCGCCTCAAAATCTGAATTAAAATAAGAAGCCATGGAAATAGTTAAGGAATCGATTGGATGTGCCGGTTGATAAACTTCAAATTTTGGTTTAGCAATATAAACATTGTTGAAGATGGAGAATATTATTTACCAGAAGAAGATGGATAATATTCTGGCAATATAAATGCATTGATTATATTCAAAATTAACAAAAAACTGATATAAGTGTTATATTCAAAATTAATAAAATGAAATAAAATAAAGACACCCAGTGTGCAGCACTAAATGAAAAAGGATTAACCAACATTAATTGTGCTAAATGAAAAAAGATTAACCAACATTAATTGTGATGAGTTGTTTAAGATATAAATAATTCTTAAATAAAAAGTGGATACAAAAACAACCAGCAGGTTCCAAACCCAGGTATATTAGTTAAAATCCAAAAAACCAAACCACCATACCACTGTCAAACAAGTGATTCAATTCAATATAATAGGTATTTAACAAAACAAAAAGGCAAAGAAAATTAAAAAAAATAAAAACACTGTTTAAATGCATTTGCCTATTAATAGTATGATAATCTCTACTACATTATAAAGAGGGAGCAATGAGCAAAGATTTCCAACTTGGCAAAGTTAAGATGACATTTCAAAAGTCTCAAGTGTAATCTCTAAATTGTTACCCCATTTCTTCTATTTATACCCTTGTGTACAACCTTTAATGCCAATAGTATAATTGTCTTATACACAATTTCTACCCCTTTAAATATGTAACCCTCATTATAAAGACCCAATTCAATACTACAAATGCCCAAGGCAATATAGCCTAGTGGCATCTTGGTGATGAGATAAGACTTAGGGACCATAAGGTCCTGGATTCGAATCTCACAAAGGGGGTTTTCTCATAATTATGAGTTTCCTCCTGAATTGGTGACTTGGTGGTGGAATATGATCGCGTGGAAACATTGGTGGCACGATGATACTCCAGTGTTCCGTGAGTGATTCCAATTTGTTGGCCGTTCAAAAAAAAAAAAAAAAAAAGAAATACTACAAATCCCTTCCATTCCCTCATTTTAATTCTCAATCCCATACCTTTATATATACTCACCAGTGAAATTCACTGAATTAATACCCATTCACACACCAATTCAATGCTATATCAGTTATACTCACAAATCTCTTCCTTCTCTCCTTTACATGGTCACCAATTTTCATTCTGCATCGTACATTTGTTGGTTCACTTCCAAGTTCCAATGTTTTCAGGTTACCTCTCATCTTTTTCGTACATTTATATTCTTGTTGTGATTAGTTTTTAATTTTATTTGTTGATGGTTTGAGCATATGCAACTTTTTTTTTTCTTTTTGAACATTTTTATGAGAAATATGTCCAAGTATTAGGTCATGTATCATTGAAGAATTTGATCGTTGTTGGTGTAATCATGGGTTGTTTTTTATTCAACTTCAAAGGATTTTAAAAATTGCCTTCTTTTGGTCTTGTTGAGCTTGCTATAAAGACCAGATGTAAGTTGTTTAGGTGTTTTATGTTATCATCTTGTCATAGTTGTCATAGTATCGAGTCGCGTCGGGTAACGGGTCAATATGAGCAATTCTATGCTAAGGGACTAAGGGTTGAAATGGGTCTGGTCAGGTTGCTTCGTAACGATGCTTTTAATTATTATTGACCTTGGTGATTGATTGTTAACTTATGTGCAGGCTAGTTGCAATGCAAGGGATTATTGCTGAGCAACTCGCGCCAAGGTCAAGAATAATTAAAAGCATCGTTACGAACCAACCTGACAAAACCCATTTCAACCCTTAGTCCCTTAGCATAGAATTGCCCATATTGACCCGTTACCCAACGCGACTCGATACTTAAATTGTGATCATTTTACTTTTGTTTATTATTCAGACATTCGCTGATGTAGATAGTAAAGGTGATGGTAGGATCGACCAACAAAAATGGAAAGAATATGTCGACAAACCCGTCACTGTTGAAGAATACGAGTCTTCCTCATCTAATGTAAGCCCTAAAACTTACATTGATGCAAACTTACCTTAAGTTAATATTTCATTAACTAAGATAATCATGGATATTGTTATATTATACTCACTTGCTCACCAACCATAGCTTACCTTATCGAAGTTACCGTAACGATGCTTTTAATTATTCTTGACATTGGTGATTGATTGCTAACTTATGTGCAGGCTAGCTACAATGCAATGGATTATTGCTGAGCAACTCGCACCTAATCTAAAGTCATTTGAGTTGAAGGTATTTGTTGTTTAACTTGAAACATGTTTGCTTAATTACAGTACCAACATGTATGCCTTTTGTTTCATTAGCAACATTACTTTTTTTCCTAATTGCAAAAAAATAGTTCATCTTATATTAATGATTTAATTTTATTATTTTTCTCTTTGATGCAAACAAATATATACGTTTTTGTATTTACCTATTGTCACACCACGTCAATGGCGGAAACATGTGGCGCAACGCTCGAAAGCATATCAAAGGCAAGATTAACACAAACTATATTTAATTAGAAAAGATCAATTTATTAGGATGTCAAAAATGAGTATCTCGTTACAATATTGCACAAAGCATTACATAAAACGCTGAACATTAAGTTTCAATGTGGGGGTATTTCCGTTTATGTTCCAACCCGATGGTAACAATGAATGAAACCCCGACCAATATCCGACATCCCGAATTCCACCGCACTAGCCCCATATCTATTCAGCACTTAGTTACCTGAAAGATATGTTTAAAAAGACGTCAATATATAAAATATTGGTGAGTTCACAGGTTTTAGTTTCATAACAACAACGTTTTCACAACCATCGACTCGACTCACTTTACCGTATAATTATTTTCCCATTAAATAATTATACTAGGATCTTGTCGATCGATATTTCGTTTTTACAACATGTGCGAAACCTGCACAACTGGTGGCCTTTGTAAGGAGTAGCTAGCTCCTACAAACTATGATGATGAGCAATCCCTTGAGCCCCATAACCAAACCAAGACTAAAATAATAATGCCCCGCTCCAAGTCGTTTCTCGGAACCCAACGACTTAATTTCAGAATACGTGCACCCCTGGCATACGCCGATGCATAATCGACGCTATCGATTAGGGGTGGGCCTTGTCAGGCACCAATAGTACTATCCAAATATTCCTTCGGTTTCATTTCCCTGAATTAATGGTTACAAAAGAGAGGACTCAACCCCGAGTGGCGATCACTGCTCAAGTACTCATCATGCCACTTATCACATTTTATCCTTTGAAAACATTTCAACATGTGACAACATTTGACAAACATATCTTTCCCCCAGTTAAAAACAGTAAAATGGGGCTGTGAAACTCACCTGTTGTACAGCGTACAATCAAATAGCAGAGAATAGCAAGTCCGTGGTCAAGCACCTACGAACGTCCTAGTGCGTGTAAGTCACTAAGTCTATAGCGTATGCTTTTCCGGCAAGTTGTACACCCAACTCCCAACACCACCATTTACATATATATAATTCCCCGTTTAATTAAACATATGTCCTAGGTCCGTTGGTGATGGATTACCCTTGTTACAAGTTATATATATTCGCGTTAATATTTCTTTAACTTGTATAATATTATCCTCGACTCGACTTCACTTAACGTATAATTATTTTCCCATTAAATAATTATACTTAAGATCGTATCGTTCGATGTGATATATTTTAACACTCGACCCGACTCACTTTACCGCATATTTATTTCCCTATTCAAATAAATATACTAAGGTCTTGTCGCTCGATGATATATTTTTAACGCCCGACTCGACTCACCACACCGTATATTTACTTTCCCATTAAGTAAATATACTAGGATCTCGTCGATTCGGTATATATATATATATATATTATTTACTCGTCTCGGTTTTCCTTCCCGTATATTTATTTTCCCATTAATTAAATATACTAGAATTTCGTCGAGCCAAATATATATATATATATATATATATATGTATGTATGTATTTTCCTCGTTAAGTCCATACGTTCGTTTAACGTTTTTAATCGTTAGATTATTTACGTTATATTTTCTCCCACGAATATTTTCCAACACTTAGGAAAGTGTTATGTATTTTTCACCCAAGTTATATATTTTAACTCCTTAAAATATATTTTTACTCATCTTGACGTAATGATATTTTTCTCGTTTGTCCGTTTTTACGTCTTAGTTCGTTAACACGTCCAAGTCCGATTTCTTAACTTATATATGTATATATAGTTAACCTTTTTCCAAGTCTTCCAACATGTGTTTTTTTTTTCTAGAAGTATTATTCAACTTTCTAATTCTCAACACATATTACTTGGAAGTTTTTATAAACACTTTTGTATTTATAACACAAAACTTGACAACTTATATCCAAAAATGTTCCAACACTTTTATATTTCCATTTATATAAATGTGTTCATTTTTATATAAATTCTCCCAAGTTTTAGTTTGTCTAATATTTTTATAAAAACCTTTGTTTTTATATAAATCCATATGTTAGAAAAAGTCCATATTTTTATAAAACTCCATTTTATAAAAATACACCTTTATACCAAATACATGTGTATGTTCACTAGCATTTACCACTTTAACAAGTCTTATATCTTTAAGTTAAGACGATTAAAGTCACTTTCAAGTTCATCCAAGTTTCATTAGCAAGTGTTACCCAAATCACTATTTTCTTCAAGTATTCATGATCTTAGTAAAAACTACAAGAATACTTAACATCCATCACTAAACTTTCGATTTATCCACACTAACTTAACACCATTTTAATCTTTAAAAATCATATGTTTCATTATTAAAAGCTCATTCAAGTTCACCCGTGTACAACTTGCTTCAAGCTAATAAGCATAAACTTTTTAAAGACAAAACAAGATCAAGAATACTTACAACTAGCACAAGGCTAGGGAAGCTAAAAATACTTGATTTTGATGGAGTTTAGTGTGTTCTTCCTATGTGGTTAAGCTCCAAGCTTTAAACACACAATGGGGGTTTGGAAGATGGATGTTTATGAAGGAAATTTGGAGTGTTTTAAACTTGAAGGAAAGTGTGTGGTTGTTCTTATTTATCCACGACACAAAGAAAAAGAAAAGGAAGAGTTTTTCTTGTGTTTTGATCAAGTGTTTGAGTCTTGTGATCTTTTATAATCTTATCATATCTTCCAATGATCTTTCAAGATCCATCACTAGATATTATATCATATAATAAGTTCATGTATGTACTAGGAGATTTAGATGATCTTGATGGATTGTTTTGTGGGTGTGTGGAAACTCACGGCCACAAGGGAAAAAAAAGGAGTTTTCTTTTGTTTATGAAATGTTGAAGTCTATACTTCTTATATATATCTTTCAAGATTATGTAAGATTCACAATATCTAAATCTAGTCCTTTATATCTTTCCATGGATCTATTTGTACAAAGATAATCTAGGAGATGTGGAAGGGATGGATTGGCCGAGATTTTTGCAAGATGTGGAGGATCTTAGGAGATCATACAAGGACACAAGAAATCCTTTCCAAATCTCACATATATTGCTCATAATCTTCCATAGATCTTCAAGTATTTTTTTTTTTTTTTTTTTTTTTGTACAAGAAAAGAAGATTTGGGTATAGTTAAGGGTTGGGACGGTTGGGTTGGGTATTTTGGTGGGGTCCCCAACATAAAACATTTGCTAATTAACTTGTTATGATTCACACATAACGTTCGGGCTTCGTTCGGGTTCTAATCGGATTTTATTTACGCATTATTTGGACATTATAATAGCCTCTAATAACCCTTAAACATAGCCTAGTTTAAAAGTTAGTTAGTTAATTAGGCTCTTGTTGGGTGAATTTATAAGTTATACGCGTACCGGGTGCGGTACGCGCACTTTATTCGTTACCGGGAGATTTGTATGTAAAGTTTTCACTTATGGTTTTGGAGTTCCAAAACACATTACATTTTGTGAAAATACCCTTTATTTTATATCCTAGGTGTCCGGGATCCTTTTCGTTTATTTAATTTTTACCGGGTAGTCACCAACGTCCGTACCGGACCAGTTTATTTGCATATGATCCTATCATGCTTCATCATTAAACGTGTGCATTCCTATGCATCTTATGGGGAATTTGCTATTCTCTACGGAATCAGTTAAATTAATCCATTTAATTTAAACATGCGCTTAAACTGTTAATTACATATACTAATTTCGTACGGAATCACATCGATTTTTGCCGGATGTTACACCTATACTTGAGGTTAAGCTTACAAGTCCCTGTGAAACTTCATGGCAAGGATTTGTGTTATTTTGCACTCTTGGTATCATGTATTTTTTAAAATATTTGAAATGACCCTTCTATATGAACAAAAAGATCTGACCAATGAACTCAAAAAAATGTTTATAACATTGTCGATAATGCGCTAACCCGTCTATGTAAGCAAAAAAATCTGATCAATGAACTCATTATCAGCCTTATGCGTGTGTGCGCTACATGCCTTACCAATTTTTGTTTTTATATAAGACGTAAATTGGCAGGCGTTTTGCTCTATTATTGTTCTTCGTGGTTCTTGATTCACATTGAGTATAACTGGTATGTAGGGAATAAGGTTTCAAGTTACAAGTCTTATTATTTACTTATTTTATTGATCCGGATGTAATAGTTTTAGCCATAAAGGATTTGTTAAATAAACTAAGATTAAAGAGATATAATGGGAATCATGGGTTCATATGTCATATTTAAAAGGTTTAAAGAGTATGCAATTTTTTTTTCATTTTCCGGGGATATCTCATTTGGAGGCTAAAATTAAGGTATGGGTGAAGAGTGAAAATGCAGGCATAGTCTTGAATCCAAAACAATAAGTTATTACTAAATCGGCAGCTCAAATCATTCATGATATAATGGAAATTAACTGGGTTTAATATACCAACTTGAATAATTAGAATCATAAATAGATGGTTAAACTAACATTTGGTTAGACAATACTGAATAATCTTAACAGTTAGTTTCAATAAACTGTTGGATTTGATTGGTCATATTGACTTGTAGTGACTTCAAGTTGTAATACCAACTTAAAGAGCACATCCAAGCACCTATATATGGTGTACGTATCAAAAATGTTTTTTTATTGTTTTAGTATAATTCCTTTTTTCTTATACAACTTTTACACATTTTGAAAGAGAATTTCTGATTCCCCCGTTTAGTGTAAACTAAAGACCCATCCACATATTTTTTTGTGTCAATATGTATATAGAACGTAACATGGTATCATGTAACTATCCTAATTAATGTTAGAAACTTCCCTGCGGTTAAGCGCGAGTGCTTTATATATATATATATATATATATATATATATATATATATATATATATATATATATATATAGGGGGAGGATAAATTGAAAACCAACTCGAGTTAAGAAAACTAAGAAAACCCTTGTAAAAACCATTTAAAATATTGTAATTTTTTTTTGAAAAAATTACACAAGGTAACATACATGTTTTTAATCGTTTTGGGCCAAAAAAATAAAAAAAGCGCCGAACGAATATTTTTAAAAAAAATAAACAATGCAAACTTTGTAACAACGCTGTTAACATATGTTTTCTGCTTTTTAACATATGTTACAGCGCTGTTAACATATGTTTTCTGCCTTTTAACATATGTTAACATCACTGTTACAAAGTTTGCGTTGTTTATTTTTTTTAAAAATATCCTATCAGCGCTTTTTTTATTTTCATTGCCCAAAACGCTTTAATACATGTATGTTACCTTGTGTATTTTTTTCAAAAAAAATTACAAAATTTTAGATGGTTTTTACAAGGGTTTTCTTAGTTTTCTTAACTCAATGGGGTTTTCAGTTTATAATTTCCCTATATATATATATATATATATATATATATATATACACACACACAACTTACACGTGATGTTTTTTTTTATCATTTTAAAGTTTGAATTATGTTCCCGCCTTGTATTGTCGACCTTATCGCAATGCACGGGTTCCATACTAATACATATATAAGTAGGGTAAAGAGCTAAATTTAATATTTTAAATAATGCAACTTTAATAAATATGTTGTAATCATTTAAAACATATGGCTTACTTTTATCCAAATATCCCATGATTTTTAAAAGATCATAAGTTTTTCAAATGTTAATATTTTTTTTAAATGTCACTATAAAATAAACATTTTATTCTTCTTAATTTGAGTATAGTATTGCTATAACCTTTTATTTTAATTTAACAAAAAACTATCATGGTATTAATTACCTTTGTCAAACACAATCTTATGAAACTTATAAAACAACTTATGCATTTTTTTAAAGTGGGTCATTTGGGGAGTGTTTTGCTAAAAATAGGAGTTCGTATCAAGAGCAATCGCATACAGTATGGAATAGGCAGTCTGAACCTAAACCTATTCGGTAGTGGATATGATAAATTTCACGACTCAGTACTCGGTTTATTAGTTACAAAAATTTTCAGCATGTTTTGTGATAAACAAAGTAACAATTATCTTCGAAATGAGTCGACCAATAAACCACTATGACACATTAGACAAATCCCACATCATTCAGTATTGTATTCATCCACATGAGATATATTGGGTTATAAGAAATGGTGTGCCTCACTTATCAACGTGTTTTAGGTGCAATAGGATTGGATGAGGGAAGAACTCTACAGTTAAGTGAAGGTTGTAAAAATCGTGATTAATCATCGATTAATCAGTGATTGATCGCTAGTCCTTACTTTACTGATTAATTTTGGGCTAATCACTCAATTAATCGGTGTCGTGATTAATCACCGATTAGTCGGACCAAATGGGTCCTAGTCGGACCTAAAAACTCAAAATTAGGTAAAAAAATGAATTCGAAGGGTCAAATCTGGAGCAAATCGATCAAATAAAACAAGTTCTTACCTCAAAATTGGATGATAATCCATGATTTAGAAGCAAAATCGATGAAACTCCATGGTGTATTTGGGTGGGAGCAGTACTAAGATGAGTTAATGAGATCTTTATCCGGTCAACCAAAAACATATTTGTGAGCTTCTTGTGGGCAAAACAACCAATATCAGTTGGTATGATAAGCAAGGTGTTACAAATGATATCATATCTCTTCTATAGTGGTTACGTTTACTATGGTTCGGAAAATTCATTGAAGCCGATGAGTCCCACATGGTATGTTTGCGACATTAAGGAAATCATACACCCTTATATTTTGTCATGGCCACATGAGAGATACTGGACCATAAAAAATATGTCCAACATCAAATTTCACCAACAATTTTTGGTCGCATTGGTTGTAGATGAGAAGAGAATTCTAGAATTAAGTGTGCCCAAAATGAGATTAGTACCATGATTCATGATTCTATTGAAAGTCTCCACCCAGTCAACAAAAAAAAAAGTATGAACTCCTTTGATCAAACTGGACAATATTTGTCGATATGTGAGGTCAGGTGTTAAACCCACTAAAAGAGGTGGTTGGGGCAAAATCATCATAAAACATGACCCTAGAGCTGCAAGCGAACAAAAAAAACATGAACAAGGCCTTGTTCATGTTTGTTTGTTAAGGAAAATATGTGTTCACGAACAGTTCATGAACACTTACCGAACGAGATTTTCTGTTCCTATTCGTTTGTTAAGAAAACAATCATCTTCGTGTTCATTTGTTAATTTTGTTCATGAACGCACATGAACACAAACTGACATTCATGAACACAAACAAGCGTGCATGAACACAACCAAGTGTGCATGAACACAAAGAAGTGTTCATGAACATAAATAAACACAAACGGACATATATTAACTTTCCAATGAAATCGAATTCACATACATATTTGTTTATTTATTTGGGTTAAATAAATAAAAATAAAATAATATTAACATAAATTATAAAAATTAAAAACCTTATTAAACTATCGAACATAAACAAACATAAACGAGCACGTTACCGAACGTTCACGAACATAAACGAATGAACGTGGCCTCTGTTCATGTTCGTTCGTTTAACTAAATGAACAAAATATTTTGTTTGTGTTCATTTGTTTATTAAACGAATGAACACAAACGAACTTCCCGCCGAACTGTTCATGAACTGTTCGCTGAAAGTTCTGTTCATTTGCATCCCCTACATGACCCCATGGAATGTTTTTCAAGTTGGGGATAATTGTTATTATATACTAGAGCACAGTCTAACCTAACATAGCTAATATGAACCTAACCACTATTTCGTGAATATTTCTTAATACATTTGTTTGAACTTCATTATAAACAAAACCTTTCTTCTTCGGTTGTTGAATCCAATACTGAAAATAAATAAAAGCTCATGAAGAAACACGAATCCTGGATTATCGTACAGAAGCTAATCTGGGTAGTGATTATACGAGGTTTTATAAAAAGGTGTGTTTATAAAAGTGTGTTGGTCTAAGGACAAGACCAAGGAGTTTAAGAGACTACTGATCAGAAGAGCCGATCATCTAAACGTTAGTATAATAAACAAGGGGTTGAAAAAGATACGAAGGAGTTCGTAATCTTCTTGATGAAAGTATTGGTGAATATCGGATGCCAACAAAAGGAGAAGGAACTCCTCCTTTTGTAGTACCTCGACGTCCAACTTTCTCAGCCCATCCTTTACCTTTGATGGGGCCCGGCCCAGTTAGAGGTGTCTCTAAGTTTCTGGCCCAAGTCCCTAAGTCCAATGGTGCAAGTGGGTTTAGTAAAAAGAGGGAGTAAAAAAGGGGAATGTTACCGTCTTGGCGTAAGTGTACGTGGCGTCCGTTGAATGGACGCTAGTGGGCGGTGGATAATCATTCTTTTTCTTGGAAACCGGGGTCACTTCAGGGGTTGCAAAAAGTCTTCTGTCAGAGAGATATCTTGGCTGGAAGGTTGCCACGTCATCGTCCTTTCTGGGTGTCAGGCTGTGAGCAGCCTAGGATTGGCCGAGAACTCCGACGGGCAGCTTGTAGCGTCAGGAACAGTTGCCTGGGGCAGGAATGTGTATCTCGAGGCTGCCCCAGAAAGCATCTTTCAATCGTGTTGACGAAGCTTTGTCTAGCTTGTCTAGGAAGCTTCGTAATGTGTCCGTCCTGCCGACGTAAAACGGGTGGGCAGTGTGTGTCTGACGTTTGACGGGACGTTTAGCTGTTCCGCTGACGTAAGACGAGCGGGACAGCGTGCGACTGGCATCTGATGAACGTTAGCTTTCCGCTGACGTAAAACGGGCGGGGCAACGTGTGTCTGGCATCTGACGGACGTTAGCTGTTCCGCTGACGTTGTTGTAGGTTAGTGATATGAGTGTTTTGGTACCATATCCCTTCAGCTCAATATACAATTCATAATAATAAAAGCTCAATGATAAAATTTCATCACATAAAACATAACTCAATGCTGAAAATAAATAGAAAACGTACAAACTTAAGTGAACTGCTCGTTCAGAGGAAGTTACAATAAATTTAGCCTTTCATCTCGTTCACATGCACCTTAATTTCGTGTACCAACATCAAATCCGCTGCCTTGTTCTGTTTGTCGAAACCCCAACCTGCCATAAAAAAAAACCCTCATCTTCACATATGCGACTTTTTATAATTGCCGTTGAATCCTCTTTTAACTATGACGGTGCGCCCTTTGAGCCCAAGCCCATGTGGTTTAGCTATTGACTTTAATTCTCATTGACTTTATATTATTGCAGCCCACTTGTGTTTCATAACAACCCATTTAGTCTATCAACAATCCAATTAACTCTTTGTGTGTAGTCCATCCACCGAATAAATAAACACATATACTGTTAACTGCTGTTTCTTTTTTATTCCTCAATCCTCATCATCACATGAGCCTCTTATCCACAAAACGGCCCCCCCAAAAAAAAAAAAAATTATTAAATCTATGAAGTACTATAGTTATTAGGCCATAATAATTCCAAACCAAACTAAATCATCTTATTCATTCTAGTCACTGTTGACTTCGTTATGCAATCTCATCATTCTAGTCACTGTTGACTTTGTCATGCAATCTCAACAAACATGACCTTCTTTATTTTATTTATAATTATATCTAAGTTGGTGTAGGTTGTGAATCATAAGCAAACATGGTTTGTAATTTTACTTCTTGATCATTAGTATCTTTTTCGTTATAAAATACAGTAATATATTTATATTTTATACTAATATTTATAAATTTACACTCTGATTAATACAACTTTACCTAAAATGCACTGATTAAACACTAATATATACAAAACTAGCATATAAACATGATGTGTCTAACCGTGCATCACCGTTTTTTCACGATTTACTTTTTGTTGCACTTCTTGTTCCTCGTCTTCAAACTCGTCTTCTTGGTATTCTTTCTATTCATCTATATCAAGATGTATTTAACGTGTTGGGTCATAGTGTTTTTAACATGCACAAACCTTTGAAACATATTGTATAACGCTATCTATACAAGTAGGGCTGGCATAACAGGTTACACGAACCTGTTAAGACACGAACATGAAACACGTAAACACGAACACGACACGAAATCTAATCGTGTCATTTTTTTCAAACACAAACACGGACCTGTGTATAACAGGTTAACACGATAAGACACGATAAGGAACACTAGTAAAACAGGTTAACACGACAAGACACGATAAGAAACATGATAAGACACGAACACAACACGAAAATAAATAGGTCTTAAAAAGATGTCGACATGTTATAGACACGAAACATGTTAAAGCCAAACACGAAACCTGTCAAAATCGTGTAGGTTCATATTAGGTTATCGTGTTCGTGTCTAAGATTCAAACCAACAACCCCTAAATCTTTTTTGTTCTCTCTCTGTCTCAAACATTTTGGACCGGTTCTCTTTTGGCGATTCAAATTTTGTTAAAAAGGTAAGTGTCACTTTAGTTTAATAGCTTATATTGTCTAAAACAAATGTAAAATATGTTGCATAAGTGTCTTATGCAGGTTTGATGAGGGTTGATGATCCTGTTGCTGAGATAGCTGATGTAGAGTAGATTTGGCATTGCTACATGAGGGTGGATGCTGTGGTGGAACAAGTTAATGTCCAAGTCTTCATGCTCGTGAACGTATTAAACTATTTGGGCCTTGCTGAGTGGTTTACGTATTAAACAATCTGGAGCCCAATGTTTATATTATCTTTGGCATTTAGTCCGGCCCATCTCATAAAGCCCAGAAGTCTTTTGCCACGTTGGCAATCTGTGGCAAGTAGCACAAACGTGTGTTAGCCGTTGATCTTCTTTAATCCTGATCGTTTGTTTAGGAGAGAGAGTCCAGCTGTCAGAGCTATATAAGAGATTGTGTTTCTATACGTCAATCATATATCTCTCGTTCATCTTTTGTACTCTCTCTCAAATACTCTTACATAACCTTTCCAGTAGCTTAGTTGATCTTTCCAGAGTTTTAGATCTGTAAACATCTTGTTTCAGATCGTTTATTGTTTAGTCTGGTTGTGTAGATCTTGTGCTAGGTTGTATTGATTTCTGGTTGTATAGGTTAGGGTTTTTCCCTGTATGTTTAAGAGTCTTTGTATGTTCTTTCCAGTTTGATCAATAAAGATTTAGAGTTTAAAGTTTTGATACCATAATTTTTACATGGTATCAGAGCTCTAGGGTTTGATCGCTCTCTGATAGAAGTTCTTCTAGAAGGATCTGTGATATCCTTCTGTGGATCTTGGGGGTTTCCGCTGGTTTATTGTTCTTGGTTGAATCTGGGGCTGATCGTTCAGATCTGATCAGATCTGAGTTAAGGAGCTGATATCTGGATTGGAGTTTTTTTCTTTAGCTTCAATTGCACCTCCAATCGTGTAACCCTAAGTGAAGGTTATACGGTTGTGGGTTTGGCGAACCCTAACTTGGGCTGTGCTTGGTGAGATCTTTCCTGTTTTTCCTTATTTTTTTTAGAGTTGTCTTAAGGAGTCTGTTGCCAGGGCTTGAGTCCCTGTTTAGCTTTAAGGATTTGTCTAGTTATATCTTAATTAGCTCCCAAGTTAAGGCATGCGCAGGCACCCTTGAGTGATGAACCTGTGATCTTGTCCCTGGCTTGGTTTCGCTAATTAGGGTTTTTTTGTTTTCTTGATACTGTTTTTGTGATCTTGCTATTTGTGATTGTTTGCTGTGCGTGTTTGTTCTGCTATCTGTTAGTTTTTTCTGTAAATCTCTTTGAATAAGATAATATGGATGATAATGTGAACCTTGGCCCTAATTTAGGTGGAGGTGGAGATATTATTCCTCCACTTCCATCTGAAACCTTGGTTAGCAAATTGGATGCTAGTGATCCATTATATTTGCATGCATCTGATTCAAGTAATCTTACCATTGTATCTGTTAAACTTAAAGGGTCAGAAAACTATTCGGTTTGGGCAAATGCTATGACACTTGCACTTCAAGTAAAAAACAAATGGGGTTTTGTGGATAAAACATGTGTCAGGACTGAAACTAATGAGGTATTAGCTAGACAATGGGATAGATGTAACTCTGTGGTCTTAACCTGGATTCTTAATTCTGTGAGTGATGAACTTTATATGGGTCAAGTATACTCTAAATATGCTAGTGATGTTTGGACTGAATTGAAAGAAACTTATGATAAAGTAGACGGTTCTGTAGTGTTTAATTTATATCAAAAAATAAACACATTTACACAAAATGGACTAACTGTTTCAGAATATTATCATAGATTAAACATCATGTGGAAACAGTTAGACCAAATTTTGCAACTACCCTCTTGTACTTGTAATGCAGCCACCAAGTTCAACAGTTTTAATCATATGATCAAATTAATGCAATTCTTAATGGGCTTAGATAGTTCTTATCAAGGGGTTAGATAAAATTTATTAATGAAAGAAGTATTACCTAGTGTGAAAGAAGCTTTTGCTATAGTTTCGAGGGAAGAATCCCATAGAAACTCTAGTGGACCTTCTAAAAAGAGTCAAACTATAGGTTTTTTCTCAAAATCTAATCAGTCTTTTGAGTCCAATAAGAAGTCAAACAAAACTTCAAACCAAGGTTTGAAGTGTAGTCATTGTAATAAAACTGGTCATACTATTGATAAATGCTTTGAACTTGTGGGCTATCCCTCTTGGATGAGACCACCAAGAGGAACACAAGCAAAGAAGGTTGTTGCAAACATTAGTTGTAGTGATGATAAACCTGATACTTCTGTTGGAAACTTGAGCAGTGAACAGTGGGCTAAGTTGTTGAGTCTGATTAGTGACAAGTCTAGTGAAACTCCTCAGAGTAATAATGTGTCAGGTAGCTTATCTGTTCCTTTCTGTGCAAATGTTCATGCTAAACCTATTTACTGTTTCCATGTTGGAAATGGAAGAATAAGGTTTGTATGGATTGTGGATTCAGGGGCAAATCAACACATGATAAACAATGAAGAGTTATTAACTAGCTATATAGATGTATCAGATTTAAACATTCGTGTTAAACATCTTAATGGAACTAGTGCCTTGGTAACTAAAATTGGAAATGTTGAAATTGGTAATGGGGTTGTTCTTTATGATGTGTTTCTTGTGCCTGAATACTCTGTGAATTTAATTTCTGTTCATAAGTTAGCCAAAGACAACAAGTTGTATGTTGGGTTTGATGAACATAGATGTTATATACAGGATTTACACACCAAGAAAATCCTGGTGACTGGTAGACAATCTGAAGGATTGTATTTTTGTGGCCAATCTGCTATGAGTGGTCAGGTGTGTTATAGCTCTAGCAAAGTATATGATTTATGGCATGCTAGGTTAGGACATCCTTCAGATGTTGTTCTACAAAAGTTAGAACATGTTATTGGTCACAAAGTTGTTGCCAGTGATAGTCCTTGTGATGTGTGTCACAAGGCTAGGCAACATAGGGAGCCTTTTCCCTTGAGTGACCATAAGAGTACTTGTATAGGTGAACTTGTTCACCTTGATATCTGGGGACCCTATAGAGTTCAAAGTAGAGAAGGGTTTAAATACTTTCTCACTATTGTTGATGACTACTCTAGAGCTGTGTGGGTATGTTTAATGAAACAAAAAAGTGAAGTGTTTGATAATATTGTTGAATTTGCTAATATTGTGAAAACTCAGTTTAGTAAAACCATTAAGTGTTTTAGAAGTGATAATGGTCTTGAGTTTATAAATAACCAAATGGTCACTTTTTGTAAAGCAAATGGTATATTTCAACAAACTTCTTGTGCATACACCCCACAGCAAAATGGGATAGTTGAGAGAAAGCATAGACACTTGTTGAATGTTACTAGATCTTTGTTATTTCAAAGTAATCTACCTGTTTGTTACTGGACTGAGTGTGTGTTAACTGCTGCTTATTTGATTAATAGGACACCTTCCTCTGTGCTGAATGGTAGAACTCCTTATGAATTGATGTTTGGTTTTGAACCCTTCCTTGGTCATTTGAAAATGTTTGGATGTTTATGCTTTGCAACTGTTTTAAATGATACAAATAAATTGAATAGTAGGGCTGAAAAAGGAATTTTTATTGGATATTCAAATGAAAAAAAGGGATATAAGATTCTAAATTTGGAAAATAAATCTATATTTTTTTCTAGAGATGTGAAATTCTATGAGGAAATATTTCCTTTCAAAGAAAAACATATTTTCAAAAACTTTAATGAAAACAGTTTAGAACATTTGAATTCCCAAAACTTTTTTGACTTGTATGAAACATCCAAACATCATGAAGAGCCCAATGATGATGGAAGGGGTCTAGGTAAGACTGAGTCAGAAACATATGGGTCACAGCAGTCACAACCTTCCACCAGTGTTGCTGATCAGCAACATAGTGGTAAAGAAGTTGGTGACAGGGCTGTGGATATGACATATGACAATGAAAATAATTCCAAATCTGAGGGCAAGGACTCAGTCAATTCAAATGAAAATGAAATTGAACAAAACACTGTTAGGAGATCTTCTAGAAGCACTAACTTACCTAAGAAGTTTAGTGAGTTTGTTCTTGATAATAAGGTTAAATATAGCCAAGTGTTTGCTTCTGTTTTAAATAAAAGTTTTGAACCTAGGTCTTATAAAGAAGCTATTAATGATCCTAATTGGATAAAAGCCATGAATGATGAACTTGAGGCTTTAAATAGAAACAACACCTGGGACATTGTAGAATTGCCCAAAGGTAGGAGTGTTGTAGGGTGTAAATGGATCTATAAGGTCAAGTATAAGTCTAATGGTGAAATAGAAAGATTTAAGGCTAGGCTTGTGGCCAAAGGCTATAGTCAAAAGGAAGGTATAGACTTTGATGAGACATTCTCACCTGTAGTCAAGTTTGTTACTGTAAAATGTATACTTTCTTTGGCTGTTAAACATAATTGGAAACTTTATCAACTTGATATCAATAATGCTTTTCTGTATGGTGATTTGAATGAAGAAGTTTATATGAAATTACCTGAAGGTTATTGTTCAAGTAATGATAATAAAGTTTGTAGGCTAAAAAAGTCTCTCTATGGGCTGAAACAGGCCCCTAGGATGTGGAATGAAAAACTTGTAGGTGTTTTGAAAAGTTTAGGATTCAAACAAAGTAAATGTGACTATTCTTTGTTTATAAAGCAATATGAATCCAATAT
This sequence comes from Ambrosia trifida, assembly GCA_028751855.1. Taxonomy (NCBI): domain Eukaryota; kingdom Viridiplantae; phylum Streptophyta; class Magnoliopsida; order Asterales; family Asteraceae; genus Ambrosia; species Ambrosia trifida. The sequence goes on from CM054127.1 coordinate 44,659,755, forward strand.
AACTATCCTACTTGTGTATGTTGATGATATTGTTTTAACTGGGTCTGATGTTACTGATATTAATCTGGTTAAACAGAGTCTAAGGTCTAATTTCATGATTAAGGACTTAGGAGAATTGCAATATTTCTTAGGGATAGAAGTTATATCCAACAATGATGGATTGTGTCTATCACAAAGAAAGTATTGCATGGAATTACTAACTGAGTATGGCATGTTAGGGTGCAAACCAGTTAGTAATCCTCTTGAACCTAATCATGTTTTAACTGCATTATGAAAGGATCATAATACTGTGTTAGAAAATATAACTGGATATCAGAAACTAGTTGGAAAGTTGATCTATCTTTCTCATACTAGACCTGATATAGCTTATGCAGTACACTATTTGAGTCAGTACATGCATAGGCCCACTGAAGGTCATCTTAGAATTGCTATGAGGCTGCTAAGATACCTGAAGAGGTCTCCTGGAAAAGGAATTCAGTTTAATAAAACTCAGTGTTTTGATCTTGAAGCCTACTCTGATTCAGATTGGGCTAAGTGTACAGAAACAAGAAAGTCTGTTTCTGGATTTTGTGTCTTTTTTGGTGGATCTTTTGTCTCTTGGAAAAGCAAGAAACAATCCACTGTATCTAGATCCTCTGCTGAGGCTAAATACAGGTCAATGTGTTTAGTGGCATGTGAAATTTTATGGATAATCAATCTTTTGTCTGAATTAAATCTGGATGTTAAATTACCAGTAAACCTTCATTGTGACAGTAGTCTAGCATTGGCCATTGCTGCCAATCCTGTATTCTTTGATAAAACAAAACACTTTGACCTTGACATTTTCTTCTTAAGGGATTTAATTTCAAGAGGGTTGGTTAAAACTTGCAATATTAAATCAGTAAATCAGGTTGCTGACATTTTTACAAAGGGGTTAAACCCTGGGCAACATGATGAATTATGTAAGCTTTTGCAAATGTTTGACCCATTTAGCTATTAAAATAAGGGGGGGGGGGTGTTAAAAAGGTAAGTGTCACTTTAGTTTAATAGCTTATATTGTCTAAAACAAATGTAAAATATGTTGCATAAGTGTCTTATGCAGGTTTGATGAGGGTTGATGATCCTGTTGCTGAGATAGCTGATGTAGAGTAGATTTGGCATTGCTACATGAGGGTGGATGCTGTGGTGGAACAAGTTAATGTCCAAGTCTTCATGCTCGTGAACGTATTAAACTATTTGGGCCTTGCTGAGTGGTTTACGTATTAAACAATCTGGAGCCCAATGTTTATATTATCTTTGGCATTTAGTCCGGCCCATCTCATAAAGCCCAGAAGTCTTTTGCCACGTTGGCAATCTGTGGCAAGTAGCACAAACGTGTGTTAGCCGTTGATCCTCTTTAATCCTGATTGTTTGTTTAGGAGAGAGAGTCCAGCTGTTAGAGCTATATAAGAGATTGTGTTTCTATACGTCAATCATATATCTCTCGTTCATCTTTTGTACTCTCTCTCAAATACTCTTACATAACCTTTCCAGTAGCTTAGTTGATCTTTCCAGAGTTTTAGATCTGTAAACATCTTGTTTCAGATCGTTTATTGTTTAGTCTGGTTGTGTAGATCTTGTGCTAGGTTGTATTGATTTCTGGTTGTATAGGTTAGGGTTTTTCCCTGTATGTTTAAGAGTCTTTGTATGTTCTTTCCAGTTTGATCAATAAAGATTTAGAGTTTAAAGTTTTGATACCATAATTTTGACAAATTTGTGTTGGACTAATGGTGAAGAAGGGTGACTGGGTGAGCAATTTTGTAGATCAGCAATCCATAAGATCTCACAGGCAAGGCAACTTACCTAACCTGCTTCATTTTGGTTTTCCCACCATTGGGTAAATTTTAATGATGTACTTTATTTAGTTGAGTATGATAGTTTGATGTGTTTTCTGATCCATAATGTGTATTAGTAGTGTAGAGCTGGTTTGATGAGTATGTATTAGGGTTATTAGTGTGATTATTTTCAGGATGAGTTATTTGCCAAAAAAGCCATTGGAATATCAATGGAGTTGGTGTTCTTTCTTGCTGTAAGCTATGTGCCAATTAAAAAAATATTGGTTTAAGCTATAAAATTGAACCATATTAATCACTGTATCGTAACCTTAGTAATCAAGATTGAGTGAATGAGACACAAAATTTCCGGTCGCGAAAGCTCGCTAATAATTGCCAAGCTTTGGCATATCCCCTCTTTTCTACCGGCCATTTATGCCTTAACAACTTCCTCTACAATCCTTTCACCCTCACTCTCTCATGAACCCTCATTCTTGCAAACAGTTTTCTCCTGTCACCCTACTAAGCCACTAAACACCACTACACTCCCCAAACGCATAGAAACAAAAGATATAATGTGAAGTTTTTTGTATCATGTGCTCATTAGGAATGGACAAGTGGCCTTGTATTTAATGGTATTAAGAAAAAAAGCACGACCCTAAAAGTGAACTCAAGTATGTGCTCCTTATCGACCAACTACTTCTGTAACGGTTAAATCGTTGTTTGAGCTTGTTGGATAACTTGTTGATGAGAAATCAACAACATTGAATTTCCTTTCTGTAAAAAATGCTGGTTGTTTAGGTTTCTGCAATGCACACTCCCTGCCCAACATTCGAACCACAGATGACATATCTGGTCTGTCTTCTGGACTTTGTTGAATGCATAACAAACCCAATTCGATTGACCTTAAAACTTCGGATGAATCAGTTGGTTCATCTAAAGTTGAATCCATGAGCTCCATTGACCTACCTTCATTATACATTCTCCATGCCTAAATATAATGTGAAAATAGTTATTTGATTGTAGTGTACAAAACAAAAGAGTAGTTTGGGGTCAATAATGAACTTACATGTCCAATAAGGTTATTGTCATGCATAGTATGAACAAATCCCCGGTTTCTATGCCCACTTACAATCTCCAGCACTAAAACACCAAAGCTAAACACATCTGACTTTGTTGAGAAAATACCATCTAGTGCATACTCTGGAGACATGTAACCACTGCAGTCGGCCAAATGTTTTAAAGTAATATAACAAAATTAACAAACATATTATGAATATATAGGTAAATTATGTAACTTACTATGTACCAACAACCCTGTCTGTGTTTGCTTGAGTTTCATTTCCTCCAAAACTTCTTGCTATGCCAAAGTCTGATATCTTAGGGTTCATGTCCAGATCTAGTAGAATATTGCTCGCTTTAAGATCTCTATGAATGATTCTTAGTCGTGAATCTTGATGTAGATAAAGAAGTCCTCGGGCAATTCCTTCAATGATGTGGAATCTCTTTGTCCAATCAAGTCGTGTGCTTTGTGTTTTATCTGCAAAACAAGTAGGTTTTATTTGTTCATATAGTTTCAGTAGATATGTAGTTCCTAATATTAATCAATGACTATTATATAATGCTGACCGAATATAAAAAAGTCTAGGCTTCTGTTTGGCATATATTCATAGATCAACAATTTTTCGTCTCCCTCTATGCTACACCCAAGGAGCTTAACAAGATTGCGGTGCTGAAGTTTTGAAATGCATATGACTTCATTCTTGAACTCATTAAGTCCTTGTCTGGATGTCTTGGAGAGACGCTTAACTGCAATTTCTTTCCCTTCTAGCACACCCTGAATATTACCATTTGTGATGTAAAAACTATGCAAACAACAAAATGTGGGTCCAATTTTTATCTTTTTGTATTAGTAGCATTTTTTTTTTTTGTGTGTTTCATGAATTACAATGAGTCTTTGTTGGATATTTGAAATACAATTCTTATCTTATGGATTATATATGATGGTATATCATGTTAACTTAGGCAAAATGTATGAAAAGCACTATGTACTTTTACCTTATAAACAGGCCCAAATCCGCCCTCTCCTAGTCTATTTTCCGGTGAAAAACTAGAAGTAGATTGTCGTATTGTCGAGAAGCTAAACAATGGTAGCTCCATGGCTTCTTTCTGGCTTTCACAGACTTGAACAGATTCACCTGTGCATTAGAAATCACAGCATCTGCTCAATAATTCATGTTACCCTAAACTATTCGTCATTCGGATATTGCTTACCTTCTCCCATTGGTTGTGCATGATGCCTCTTTCTCAGTGCATACCAAAATAACGCAACGCTCAAGCCTATAAGAAGAACTCCCAGAAAGACTGGTAATAAGATGAATATAATGTTTGTTCTTTGGCTCTCAGAAACTAGCTGAGCAACTGCATGATATTAACATAGCAACAAAAGTGGTAACTTAGAGATACATAATAGTCATGAAAATTAGTTTGTATGATCGGATAAATCGATCTGTGTAGGATGTTAATTTCTTACACCCATTTAGTAAGAGCTAGTTACCTAATTCAGAGGCAGCCATTCTTACAAATATATCCTGACCACCGTTGCCTTCCGTAATTACTCTGATGTCTAAGAGGTCACCAAACCAAAGCAAGCAGCCACTTCCCTCTCCTGTGATATTTGTATTTGCATAAGCCATACAAGTACAATTCTTTAGGCATAGTGCTCCGCATTCCTTTAAGGTCATGCTCATGTTAAACCAGGAAGTGTGCGTGTCCGGCAATTTTACATGAGAATACCTTATAAACCCATCCGTTAAATTTTTGCAATCCAATGGTGTTCGCCTCACACAACCACCAGACCAATCTGCTGCCTCCCAACCCTTTGGGTTTCGAGGTACAAATTTTGTCTCGTTCAAGCACGAACATGCTTGTGAGTTCTCACTGCTGCAGCTTCCATAAGCACCACAAATGTTGTACGAATCACACATCCCTCTCGGTAATTTAACAATAATCTGCCACTTTTTAGCATCTTCCACCCACACCAAACGTTGTAGCTCCCCGGAAGAATCCAAGAAGAACCTCGACACCACAGAATTGTTTATAAGATTATAAGTGAATGATACCTGTGTTTCATTAATAATCATATTGTATGTAAAGATTTTGTTCCGGCTGAACTCTGAAGCCCCACTAAACCGTCGTCCGTTCCATGGTCCTGCCCGGAATTTGACATCTGCCCCTTGTTTGAGTATGTCCTCAGGATAACCGAGAGTGTCCATGCTATATGTAAATTCACCTGGAGCTGGATCTTCACTGCTTTTCCATGACGATAAACGCCATTCCCTTCCAGTCAACAAATCCCTCCCAAACTTCATTCCAGGTAAAAGAGTATCAGTCGGATAATCAAAACTCTGCCAGATAATCTTTTTGTACCTGTCTCCCTCTGTCATGACTAAATTTCCGATGTCATCAAGCTTTGCAGTTGCATTTCCTGAGGATGTTGTGTTGGATGACCACAATATACTATTATCATTCATGAGGACAAGATTTCCTGGATGGACAATCCTTAACACACCTGATGATGGGACGGTGAGTGGGCGATCTCTGTTGGCAACCCAAACCACTGTTTTAACAGATATTTTCTTATACCAAATACCAACATATCTATTACCAGAGCTACCTGGGGTGAAAAAGCCCAGTTCAAAGGTTCCATCCGGTGAGACCAATGTGTCTTTTTCTGTCAACAACTGTGAATCCGAAATGAAATTGATTTCGGCGGTATAGATTATCTGAATATGGAGTGAAACAAGTAAAAGAAAAAACATAGCTACTCCCTCCATTCAGATTTAAGTTTCCTTTCAATCTTCTGATAATTTTCCTTGTATTTTTTTTTTTTTTTTTTTGTTATTCCTAGGTGTCATATATATATCTAGCATGTGATTAAGTGTTTTTTTCACCTACCACAGTACATGGTACCTATGCAGTATTCAATGAGCCATTAATTGCTATGCATTATTAGTCTCATATTTTGATAAATCCTAAAAATGTGATTATGACATGACATACAATGAAGAGGAAAATAATTCGTCTTTCTTTCGAATTGAACTTTATGATTCCGTGAGTCCTTTAGTTTTGTTTGATGTCTTGTTCCCTGTATCCTGGGTCACACGGCATGATATTACTTTATCCATAATCTGCAATATTTGTATTTGTGGCTCTAATTACTTCATCTACATACTGGTCAAGTCTAGTTGTTGGGAAGCATGTGTCCTAAGAAATACTTAGACAATTAAAGGAGTAAGAATAATAAGAACCCGTGATATATCATATACATACATCATGATTCGCTAAATCAATTTGACTGGGTAACGTCCATGTGAGAAACTTTATTAATTACAACTAAATGAGAGGTATGTTTATGTTAGCCCGGTTAGTTAATAACTTGACCCTTATGCTTAGTTAACCGAAATTTTCATAATCGAGCACATCATCCCAGTATTTGTTAGAAGGATTTAATCAAGAAATCATAGGAAATATAAAAGTCAAACCAAAAGTCAAACTGAGAAGAAAAGGCGCCAAAATATCTTAACAGTTGTGTCGGTTATTTAGTTATGTCGGTTAATGTAGATAACGGTTTAGTAACCGCCTTGTACTTGGGTATAAATACCCCTACTATGTATCATTTGTTTTTATGGGAATATTATTATAAGTATGTATGTCAAGTTTGTTCCCATCCTCTGTTTCGTATGAGAGTCCCTGCACATACATCATGATGTGCATACTCATTGTTCATCAATCTATAAACCAAGTATTATGAAGGCAAAACAGGGAAATTAACAATTGGTATCAGAGCGAGACGCTCTTGGGAAGATAGAGACGAAGAAGAAGAAGAACCTGTGAACAAAAAGTCCGATCCCCTGTTTTGCAAAAATCTGATTGGAAGTTATTATAAGCGAAATCGAACAACAGAGATTGTTTGTTTGAGTCACACTTGGTTATTGTTATCGTAGTAATCAGAAGAGATGCAGTCAAGAGGCCTTAACAGATTTAAAAGAAAAAAACGCAGAAATCGTTTTCCGACAAGGCAGAAAACAACGAAAGTTTCGATCAACAACCGTAGTTTATTCGATATTAGAGAAATCAGAAGATGTTTATTGTGCGGAGACAGAAGACGAGTGTAGAGGAAGGCACCGTTAATCTCGAAGATGTTGATACAATTGGAAGAAAAGACGAGTATGCGTTATTTCCTAGTTGTTTGTCCGATCATGATGATCGTAGAAGAAAGGCCAAAATGGCAGAAACCGTAAAGGTTATGGATTGTGATAATCCTTTTAACATCAATTTCTCAAAGTTTAATATCGGATCATCATCAAAGATAGGATGTTTAAGAAACGGTTCAAGAAGGAAAAGATGATCGAAAGAAGAAGAACATGACTGCACATACGAGGATGAACAACGAACAGAGTAAACAAGATTAGATTTCTTGATTAGGGGCGAGAATGTTAGAAGGATTTAATCAAGAAATCATAGGAAATATAAAAGTCAAACCAAAAGTCAAACTGAGAAGAAAAGGCGCCAAAATATCTTAACAGTTGTGTCGGTTATTTAGTTATGTCGGTTAATGTAGATAACGGTTTAGTAACCGCCTTGTACTTGGGTATAAATACCCCTACTATGTATCATTTGTTTTTATGGGAATATTATTATAAGTGTATGTATGTCAAGTTTGTTCCCATCCTCTGTTCCGTATGAGAGTCCCTGCACATACATCATGATGTGCATACTCATTGTTCATCAATCTATAAACCAAGTATTATGAAGGCAAAACAGGGAAATTAACAGTATTTATGTGTAGTTGGTTGTTAGTATGAAATTGGCTTTTGAAGAAGCCCCCAAACTGAACAATGCCTAAAATCAATCAACTACCTAACTACATTAGTGTTGACCCCCTTATTAAACAAGGAAATAACAATATAACATACATATATACATATATATATATATATACATAGACTCATATTAGATTCCTGAAAACAAAAAAACAACGTGAATTATAGCTAGCAAAAACAACAATAGCATTAAACAATGCAGTAACTCATGAGCATCTATTACTAAAATTGCCATAACTCTTTGTAAGAAACTATAACCAGCATCTGGGGCATTCAAATACATATATACATCATATATTTAATTTGGTTAACATCTGAACCTTCAAATTCTTGTTGAACAAACGCCCATCCGGCTCAAAATCTGTTTGTTTTGAGTTTAATGCTCAACATTAATATATGTATGCGCTTGTTAACGAGCAACTACCTCTGTGACAGTAAATTCATTGGTTGAGCTTGTTGGATTAGTGCTTGAAGAGAAATCAGCACTAATAAACTTCCTTTGATCTGTATACAATGCTGGTTGTTTAGGTTTCTGGAATGCACCCTCACTACCCAACATTCGAACCACAGATGACATATCTGGCCTGTCTTCTGGACTTAGTTGAACGCATGACAAACCCACTTCGATTGATCTAAGGACTTCGGATGAATCACTTGGTTCATCTAACGTTGAATCCATGAGCTCCATTGACCTACCTTCATTGTACATTCTCCATGCCTGAATACAATGTGGAAATAGTTATCTGGATGTAGACTACAAAACAAAAGAGTAGTTGGCCAGAAACAAACTTACATGACCAATAAGGTTATTTCCATTCTTAGGATGAACGAATCCCCGGTTTCTACATCCACTTACAATCTCCAACACCAAAACACCAAAGCTAAACACATCCGACTTTGTTGAGAAAATACCATCTTGTACATACTCCGGAGACATGTAACCACTGGAGTTGGCAAAATGTTTTTTAAAGTAATATAACAAGCTTAAGAAATATACAATGGATATACAGTAGGATTTTGTAACTTACAATGTACCCACAACCGTGTTTGTGTTTGCTTGAGTCTCATTTCCTCCGAAGCTTTTTGCTATGCCAAAGTCTGATATCTTAGGGTTCATATCCAGATCTAGTAGAATATTGCCTGCTTTAAGATCTCTATGAATGATTCTCAGACGTGAATCTTGATGCAAGTAAAGAAGTCCTCGGGCAATCCCTTGAATGATGTGGAATCGCTTTGTCCAATCAAGGAGTATGCTTTTTGTTTTATCTGCAAAACATGAAGGTTTTGTTGGTTCTTTATAGTTTCAATAGATAGAGAGTTCATGATATTCATCTATGGCTATCATATGATGCTGACCGAATATGAAAAAGTCTAGGCTTCTGTTTGGCATGTATTCATAGACCAACAGTTTCTCGTCACCATCTATGCTACATCCGAGGAGCTTAACAAGATTCCGGTGTTGAAGTTTTGAAATGCAGATGACTTCATTCTTGAACTCCTGAAGTCCTTGTGTGGAAGTCGTGGACAGACGCTTAACTGCAATTTCTTTCCCTTCTAGCACACCCTGAAGATTACCATTTGTGATGTGAAAAACCATAAACATCAATGTGTGGCTTCCATTTTTATCTTTTTTTAAGTGCCATGATTATATATAATACAAATATCAGTTTTTTTTTTGTCATGTTTTATGATTTACAGTGTGCTTGAAAATAACTTTATATTTATACCTTATAAACAGGCCCAAATCCACCCTCTCCAAGTTTATTGTCTGGTGAAAAATTAGCAGTAGATTGTGCTACTTCTGAGAAGCTAAATATGCCTTCTTTCTGGCTTTCACACACATTCACAGATTCCCCTATGTATTAATAAGACAAACTTTAATATCACAGAATCTGCTGAAAATATTCATGTTACTCTACACTACTCTGCATACAGATCAATATTGCTTACCTTGTCCCATTGGTTGTGCATGATGCCTATTTTTCAATGTATAGCAGAACAATGTGGAGCTCAAGCCTATAAGAAGAACTCCCAGAAAGACAGCTAATACGATGAATTTGTTGTGTGTTCCTGAGTGGTTCTCGGAAACTAGATGAGCAACATCATATTAATGTTAGGATATAACTAAAATGGCGAGTTAGCCTTTAACAAGGTATTGGAACGCATATTATTAATTGGGTTTATTAATACTGAGTCCACTGCCCGGCTAAGTATCTAGGATTTCCTTCCATCTTAATATATTGTAATCACCTATTGAATGAAATTTAATTCAGTCTTTCATAATCTTACATGACCACACCTAACCTGGCCCGTGGCTTCAATACTAATAAACCCAATTAATACATGTTCCAATACAAGTTACAACTAACATAGCGACAACATTGGTAAGTATTTAGAGAGATACATAATAGCCAAGAAATTAAGTAAGTTTGTACGATCGGTTATATAGATCAGTGTAGAACCTGAATTTCTTATAAAAGACCCATTTAGATTAGTTTTGGTGTTAGAATGTATAACAAAATTTAGTTGAAGGGGGTTACCTAATTCGGAGGACGCCATTCTTACAAATATATCCTGACCACCGTTTCCATCAGTGATTAATCTGATGTCTTTGAGGTCATTGAACCAAAGTAGGCAGCCACTTCCCTTCCCTGTGATATTTGTATTTGCATAAGCCATACAAGTACAGTTCTTTAGGCATACCGCTGCGCATTCCTTTAGGGTCATACTCATGTTATACCAGGAAGTATGTGTGTCCGGCCATTTTACATTCGGATACCTTATAAACCCATCTGCTCCATTTTTGCAATCCAATCGTGTTCGCCTCACACAACCACCAGACCAATCTGCTTGATTCCAACCCATTGGGTTTCTAGGCACAAATGTTCTCTCGTCCAAGCACGAACATACCTCTGTGCTCGCAGTGCTGCAGCTTCCATAAGCACCACAATTGTTGTAAAAATCACAGTCTCCTCTTGGTAATGTAACTGTAACCTGCCATTTTTTAGCATCTTCCACCCACACCGTACGTTGTAGATCCCCAGAAGACATCAAGGTGAACCTTGTTACAACAGAACTGTTTACAAGATTATAAGTAAAAGCTGCCATTGTTTTATTTATAACCATATTGTATGTAAAGATCGTGTTCTGGTTGAACGCTGAAGCCCCACTAAACCGTATACCATTCCATGGTCCAGCCCTGAATTTAATGTTATATGGGCCTTGTGTGAGTATGTTCTGAGGATAACCATGTGTGTCAACACTAAAAGTATATTCACCTGGAGCTGGATCTTCACTACTTTTCCATGACGACAGATTCCAGTCCTTTCGCGCCAACAAGTCCCTCCCGAACATCATGCCAGGTAAATGAGTATCAGTTGGATAATCAAAACTCTGCCAGACAATCTTTTTGCTGTCTCCGTCTGTCATGACTAAATTTCCGGTGTCATCAAGCTTTGCAGTTGCATTTCCTGAGGATGTTGTGTTGGATGACCACATCATACCATTGACATCGTCTATGAGGACTAGATTTCCTGGATGGACAATCTTTAACACGCCTGATGATGCGACGGTGAGTGGGCGATTTCTGTTGGCAACCCAAACCACTGTTTGGACAGATATTTTCTTATACCAAATACCAACATATCTATTCCCAGAGATACCTGGCTTGAAAAAGCCCAGTTCAAAGGTTCCACCCGGCGAGACCAACGTGTCTTTTTCTGTCAAGAACTGTGAATCCGAAATTATGTCGAATTCGGCAGTATTGATCTTCTGAATATGGAGTGAAACAAGTAAAAAAACAAAGAGAGCTATTTTCCCCATTGAAATATGATTTTCCTAACAAGGTTTGGATAATTTTTATTGTATCTTGTTTATGGTTCGTGGCTATTGATGCAAGTGTGTTCTTTTTTCACCTACCATAGTATCTGTTACCTGTGCACTACTAAATGAGCATTAATTGATGGGTAGCCATCATAAGTATGATACATGTGATATGATGACAGTTGACACAGGATAATAAAGATGAATTAAAGTTTATGGTTCCATCACTACTACATTTTACTTTTATTTAATCAAATATTCATCATGTGTTGTTCCTTGTATCCTGGGTAACACGGCAAGGATTACTTGGTGTATAAAAGCTGGGTTCTTGGAGGCAGCCAAAACGTAACCTTTCATAGTGACCTGATAATCGTGTAACATGTTTAAAAGTTTTGATGTTAGCTTATGCTGGGATACCTGCAAGTTTCGGGTAAAAAAATTAGTTTATTAAAAACTAGCTTTTATCCCGGGAGCGTCCCGGTGTTGAAAAATATAACAATTCTAATAATACTAATACTAATAGTAATAATTATTACACTTGTAATTAAATAAATAAAAAAATAACCTTGCTATAAGGTGACACCATGTGTTGCAGTGTTGCACGATTCTTTCTCCTAGCTTCTCTTGATGAAGTATACCTATGCATCTTTATAATAGTAAAATTCCAATGAAAGCATGACGATTGAGCTGAATTTCAACATCGTAGATAAGAACCTGGTTTAAAAGAAAAAACATTATTAATAAATAACCTGAACACTTTGTATTTTTTTTTTCCTGTATGAACGAAACCCCACAAAAAATAGTCGTTTTTTTTCTCCGTTTTTTATATAGCACTATGGTACTCGTTGGAAAGATAATAAAACGCTCGTTAATTTGGTGTAATTTTTTTCTTTAAAAAATCTCGTATATAAGAGATAACGTTTAAAAATTACGGGAGAAAACATAAGAGAGAAAAATTTAAATTTGTTTTTAAATTCTTTTTTCATAAAATAACTCAATTTAAATTTAGTAGATTAGGTTTTATATTATTATTTATTTATTTTTTATTTGCCACATGGCATGACACATGGCACACCCAATGAGGAGAATGTCTCCTTGAATGTCATGTCATTAAAATGACTTTCTTATGCCTTCATTGAATGACAACTAATCAATCTTTAATTATTTTATTATAAGTTATTATAGATAAAATATCTAATATGACAACATAATTAATGACTTGCCAATGTATGATTAATGAATATTATTATTATTATTATTATTATTATTATTATTATTATTATTATTATTATAAACAAATCTCTGCCATAAGTTATCATATTCTAATACAAAAAAAGGGTAATTGGGTCGGGTATCACCTAATCCCAGGCCCGACCCAAACCCACAATTTTTTTTAAACTAATTCCAAACTTGACACAATACCCGTCAGGTTAGAAAAAATAGTCGTTTTTTTTTCTTCGCTTTTTATATAGCACTATGGTACTCGTTGGAAAGATAATAAAACGCTCGTTAATTTGGTGTAATTTTTTTCTTTAAAAAATCTCGTGTATAAAAGATATTAACGTTTAAAAGCTATGGGAGGAAACATTAGAGATAAAAATCTAATTTTAAATTTTAAATTATTATTTTCCTAAAATAAAGGCATTGCCACATAGGATGAAACATACACACTCAAAGTAGGGTTATTCTGAAATGAGGGGCTGGACCTTAGGGGGGCCGGGGACCGGACCTGTAGGGTGCGGGGCTTCGTTATGGGTGTGTACTGTTGGCCGTTCAAAAAAATAAATAAAGAGAATACACTCTTTGAATGCCATGTCATTAAAATGGCTTTGGTTTATTATATGTATAGATACCGGTTGGGTATACCATCACAAAACCCGCCGGGTAACTATTAAATAATTTAACTTTAGATATGTATTAGAAAATGTCATTCAAATTTGAATACTAATTCGAAAATAACCCTTAATCAGTCTAATTTTTATATTCTTTTATTTTTATTTATTTTACCCGATATATATATATATAGGAAAATTATAAACTGAAAACCCCCTTGAGTTAAGAAAACTAAGAAAACCCTTGTAAAAACCATCTAAAATTTTGTAATTTTTTTTGAAAAAAATACACAAGGTAACATACATGTTTTCTTAACTCAAGGGCCAAAAAAATAAAAAAAAGCGCCGAACGAATGTTTTTAAAAAAAATAAACAACGCAAACTTTGTAACAGCGATGTTAACATATGTTAAAAGGCAGAAAACATATGTTAACAGCGCTGTAACATATGTTAAAAAGCAGAAAACATATGTTAACAGCGCTGTTACAAAGTTTGCGTTGTTTATTTTTTTTAAAAATATTCGTTCGGCGCTTTTTTTATTTTTTTGGCCCAAAACGTTTAAAAACATGTATGTTACCTTGTGTATTTTTTTCAAAAAAAATTACAAAATTTTAGATGGTTTTTACAAGGGTTTTCTTAGTTTTCTTAACTCGAGTGGGTTTTCAATTTATCCTCCCCCTATATATATATGATTGAGATCAATTAGGAACCAACACCATAGTTAGGAACCTTATGAACCAATCTTAGCTCTCCATCTTTGATTTTGATCTAAGGGGTATTAGTATAATTAGACAATTATGTAATTATCTTTTTATTTAATTATGTATTTTATTATGGCAGTTTCTTTTTGCATTCAAACGATTTTCTTTGGAATGAGATTTGGTTTCCTTAAATCTCTCAACCATTATTATCTCTAATTCATATAATATACAAAATCGATCATAGCAATCGTCGATTTATACTCTAATCGATTGAAAAAAAATTCCAACGATTTCTACTCTAATTGATTGAAAAAAAAATTCCAACAACAGAAACAAATAATCGATTTACGATTCATCATCTAGTTATGGATAATAATTCTATACGTGAAAACATTAAATCACAATCTCATGCGACAGAAGATCATGAAACACCCTCACAACCTTTGTTTGTGTTGGATGATTTTAAACAGTTTGTTTGTATTGGACGTGCGAACCAAATAAGCGACAGTCGTAATTATTCTTTTTTTTCGTTTGTTTTTCATACAATGTATAGTAGGCAGAACGATTTAGTTTGTTATATAATATACACTGGTGTATTATATGTAGTTATTGGATTGTACAGTGATCAAATGCTCTGTTGTATTAATGATTATACACATGTGTATGATAGTAGGTAAGTGATTGTACAGTATTCTAAGGTTTTAAATGTGATAATGAATATACACAGGTGTAATAGTAGGAAAAATGAACTGTGTAGTATCATATAATGTATGAAAATATACACCAATGTATATTTCATTTATATACAAAAAATGATGAAACCTTAACATCTATTATGGTATACACTGATGTATTTAACTTACATTTCAACAAAGATATACACCAATGTATATGTGTGTTCAAATTATATTCATGTAAGCTGAAAAAAAAAACAAATATACACCAATGTATATCTGTGTTGATGATGTTGAATGAAAGAAAAAAACTGATATACATCAATGTATATCTGTGTCAACGATGATGACAAATTAAAAAACAAAAAAGAAACTGATGTACACCATTGTATATTTGTGTTGATGATGATGATGAATGAAAAAAAAACTGATATACACCAATGTATATTTGTGTTGGTGATGATGATAATGAAAAAACGAATATACACCAATGTAAATCTGTGTTGATGACGTTGAATGAAAGAAAAAAAACTGATATACATCAATGTATATCTGTGTCAAAGATGATGATGATATATGAAAAAACAAAAAAGAAACTGATGTACACCATTGTATATATGTGTTGATGATGATGATGAATGAACAAAAAAACTGATATACACCAATGTACATTTCAACTTTCAACAACTATATAGCTAAATAAAAAATTACCATTATATACATTTGTGTATAGCCATTTGGCTTTGTTTATCCTTATAGCGGTTATGTCTCTCATTCTCTTTACGTAATATACACCAACGTATAATATACACTAGTGTATAGGCATTAGATAATAATAAAGCGTCTCATTTTTTTTTGACGTGATAATTACGTTTTGTAGGATCCAATTTTTTTTTAATATTATCCCTAAATCAGTAAATGGGGAAGGAGAGAGTTTTTAGGATGTATTTATGGTGTAATCAATTTTAATTATGTGTTATGATAACCTATCTAATTTTGTGGAAGACCAAAAGTCCATAATACCCTTACATTAAAATAAACAATTAATTAATTTTCTAATTATTTACAATCATGCCATTAGAAATCAATGACTATAAAGTGGTTCCTATGGTTCCTACTTAAGGTGTGGTTCCTATTTGAACCCAAGCATATATATATATATATATATATATATATATATATATATATATATATATATATATATATATATATATATATATAGGGGAAGGTTCAATAGAGAACTCATAGTTAGGGAGAGAACTCGAGAACTCCTTAAGTATAGGGGTATTTTTGTCAAGTTGTATTAACATCATCTTCCCCAACTTTAGAAAATTAAAGAGCCCTAAATATCTTCCCCAACTTTAACCTTAGATCTCTTACTCCAATCACATCTATCAACAAGCTCTTACCAGATTATAACATGTTTCACATCGATTCAAAACCTAATACGTGTTCATACATATACGAATTGAAGGTACATGCTCAAAAATTCTCAAAACTGAAGCACCCGTTCAATCAATTTAATTGATAACAATGACGACAAAAGGTTCTTTTTTTAATCTTACGTATGATTTTGTTGTTGCTGTCGTTAATTAGGTCAAAATTCTTTATCTAATTCAAACAAATATGCAATAAACGGTGATTATTCATCACGTATTGAAGATAATCGAGGAAAACAACCTATTTTGATAGATGATATTGCAGAATCTACATCAAACCTTGATTCTTCTTCGTGTACAAAATCCGATTCAGATGATACACATCTGTCTGGCATTGAACATAGAGGTACCCGATTCAATTTTTACGTACTACACATGTGTACTACATTTGCTACGTGTTTACTGGTTGTTCTATACAACATATAGGTTTGTGGTTTTTTTACGCACTTCACATGTGTAATACAACCGTATTGTTAATACTTTATTCTTTAAAACATATATATTTGTTAACAAAATATGTATTGGGCATGTGCACTTCACATGTGTAATGATAATAATGATACATACATTGTTTTTAAATGCATGTCCCGTATCCAGTCACGTCTATATAGTTCTCAAGTTCTCTCCCCAACTTAACACTAACTATCACAGATACTATTGTCACACAATTTTCGTACTGCACATGTGCACTAAATTCAGTTTGCGCTTACCGAATGTTTTACGCAACCTAGCCGTATGTGTTTTTTTTTTAAATTTACGTATTGCACATGTGCACTATATTCCAATTGTGTTTGCTGTATTTTTTTACAAAATATGTACATGTTTTTAAATTTACGTATTACACATGTGCAGTACATTCAGTTGTTTCTATTGCATTTTTTACACAACATAGAGGTATGTGTTCAAAATTTAAGTATTACACATGTGCACTACATTCATTTTGCATTTACTATAATTTTTACACTACATGTTTTATAATTCGTGGACATGTTCACTAATAATAATAATATGATAATAAAAATGTTTTTTAATGCAGGTCGTGTATCCGGTTGTGTCTATATAACTCCTGGTGGAATCACCTATTGGGTACTTAAGTATTGGATTCGGATGATGTTGTAACATGTGACAAGTGCGGTCATAGAGGCCACAATAGAAGAACTTACAAGAGTCAATCACAATAGAATGGAGTTAATAAAAAATAATATGTTATGAACATGTCTTTTGGATGATGTATGTTATGAACATATATGTCTTTTGGGTTATGTTTGTTATGAACATGATTTTATGATATTAGGTTAAGATTTTTGGCTTTTTGGTATGTAATCAACTAGACGATTTTATGTTATGGCATTTTTCACTTATGTAATGTTGTTTGTTTTGGTATGTGCTAAAAACTACTACAACAAAAAAGTGTCGAAATGTATTAAAATCTGCAACCAAGAATGTGCCGGCATGTGTTAAAAAACTGCAGCAAAACTGTGTCATAAACTACAGCCGAAATGGGTCATATATTGCAGCAAAAAACTTCAGAAAAATATGCCGAAATGGGTCAAAAGCCGCGCCAAAAAAACTGCAACAAAAATATGTCGAAATGCATAAAAATTGCAGCCAAGAAGGTGCCAAAAATGTGTCATTATGCAGTGAAAATGGGTCATTAGGTAGCAAAAAATGCCACTTGAGTTTAAACAACCAAACTGATATTAACATGTCATTCGTTCATCCGTTAAACTTGGTACATGCATAAATTCAAAACACATATCCATTTTACATCCAAATTAACTTAGTACATAGGGAATTCATTGTAAAACAAATACATGATGAAAAGGACCAAACTAAACAAATTCAATCTTTTGTTCTTCAATTCCATAATCCTAGCTTGTTCTTCATGCCGGCTAATATGAGATTTCCTTATCCTAGCTTGATAGTCATGGTTGTTAATCGATCTCAATAGACTTGCTATCACCTCATCAGATCCTCCATACAATGGAGTCTCAGCCAAACCCACTATTCATTCCCTGTAGTACATTTAACATTCGATATAAAAGTCGCACTACACATTTGAAATACAGTTACATCAATAACATATGGTAGCACATGACAAACAAAACATCATATCATTTTAACATTAACCTATCACAAATTAAATTATCACACATGTGTAATACATTATACATTTATAACACAAGTGCAGTACACTGCATACGAAGCCTATTCACATTAAACATCAACTAAAACAAGACCACCACACATATGAAATATAATTCCATATATCTCAGACGTGCAACATATGACAAGTGCATCAGTCTAATTTAACACTAACTATCACTAATAATATTATCACACATGTGTAATACATGACATAATTATCACACATGTGCAATACATTGCACACAAAGCCTTTTCACAGTTAACATTAGCTGAAACAATCATATTACACATGTGAACTACAGTTACATCTATCACACATGCGCAACACATAACAAACAAAGCCTAACCTCATTTATTTACTAGCTATCACCAACCATATTAACACACATGTGTAATACATTCACGATTATCACACGTGTGCAATACATTGCATACAAGCCAATTCACGAATAACATTAGCTAGAGCAGTCATAATACACATGTGGAATACAGTTAAATATATCACACAGAAACATAATCTCATTTAGCATCAACATTAACCACATCTCACATACATCTAAAGAATAAAACATGTAATGTTACTCGAAATTTTGTAATTTATACAAAACACTCAACAATTGATGCAACATGTGTATTAAGATGCGGTATGTTTGTAATACACCAAATAGGTTACGATTTGTATCAGATTATAACTATTTACGACTACAGATTCGTACCTGATGTTGATCCATGATGAGTTTATTGATTTTCGTGGTGGATTTGTAGAAGGAAATCAGGTTTATTGAAACCCTAGAATATTGTATGAATGATATTGATGAGAGCTATAGAGAGAGATGGAGGATGGAATGAGAGGAAATGATTTGTGTATTTTTTTAATTTCCAATTTTACCCTCCCTTGTTTAAAACCCTATATTTTTTAAGTTAGCAATCTCCTTTGATCACAACCATTGATCTTGTGAGATCAATGGTTATTATTTAGTTCTCGAGTTCTCTCAATAAAATGAGTTTTCTATTGAACCATCCCCTATATATATATATATATATATATATATATATATATATATATATATATATATATATATATAGGGTTGGGTTATTTTGAGAACCATGTTGAGTTGAGAGAACCATGAGAACCATTATAGGCCATTGATCTTGTGCAATGAAGGGTTGAGATCAAAAGTTTTTGTATTTTGTCTTTTATCAATCCACTTGTGTTAACATGTAATTTTTTATTACAATTAAGTACAATTAGGGGTGTTTATGTAAAAACACCATGGAGAGAGAAAGTAGTATTATAATACTATATTAATTTCTTATTCATTATTTAAATATAATATTTTTTTACTAAATTTAATTTTTAAATTCTTTTACTTTTTTAAAAAATAACCGTAACATAAATCTGATGAGGATAATTTACACTGGTGTAATTACACCAGTATAAATCTACCCCTACACAAACCTACTACAAAAAACACTAGTGTAAACCCAACAAACAACATACATGCATTCGTATTACACCGCTGTAAAATGCCCCCAAAAAACATCTATACATTCCTACCATTATTTACACCAGTGTAATTATTTACACCAGCGTAAAAAACAAACAAAACATATATACAATCATATTACACCAATGTAAATGCCCACAACATTAACAAAAAAATGTATTACATCAATTTAAGTCAAACCAAAACTTCTATACATTCATACTAACACAACCAAACAAAAACATCTACACATTCGTATTACACCGCTAAAAATGCCCCCAAAACATCAACAATTGTGCATTACATCATCATCATTTATAAAAAAACAACCCAAAACATTTATAAAAAATATCATACTAAAAAATCATACTACACATTATTGTTACAAAAAAAAATAAAAAAATAAAAAAACCTGCTGCATCTGCAATATCATCATCATCATCCATCCAACATCATCATCTTCAACCCAAAAAAAAATAATAATAATAATAATAATAATAATAATAAGAACATACCTGATCTGTTCATCCCTACCACCATCACCGCGAACTACCACCGACGACCACCGCCCACGACCGTCCTCCGCCCCCTGCCCCACCACGAAACCACCTCAATAAAGAATAATAATAATAATAATAATAATAATAATAATAATAATAATAATAATAATAATAATGGATACCTGATCGGAATACCACCGGAAAAAACCCACCCCTCACCCCGTCGGACCTCTCCTCCCCCCTGTCGTCATCATCGAAGCACATCACCACCGAAACCCCGCCACCACCGTCTCCGCCACCGTTCACCCCTCCCCTCCGCCCATACCCCCACCAACAACCACCCCTCCGCCTCCCACATCATCTCCCAGATCTGTTTCAGATCTACCATCTCCACCACCCAAATAACCACCATCGAACCACCCCAAATAACCCACCATCTGTGAAAGAAGTGTGTGTGTGTGTGTGAGAGAGAGAGAGAGAGAGAGAGAGAGAGAGAAAGACATGTGAAAGAAGAGAGAAAGAGAGAGAGAGAGAGAGAGAGAGAGAGGAGTGTGTGGACTGTGGTGTGTGTGTTTATTTTGAAAAAAACAAAAAAAAAACAGCATAAAAAGCTGTTGACAAGGGTGGGGTGGGGTTGGGGTGGGGTTAAATTACCATCATGCCCTTTTATATTATAATGATAGTGTGTATATGTGTCACTATGTTATTGGTCTAAGAGGGTTCTTAAGTTCTCTTAACTCAAGAGGGTTCTCATATGAACCCATTCCTATATATATATATATATATATATATATATATATATATATATATATATATATATATATAGGGGAAAGTTAATCTGAGAACACCTATATTTCGTGCGAACCGTGAGAACGGCATCTAAAACCATTCAAATTCCAAATTTCTTTTTACACTTGTCTTTATTACTAAAATTCCATCTCAAAAACACAAATTACGCGTAAAAATTCAAACGTATACGAAAATAATTTGTTTTTACACATGTGTAAATTTACTGTTTATACATGTGTAAACTGTTCCATTTACACATGTGTAAAAAGTTAATTTGAAAGTGTTTTTGCAAGAAAAGATGAATTATTTGGAAAGAAAATTCATTTATTAATGTTGTATTATGATTATAATGAGGTTTGTATTAAAAAAAATTGATTTTGATTGATTTTTTTACTTGTTCTCACGGTTCTCACAATATTTAGCGTTCTCAAGATAACCCTCCCCTATATATATATATATATATGGGAGGGTTTAAATGAGAACACTAATCTTTTGTGAGAACCATGAGAACAAATCTCAACCACTCATTTATCTTTCCCTAAATTTTAATGAAAAGGGTAAATTGGTAATCCTACACATCCTCTTCTAATGGGTAAACATACACAGATCTACTAGTTACGATCTATTCAACTTTCCTAGGGTTCCATGATCTAATATGTTCATCACATATTCAATCGATCATCAGTTCTTCATCTGTTCATCGATTCACAATTGCATGATCTCCTAGTTTCAGGTATCTTCATCCATTTATCAATCTGTTGATTTTTCGTTCGATTTTTTTAGATTTGATCGACTTTGTGTATGTTATTAACTCCTTGATTGATTGATTGATTGGGTGAATATAGGGTTTAAAGTTGTAATCTAACAAAAATTGTTAATAATTGTTAATTTAGAGTTAATCTATGGTTTAAAGTAGTAGTCTAACAGAAAATTGTTATGATGGTGGATCAAACTAGAGTCTCTTTAATCAGATTTCTTGTTATTGTGATTATTATTGTTTCTAAACTTGCTAATCTGATTTCATGCGATTGTTGATTCCACGATTTTAACCTAAAACATGTGATAATACAGATTAACCAAATAAAAATATACACAATGATTTTGTAAGTGTCATTGTTCCTGTGTAAATCAACTTCAAAAGGTTCATGTATTATAGATTTTGTTACTGATTTACACATGTGTAAGCTTCTGGTTTTGTTCAATTTTATGTTCTACCCATGTGTAGATTGTTGTCACATGATTAATTTTCATCTTGTAAAGCCTGTTTTATATTGAAAAATTTATGCAAATTTATATGATAGTAAGTCAGAAGTGAAGATTATCAGTAGATGATGAGATTATGATAATTCACCTTCCTTTGTTTATTAGTAGTGTAGTGATCGTCGATTCTTTTTGTCCTGCATTAATGGCAGAATCCTTGTGGCAAAGTTGTTATTAGAATTCATACATCTAAAAAAAATGATGTTGGTTCATTATATTTACATAAGATGCACTCAATAATTCTTTGAATACTAATGTTGTTGACTGGTAATTGTAATTGCTTGCATCACTTTGTAATTTGATTTACACATGTGTAACTGCTTAAAGGCTTTTGGTTTTAGTTTTATTCTTGATGATGCTAAGCTCTTTATATATCAATTTGATATTTCATATTTTTTTGTTCTTGCTGTGCACATATATGTTTCTTATTTATGTTAACCATTTTTTATTGTTCCTCATTGTCAATTTTTTGTAGATAAACAAGTACTTGATATTTAGAAGTGGGTTTGCAATAACCAACCCAAGCTAGTTTTAACTGGCCAAGACTCGGCAATGAAATAAGCAATAGCTAAGGTGTTTAATGAATCTGTCCCGTCATTTAGGAATGTGTTCATAATAACAATGATTTGTTAGTTCCAGTTTATCTATGTTCATTTGTATTATACATGTGTAAGTTTCTGTTTTACACATGTGTACATTTCTCGATGTCACTTATTTAGGTGCATTTGTAAATTGCTTGTTGTCATTGCTTTATACATGTGCAAGTAGCTAGTTTTCCATCGTATCTTCTATCAAATTGCTTATATAGGTTATTAGGAATGTGTTCATAATAACAATGATATGTTAGTTTTAGTTTATATTCATTTGTATTATGTTTGTGTAAGTTTATGCTTTACACTTACACATGTGTAAATTGCTCATTGTCACTCATTTGAAGTTGATTTACACATGTGTAAACTGTTCACTGTCATATTTATAGTTTATCGATGTTCAACTTGTATTACACATGTGTAGCTATATGTGCTACATAATTGTAAATTGCTCGCTGCCCTTATTTTCATATACGTGTTGTTGGGGATGTGTTAGAGAGTACCAACTTAAGAAAACATATACATAAGTTGGTATGAAATGTTTTTTTTTTTTCAAATCTTCCATGTTTGAGGAACGATGAGAGTTACTGTATTTTAGATAAATGCTCATATGTTGTTTAATGAAAAGCACATTCAGGTATAAATGATCAAATTAACTTTTTAAAACTTATTCTACTGAATCTAATACTTTGGTTAAGTTATGATAAATTTTGACACAGCTATTGACGGTCAACGCGCTCAACAACACCTTGCTAAGCATGCAATTGATTCAACTTCTCCTGTTTAATTCACTCTTTTACCTATAGAAGCACATCCAGCACTTGTACATATCAGGCACATTTTTAAAGACGTGAAAAAGGAGAAATCTAAAGCTTTTATTTGAATGTATGAGTGGTAGACCTAATGGTGTTGCTGGTTTTGAACAATACATTATTTCTCATGGTAATTTTTTTGTTCTATAGTTTTATATTTTGTTTATTCTTTATATTTTTAGATATATACCATTCACCATGTGTTATAATTGAAAATATTTTCATACATGCAGGTGAAATCCGACAGACAATATAGCTCGTCGTTTGAGTGGTCCGGGGAGAAAGCGAATGTTAAAGACAATAAGAATAAAAGAAAGTGATAATTATGTGGCAAACTTGCCAACCATGATTTTCGAAACTGTCCTACAGCAAAAGCAAATTGATGAAGGTAGTCATTGTGATGAGGAGAGTTTTAGTGATTAAGATAGCGAAGACAACGAAGATGTTGATGGTGAATGAAGCTTCATTTTTAAATTTCTAGTTTTATTTTTAAATAAGGTGTTCATGTATTAGGATTTTATACATATAACATTTTGTTTGAATTTGAAATTTTATTTTGATGTTTGAATTTACAGTTTTTATACTTTACTATTTCAGTGTTTTGATATTATATCTTGGGATTTATTTTTCTTGTTTTGTAAAATGTCTATTTTACACATGTGTAAATTACCTCTTTTCCCTTATTTGTTTCTGAATTACACTTTTCCAGGTTATTTACACATGTGTAAGTGTCTAGTTTTGTTCAATTGTATATTTTTACATATATGTAAGTGCATGTTTTACACACTTGTGAACTACTTATTGTCACATATTTGTTTCCGGATAAAAAATTGAAGATTATTTACACATGTGTAAATTGCCTCTTGTCCCTTATTTATTTTTGAATTATGCTTTTACACATTTTTATATTTACACATGTATAAGTGACTGTTTTACACATGTGTAATACCTTGCTGTCACATATTTGTTTCTAGATTAAACTATGAAGTTGTTTTACACATGTGTAAATTGTTCAATGTCTTTTAGTCCTAGTTTTCTTGTGTTCAGATGTTTTACATATGTGTTAGTGTCTGTTATACACATGTGTACTGATGTGTGCAAATAAGTAAATAAATAAATTGATCAAGTTAAAATCCTAGACTCTTCTAAAACCACACACTATCGGCAAGTGTACCGATCGCAAGTAGCAAGTAGGCAAGACCAGGTATCGAACCTAAGGACTTTATCTAACACTTTTGAGATCACATCTAATGAATTACCTGATAAAATATTATTATTATTATTATTATTATTATTATTATTATTATTATTATTATTATTATTAAATGGATTGATTGATTGAGGGGTTTAAACTGAAATTAAAATAAACTAATTAAAACTAAATTACTAAATTAAACTAAGAAACTGAAAATAAACGAAAGCTGACGAACTGGGTTGAAACTCTAATGAGGAGAAGACTGGTAACCTGGGTAGAATCCCTAGACTCTGGTTATAAAAGCTGACCTATGTAATCCGGTTGGAGACCATGTTCTCACCTAATAAACTTCCTGTCAAGGATAGTCGACTAGACTCAAGGCGGGACAAGTATTGAGATGCTAAAATGAAAGTGGATCGCCCCAGCGAAACCAAATCCCACAGTAATCCTTTAATCAACCACTCTTGGATTGAAAACTGCCAAACTGTGAAGCAGACTTAACTAATACGAATGAAATCCTTGGAAAACTCTAAACACGAATAAGTAACTGGTCTCGCCCCAGCGATAACCAAACTACTAAACAATGCCTAGTTAGTCAACCTAGCAATCCCGAATTATATTCCTAACCTTCGGGAAGGGATTGCACACCTTAGCTAATTGACCTTAGAAACTTGTTAAACTTGCGCCATTCCTAACTGCAAGAACTAGCTCGACAACAAAAGTTAATCAAACTAGAATGATTTCTAGATCTAGGGGATATTCCTATGTGCTTAGAACATCAAAACCAACAAACAAGTAATCAAATCAAAAAGCGCCAGCACGCAAATATTCAAAATCAAACATAAAAATTAAATCATGTAACCCAACACATCCAAAACGGAAAACATAGGTCTTTAATTAAAAACCAAAATCTAGTTCATCATCCCAAGTCACCAATAAAAGTTTTAGCCTATAATATTTAGAAACATCTTCACAAAATAATTAAATATAGTTTTAATCATGTCTATAGAAAAAATAAATAAAAACTAAACCTAACCCAAGGCTCCTTGAATATTGATCTTTAACATGCCCGGGGCCTTTTCTCCTTCCGTGCCCTTCTGCTCGTCACCGGCCGGTGCAATTGAATGTGCGATTCAATGCTTCTGTTTGTTGAATGAATATATTTCATTCCCTTTAAATTGCTGTCATCAAAATTCTAGATATATCCATATAGTTATTGTGTTGACCGACTTTTGACTTTGGGCCGAGCCCAAGTCTGTCCGATTCTTTTTTTTATATTATATTATATTATTATTATTATAACTCTTTGTTCCTGGCTCGGTTGTTTTTGGCTCGACCAAAGTTTCTCGTTTACGCTCCGACGTCCATGAACACATGCTCTCTAATGTTCGTGTCTCGATTAAAATTCTTTCGTTTTGAGCCAATTTCCCACGAACACCTATAAAATAATAAAATAAATAAATACCTAATAAAAATGACACGAAACGAATACAAACTTTACCAAATAAAATACAAAATACATAGAAAATTAGATGTGTTTTACGACACATCATGTACATTGCTCACTGTTACACCTTTGTTTCTGTCTTAAACTTTGAAACTGATTTACACATGTGTAAATTGCCTTCTGTCCCTTATTTGTTGCTGAATTACACTTTTCCAACTAGTTTACACATATGTATGTGCCTGTTCTGCATTTGTGTAAATTGTAGACATTATAACCAAACTTAACTGCATTCTCAACAAACCCTAACTTTCCAAACCTTGCAACCAACACATTACCAACATAAACATCCATATATCATATATCAAAAGTTATAATCCATGATTACATGAAAATAAACTTTATAATCCATGTTAACGATTTGTATAGTAACATAAAAACTAGTAATTGCTCAAAATATCAGCTACTCTAGCTTTTCATTTTGTTCTTTCCCCAACTGCAATGCTTTCTGGATCACACTTTCTCAATTAATATTTGCTTTTGAAAGCACAATCTTCACGACATATTTCTTTCCTAGCAATTTCAGTTTTTTTCGTATCTTGCGTTTCTTGTTTTTAAAACCACATTCCGGATTCTTCAAATAGATTTCCTTATATGCTTCCATGTGTCTCATCAAGAATACACCATAATCAATATTGTTTTTCTTTGTTGCCCAAGATAAGTTTAGCTTTATTGGTATCATCGCTTCCCAATCTTCCCATTTTGCTTTAACAACTGATTTCAAGTAGCCTATAAACATGTGTCTGTATCAATAAAGAGCATTTGTAAGTTTTTATCATTTATATATTAATAACCAAAGATATTTTTAGGATATTTTATGTGTCATTTTTGTATCAAGATTTACTACTTTCAGCACCGTTTCTGTTTCGGTATATGCATGGAAATCAAGTAAAACATCTTCCAAATTACAAAACCATTGAGTCATTTATTTTTATTGCTATTTTAAACAAATAAATCCGCTGACTTACATGTGTGAAAATAGCTTACTTACACATGTGTACACTCCTACTTTATATTGTTCTTTGAAAGAACTTCTCGCTTTTATCCTGGCTATTCTCTGACTCTTACGAATGCAAATACATGGTTCTCATACAAGATATATTAAGCTTACAGGATATATCTGGATAAATTCTAATATAGACTTAGACATTTCATCAAACACCTCATCTACAACTAATTAAAAAATAATCCAACAAAATCGACCCAATCGATAGTTAGACCTTAAACCTTTCATCAAACACCTCCTCATATGTAAGAATTTAAACATAAGTAATTCAACACAATCAATGCAACAAATACTCAGACCTTTAATCAAACACCTTATTTGTAACTACTCAAACAAAAGCAACCAACAAAGTCAACACAACACACACTTAGACATTTCATCAAACACCTTATGTGCATATACAACAACCTATTACATTCTACGAGTAAACACACAGGAAGAAATCTATACCATCTACACAGAACGAAAAAAATCTATACAATATATAAACATGAACAATAACATATTCAATCTGCACAAAAAGACTAACTCAAACTTAACATGAAAAAACGAAATCAGCACCTGGGTCAATCATTGAAGTAGAAAGCGTAGGAAACAATTAATCCAATTGATTATCGATTAAGATTGTGTTGATTGTGGTTTGGAAGCACTGTATTTAAAGATTCGTCTTGACAATCAATGGATGGAGATTGGGGTTTTTTTTAG
Source organism: Ambrosia trifida (assembly GCA_028751855.1). Lineage (NCBI taxonomy): Eukaryota > Viridiplantae > Streptophyta > Magnoliopsida > Asterales > Asteraceae > Ambrosia > Ambrosia trifida. The sequence continues at coordinate 44,687,894 of CM054127.1, forward strand.
GATGATGATCAATGTACAGAAGGTAGTATCAAGAAGGGTTTTTTTATTTGCTATTTTTACAATTTTACCCTTTTACTTCTACTTTTATGGTTATTTATTCATTTAACCCTCCATTTAATCTTAGCCCTTAATTGATCATTATCAAGGGATGAAAATGGTTCTTAGTGTTCTCACAAATTTCTTTGTTCTCAAGATAACCCTTCCCTATATATATATATATATATATATATATATATATATATATATATATATATATATATATATGGTCAAGATCGTGTAGAAAGTGTTTTTTTTTGTGAGAAGTGTGAGAAGGGTTAAAAATTGATACTTAGGCATCATTTTTTGAACTTAGTCATGATGTTTTGGATTGTTTTGCCTATAAAAACACCAAACATAACAATTAAAAACCAAAAACAATGTATTTTAGGCTTAAAACATAAAACACCATGCTAAGAACATTAGCAGTGTGTTTTAGCTGTTTTTTAAATTTAATGACTATAATACATTGTATTGTGTTTTAGATTGTTGTGTTTGGTGTTTTTCAAGTTAAAGCAACCTAAAAAATCATTCCTAAATCCAAAACATGATGTCTACATGTCAATTCTTAGTCCTTCTCACACTTCTCACGAAATATGTCCTTTGTACAAGATCCTAAACCTATATATATATATATATATATATATATGGGGGTTGGATATATAGGAAACCCTGTCTTCATGAAAAACCTTGGAAACTCTATTGTGACCATTGATCAAGTTTGATCAATGGTCCATGATTAATTTCTATTTAATAATCAAAAGCAAGTGGGCCACTATCATATATAATTGGATAAAGGGCAATATGGTAATCTTACTAAAGCAAGTGGGCCACTTTAATTTTCTGAATCCTTGGTTTAAAAAGGTTGATTTGACCCTTGTCAAGTCACCTCTCTCCTACTTTATGACACTTTTTCCAGCACCAATATTAACGTACGTTAGTGTTGTGATACAAAATTCTGACCTCGTGTGAGACATTGCTAACATTTGTTAACAGGCATATACTAAAAAGTACAAAAATAAAAGAACGCATAAAATGTATATTTATTTAAGAAATGATAAAAACGATCATTACAATCAATACTAAAAATGTATCAAAAACTTTTCATACATACATAATTATTTCTGAATGATAAAAAACTATCATAACATAAAAAAGATCTAGCTATGCTTCGTTCTTGATACCCATCTTCATCTTTAACACAAAAACATCGCTTCACCTATAAAAAAAGATAACACGTGTTAGTTGGGCTCTCCAAAACACATAATGAGACATCACTGACATGTGTAGTGTATTCTAAAGCATATGTTTTACTGAAATAACACACGTCATATGAACCCAAACACATGTTAGTTGGGCGTATACTAACGTATGTCATGTGTGCCCTAACACGTGTTAGTTAGGCATATACTAGCATGTGTTAGCATCACTAACATGTGTATAAACAATACCAAATCTGCAATGCCATGTGTATCGTACTTAATTTGAAGTGCCAAGTGTATAATACTTAAACATGTGTATAAACAACACTAAATGTGAACCCTAACACCGGTTAGTTAGGCATATACTAGCATGTGTTAGTATCACTAACATGTGTATAAACAATACCAAATCTGCAATGCCATGTGTATCGTATTCAATTTGAAGTGCCAAGTGTATAATACTCAAACATGTGTATAAACAACACTAAACGCAATTTTTACAACTATATTAATACAACTACTCAAATACGATTAATATGGTTTTAAATCCAATAATACATCAGTAGCATGTGTTAGCATATTCTAAAACATATGTTTTACTGAAACTAATGTATGTCATATGGACTCTAACACCTGTTAGTTGGGCATATACTAGCATGTGTTAGCATCACTAACGTGTGTGAGCATACAAGACTCGAACCGCAAAAAATAGACATGCACCCTAGACAAGTTCATAACACTTTTACATGCCAAAACAATATTAACCTCATGTCCCCAATCCAATAACAATCTAACATAAATAAAATAATAATAATAATAATAATAATAATAATAATAATAATAAAGGTTAACATAAGTTTTTTTTCATTCAAGGATTTGATCAAACACTTGGTATGCAACCAAAAATTATCCCAAAAAAAATGTTATTATTATTATTCTAGCAAAACCCAAAACCTATTTCACTAAACCCAAAACATAACAACTATAAATCCTTCAAAAGTACACAGATGCTTGAATAAACAAACCATATTTTACCTATCTTATTTACAGTGTAAAAAAATAAAATAAAATAACAAAACAGAGAAAAGTTGTCATTAAGTCATGAGCTTAAAAAAATAATAACGAAATTTGTTTAACAATATCACAGTTTCTTATTTCAAGAAATTTCCTTTCTGGATATGTATAACAAAAAAAAAATTGTAACAATAATTTTTCAAAAAAGTTATTTGACAAACTATATTTCCAAAATAGTGCAAGTTTGTCATCGCCTTAAAAAGACTATCGACTAAGCCTTCTAGACGTCGGCTATGTTGACCCAGAACCAATAAAATTGAATTGATTGACACTTTTATGATAATAATGAACCAGACAATTAAATTAAACTATTCACCAGATCCAAAAAACGTGTTACGATTCATCTTCCTCCAACCCAACCAAAAAAATTACAAAATAATAATAATAATAATAATAATAATAATAATAATAATAATAATAATAATAATAATATCTTCAGACACAGATCGGACCAAGTGCAACAATAAGAACACAAGCCAAAACAGACACAGATCGTTAAATGAAATTCTGTTCTGTTAAACTTACCGCTCCGACGACCCACTGTCACCTCCGGTCATCTCTTTTCTGTACACAGAAGCGTTCATCAGCGTTCACCAATTGGATCATCTTCGATGCTCTGTTTTAACAGGTTTGTTTTGATGCCCTGTTTATTTACCGATAGTTGTCAAGAGCATCAGTCGTTCAGATCTGGTTCCACCGGAATTCTGTTCATTAAATGAAATTTTGTTCAGTTAAACTTACCGCTCCGACGACCCACTGTCACCTCCGGTCTTCTCTTTTCTGTACATAGAAGCGTTCATCAGCGTTCACCAATTGGATCATCTTCGATGCTCTGTTTTAACAGGTTTGTTTTGATGCCCTGTTTATTTACCGATAGTTGTCAAGAGCATCAGTCGTTCAGATCTGGTTCCACCGGAATTCAGTCAGAGGTGGTGGGTGTGGTGGTAGTTGTGGTGGTGGTTCTAGAGAGAGAGAGAGGGGGGATAGAGAGAGGAGGGTAAGATCTAATTTGAATTTGAAAAAAAAATGAAGAGAGAGAAGAGAGAAAATAATATATATAGGTAGAGAGAAGGTGGATAGTGGAATTGTCTATATTGCCCCTTTGAATATTATAGAATATTATAATGTAATGGTTGATGTGGCACCATATGGACCAAGCATTGGGTTTCTTGAAGTTTTTCATCTAAAGAGGGTTTCTTCCATATACTTCCCCTATATATATATATATATATATATATATATATATATATATATATATATATATATATATATATATATAGGATTTGGATCATTTTAGAACCACTATTTAGGAAGAAAACCAAGGAACTAGTGTGAACATGTGGCATTTTTGTAAATATGAAATGTGTCTATAAAAACCCTTCCATCAAAACATAGAAAAATAAGAAAAAATTATATAACCTAAAATAAAAAAATAAAAAACACCAAAATGATTATCTACTATTAATATTTTGAAAAAAAATTAAAATAAAAAAATAGAAAAAATGGTTGATGTTACGTCATATGACGTCATTTCTGATGCACATGTGCATTTCGCTACATGTGCATTTCGCTATTATATATATTCAGATATATACCGTATGCACATGCGCATTTCACTATTAGATCACACTTTTAAGTAAAATTATCAATTACTCTGTATCATAATTAAATGATCATTAAATGGACGCGACATGAGATATAAGGAGGCAAAAATTTTATTCAATTATCATTAAATGGACGCAAAGTGAGAGATAAAATACACTCGAACTCGTCAATTGCGTAGTCATGCACATTATAGCATAACTTGAAATTAAGTCAAGTGTAGGACAACAAACATGAATAAACTTAAAACAACTCTATATAAGAACTATAAAATAAGAAACATGTACTATATACATATGTGTATTTCACTAATATAGTTAGGGTTTTTTATGGGTTTAGCTTAGGGTTTGGTTTTTAGGTATGGTGGGAGGGGGTTTAGGTTTTGAGGGGGATGGGTGGGGGGTTTAGGTTTTTGGGGTTGGGGTTAGGGGTGAATAACTTTTTTTTTTAAATCTATATAAAAACTATAAATAAAACAAGCGTACTACATGCACATATGCATTTCACTATTATAGTTAGGCTTTTGGAAGGGTTTAACTTTAGGCTTTAGTTTTTAGGTGTGGTGGGAAGGACAGGTTAGGTTTTTGGGAGGATGGGGTTGGGGGTTTAGGTTTTTGGGGTGGGGTGTTTAGGTTTTTACGGGTTGGGGATTTGGGGGGGGGGGGGGGAGGGGGTGGTGGGTTTAGGTTTTTAGGGGGTAGACGTTTAGGTTTTTTTTGTGGTGCTGATGGGTGGGCTTAGGTTTTTTTTTTTTTTTTTTTTTTTTTTTTTGGTGGGGGGGTGGGTGGATTTAGGTTTTTAGGGGTGGATGACGTCAATGTAATAATAATTTAATTATGGTAATTGATAATTTATTCAAAAGTGTGATCTATTATTGAAATGTACATGTGCATACGGTATATGTCTGTATTTTTATAACAGCAAAATGCACATGTGCATGTGCATCAAGCATGACGTCATATGACGTAATAATAACCATTTTTTATTTATTTATTTTTTTTCAAAATATTAATACTAGATAATCATTTTGGTGTTTTTACTTTTTTTACTTTTTAATTATTTTGGGTCATATAATTTTTTGTTATTTTTTTTATGGAAGGATTTTTGTATAGACCCCTCATATTTACAAAAATGCCACTTGTTCACATTGGTTCATTGGTTCTCTTCCTAAAGTTAGTTCTCGTATAATCCGTACCCTATATATAAGATAAATATATGACTATATGAGATTAATAAACATACCTTTTGTATCCAAGCTCATTATGTGTTTCCACGTTTCAACGTTGTGCTATCTACCTCCAACGCCCTTCTCCAGTACTAAGTATATTTGGACAATTATGTTATATTTTGGGTGGATCTAGCTAGTGTCTTAATGTATGTGAATTCGATGTTATTCAAAAGTTAATATATGTCCATTTGTATTTGTTTCCATTCATGAACACTTCTTTGTGTTCATTTGTGTCCATGAACACTTATTTGTGTTCGTGTTCGTGTGCGTTCATGAACAAAATTAACAAATGAACACGAACATGAGTGTTTTTCTTAACAAACGGGCACGAACAGAAAATCTCGTACGGCAAGTGTTCATGAACTGTTCGTGAACATATAATTTTCTTAACAAACGAACATGAACAAGGTCTTATTCGTATTCGTTCGGCTCGTTTGCAACCCTATGCATATGGATTAAATTAGTAATACATATTCGAGAATTAATTTGCAAACTTTTTTGGTGCTGATTAAATTATAGAAAAGTTAAAAGTATAATTCAAGAAACAAGAACAAAAATATATAATATTATAAGAAAAATATAGTGATCTAGTGTGTATGGGTAGAGTTATAGGCTTTCTGTGATGTCAACGAAATACATAAAGTTTAGTTATCTGGTGTGAATAATATTTAAAAATGTCATCACTAGCGGCGACGTTAATAGCGGCGATCCGCTTTTTGTCGTCACTAATGCTCTATGATCCGTGTCAGTTTATAACATTCAATATGGGCCATTGATAGATAGGATGATCTAACGATCGGGGTTAATTCGTACATAGGGCAATAGCCACTCACTGTTACAAAAAGGTGTGTGTATATATACATATACAATAATGTTTATTTAACTTATAATTTAACTTTTAATGTTAAACAGGACATCGAACAACATGAAGCATACCGTTCAGGACATACAGGAAGGCAAGAGACGTTTGATAGCCCCCAGAATGAAGAGAACTACGTAAGCATTTGTTTATAATCTATTTTTTATACACACACACATATATATATATATATATAATTCTATGAAATCACGTTTGTAAAATACAACATAGGTTAAAGGCAGAGTTTGAGTCTAAAACTCAACAGATCGCTGAAGACGAAGAAGAAGGAGGAAGTTGCTCGCAACAATTGGATAAGGTTGGTATATATTTGTATATGTGCGCCTATGCATTGTCCGAGAGAAAGCCTTCCACGTTCTACACCACCAACACAACCGCAACTCACACAGGTAAATTGAGTTATTAATAAGTATTAATGCTGATAGTTGACCTATTTAGTATATATTTGTAGTCTTAAATGTGATATTTGACCCATTTAATATATGTTTGTAGTTTGACCCATTTGGTGTATATATGTTTGCTTAATGTTGATATTTGACTCATTTGGTATTTATATGTTTAGTAAATATGATATTTGACCCATTTGGTATATATTTGTTGTTTAAATGTTGATAGTTGACCCACTTGGTATATATTTGTAGTTTAAATGTTAATATTTGACCAATTTGATATATATTTGTAGTTTCAATGTTGATAGTTGACCATTTGATATATATTTGTAGTTTGACCCATTTGGTGTATATATGTTTGCTAAATGTTGATATTTGACCCATTTGGTATAAATATGTTTAGTAAATATGATATTTGACCCATTTGATATATATTTGTAGTTTAAATGTTGATGGTTGACCCATTTGGTATATATTTGTAGTTGAAATGTCAATATTTGAACCATTTGAGATATATATATATATATATATATATATTTAGTTTGAAGGTTGATAGTTGATGGTTGACCCATTTGATATATATTTGTTGTTTGACCCATTTGGTGTATATATGTTTGATAAACGTTGATATTTGACCCATTTGGTATAAATATGTTTAGTAAATATGATATTCGACCCATTTGGTACATAGTTGTAGTTTAAATGTTGATAGTTGACCTATTTGGTATATATTTGTAGTTTAAATGTTAATATTTGACCCATTTGATATTGTCACACCCTCAAACTCCACTTCCGGGTTTTTACCGCGAGACGCATGACATACTAGGATCCAAGTCAACGGTCACAATAAACGACAACTATATAATATGAAAACAACGTAATAAAACCAACCAAACAGTTTTCAAAGTATCAACCAACTACATCGAAAGCTTAAATAGTTACATCCCAAAGTAAAACAGTTAAAATTTCAACAGTTGTTCAAAAACATGCAAGTGATAACTAGACGCCATAGGACTCCGTGCGCCTACCCCGACCGTACTACCTTAGCGACCTGAGAAAACATGCTAAAAGTGTCAACATAATATGCTGGTGAGTTCACAGGTTTCATAAAAACAGTTTCCAAAAGTAAGAAAGATCATTCCCATTACTACTATGTTATATGAACATTAGCTAGACGTTAAGTATGCTATATGCATAGGGCTGCAAATTTCTCGATATCGGCTCGAGGAAAAGCTCAAAACGAGCCGAGATTTATCGAGCTTGAGCCTAAAACAAAGCTCGTTTACTTATCGAGCCCGAGCTCGAGCTTGGCATATAAAGCTCGACAAGCTCGTCAAGCCTTATCAAGCCTTAATATAATATTAGTTTTATTAATATTTACCACAAATTTAAAGATGTTTAGTAAACGAGCCGAGCTTGAGCTTTAAAATATTAACTAATAAACACTAAATGATTTTTAACCTTCAAAGACTTCAGCCGTCAAGAAATTGCTCTAAAAATTATTACTTTCAATTTGAATAACACATCTAAAATTTGTAGGTGTGTAGACATTTATCGGCCTTCCAGTTTAGGTGGTAATATGCAAATCCTTTGGAGCAACCAAAAAATAGCAAATGTCAAGGTGACGCATGTTATCTTATGTTATTTTGAACTCTTTTAATCTATACTAAAATTTAATTTCTTCTGCATTGCAAGGCTTTTTAGGTATACACGTACCAATATCAGGTATGTTATGCAAGTTGAAAGCAATAATCTTTAGGCTTTTATTTTTTCCTTCTTGATAGTTAAAGTTGAACTTCGATCTAGGCACAATATTTTCACATTCCTTGGACTGTTGGTCCAAAATCTCATACTACACGTTTCATGGCTCATAGAAAGGTATGTAGCACCAGGCTTTGCAGGAATTAAGGGCTTCGAGCATAAACCAGAACTCAAATTGACGCATAACATTGATGTTAATGTTGATGATCAACAAATGATGCATTACTATTGTTAATGGTCTTAAGTTCGTCTTTTCAACTAAAAGAACACGGGCTCTAAAGAAAACCAAAAAAGAGCATGATAGTGCGCTATGTTACTTTCTTTTGGTTTTCTTTGAGGCCTGCTTTCTTTCGATTCAAGAGATCAACTCTAGACCATCATCATCAGTAATACATTCTCACTTGATCATCATCGCTAACATTAATGATCTCAGGTGATTTGGCTTCTGATTTATGCTTGAAATCCTTCTTTTCAGCAACAACTGTTTGTCTACAGCTTTCTTTGACACATGAAATTCTACAATGAGAACTTGGACCATTCATTACTTCGCAAAAGGAAAATATTTGTTTTCCAATATTTTGTACTAAATTTACTACAAATATATAACCAGCTACACAGTCCATCAAATTTAAAAAAAAAAAAAAAATCCTAAAGATTGTTGCTTTCTCCACATATCCAGTTTCAGGTTCAACCATCGTACATCAATAAGTCGGCTGACATGCCTTAAGTGCTTAAAGTTCAAGATTAAAAGGTTGCTTTTACCTATAATCTTCGTAGGTGTTTTCTCCTTAAAATAGTTTTTATTTTACATGACTTTTAACGTAGCTGGACTAATGAAAGATTGACCTGACAAATGGATGTAGCAAAGAAGGATTCTGTCGCAGCAATAAGGGCGTAGATGGTCAGCAACGTACAGCCTGCGACAAACTTTATATATTCAAATGTCGCTGTGATTATGTAACTTTATAGAAACAATCGTTTAACATCAACTCATGTTAAATATAGATGATGGATTATAATAAATTTCACCATTCATGGCCTTAGCTTCAGTTAATATTCTTCTTTTCTAACTTTCGGTAGTTACAGCCAATTATATTTCACATAAAAAAAGAGTAACATTGAACCCGGTCATTTGAGACGATATTCAAACCAGAGTTGCAAACCTGTTTACAAAACAAATTTATGAGGCGCGCAACGCACGCCTTAATTCACACTAGTTTTGATTTATTGTATCTTTCAACTTGCAAGTTGGAAGGAGTGACCAGAAGGTGGCTACATCAACATTTATTTTGTATTTATGTATCATTTGCCGTGTGGGTCTATTGTCACACGGATAGAAATTACTTGGTGGCTGAGCTATATATATGTTAAACATATGTTGTCTTCTAACTCGGTATTTCATAATTTTTTAAATGGGATAAGTCCATTTAAAAAAATTATGAAACTATTAGATTTACACCTCTCTGAGGATATGATACAACATAGGACTTCATGGAGGGGAGGAGATCAGGTACAGGGAGACCAAAATTGACCTGGGAGGAACGAATTAGGCATAATTTATTAGAGTTGCACCTCTCTGATGACATGATACAAGATAGGACTTCATGGAGGCGTAGGATTAAGGTTAAGGACTTTTAGGGTGGGTACAATAGAGCTATAGTTTTGTCTTAGGGACGTAGACTTGTGTACACTATAAGTGGACTCTACAGGTGATTGTCATTTGTGTTTTTGCATATATATGTTTGATGTTGAACTTGTTTTAATTTATAGTACTCTCTCCCCACATCATTGATTATTGTCTCATTTTTATTTTATTTTATTTTATTTATTATTATTTTATTATTATTACTATTTTTCCTAGCTCAGTTGTTGGTCCTTTGTTTTTTTAGAGTCAGGGGTCTCTTTAAAAACAGTCTCTCTATTCCCATGAATAGAGGTAAGGTTTGCGTACATCTCACCCTCCCCAGACCATACATGTAGCTTGCTATTTGTGAGATTGACTGGGTATGGTTAATGTTGTATAAGTCCATGTGTTGTTGGTGTCTTTGTGTTTTTCGATTTCCTTGTGGTTAGTATGACCGTTTAATTGTTCCATAACGATTGAATATCTAGTTGGGTTAATGAACATCCACTAAACCATTATAATTTTGTGTTTTGTGTGTTGATTTTTTTTATTCATTCTAAACATGCTCAAAATAGTTTTTCAACACCCAAGTTCTTGTTATATTCTTAACAAAAGAAAATATTTTGTAAAAGTGGTCAAGTTAATTTGTGTTACTTATTTCACTACTTTGACATGTACTTTAACTAGCAACGAACTTGTTACATCGCGCGACCAATGTGTCCTTTTTCTGTCAAGGTGTAAATCTGAAATGTTGCGGATTTCGGGAGTATAGATTTTCTGAATGTTGACTGAAAGAAGTAAAAAAAAACAAATGTAGCTACTCTCCGTTATTATTGTAGCATGAGATGGGAAGTTATGTTATACCAACCATAGTAAAGAGTACATGTGCGTCATTAAGTGAGCCATTATTGGTGGGGTTGCATTGGTCTTCTTTTTAGATGAAGTTAAAATATGTGACCATGACATGGCACAGAATGAGGAGGCTACTCGATTCATTTCTTTAGAAATGAATTTTAAGCTCAGGTTCCATCTACTAGACATTGTAAACTGTCATTATTGGGTTTGTTTAGTATGGAGTAATGAAATGAAATGTTAGAGAATAGGGTTGATTAAACAAGTTAGATGATGAAATGATCCCTGCCACATAAGAGTAGCGTCCCCACTTTAACATGACTGGTGTGGAATGGAGCTCAATAGCCCCCCCCCCCCCCCCATTTTTTTATTGAAGTGGAGCCGACCAGATAATGGCGCGGGAAATAGAAGGGGCGCTATTTAAAACGCTGAGGTGGAGGAGGCAACACCCCTACACCGGCCACTCTAAGTAAAAGAAAACCCATGTGTCGGTAGACCCAACCGACATTGAAGGTTTTCCTAGAATTGCTTCTAATAACTTTAATTAATCATGATTTCTTGTAGATTATCATCTTAGGTGAAATAGTTAAGCTAAAACTCTCAATATAATATTGGAGGTACTGCCACATCAGCATCTGGTCCACGTCAGTATGACACCTCAGCTGCCACGTCAGCATCTGGTCCACGTCAGCACGCCACCTTAGCAGCCACGTTGTAACACCCCAACCGATGGCGGAATCATCGAGGTGCCACGTAGTGACGATTGTTCAAAAGCTCATGGTACTAAAATGTAAATATGATTGAATAATCAAAATTGTCTTACATGGAAATGGAAAATACATTATCTAAATGAAATGTAAATATTGAAATAACTGAATTAAAATAAAGCACTAAATGTTCCTTGCTAAAGCACTAGATCAAACTGCACCTGAAACATGTACAAAATAGATTTGGTCAACATATGAAATGTTGGTGAGCATTCCTAGATTTGATATATATAGTAGGTTAAAAAGTTATACAATTCAAGTGCAAGCTACAGTGCAATTATGTAAACTATGTATCATACAAATGAGCGAAATCAACCTTGTGACTGTATAATGTACTGTATGAACTGTAGTGTACTCAACCAATAAATGGATGATAACTTAACACTGGCCACGGATTCTCCGATGAAAAAGGGGGAGAATCAATCTAGGCGGGTTGTCAATCCAAATAGCGCTATCCAATGTTAAGGTCGGCTTGTACCATGTTAATGATTTCACTAAGTACAAATGTAATCCACATGTAATGTCTAAGCATAAAGCACGTTGTAAGCAATGCACATAGTACTAGAATTGTATTGTAAAAATGTAATCTTGTATTTGAAATTGTAATAGTGTACATGTAACACCCCAAAAATGTATAAAAGCAAAAAGGGGTAGGAATACTCACAGTTCACGTAATAACTTGAATTTGAACTTGGACAACGAAATATGAATTGAAATTACTCCCAAATGATTAGCCTAAAGTAATTGATAATGTGTAAGTGAAATAACTCTAGGATACATGTATTTCTAGGGCTTCGAATTGGGGATAAACGTTTATTTGATTAATAAACAATTTGTTTATTAATTATGAGAAATTTAATAAATAAATAAATAAAAGTCTCTTGGTAAAATTTTAAGTTGAATATAGTCACAACATAAGGTTTTAAGTATGAAAATAATTTTTATAAAATTATTTTCTTGAAAATATAATATTTAATCTAATTATTTCAAATTGTCAAACTATGACTTTAATATCTAAAAATATTAAAATCAAAGAATTTCTGAATTAAAAAATTGTAATTCAGTTCTAAATAGTTAAAAATAATTTATGTGAAATTTTGGTGCAAAAATATTAAAAATTGGATTTATTATGAATTAATTATGATTAAAACTAACAAAAATTGATTAAAAATACTAAATAAATGATTTTTCAGAAATAAAAATCATTTCTGAAAAGTTTAAAGTTATAAAAACTTAGGATAATTTTTGTGGAATTTAAGAAGATCGTTTTGATATTTTTATAGATTTTAATAAATATAAATGAATAAACTTGTATTTTTAATAATATATATTAAATAAATGATTTTTGTAAAACTAAAAATTGGGTAATGAACTTTATCATTTGAAGATCATATAATAATTTTTATAAAATTTATAAACCACGTTTAGTATTTAAAAACTATTTTAAAAGATAATATGTTAAATATACATATATATAAGAAAAATGAAAAAAAATTGATGTTGGTGGTAGGGTTCGAACCTGGCCAAGTGGCCGGTTCGTCTCCTTTGTCTCAGCATGCAACCAGCTGGGCTATACCAGCTATTCGTTTATCTTCTGTTCAAAAAATATTTATATACATTATCTGATTAAGGTGTTCTTCCCCAATTCAAAGGTTGCGAGCCCTAGCTTCTGCAATCGCTCAAATCACGATGGTATAATGAAATTAATCATAGGGGTTTTGATTCTAGAGGACCGATGAGTGAACCCCAACAAAAAAAACGAACTTACAAATTGTTTATGCGTGATCTTGAGTGGTCAACGAAAAGTCAAACTTGCGACAATTATAACCAGAAACGAGTTTGTAAACAGAAATTGAATGTGAGGTTCTCTTAATCGCATGTATGTGTAAGTGTGTGTAGGTTTGATTGAGTTAACAACATGTATTTATACGGATTGGATTTGATTGTTTAGGAATGTTTATTAATGGCGTTAACTCGATTTGTTTTGGTCAATACAACGCGTATTATGGTCTTAGATGGCCGAAAATCACGAACACATACCATATTTGAATTAAAACGCGTTTAAACTCGTTAATTAGATTGGTCAATGGTTAAAAATTTAACCATATCTGCTGCTGCTGACTCGCGTATGTATCAGGAAAGAAGAAGAGAAGGACAGAATAAGCTTATATATAATTTAAGTTGGATATAAAACAAGAGAACAACCCAGCTTAGCTGGTGTGGGCGTGTGTCTGCATATGAAGGGTCCCCGGTTCGAATCCGGCTGGGATCCCTTTTTTTTGGATTAAAGCGGAGAAAAGGGGGGGGAGCCTTGATGGGCCGGATCAAGGCTGTTATGTGGGCCGGCTCCTTGGGCTCAACAGATTAAGGAAAAAGGGTATGGGTATTGGGTTTGTTAATGGGTTAGGATGTGAGGGTTTAGAGGTTTAGTCTAAAAATGATATGATTATTATTATTATTATTATTTTTATTATTATTATTATTTTTATATATATAAAAATATATATATATATATATATATAATGAAAAAGTGACGGATGTCACAGCATCCCCTACTTTTAGAAACTTCGTCCCGAAGTTATTAGAAACATAGGGTTATGAATGCTTGGGAAAAATTAAGGTAACTGTGGTTCGGAAAATTTGGGTTAAGTCACGACGTTCATTTATAGGTAAATTGTTTCGAATGATTTGGATAAGAGGTTTGATAGGTGTGAGTTAAGGATTTGATTAGGTTCGTCTCGAATAAGAAGGAGAATAAGAATCTAGTAATTCAACAAGTTTCAAGTTTTAGGAATCCTATGATAAATGTACGAGTTGACTGACTATAGAAAAACTTATTGAACTACCAGGTAAACGGAGTTTGTTCTTGGTCCGACTTCCAGTCTCACTTTCAATGCATCATTAGTGTTTGTATACAGGGTGTACCGCAGCTAACCCACCACACCTTTGATACCTTGAAAACGTACTGGACGCCTTTCCAAAAACTCTAATAGAATTTCACACTACCCTAATGTACCTGTAAATTCATGATTACGTTCCGGACCGGAATCATTAATTTACCTTACATTAGGGTTTTATGTCCTTCTATGGTCCCACCGATTGTTGAGCAGGTTCGATAGCCTCCACCAGCCGTGGAGTAGGTTGTAGGGCCTCTCCCGACTGTTTGAAAGGCATAGTGACCTCTATCAATCGTTGAGTATGTTCGATAGCCTCCACCAGTCGTGGAGCAGGTTGTAGGGCCTCTCCCGACTGTTGAAAAAGGCATGATGACTTCTATTAAGTGCAGCAATTATTATTCACATAAATTGCAAATTGATAGCATGTTTATGCAAGCAAGTTTGTAAGTACTACAACCATTAAGTGTAGGTGTTTATCATGAATAATTAAATGTTTACGAGTATCATGAATAATTAGATGCTCAATGCGTAGTCAAATTAAAGGAAAAATCTAGTTTCATGTAATAACCAATGATGTTTTCTTAAAAAAAAAGCTCTGTAAGATCAAGTATCAAGTCTAAACGTTTCAAATAAATGTAAGTGTACGATTAAAATAAACGTAACCAATATGATAGATTACCAATTTGTGTTCGTACATAATAGTATGCAAGGAAATCTCTAGATGTTATATGCCTATGAGTATGTCATAATTGGGTACAAAATGATAATAAGATCAAGAAAATGAAAACACGAGTATCAAGAATAATTAAATGTCCAGTGAATAGTCAAATTAAGGGAAAATCAAGTTTCATAAACAATGATGTTTTGAGAAAATCTTGTAGAATCAAGTATCAGGTTTTTAGTAGTTTGATTATCATGGGTAACTAGTTCATGTGTGAGAAGGTGAAGGATATGAATTTAGTTCTTGAGAGGATGATGAAAAATCTTGAAGCAGAATCAAGGTTGTGAGCGATATTGAATGTGAAGATAGTTGATAAAGGGTTTATTTTATAGTGAGGAGATTATATAGCAGTGTAAATTTTGGGGTTTGGATCAAAGGTTATAATCAAGTGTATAAGAAAACATGATTGTGGTATATGCAAAATATTGTAAAAATTTGAACAAGTTGAAAATGAGTGAGTGTCGATGGAGAATCTAGAGACTAGATATTATTCCTATGAAAGAAAAAAAAATATTTTCAAAATTGGTTTTGTACATAAGGCAAAAGTTGTTAAATAGTACAAGCTAAGTAGGCTTTGTAATAGTTTAAAACATTATATACAAAATTGTTTGTTACGTCAATAAATAATCAATTGAATTTAAGTTCAAGGAAAATATGTACTTTGTAAAGTTGCTAGGTAATACAACTAGTTTTAGAAATCTTTAGTTTGTGCTATAGTATGAGGTTATAGTTTTTAAAATAAATAACATGTGGAGAAAAGAAATAATATGATTTGGGTAGGGTGTTGAATATTTAAAAAGTGGCTAAGAGGGTAAGGTGAAGTGTGATTGTGAAATCCATAGATGGTTATGAAAGTATGAACTTGTAAGCAATATATGAAAATCGTGAAATACAAAATATTGTATATGAACCGAGAGAGTATTATTGAAAAAAAGCTTGCATAAAATGCTTGGAGTGCCCTTGTCTAGCTGTAAAGCCCAACAAGAACGTTGACTTTTCAAAGGAATTGAACCCAATGGTGATCAAAGAAGACATGCTTTAGCCTATAAGTGGACACTCACTCCAGGAATCCCCAGGTAAGCATAACAGGTCCGTAAATGGATTTATGTGCTATGCTTGCCTATGCCAGAAAACCCAGTGTACAGGCGTCCACCCTTCCAGATTGCACGTGTCCTTATCACACTCATTAAAGTTCAACAACTTTGAAGGAGCAAAAGTAAGAGTAGGCATTATGCCTAAGAGTGTCTTCATGAAAGGTACTGTCCCTGTTCCATGATGATGTAGACTTTCCACTCCCTGTAGGACACCATCTCTATGCACCATGATGAAGGATGAAAAGAGAGAGAAAAAAAGAAGAAGGAAAGTAGAGGGAAATGAGGGTAAGGCAATTCAGAAAATATTATGCATGAAAGTTGAAGTTCGGTTATAGTCTAGGCCTATTTCATCTAGTAACCTAGTTCCCTATAACCATGGCTCTGATACCAATCTGTAACACCCCAACCGATGGCGGAATCATCGAGGTGCCACGTAGTGACGATTGTTCAAAAGCTCATGGTACTAAAATGTAAATATGATTGAATAATCAAAATTGTCTTACATGGAAATGGAAAATACATTATCTAAATGAAATGTAAATATTGAAATAACTGAATTAAAATAAAGCACTAAATGTTCCTTGCTAAAGCACTAGATCAAACTGCACCTGAAACATGTACAAAATAGATTTGGTCAACATATGAAATGTTGGTGAGCATTCCTAGATTTGATATATATAGTAGGTTAAAAAGTTATACAATTCAAGTGCAAGCTACAGTGCAATTATGTAAACTATGTATCATACAAATGAGCGAAATCAACCTTGTGACTGTATAATGTACTGTATGAACTGTAGTGTACTCAACCAATAAATGGATGATAACTTAACACTGGCCACGGATTCTCCGATGAAAAAGGGGGAGAATCAATCTAGGCGGGTTGTCAATCCAAATAGCGCTATCCAATGTTAAGGTCGGCTTGTACCATGTTAATGATTTCACTAAGTACAAATGTAATCCACATGTAATGTCTAAGCATAAAGCACGTTGTAAGCAATGCACATAGTACTAGAATTGTATTGTAAAAATGTAATCTTGTATTTGAAATTGTAATAGTGTACATGTAACACCCCAAAAATGTATAAAAGCAAAAAGGGGTAGGAATACTCACAGTTCACGTAATAACTTGAATTTGAACTTGGACAACGAAATATGAATTGAAATTACTCCCAAATGATTAGCCTAAAGTAATTGATAATGTGTAAGTGAAATAACTCTAGGATACATGTATTTCTAGGGCTTCGAATTGGGGATAAACGTTTATTTGATTAATAAACAATTTGTTTATTAATTATGAGAAATTTAATAAATAAATAAATAAAAGTCTCTTGGTAAAATTTTAAGTTGAATATAGTCACAACATAAGGTTTTAAGTATGAAAATAATTTTTATAAAATTATTTTCTTGAAAATATAATATTTAATCTAATTATTTCAAATTGTCAAACTATGACTTTAATATCTAAAAATATTAAAATCAAAGAATTTCTGAATTAAAAAATTGTAATTCAGTTCTAAATAGTTAAAAATAATTTATGTGAAATTTTGGTGCAAAAATATTAAAAATTGGATTTATTATGAATTAATTATGATTAAAACTAACAAAAATTGATTAAAAATACTAAATAAATGATTTTTCAGAAATAAAAATCATTTCTGAAAAGTTTAAAGTTATAAAAACTTAGGATAATTTTTGTGGAATTTAAGAAGATCGTTTTGATATTTTTATAGATTTTAATAAATATAAATGAATAAACTTGTATTTTTAATAATATATATTAAATAAATGATTTTTGTAAAACTAAAAATTGGGTAATGAACTTTATCATTTGAAGATCATATAATAATTTTTATAAAATTTATAAACCACGTTTAGTATTTAAAAACTATTTTAAAAGATAATATGTTAAATATACATATATATAAGAAAAATGAAAAAAAATTGATGTTGGTGGTAGGGTTCGAACCTGGCCAAGTGGCCGGTTCGTCTCCTTTGTCTCAGCATGCAACCAGCTGGGCTATACCAGCTATTCGTTTATCTTCTGTTCAAAAAATATTTATATACATTATCTGATTAAGGTGTTCTTCCCCAATTCAAAGGTTGCGAGCCCTAGCTTCTGCAATCGCTCAAATCACGATGGTATAATGAAATTAATCATAGGGGTTTTGATTCTAGAGGACCGATGAGTGAACCCCAACAAAAAAAACGAACTTACAAATTGTTTATGCGTGATCTTGAGTGGTCAACGAAAAGTCAAACTTGCGACAATTATAACCATAAACGAGTTTGTAAACAGAAATTGAATGTGAGGTTCTCTTAATCGCATGTATGTGTAAGTGTGTGTAGGTTTGATTGAGTTAACAACATGTATTTATACGGATTGGATTTGATTGTTTAGGAATGTTTATTAATGGCGTTAACTCGATTTGTTTTGGTCAATACAACGCGTATTATGGTCTTAGATGGCCGAAAATCACGAACACATACCATATTTGAATTAAAACGCGTTTAAACTCGTTAATTAGATTGGTCAATGGTTAAAAATTTAACCATATCTGCTGCTGCTGACTCGCGTATGTATCAGGAAAGAAGAAGAGAAGGACAGAATAAGCTTATATATAATTTAAGTTGGATATAAAACAAGAGAACAACCCAGCTTAGCTGGTGTGGGCGTGTGTCTGCATATGAAGGGTCCCCGGTTCGAATCCGGCTGGGATCCCTTTTTTTTGGATTAAAGCGGAGAAAAGGGGGGGGAGCCTTGATGGGCCGGATCAAGGCTGTTATGTGGGCCGGCTCCTTGGGCTCAACAGATTAAGGAAAAAGGGTATGGGTATTGGGTTTGTTAATGGGTTAGGATGTGAGGGTTTAGAGGTTTAGTCTAAAAATGATATGATTATTATTATTATTATTATTTTTATTATTATTATTATTTTTATATATATAAAAATATATATATATATATATAATGAAAAAGTGACGGATGTCACACACGTCATCTTGAACTAACTTAGTTAGTTCAGAGTTAACGGAGATTCATTTTTGACACCCACATGTTCACTTGGGATTATCCTGGTCCAACGTTAAAGTTCGGATTATTATTGGCCAATGGCCCAAACTTTGGATTATTTAAATCCAATACCCCCCCCCCCAAAAAAAAAATGTTTTTGTGTATTGAGTGTCTCGCTTAAAAAAAACACTCCCTTTTTAAGCGCCTTGCACTGAGGCCCAAGGCTCATCCTTTGCGGCTTGAGTGCGCCTTGCGCCTTTAACAACTATGATTAAAAGTAAGAGACTTGTTTATGATGCTATGCTGTATGTGCGTGATTTTAACTAATTTATAATCTATCATATCTTCCATACAAGGCTTTGTGAATGTATTTCATGTAAAGATTGTATTAGGGTTACCTGCTCTGTTCCTGTAACTTAGTTTATTGCTTTTTAGCCGAATTCCACACGAATTGTGATTTAGAGTTTAGAGGTTTTAAATATTCTTCCTATCTAGAGACCTAAGAAGTGATAGTCGGGTTTGTCTTTTGCGCTAGGTACTTTAGGCTAGAAATGCTTTCAGATGAGGTTTTCCTAGGTTCTCTAGTATACTTAGCTTTCTTGTGTCATAGTGAGATTTTACAACTTACTCCTTGCACTTTAGGGTGTATTAAGGTTAGATAGTTCGAGATATCATCTAGTCTTTTTTAGTACTTTAGTATAGTTGGAGAGAACGAGAGGCAGGGGCGGTCCTTTTAAGGGGCGGGGAGGGGCGCCCCCCCCCAATTGTCGTCAGAAGTTCCGATTATATAGTATTCGTATAGAATTTTTTTGGTATATAAGGTTCCGATCCCCCGAAACTAGTGACTGACCCCGGTGACTTCCGACCCCGAAGTTTTTGGTCAAGCTTCGCCACTAACGAGAGGTAACCCAACCAACCAGTGAATTGTGATACCTCTAAGTTGTCTTTTCGGTCAAGCCCAGAGAATGATCAGGGATCCACTAGGTTAGCTAAGGGTTGATTATTTGATAATATTGGTTTTCAATATAGTTTCCATTGCCCTGGTAATTCCAAATGTCATAACTAGGATTCTGAACCTATCCTTCACTGCATCGTATTTATCATTTAAAATCAATTGTTAAATCTCAATAGAGTATAAATTTGTTTCTGGCAGTGTCCTGTGGGTTCGTTATTCCACACTTACTTAGTTTGTACTATATTGATAGGTACACTTGCCAATCGTGTGATCTAATTTAGTTGAGTCTAGTTTTTATTACTAGGTGTCAAAATTAGGTAGTTTTTGAGTGGATTTAGCACATCATGTACCAGGTTGGACTCAGAAATAGTTCAATCAGTTGTTTCGGTTAACCATATAATTATGTAAAAATACAACTTCGACCTAGAAAATAATACAAAAGTACCTGATTCAATAATAAAAAATAATCCAAAACTTAATCTATTAAAAAATAATCCTAAAGTACTCAATTTTACAACAAACAATTTTAAAATAGACGTGTACAATAGGTTTATAGTACTGAAGTGTTGAATGTATCAAGTATGCGAGAGCTTAAAAGATGAAATTCACTATTGAAGGTCGATAATGCTTCAAAAAAGAACTTTCATAAACTTTATAAATCAAATTTGGTGATTTTGCAAACCAGTTCAACGGTTCGAACCTGTAAAACGGGATTTACCAGCGATATATACACATAACGTATTCTAGTTTTACTAGTCATTATCGTATCAAGTTCGTGTCAGATATCCGAAATTACCGGTCGGTTCATACCAGTATTTAAAACATTGCTTGTAATTCGTAACTAGGGATGGCAAACTACAAATCAACATGGAAACCCTAAACATACTTAATGGATAACATGGCAGGTTTTGGGTATGGGACCGGGATGGGGTTAATTTAAAAAAAAAAAATCATAGGCATGATAAGGTATGGTATTAAATGGTACCTGACTTGATTGCATGAAATATTTTGCTTTCTTATCCTTAGGTAGAGTAAAATGCTTATTCACTAATTTATGGTTTTTATATCTCTAATTCCCTTGGGTAATAAAATTTTGTAACAATTAAAATAGTAAGAAAGTATTACAAATCCCTTATTGGCGCCAAGCGTGAGTGAACAAGTAATATTTAATTCAAAAATTGAATATTGTAAATATCCTATATAAAGGATCTCCTAATGTACTCAATCAATTCAATCAGTCAAAAGCAATTACAATTACATCCAAATATACGGTTTCACTTGGTATCGGAGCAAAGAAACCTCAAACCCTAAAGCTGCCAATAAACCCTATTGCCTAAAACCTCTGTCGTCGTGTTCCTTTTTATATCAACCCTCTTTCAATTATGGTTGCCTCCATTCTTAACATGCCCTCTCTTTCTCTCTCCATATTCTGAATTTTGTAGCCATTGCAGCATTAACCTCTTCTGAGAAAACAACCCGAAACTATCATAAATTTGCTTTCAACCTTCCTCCTACAAAATATGGACACTGAAAGAATATGATCCAATCATTCATCATCTCCAATAATCAATTCCGTTACATCGATGGAACGATACCCTGCCCACCCAAAGCTACCACATCGAGAACTATAATAAATGATGCTCACATCCGTATGTTAATTACCTCTATAATCTCAGAAATAGCCTTCCGACATGTATAAGGCCAAACCTCCAGAGAAGTCTGGTTGTCTCCGGAACGTGCATATGTGATGTGTCATAAAATTCACATATAAAACATGCATAAATAGTCTCAAAATATGGCAAAATTGAGCTTAAATTGATAATTATAGCTACTAAATCATTCCTATTTGTATTTTTCAGGAAATTGGAGCTCCAACCCGAAAATGAACGATTTTCGGGCAAAAACAGCTAAAAACGGAGATTACTGAGAATACGAGACCCGAAGAATGTTCCAAGTATGTGTAAAGACCTTCCCGGGGTTTAAACGATGATAAAATTGACCTGGGTTAACCAAGCACGCCCATGCTCTCTTGCACGAGGGTCCCGCGCACTAGAAGACAAAGTAGCCAACTTAAGACCAGACAAAGCATCTCAAAAGGGACAAAACTATGGTATGACTCAAAGGGTACAATATACAACCACAACCTTAACTCGTTGATGCAAGGTTTTAGACCACATGAAAGGGACATGTTTGCCGCTTTGCCTATAAATAGCAAGCTCAACTCAATCATTTGGTATCCCATTCCATTCAATCTTGTGCCCTCTTGGGTCGACTTCCAAGCTTCTTCCAGAGATCTTGGGGTCTTGTGGGAGGCCTTAGGGCCATCCTAACAACCCACTAGGGTTATACGTCGTCGTGCCTTGATCAACTTGGCCAAGCATGGGATCGTAGAGTAATTCATGCAATAAAACATTGAGGGTGTGTTAGGACAGAAAGGATTGAGGAAACCACTTTTGCAAACCTTAGTCTAATTCATACTTCTTCAAATTATTCTAAGTATAGAACTACTGAAGAAAGAAGACAAAAGTACTGAAGAAGGATTCAACAAGTATTGAAGAAGATAGATCAGAAGTTCTAAAGTCAAACCAGACAAGTCCACTGAAGAACTACTGAAGACAAACTACTCATCAGTAGTTTGTCATTCATCAGCACTTGTAATAGAATCTTTCCACCTCCCTTATGTTTCAGTAGTTTAATTGTTTATTATTACTTTATCTTTTTGTACAAGTTCCAAGACTGCAACTTGTTGCAACTTGTTGCAGACTTGCTTTTGTATCAAGGTTCATGCATTTGTAAGTCTATAAATAGATGGGTTCATCCCTCTGTTTTAGAGATCGATTTTAATTGAAACTAAAATCCTTCAAAACTCATTATTGTTATTTCCATTTCATTTACTGAGAATCTATTTGAGTATTTATTGTCATTCACATTCAATACTTAGATTCTAATTAACTTGTCTTTAGTTTGCAAACATCCAGGGGGAGTAATAACTCCTGTTGATAGTGTAACTTTACATACTTATTCCGTTGTGCAAATCTGATTGAACTTGCTAAACACATAAGTGTTCACTAGCAAGTAAACCTTCAAGAGCATACTGATCCAACAGGGTCATGAGGATTACACTAAATACATAGCACTAGGAGATGGAAGGCTTGTCTATGAGCAACCATGTTCTTTTGTTGATAATTCATTATTGTTGTATCTTTCTATCATTTCCGAACCTACTTCGATTTGTAGACTTTTATTATTTTTAGTAGTTTATTTTTAGTTATTTGGTGTGTTATCTTCTTATCTAATTCTTGTTTGTTTATCTTGTGATGGGTTCAATTAGTGATTCACTTGATAAACCATTAAAATCAACCTTAACTTAATTAATAAACTATCATGAGGTTTAATCAGCTTCTGGTAGTCCCGAGCTAGATCCAAGGCGAGGAAACCTGTAACACCCCGCCCCTCACATCACCAATATTGTCCGCTTTGCCCATCCAGAGCTCACGGATTTGTTTTTGGTTGCCCAAGTGGAGACTTCCCAGTAGGTCACCCATCCTGGTTGTGCTCCCACCTGAGCACGCTTAACTGTGGAGTTCTCCTCTCATCCACTAACATTAATCCCCAAAACGCGTTGGTAATTTAAGAGGCAAGACATTACTTATGAACCAAGGATCTCTCCTGGCCACGGCCGATGTGGGATTTTCCTGGGGTGTCACAAAACCGGTAATGAATCAGATCTGAGCAATGGCTTCTGAAGTGGACCAGATTAGAGTGACACATTTCTGGTTCTTACAAGATGTATAAGTGACTTTCTTGGCAAAGGGAGGATTCCCTACTGGTGCACGAGTGATCTTTGGATTACACACATTTAGGATTATGCTCCACCTTTGTTAAGGATTTCATTCATCTCAGGAGGTTATGGGTTGGGTGTGTTAAGTCATAAATCACTAAACCAGACTTTGTATTTATCTGATCAATAAATATTTAAAGTGTCACTTTTTAAGATAAATAAAACAAGAATACTATATCTAGGTCTCGTTAGTACAAAACCGTTAACCAATGGAGGATACATGTTGCCTAGGCTGATTTTAAGAGAGATCCTTCGGTGTTCATGGCCATTACCCTATTTAGGGGATATGATGTTGGCAGGGCTGACTCTAAAAAGATATCTTTCGATGCAGAACGCGAGAGCTAAGGGAGGAGTACGGTGTTCCTGGTCGGAAGTCAACCGATGAACCTGTAAATGTAGGGCTCAACCGGTGAACCTTTACAGTTATGCGGACGCGCATCGATCCAGAGGTTATGCATACTACTCAGTAGTGGACCCGCTTCTCTGATCTTAGAGCCAACACTTCAAGTTCACTCCTATCCTCCTCACCAATAATTAAATCTAATATTGTTTCTAATAATAAAATTTACTACTTATACGAAGGGCACCGAGATGTGCATGTCCACTATCTCTACTATTTTATCTTTTTCAAAACCCCTTTTCAAAAACTATTTTTCTTAGAACCCCTCTGTTTTATTTTCTTTTCAAACCCGATTAGTTATTTGATGAAAGGTTAAGTAGGGGAAAGTGTGTTCTCTAGGAATACGATACTCGGTATTTACCCTAGAAAGCTATACTATACACGTCAGGTTCTCTGCCTATGTGTTGGTTTTAGTTTCTACGTATTTATTGTTTACTTATAAATTTAAAACTTGATTAACGGTTTAGTAAAAATAAATCTTTTTTTCTCAAAACCACTGTTTTGGAATTAAAACACCAAGTTTTTGGCACCGGAAAAATGATATCTTTTTAAATTACTAAAACCAGGCATATCAATATGAACCCAACACTTCCTCATGTGAGTATACTTTAAAAACTCAAATCCGACGAATTATGATGACCGGAGATGAAAAACCATTCAATTACCTTACTAGAGCACAAGAATACACCACTGCTTTTACCAACATGGGTGAGCCCATGAAGGACAAGGACCTTGTAATGCTTGATGTCTCAGGTCTAAAGGAAGAATATCATGGCCTTAAATCTAATCTCCTAGCCCGACAACCACCCGTGACCTTTAATGAACTCCACGGCATTCTTCACAATCATGATTACATGATTAGCACCCATCGTAGCCCCTCTCTTGTTATTGTTGCACCTACGCAAGCATTTGCAGCCGTCACTGATTCATCACCACCCAACCCAAATGCCGTACAATCACAACTTTCCAACCTCTGATCGTTAGTTAGACAATAAAGGTACCAACTTAACCCTCTTTCACCCTCTACCTAACAACCACAAGCCAATTATACCACTTACTCCTTTACTTGGTGGGGGATAGACCATCTACTATCTCAATATCGGAATATCTTAATCAATCTGCCTCATCGTCTTCTACGCATACTCCTCAGGCAAACTATGCCAACTTTTTGGATGTTGCGTCGCAATATGAGACTATGTGGAAACCCGACACTGGTGCTAATGGTCACGCTTCTCTCAACTTAGCCGGTCTTGACCACTCACTGGTGACAGTAACCCTATTCCCATTTTCCTTATTGGCTCGTCCAAATTTTATTCACCTAACAAAACCTTTAATCTATCAAATATTCTTCACGTACCAAACCTAAAACAAAATCTTTTATCTATTCAACAATTCTGCCATGAAAATAATGTTTTCTTTGAATTTCACTCTTTCATTTTTGTTAAGAAGAACGAGTCTACACTCACTACCCTTCTCATTTTTATTGAGAAGAACGAGTCTACACATTTCGACTCCCTCGGCTCAAGTCTCTTCCTAAGATTGCATTCACAACCATCAAAGCACCATGTACAGTTTGGCATCAACGCCTTGGTCATCCACATCAATGTGTTTTTGATTATGTTATTTCCAATTTCTCTTTACATGTTTCAACAAAACATTGTCCTTCATTATGTACTGCGTGCCAATTAGGAAATCATCTAAACTTTGTTTACCACTTTCAAAATTTCATAGTCATAATGTTTGGGATTTGGTATATTGTGATGTTTGGGGCCTTTCGCCTACATTATCTATTGATGGCTATTATTTTTTTCTTTTATGTGTTGATCATCATTCACGCTTTATATGGTTTTTCCCTTTAACATGCAAATATGTTGTTTATGCCACCTTAAAAAAAAAATTTACCAATGGTTGAAAGACAATACAATACAATACAATACAAAATTGAAAAGTGTCCAAACTGACTAGGGAGAGGAATTTAGAAATTTATCATTATTATTCACTTCTCTTGGAATTATACATCGGCACTCTTGCCCATATACTATTGCTCAAAACGGCACTGTAAAGCGTCGTAACCATCATGTTGTAGAAGCTGGTCTCACCCTCCTAGCCCAAGCCAACTTTCCACAAAAGTGTTGTCACTTTGCCTTTTAAAGTGTCGTCTACCTAGTTAATCATCTTCCTTCCCGAATCTCTTCCGGCAAATCTCCTTACTAACTCATTTACAACCGTAAACCCGAGTTTTTGGTTATCAATTTTTTCCTTACTTAAGACCTTACAACCATCACAAGATGGATTTTCGGTCCACACCACGTGTCTTTCTTGGTTATAGCCCATCTCACCATGGTTATCGGTGCTTTGACAATGCCACCGAGCGCATCTACATTACCCAATACGCTCGTTTCAATGAACAAGTCTTTCCCTTCAATCCACCTACTCTGTCACCAATACCAACTAAACCAACCTTTGTTTGCATTTGTCACACCCTCAAATTCCACTGCGGGGTTTATACTGCGAGATGCGTGACACACCAGGATTCCCATAGCCATTAGTTACAAGAACGACTCTAAGTGCCTAAACCATTTAGTTTGTTTTCAAAAATCAAGTTTAATGTTTAACCAAAAAGTTTAAAGTAGTGTGGAAGCGTATAGAAAGTATTAAAGTAAAACATCTTGCATAAAACACCGCACCCAAAACCAAAGTAATGTAAATCCAAAAATAAGTTTAATAGTGTTTATAACCCAATGACACCCATGATCCATGCCCTGACGTGCTCCATACCTGGCGACCTTAGGTTGCATTGAGTGCTAAATCCAAATCCAAATAAGTAATAGAGACTCACTACCGACTCCCTTAAGCTCTTCAAACAACACAACCTAGCAATGAAATCTCTTCCCGAATGACGTTCTTGAGCCTTAGCAACTGTTTGGGGTTTAGTTTTTCGAGTAAGGGGGTTAGGGTTTCGAAAATATGAGTGTGGTTATGAAAAAGATGGTTAAATATCAATTTATATAGGCTGAAATTCGACTTGGCTGCCAAGTTACCCCCATCGAGTCACGCGGTAGGGTTGTGGTTATTCCGCTGCATGACGCGGCACATCACAGGTTTTTTTTTCTTTTGCTTCATATTTGGGCTTTGTACATCTAGACTAACACCACAAATAATCAACCCAATATTTTATGAACCGAAGTACCTTCTCGGTTCGTCGGGTATCGGTTACGGGTTCGGTAACGTGTTTCCTTTAAATAATCATAATCATATAATAATTCACAAATAAATTCACATAAGCACAAAATTGCAAATAATATCCAACGAACTATACCACAATTATTTGTTTTGTTATTTCACCAACGTTCAGGGTTCAATGCTCGTGTACATGATCCAGTAATTCCTTGAATTACCATTTATGCAGTTATTAACTAATAACTGTGTACCGTGCGACTCACTTAACTAATCCTAGTCAAGTGCAATGCAATGAACTATCGTGTAGGTTAACTAGAGTTAGGTTAAATTATTAACCTGAGAATGTGGGTGTCACAACATTTTTCTAGATCCACCTCCTATAATTACTAAGGACCAATCTCCTAATGAACCACCTTCATTAGATTCGGCCCAACCTACCCCACCCTTTCCCGGTCCAAGGCAAATCGAACCGGTCCAATCCACTACACCCTAATCCGCTCCAGTCCTCTCTACTCCGAACCACCCAGTCACCAACGGCAACCAAACCGACCCCTTAACCATACCGGAACCACCTTCCCTACCCCCTCGTCCATGACCATCAAATCTCACATAAAACCACAAACAAACATAATTTTACAACCAATCCACCTACTCTACCACTACCTCTTCTACTCCCACTTTTCCCACTACCTGTATTGTTGCCAACAAATCCCCATAATGTCTTCATGCCATGAACCAAGAGTTTCAAGCGCTCATTAAGAACATAACATGGTCTTTAGTTCCTTATGCTAATCACTCTAATTTGATTGACTACAAGTGGTTTACATGTTTAAATCTGACGCACAGGGGAAACTTAGTCTCTACAAAGCTAGACATGTGGCAAAAGGGTGATTTTATCTCTGACTGTAACTCAAAAATGGTCTTTTCATTAACTAGCAGATGTGGAAAATGCCTTTTTACATGGTGACCTCACAAAACTATATATATGAAACAACCCCTAGGTTTTAAAGACCCGAGAAAACCTAATAATGTGTGTCTGCTTCATCAGTCACTTTGTGGGCTCAAACAAGCTCCTCGAGCCTGGTTTCATCGTCTCTCCACTGTTCTTCAGCAACTGGGATTTTATGGGTCCAAAACGGACCCATATTTGTTCATTTTAAAAGCAGGTGTCATGTTATTTTATATCCTCGTCTATGTGGATGACATTATCATCACGGACCTATATTTGTTCATTTTAAAAGCAGGTGGAACCTTAGTTTATATCGTCATCTACGTGGATGACATTATCATCACTAGTAACAACAATTCAGCCATTGATGGTATTATTAAATAGCTAAACTCATCATTTGCAATTAAAGATCTTGGCAATTACTTCACTATTTTTGGGGGATTCAAGTCATACATCATAAAATAATGTTTTATTGTCTCATAGAAAATACAATATAGAGATTATACAACACTCTGGTCTCTCGGATTGCAAACCACTGATTCTCCCATGAACCTCTCAGGTCTTGACTCTTGATGATGGTCCTCTAAATACCTAATCCAACACAGTATCACCAAATGGTGGGAGCAATACAATATTCAACTCTTTTCTGACCAGACATTGCATTTGTTGTCAATAAAGTGTCAATTTATGCATATACCCACAGAGAACCACTAGTCTGCAGTTAAACGTATACTACGTTATCTAATAGGCACGACTGATATTGGTCAACTCATTAGACATAACTCAGGCTCCTTTTATATGCTTTCACTTATGCACATTGGCAGGACACAACTATTCAGGCATTCTCTGATTCTGATTGGGTTGGTTGTCATGTCAATCGCGGTCCACAAGGGATTTACTATCTATTTGGGTTCCGACCTTATATCCTGGACCTCTCGCAAATAACGTACTATCTCCTAGTCATCAACTGAATTAGAATACAAAGCTCCTGCAGACACTGTCACAGAACTACTTTGGCTAAGGGCACTTCTACATGAACTTGGCATCACCACCAAATCTTCACCCATACTTCGGTGCGACAATTTTGGAGCCACCTATCTTTTAGTAACTCCAGTTTTTATGCTCCCACAAAGCACGTTGAAGTAGATTATCATATTGTAAGAGAACAAGTAGCTTGAGGACAACTAAATGTTAAGTTTATCTACACCAATGATCATATTGCTATGTGTTCACCAAACCCTTATCCTCTCAAATATATATCTTTCTATGGTCCAAGTTGCAGGTCGTTCCCCGCCCTCAACTTGCGGGGGAATGTTAGACGGAGATAAAGCCGAGATTTCAGAAATAACACCTTAATTAGATTGATCTACTACATTTATTATGATTGATTTATTTCCATGTATTGATGTTTTAAATGTCTTATATAAAGGACATCCTTGTACTCAATAAATTCAATCAATCAAAAACCAATTACAATTACATCAAAATATACGGTTTCACTACAGTGATATTGCTTAACATATATAATGGTACTAAGAAAACTTTAAGAACATACTTAAAAGTGATGTTATGGGTATGCTCATTATCGAGCAACGACATCTGTAATAGTTAAACAATTGGTTGAACTTGTTGGATAACTTTGTGAAGAGAAATCAGCATCAAGTAATTTTCTTTCTGTAAAAAATGCTGGCTGCTTAGGTTTCTGCAACGGAACTTTGCTGCCCAACATTCGAACCGCAGATGACATATCTGGCCTATCTTCTGGACTTTCTTGAACACATAACAAACCTACTTCAATTGATCTTAAAACCTCGAATAGATTGCTAGGTTCATCTAAAGTTGAATCAATGAGCTCTATTGACTTGCCTTCATTATACAGTCTCCATGCCTGAATATGTGGAAATAGTTATGAAGTAGATAGCTATAATTACAAATCAAATGAGCGGCTTGACATGCTTACATGTCCAATAAGGTTATTGTCATGCTTAGAGTGAACGAATCCCCGATTTCTTCTCCCGGTTATAATCTCTAGCACCAAAACACCAATGCTAAAAACATCTGATTTTATTGAGAAAAGACCATCTAGTGCATACTCAGGGGACATGTAACCACTGCATTTGGCAAAATGTTTATAAAAGTACTATAATGAACTTAAAAGAAAAGTATAATGAGTATATAGTTGGATTTTATATCTTACTATGTACCAACAACTCTCTCTGTGTTGGCCTGAGTCTCATTTCCTCCAAAGCTTCTTGCTATGCCGAAGTCTGATATCTTTGGGTTCATGTCCAGATCTAGTAGAATATTACTCGCTTTAAGATCTCTATGAATGATTCTTAGTCGTGAATCTTGATGCAGATAAAGAAGTCCTCGGGCAATTCCTTCAATGATGTGGAATCGCATTGTCCAGTCAAGGAGTGTGCTTCGTGTTTTATCTGTTAAACATGTAGATTTAGTTCTTTATAGGTTCATTTTAAAATAAACTATGAAATTAGTTATGATTCTGACCGAAGATGAACTGGTCTAGGCTTCTGTTTGGCATATATTCGTAGATCAACAATTTCTCATCTCCCTCTATGCTACATCCGAGGAGCCTAACAAGATTACGGTGCTGAAGTTTTGATATACATATCACTTCATTCTTAAACTCATCGAGTCCTTGTCTAGAAGTTGTGGAGAGACGCTTAACTGCAATTTCTTTTCCTTCTAGCACACCCTGAAAAATACGATTTCCAGTGTTGAAAACTATACAAGCATCAAAGTGTAACTTTCGTTCATATCTTTTTTTGTATAAGTGGCATGACCATAATACAAAGATATGTTTTTTTGTTATCTTTAATAATTTGCAGTTTTTCTTCATTTGATCTTTGATACTGTGTTATACTTTGGCAAAGTTCATGCAAAGCACTTTATACTTTTACCTTATAAACGGTCCAAATCCACCCTCTCCAAGTTTATTGTCAGGTGAAAAACTAGCAGTAGATTGTGCTATGGTAGAAAAGCTAAACAATGGTAGCTCCATGACTTCTTTCTGACTTTCACAGACATGAACTGAGCCCCCTATGCATTAGATATAAGGTAGATTTTAAACTGACAGAATCTGCTCAAAGAATTCATAGTACTCCAAATTGTACTTCCAACATATATACAGATATTGCTTACCTTCTCCCACTGGTTGTGCATGATGTCTTTTTCTCAATGCATACCAAAATAATGTAGAGCTTAAGCCTATAAGAACAACTCCCACAAAGACTGCTAATAAGATGAATTTGATTTTTGTTCTTCCTCTCTTGGACACTGGTTGAGAAAGTGCATGATATTAATATAGCAAGTATTGGACATTAAACTAAAATTAGTAAGTCTAAGGATCTAAGTGTCATTAATGTTTTAGTGCCTAAGTTGTATGCTGTAATGTAAATTATGTTTTAGGGCTAATATGTAATTAGTGTTAGGGTAACCGGTGTGGTGTAATGATTGTGACGCATAGGTTCAGAAAATATATACACATGATGATGATGATGATGTCGATGTATGAACAGAGTATGTGTAATAATAAAGATTCGATGTACAAGTGTTAAATCTTTCTTGTTCTTCAACAACATTGGTAACTTAGTGATACATAATACCCATGAATTTAGTAAGCTTGTACAGATGAAAATCGATCTGTGTGGATTGGTTTTTGTGTTAAAATATATATACATACATGTTAGGAAAAATTTTAAGAAGAGGTTGTTACCTAATTCAGAGGAAGCCATTCTTACAAAGATATCCTAACCACCATCGCCGTCGGTGATTACTCTGATGTCTTTAATCTTATCTGCGCCTTATTTGAGTATGTTCTGAGGGTAACCATTTGTGTCAATGCTATAGGTAAATTCACCTGGAGCTGGATCTTCACTGCTTTTCCATGATGACAGATGCCATTCCCTGCCCGTCAACAAATCCCTCCCAAATTTCATGTCAGGTAAGATGGTATCAGTTGGATAATCAAAACTCTGCCATAGAATCTTTTTGTTGACACCGTCTGTTATGACTAAATTGCCGTTGTCATCAAGCTTTTGCAGTTGCATTTCCTGATGATGTTGTGTTGGATGACCACATTATACTATTATCATTCATGAGGACAAGACTTCCTGGGTGGACAATCTTTTACACGCCTGATGACGCGATCGTGATTGGCCGTTCTCTGTTGGCAACCCAAACTACTGTTTGGACAGATATTTTCTTATACCAAATACCAACATATCTATTCCCAGAGCTACCTGGCTTGAAAAAGCCCAGTACAAAGGTTTCACCAGGCGAGACCAATGTGTCCTCTTCTGTCAAGAACTGTAAATCTGAAATGATGGAGATTTCGGCCGTATAGATTTTCTGAATGTGGAGTGAAACGAGTAATAGAACAAATATAGCTGCTACTCCCATCATTTTTCTTCTCAAGATTATGACAATGTTTTTATTGTTATAAAATATATTATATTGTGGTTATCAATGCCTAAATTAGTTTAGGCTTCTTCCCCAAGAATTCTCATTACTATTTATACTCATTGTATCTTATTTGTAATACACACTTAATTAATGAAACAATATATCCCTTTCCCTCTCTATCTTTTTGTGCTTTAATCAAAACCCTAATCCCCTTCCATGAATTTAGTTTAGGCTAGTTTTACAACACGTTATCAGCACGAAAGTGCTTTAATCAAAACCCTAATCCCCTTCCATGGTTTCATGTGATCATAAGCCGCACGAAGCAGCCCTTCACACCGTAACACAGCCAACCACAAGCTCAACACAACTTCACAAGTTTCTGATCGGCGCCTTTTTTTTTTCATTGCAAAATCATGTAAAGTTATTATTCAATTATGATTTTTGACTTATAATTCTTATCAGTATTTATGATTTCTCCTTATAACCTTAGGTGAGTCATAATTTAAATAATACCTTTTTTTTTGGTTGCTAGAGCTTTCTGAGGAGAGGGGTTTGATCCTGATTAGACCGTTCTCGGTGGAAGAGATCAAGATGGCGGTGTTTGATTGTGGAGGGGATAAAAGTCCGGGCCCGGATGGATTCACGTTTCGGTTTATAAAGAAGTTCTGGCCGAAGCTTGTTGATGATTTCGTGAATATTTTTGATGAGTTTTCGGCTACGGGGAAGCTTAATAACGGAGTTGGATCGTCTTTTATTACCTTAATCCCTAAAGTTAGTGACCCGGTGGAGCTTGGTGAATATAGACCGATTAACTTAATAGGGGTGGTTAGTAAAGTCATTTCCAAGGCGCTGGCGAACAGGTTGAGACTAGTTATGGGGGACATTACACATGAGACTCAATCGGCTTTTCTTTCCGGAAGGTACATTCTTGATGGTCCGTTAATTATTAATGAGATTATGTCTTGGGCTAAGAAGATGAGGAGGAAATTATTTTTATTCAAGATTGATTTCGAAAAGGCTTACAATAACGTCCATTGGGAGTTTCTTCTATCGGTTATGCGACAAATGAAGTTCCCGGAAATATGGTGCAAATGGATAAAAGGTGTGTTGATTTCAGCGAGGTCTTCGGTTCTGGTAAATGGATCACCGACGTTTGAATTCAATTGTGGTAAACGTTCAAGACAAGGAGATCCTATTTCCCCGTTTCTATTTATATTAGTTATGGAGGCGTTTTCTAGTCTTATCAGGAGGGCGACTCAGGTTGGGGCTTTTCATGGCGTGCGGTTACCGAACGAGGGGCCTATTGTTTCTCATTTACTGTATGCTGATGATGCTATGGTGATGGGAGAGTGGTCTCAGTTTAACATTACCAGCCTTCATAGAATTCTTCGGATATTTCATATGTGCTCCGGTCTTCGGTTTAATTTTAAGAAGTCTACTATCTTTGGTGTGGGTCTTAACAAAGAAGAGGTGACTGCGGAGGCTACTAACTTGGGATGTAGATCAGGGGAGCTTCCGTTCAAGTATTTGGGGATTTTAGTGGGAGCAAACAAGAATCGTATTTCTAATTGGGAGCCGGTTATTAAGGTCTTTGATAATCGGTTATCCAAATGGAAGGCGAGTATTCTATCGATGGGGGACCGGTTAGTTCTATTGAAGTCGGTTATGGAGAGCATTCCTATGTATTATTTTTCTCTTTACAAGGCACCGGTGGGGGTTATCAACACCTTGGAGGCTAAGATGAAAAGATTCTTATGGGGTGGCAATGATGAGGTTCACAAAGTGCACTGGGTTGCTTGGAGTACAGTAACGAAACCGATCAACGAAGGAGGTTTGGGTATCAATAAGCTGGAAAATAACAATATATCGTTAGTCTTAAAATGGCTATGGAGGTATAGAATGGAGAGTCAAGCGTTATGGAGGAGGATTATTGATGTGATTCATGGCTCGAAACGACGTTGGGATGCTTATCCGGCTAGTCGGCAGGTTGCTAGTGTCTGGACGAATATAGTCCGGACAGGATATAGAACAAAGGCTCAAGGCGTTTCTTTCACAGATATGATTCGTGGGGTGGTAGGGGATGGCGCTAGTATCCGCTTTTGGATTGATCCTTGGGTGACTGCTATGCCATTGAAGGTTTTGTTTCCTAGTATTTTCCGATTAGAAAAGAACAAGTGGTGCTTTGTTTCGGATAGAGTGGAGTGTATTGATGGGGTTAATAGAGTTACGTGGGATTGGAAGTGCTATCCGAGTGCAGAGGCTGAAAGGATTGAGGTGGTAGAATGCTTCCGAACTGTTGCGAATGTTAATCTCTCCCTAAGGCAGGATACATGGAGCTGGGATGCAGGTACGGTCTAGGAGTTTTCAGCGAAAGAGGTGCGATTGTGGTTGAGAGGGGCTTCAGACGTCAATGTGGCCCATCGGATTCATTGGTGCAAGTGGTTACCGGGTAAAGTTAATATCTTCATGTGGAGGGCCAATATGGATAGAATTCCTACTATGAGTGCGCTTCGAAGAAGAAATTTGAATATAGGCGATGGCCTATGCGTTTTCTGTGGAGATGTAGAAGAAACAACGGGCCACATTTTCACAGCGTGTGGTTTGTCGTTTGGGGTTTGGAGTGGTGTGGCGACTTGGTGTAACATTCCTCCGGTGTACTGGTTTTCTATTTCCGACATTCAGGCATGGTTCGAGCAAGAGAAGATGGAGGAGAAACGGAAGGCTATTGTTTATGGGGTCTTCGTGATGACTTATTGGCGTCTTTGGAAGGCTCGCAATGACAAGATTTTTCGTGGTATCGAAGTTAATGTGCATCAAGTGATAGCGGATATCAAGGCTTTGGGTTATCTATGGTTTCGTAGTAGGTTCAAGGATGGTAGTGTTAATTGGTTATCATGGTGTAAATTTAACTTTAATCTGCTGTAATTGGTTTTGTGCTTTCTCCATCTTGGAGAGGCCGTTTGTTTAATGAAAGTTATCTTCCAAAAAAAAAATTAAATAATACCTAAACGTTTACTAGTAGATAATATATAGAATATAGTATGGTTCTAATTTGAGATATATTCTTGATTTAATAAAAAAATATGATTCCAATAATAGATCTATATGATTCCAATAATAGATCTCACATATTTGTATATTGTGATGATCTCTAAAAACAATCTTATTTTATGATGACGCGTTATTTTTGTCTGAAATCTTTAATGTATTTGACCTATGTAGATAAGAGAAACATATTTTGGATTCTTTAATGTCGTATGAAAATTGGCTCACATATGCTACTTGACTTACCGGCGGAGCTCGGTAGTGTCGGATTGGACCGGTGGTATACAGACTTGACTTACCAGCGGAGCTCGGTAGTGTTCACAACGTCTTCCATGTGTCTAACTTGAAGAAGTGTCTGGTTGATGAATCTCTCATTGTACCACCGGAAGAGATCAAGGTTGATGATCGTCTTCGCATCGTGGAGGAACTTGTCGAGATTCTCGACTACAAGATTCGTAGCCTTCGTTGGAGTAAAATCCGCATCGTCATTGTTCGTTAGAACTCGAATCGTGGACCGGAGTTCACGTGGGAACGGGAGGATCAGATGAAAGCTAAACATCCTCATCTTTTTCCGAAACGCGCATTCGAATCGAGGCATGTTACTGCTGAAGCGGAATGAATCTCGGGTCGAGATTCCTTTCAACGTGGGGATGATGTGACATCCGGTAAATTTTCTTTTCGTTTCGTTCTCTCCGTCTCTTTTATCCTTGGGCTTTGTGCAATTTTCGGGACGAAAATTCTTTCAACGTGGGGATGATGTGACACCCGGCATATTTGGCTTAAACATTTTAGTAACATCTAAGTCTACCTTAGCGGGAAACGTTTATAAATGGACTTAACTAGGTTAGTTGAGTCGGGTCAAGTTAGGATTGTCCAGGGTTCAATGATCTGGAGGATCATTGGGAGTCATTTTGGGAATACACTAGTACCGGGTCCCGTTGTTGGTGAAATTACATAAACTAATTAAGTGTATGTGTAGATTATTGGTCGTGTGGTAGATTGTATACATAGATGTGTTTAAATGATGTGTAGATGATTATCCATACTTAAATATGTTAAACATAGACTAAGGTTGCATGCTCATATGTTAAGGTGCGTTAAAATGCGTTAAACACGACAAACTGGAAAACTAGATAAACATAGGTCCTGGTTCGACCACTTCGAGTGGTCGAAGGTGGAAATATGTCTTGGTTCGACCCTTTGCAAAGAGGCGAACCTGGGATGTGGAATTGAAAGAATTCCCTTCAACCAGGACAGGGTACATTCGACCCTGTGAAAGGGTCGAAGGAGGCCACATTCGACCATTGACAGGGGTCGAAGGTGGATTAGTATAAATACCAAACTTTGTCATTTTTCACCATTTCACAAACCCTAACCGTCTCAAAACACTCTCAAACGATTTTAATCACTAAGGAAGGAGTTTTTGCTCTTCTTTTTCATAATCTAACCTATCAACAACATCTAAACAAGAATCCAAGGTGTGTTCTTAATCCTAAATCTTTTTAACGCATTTTAACCCTTTTTTATCTAACCCTAAATGTCCAGATCTGTTCTAAGGAAGTTTTTATCAATAAAAACCTTTTAAACATCTTTCTAAACCTAAACCTTATCATTAAACATAGGTTTTGTATCAATAAACATATGTTAATTATGTGTTATGTGATGTTATGTGTTGTTTAATGATTTGCTGCTGTTCTAATGTTAGAAACATGATCTAGGGTTGCTATGAATGATAGTTTAGGATTGTAAAAGGTTATAATTAGATAGATGGTAATATTATGGGTATTTTGGGGATTTTATGAAATCTAGGGCTTATGCATGTTGAGTATTATTAATAAAATGAATGGGGGTTTTCGATTACAAGATAAGCTGAGCATTTGTAGATGATTATGGATTGGTATTAAAAAGTTTCCAAATTGGGTAAAGATTACATGCATGATGTGACACTTCCATAATCTTTGCCATTTTGGGAAAGGGCTGAAACGCGTAGGTTTTGGGGCAAAATTGGTGGGGTTTTGTAAGAATAAGTTAATCATACTTGACTGCTGTGTTTGATGATGTTTCGCGATGTTTCGAATGTGTTTAAAGCGTTTTTAGGATAATTTATCTAACAGGGGCGAACCTGGGCTCATTCGACCAAACGAGTGGTCGAAGGAGAGATTCCAGGGTCGAACCTGGGAAGTGTTTGGGCGAACCAGATCAAACGGTCGAACGTGGCATCAAACGGTCGAACGTGACACTAAACGGGCGAATGAGATTTAAAAACAGGCAAAGGAGACTTAATCTGACTGGTTCGACCGTTCTGATGTAGAAATGAGATTTTTGATATAAACTAAGTGTTTTATGCTTGAACCTTGTGTGTAATCTATATGTACTTGATTAGTTAGGGTAATGTGTCACCAACGGGATGTCGGGTCGGTCTAGTGTGTCGGTTGAACATTTAAACACGTTTTAAAACATACTTGGTTTCGATCTGGACAATCGAGGACTAGATAACCTTATGCTTATTAGTCGGAACACTTATGTGAACATTTTGATAGATCTCCGGTAGAGGGATTATCAAGGGCTTAGCATTTTACTAGTTACCGAAGAACACTATCTAAGGTGAGTTCACAGCCCTACTTTTACAGCTTTAACTTTTGGGGGAGAAAACATGCGCTAAACTATTTTGGTAACATATGTCA
This sequence comes from Ambrosia trifida, assembly GCA_028751855.1. Classification (NCBI taxonomy): domain Eukaryota; kingdom Viridiplantae; phylum Streptophyta; class Magnoliopsida; order Asterales; family Asteraceae; genus Ambrosia; species Ambrosia trifida. The sequence continues at coordinate 44,726,504 of CM054127.1, forward strand.
TACTATGGTTTTAACTTTGTATTGCTATACGATCATTGGAAGTCCCGGGGGAAACCATGAATGTGCGGGGATGCACAACGGGGGAAATGTGGATAGATCTATTGGGCGTGACCTGCCCCACTCGACGGCTTGGAGGGCCGGGCGGGTGCATGTTGTCTCGAACTTTGCTAAACATGCTGAACATTATTCGGGTTGTTTAAACATATGCTAAACATTGCTAAACGTGTCCAGTAATGGTTTCCAATCGTAGTAGTAATAAAACATACGCCTAGCTAGCGTACTTGGTGACATTGGTATAGTATGGACAAGGTAACATTTTGGTAACTTTGGTAACTTATTAAACAAACCTGTGAACTCACCAGCATTATATGTTGACGTCTTTTTGGCATGTTTTTCTCAAGTCGCTAAGGTAGCAACATTGGACTAGGCGCACGAGTCTGCATGGCGTCTAGGCATAGCTTCATGTTTTGAATAAAACTGTTTAAACATTGTCTTACATGGTTTTGTAACTGGTTTAATGCTTCCGCTACGATTTTGATAATTTGAGAAACTATGTCTTGGGTTTTACGTATTCATATAGTGTTGTTTATTGTGACCGTTGACTTGGATCCTGGTTTGTCATGCGCCTCGCGGTAAAACTCCGCAAGTGGAAATTTGAGGGTGTGACATTTTATACACCTAATTGCAACTATTTCTTTACTTAAATGCAACCTTTTCTACACCAAATGCAACTTATAACATAAATTCAATTGTTTTAAATTACTTTGCATCAAATTTCAATTATACCAAAAAGGATCATAAAACAAATATCATTGATAATCAAAATGTACTTTAACAAGTTTGTCCAAAATATAGTTGAAACAAAGTGCCAGTTACAATAATATAAAGAATTGGAAGCAATTCAACTCATTTCGATCTCCAATTGGTAGTTTTCTATAACCCTTCGCATCATGGCTTTCATGTTGTGTCATTGGTTGTCAATATCTCTTCGCATTCAAGCTCGAATTTTTTTTTCTTTCATGATCTTCTTCAGAAATGCAGTCAGACAAGTTGCAACCTACAACGTGCAGAGCATGACATTTCAGTTAACTATCAAGCATAACATAAAAACCTAATCCATATATTAACTAAACGCAAAATTGAATGTAAGAAACAAAATGCTTTCAACATACTTATTTATAATGTATCTGATAATAGAATAGCAAGACAACCAACACATCCAATATTAAGAAACAAACATGTATAGAATAGTAAAAGGGCAGATGAAATGTTACAATCCGAGTTCTTCGAAACGCCAATGGAATGAGATCTTGTTTAAGAGGAAGTATAAAAACATAATGCTTTCCAAACCTCCTAATGTAGGGATTATATGCCTACAAAATAAAATTCATAGTCAAACAAATAAGAAGTCTAGAACCTAGAAACAAACAACATACCAATAGAGAAGGCATTGTACACTATATAACTTAAATTATAAAAATAAGTGTTTGTTGGAGCTAGGTGATGACACTAAAAAGATTTTATCAAGTTCTTGTAAAAATGAACCTTTTCGAGTTGTGTAGAGAGCATATCTTACTCTCAAGCGATCTATGTCTCCATTCCTTCAAATCAAAATCAAAACTTATCAGAACAAGATTTATCCTTGTTGCTTTTATCTTGAGATACGGATACCACTATAAATAAATAGCTTATAACCTTCCCATTCAATTGATTAATAAAGAGTTGTTAATGGCATTGCTCACAAGTAAATTTCTCAATAGTTGCACCAATCAAATCCTTCCCTACTCAAAATATCAAAAAAAAAAAAAAAAAAAGAGAGAGAGTGAATAAAGTTTCAATTCTATCAGTTTAAAAGTTGTCAATAACATCACTCAAAAGTAAATTTCTAAGTAGTTGTACCAAACAAATCCAAAGTTCCCTACTCAAAATATCAACAAAAGAATTAGAATAAAATATCAATTCTAATAGTTTAAAATCTTAACTACAAAAGCATTTTTTTAAAACGAAATTATTTAAGCATATATGACAGTTAACTCACATAATATCATATAGTCATAGACTTTCATCCTCGGTGCACACTACCTCCTCAAACGGAGAGTTGTGAGGCTACGACTCGCATTTCAAAATACATACATAATTACATAGAGCAAGAGTATCAAATTAGTATAAGTATTCATCTTAGATTTAGAAGTTACATCTCAATCACAGCTACAAATTACTTAATTCGATGAGATTGTTCAACTCTTCATCTTGGTATGCATAGAAACCTATCAAGTTCAACTTCTCAAATTAACACAATAATAAAGCACATATTAAGTGTTAATCGATGGATATAAGCGAGCAATCTAATCGATAAGCGACCAATCAAAAACAAATAACTTATATTCTGAGTAGCGAAGAGTAGAGTTAAAAGAGAGCTTGTCAAGAGATGTACATTAGCAATGATATCGTTAGAACAAACTAATTAAAGAGCGAAAACCAACACTTTACATCCGTCCATTTCACCTCCGATGTAGATGGGACCTGGAAAAAAAAATATTAGACCTGTACTAGTAAAGGGATATTCCAACATGGAAGGGGCGCAGACCTTCATGATGCTTTCAAAGATCATTTTAAAATGATTTCTGCATTAATACACAAAACATATTATGTAACACAAAAATAACTAGAAAAGGAAATCCTTAAAAAACATATTATTTTTATTCACCAAGATGATTTTTTTCAATAAACCATATGTATCAATAAAGGCAATCAACCAAACTTCAATCGAAACAGATCCAGAACTTGACATATTAACTCATGGCAAGAGGAACATACCAATATATTTTTTTTTTTCAAAAATGATGGGTGATATACATAAAGATTTATTACAATTGTTTCCAATGTTAAACCATCAAATCTGCACCAATATTTGCAACCAAATTCAACATTTTAATAGAAAAGCAAGGTTAAGGAAAATCAAAAACATAAAGGTGATTGTAGGAAGGTTAATGGAAGAAAAAAATTACCCGCTCAGGGATGAAGTGAAGATTGAAGCAACCAGGAATGGAACAGTGATTCTAGTGTAGTGGTGGTTCGTCGGTCGCTTAGCCGCGATTGGTGTGAATCGATCCAAAACGTCCAACCGGTTGAGGAATGGTAACTGAGTGGATGAGGGCAGGAAGCCATCAATGGGGGCTGAGGGAGAGAAATAACGAAAACCGTTTGGGGCATGTAATTGGGGAAATTGCATTGTAAAGAGTGAGAATGAGAGGGAAACCTTTTTTTTTTAACGGCCAACAAATTGGAATCACTCACAGAACACTGGAGTATCATCGTGCCACCAATGTTTCTACGCGATCATATTCCACCACCAAGTCATCAATTCAGGAGGAAACTCATAATAATTATGAGAAAACCCCCTTTGTGAGATTCGAACCCAAGACCTTATAGCCCCAAAGTCTTATCTCACCACCAAAATGTCACTAGGCTATAATGTCTTGGGCAGAGGGAAACCTAATTATTTTGGGGGAACAAATGTGTTTAGGAGAGAAGCTAGTAATTAATAATAATATAATTACGTAAATTAAGTTCTATGCGTATATGAAGTCAATTGAATTCATTGTAAAATTTCTACATCATTTTAAAATTTGATATATTACTTATAAATATAAATATATAATATTTTCGTAAGTATTTTTTTTTTGTTATCTATATATGGTAGTATTATATATATAGGGGAAAGTTAATTTGACAACACCTATATTTCGTGTGAACCGTGAGAACGGCATCTAAAACCATTCAAATTCAAAATTTCTTTTTACACTTGTCTTTATTACTAAAATATAATCTCAAAAACACAATTTACGCGTAAAAACTCAAACGTATACGAAAATAATTTGTTTTTACACATGTGTAAATTTACTGTTTATACATGTGTAAACTGTTTCATTTACACATGTGTAAAAAGTTAATTTGAAAGTGTTTTTGCAAGAAAAGATAAATTATTTGGAAAGAAAATTCATTTATTAATGTTGTATTTTGATTATAATGAGGTTTGTATTAAAAAAAATTGATCTTGATTGATTTTTTTACTTGTTCTCACGGTTCTCACAATATTTAGCGTTCTCAAGATAACCCTCCCCTATATATATATATATATATATATTAAAATATTATTTTTATTTTCAAGTAACTTTTGTTTGTGTAATTTGTTTGATTTGCGTCATGACGAATTTGACGACAATTATCCATTCTACTATATGTGGTCGATCTCTCTACAACCTTTTTTATGATAATTTTAAGATTTTGCATTGAGCTATTCGATCAGGAAGTTTTGAAGGCTGGAACAATGTACTAATCAATTTATTTACTTAATTCCCCAATTTTGTTGGACGCAACTAATTTACATGACTAGATTTTAGATACTGGGTTTAACATGTATAATTTGTGTGTAGAAGCTCATATGTTGTTTGTACCTATGTTATCAAAGCGCCTAGGCACGCTCAAGGCGTATAGTCCGAGCCCGGAGCCTATGCGCTAGACGCTTAAAAAACAAGGTTTTTTTTTAAATATAGCGTATAGTATAAAATATATTTGAGGGTTTTAGAGATGTTTTAGGCTTGTTTATGGCTACTTTAGGATGTTTTAGGGTTGTTTTGGACTTGTTTATGGCTTATTTAGAATGTTTTAGAGGTTTCAGATAACTTTTAGCCTGAAATTGTGTCTCCACACCTAAAGGTGCGCCTCATCGGTCGCATCGCACGCTATTGACAAATTAGGTTTGTAAAAGTAAAAAAAGCACTCATTTGCTTTTTTTTCCTTATAAGTTTAGAGAGGCCGGTTTAGTTTAACTAAACCATAAATGAGTATGAAATCAATTATATCATGAGCCCAATGGTTCCTACATACACATCTCTTCTAGCAATACATGGTTTCGAGTCTAAGTGATCATAAGTCGTTTATTTTTTTAAATAGCAGCACGTCTTTTATTTTGAGTTTTATGTATTCCTACAACAATCCTACTATTTATTTTATTATTTAAAAATATAAATTAATATCAAACATCACTAAAACAATAATAAAAGTTTTATTCTATTTACAAACTAGAACATTTATATTTTTTGTCGTTTTTATTGAGTTACGCAACACTGTAAATTAAAAGTTGCATCTAAGTTTTAACAATGTAACTTTTCAAGAAAAAAGGTTGCAATTTTAGTACACTTTGCAACTTTTAAATAAAAAGGTTGCAATGTCAATAAAATTTTGCAACTTTTTTATTAAAAAGGTTACATTAGATCTTTTAATGCAACCTTTATGTTTAACATTGCATTAGAGTCAAATGCAACACAATTGAAAAAGGTTGCATAAAAAAGGTTGCATTAGCCTCATTTTCTATTAGTGATATTGTTATAGTTTTGAAAAAAAAAAATCAAAACCCACTTGCGTAAGACACAATGGAGTGTAAAACACAATGAATACCAATTAAATATAAGGTATAAAACACAATCAAGAGTCTAGTAAAACACAATGGACGACATATTAAAAGACACAATGAATAGAAGACTAAAACACAATGAATCCTTTTGAAAAAAAAAGTTGAAAACCCAGTTGCGTAAGACACAATGGATGACATACGAAAGACATAATGAACAGAAGACTAAAACACAATGAATACTTTTGAAAAAGAAGTTAAAAACCCAATTGTGTTTGACATAATAAAGACACAATGAACAGAAGATTAAAACACAATGAATACTTTTGAAAAACAAAAGTTGAAAACCCAGTTGCGTAAGACACAATGGAGATAACGTAAAACACAATGAGTACCAATTAAATATGCAATTAACAATAGGGTATAAAACACAATGAACAGTCTAATAAAACACAATGGACGACATATAAAAGACACGATGAACAGAAGACTAAAACACAATGAATAATAGACTTAAACACAATGAACAACATAATAAAACACAATGTACACCTAAATACAAAACTCATTTGCGTAAAATACAATGAAAAGCATACTAAAAACACAATGGACAAAGTTAAATCATGTGTAGACTAAAAAAAACATAACATATTTATAAAGCACACATGCATACTATAACACAATGAACGAGCAGAAGACACAACGGAGAAAAAAACCCATTTAGCACGAATTTTTTTTTCAATTTTAATGTAGCAATGTGGTACTCATATTAAAGATAAAAAAACGCTCGTTAATATGGTGAAAAAATTTAAAAAAAAATGTCGTATGAAAAAGTTATAGACGTTATAAAATGATGGGGGGAATTGACATGTGCATTGCATGTGGAGAGAGAAAGTCAACAAATGTGGTTTTCCTTTTATGCCCTTCCTCTAATTTATTATTTATTTTTTTCAAACAAACTAATCTCAACCCTTCAAATATATGATCAATGGATCACAATCCTTCTCACCCTTCCTAAAAAAGGTGTCTTATGTATTTGATCCTAACCCTTGTTGTTTGCTTATTATAATTCTATATTAAAGTAAACTTCTAAGGTAGTTGCATATTCATATTATCTCTATATCTATATCTATATCTATATCTATATCTATAATAAACTAAAACATTTTTAATGACATGTCATAATATTATGCAATCTCTCTTTTAAGAGATGCCACATAGGATGTGGTGTGGCAACTCTAGACCAATTAAAAAAAGGAATAAATATTGTTTAAATATGATTTAACATAATCTATTAAATACCTAATCTACTAAATGTAAATATTAAAACTTTATTATTTTCTCCCTCATGTTTCCTCTCATAACTTTTAAAGGTTAATATCTTTTATATACGAGATTTTTCAAAGGAAAAAAATTACACCAAATTAACGAGCGTTTTATTATCTTTCCATCGAGTACTATATGCAATATAAAAACGGAGAAAAAAAACGACTATTTTTTGTAACCCGACAGGTATTGTGTCAGGTTTGGATTTAGTTTAAAAAAAAATTGTGGGTTTGGGTCGGGCCTGGGATTAGGTGATACCCGACCCAATTACCTTTTTTTTATATTAGAATATGCTAACTTATGGCAGAGATTTGTTTATAATAATAATAATAATAATAATAATAATAATATATTGGCAGATGCCATTTTTATAGTTTAGATACTTCTAATTTTATTCACTTTACTTAGATTTCTCAACCCGGGACGCTCCCGGGGTATAAACTAGTCTATATATATATATATATATATATACTAGATTATACCCCGGGAGCGTCTCGGGTTGAGAAATTTAATATGATACATCAATTTTACATATGAAATAGACTAATGTATAACTCTAATATTAATATCCAACCTAAAACAAATTAACAATGTACAACTCCAATGCTAACACCTAACCTAAAAGAATGTAGAACTTTAATGTAACTCTATTATTAACACCTATCCTAAAGACTAAACAAATGTACAACTCTAACATACTAATATTGATACCTAACTTAAAACAAGGAATAACTCTATTAACCTATTCGGCTCTGGTTGGAAAAAAAATACATTTACTGATTTAAACATAATTAGTGACTTGTCTATACATGTTAATGATTTACCTGAACACTTTGTGTTTTTTTCCTGTATGAACAAAACCCCACAAAAAAATTTCTCCGTTTTTTATATAACACTATGGTACTCGTTGGAAAGATAATAAAACGCTCGTTAATTTGGTGTAATTTTTTCTTTAAAAATCTCGTATATTAAAGATATTAATGTTAAAAATTATGGGAGGAACCACGAAGGTGAAAAATCCAATTTTGTTTTTAAATTATTTTTTTCCTAAAATATCTCAATGCCACATGGGATGACACATGGCACACTCAAGGAAGAGAATGCCTCTTTGAGTGTCATGTCATTAAAATGGCTTTGGTTTATTATATGTATAGATATATATATATATAGGGGGGGTTATCTTGAGAACGCTAAAATTGTGAGAACCGTGAGAACAAGTAAAAAAATCAATCAAAATCAATTTTTTTTAATACAAACCTCATTGTAATCTAAATACAACATTAATAAATGAATTTTCTTTCCAAATAATTCATCTTTTCTTGCCAAAACACTTTCAAATTAACTTTTTACACATGTGTAAATGAAACAGTTTACACATGTATAAACAGTAAATTTACACATGTGTAAAAACAAATTATTTTCGTATACGTTTGAATTTTTACGCGTAAATTGTGTTTTGAGATTGTATTTTAGTAATAAAGACAAGTGTAAAAAGAAATTTTGAATTTGAATGGTTTTAGATGTCGTTCTCACGGTTCGCACGAAATATAGGTGTTCTCAAATTAACTTTCCCCTATATATATATATATATATATATATATATATATATATATATATTGCAAAGGGATTAATCCTACATGTCATACTCTTATGTAATCTCTTCTTTGAGAGATGCCATATAGGATGTAATGTGGCAAGTGTAAACCAATTAAAAAAAAGGAATAAATATGATTTAACCTAATAAATTATTATCTTTAACCTAATCTACTAAATCTAAATATTAAAACTTTATTATTTTTTCTCTCATGTTTCCTCCCATAACTTTTAAACATTAATATCTTTTATATACGAGATTTTTTAAAGAAAAAAATTACACCAAATTAACGAGCGTTTATTATCTTTCCAACGAGTACCATAGTGCTATATAAAAAACGGAAAAAACTGACTAATTTTTGTAACCCGACAGGTATTGTGTCGGGTTTGGGATTAGTTTAAGAAATATTATGGGTTTGGGTCGGGTCTGGGATTAGGTGATACTCGACCCGATTATCCGAAACAACATACCCAAATACTCGAACTATATACCCGATCATATACCCATGATTTTTTTAACGCATCACATAACCCTTAGACTAATGCGTTCGATATTTCAATAATTAACTTTTTTTCTTATTTCATGTTAGTTCTTTTTAGAATGATCGATTACAAACTTCAGAATTCATTTGTAATGGCACTAGATTTATACCCTGGCGCAGAAATTCGTTTTTTTATATTTGAATATGATAACTTATGGCAGAGATTTTGTTTAAAATAATAATAATAATAATAATAATAATAATAATAATAATATATTTTATTATGTCATATTAGATATTTCAACCCGGGACGCTCCCGGGATAAAAACTAATTGTTTGATATGTGTGATGTTTATCTTGTTACATGTTATTCCAATCGAATATATAGTATGAAATCAAATCATATAATGTTATAAATTCATTGATTGTGGCATAAAGGAAACTGAATGTATACATTTATTATCTATAAAGTATTTTTAAATCAACCGATGGCGCGCATCATCCTTTTAATTACCATGATATTTATAGACATTATCGTATGCATGTTTAGATTTGAAATATTTGTGTAGGAATATATATATATATATATATATATATATATATATATATATATATATATATTTGTAGAACGAACATATCATACAAGAAGAGCTTATTGATCATAATTTTATCATGGAGACTTTACGGGGATATTTTTTTATGTTTAAAATAAGTACACACATTAATTTGTATGTATCATATTCTTATGATTGGTTATACCATTATAAATTATTACATAAATTATCTACGTTTGGTTATTAGTGACGAAAAGTTTCTTATTTCATAAAGGCATAAAGGCTTATTCTAGCCCGTTTTTATATAGTGACATGCTATAACATCATGTATATTTATATTCATAATCTCAAATAGAACGATTAAAACCAAAGTTAGTGGTTAATTGTCACCTTCCTGAAAGAGTGAAAATTTGCTTAAATTTGACATCCAAAGTGTCATACTCACTGTATCTCTTTATCATGTTACAAAAGGTCGTAAGATGTTAGAAAGGTAATATTATATGACTCGGGCGTATATATACTTCTCAGTTGATGATACGTGAAGATACATTTATTTATAATGGAAAATCGGATATTATAAATTGTTTATCAGACCATAAATATGCTCCTGAAGTAGCACTATCATTAAAAGGGTATGAAAGGTTTGAAGTGACTTCATATCCGTATGTTTGAGAAAATAATGAACAAACAATGAAACTTATTTGGTTTTACTCTACTCCGTGAAGTGAATATATATTGATCATTGTGATCATAAACATCATTGAGAAAGTTGTAGTGATGGTCATATTAATAATGAGATTGACCATTAGAAATGTAACGATGATCATTTTAATAATAAGATGGACTACCAAAAGTGGTAAACTAATGAATGAGTATATAACATGATGATTTGAAGTTTGAGGTTATAATACATTCTCTCGAATGTTTTATTTTGTATTACATACATGCAAGTAATACATATACGATATAAACCAAAAGTTTATGGTTCATAATTATTTAATTAGTTGGCATGACCGGTTAGACCATACCGAGTCAATAATGATGTGAACATAATGAAAAACTTAAACATTCTTCAATCAGATAAATAGCATATATTATTTGCTCAAAAGCCAAATTATATATTTGTCATATAGTATCCCTAAATATTCTGGAAGTGGTTAAAGGATATGTATATCCTAACATGATACTATTTAGTAGTTAAAATCGATGCATCGTCTAAATGGTTATTCGCAACCTGAAGTTTGTGTGATTTATGACTTAGCTAATAAGATAGCAAGCATATTATTCTAGATTGGCATGTTTATGTTGGTAATAATGGTGAATTTAATTCCCAAGTTATTAACAATTATTGGAACAAGTGTTTAACATTCTATATGTTTATACACAAATTTCTTTGTTGAAGATGATCAATAAAACATCTACAATTAATTGCAAAGCCAATAATCATGAGAGCAAAAGTTCATGTTTATTTATGAGTATATGCGATTTTACATGTAGTAACATTAATTCACATCAAGCCAATACGTTGTAATAGTCTCTCCCCATTATAGTTGGTTTTTGGTCAGGAACCAAATATTTCCCATCTAAGATTTTTGGTTGTGCGACATATATTGATATTGATCCACCACGATGCACAAAGATGGGACCTCACAAGGTGATTGGGAATATATGATCATGAATAGAGCCTTTAAGGGGAGATTTTATTTACGGCTTAATTACTTGATTCATCTCAGTGTATTAGCATTTCCAACTTCAGGGGAAGATAAAATGCAGTTGAAAATAGAAATGAGTCAGAATGAAATATCATTGATCCTCGTACTAAATAATGTGAACCAAAAGTTCAAAGGATAATTCATTCACAATGATTAGTGAATCAATTACCAGATGCATTAACTGACCTTAATATGACGAATAACTAATCAAGTCACATATACCAAACTGTTAATGTTCCAAATAATCTTATAAGTCTATTGCACACCTGAAGCGTGATAGACTGTTCGATTCCATGAATAAAAATCCTCGAGAAATTGGAGCAAATAATAAAGATGGTCAAGTCGAGGTTGTAGTAAAAAGGTCTCCTAAAGAGACATAGACATGATGGTTCCAGAAGAACCTCAGGTACCTGAAAATAAAGAGATCTCGTCATATAGTATCATGTCTACGAAATATATGTAAAATCGACGTCATTATAAATTTGTATGTAATGTAGCTCATGAAATGGGGATCAAGATGTAAGATCTGCCTATGAAGGAATACAAAGAAATGATTGGCCAAAATGGAAAGACGCAAATACGACAGAGTTGAATTCTCTGTTGAAATGGAAAGTTTGGGAATTATAGCCCATACAACAAAAGTTGTAAAACATATATATACAAAAAGGTCTTTTGTGCAAATCAACATTTAAAAAGAAAATGATATAAGGTAAAAATTGGTGGCACAAGAATTTCGCAAAAACCCATAATTGATTATGAGGAGACGCATTCTCCAGTGATGAATGCAATGACTTTTCAATATTTTATTAGTCTGGTAATGCAAAGAGAGAATTGAAATGCGTCTAATAAATATCATGATTCACTTGACACTGAAAGTTTACATGAAAATACCTGATGAAGGATTTAATGTGTCAAAATCTTGTAACGTAAGTTCTCGAGAACATTATGATTGGAATAAACAGATTCAATTCTGAATACGTTATGTTTGTTATATGATTGAATATAAGTGGACATCCTCATGAGTATCATAAAGCAACTGAGTGCTTAAAAGGTAATATGAAACATCGTAGGATGTAATTATTGTGCACCAATACACCATAGGTAATAAGCAGAATCTGGTGATTATGATACTTCAATGGTACAATATAGATTGAAAATGAGGATGTTATTGATTTTTTTCAAATTGATTAGTTAAATGTCAAAATTCATGTACCAAAGCTCCTAAAGAGTAAATGCGTTTGCATAATTAATCAGGATAGATAAGGTCCTTGATGGTTTGATGATACCTGGAGCATTAATATCAATACTTTAAGAAGTATTTTGTAAAAGTAATAAACTACGCGGACGAAAATATTCGGGTTGAGTGTTTTACAACTCATGATATATTCCGACCAAGAGGAATATAAGTCTGATAATATTATCCATCTTTTAACATAAGTTTTCTACTAGAAGTTCACTATAATCGTAGTTTACACTGATAATGCCTAGGCATCATCGGGAGACTCTGTAGAACTTTTAAAGGGATAATTTTTTGAAAGTCCTTGACAAATTTTAGTTATTGCTCGACCTATAGTGTGAGTTTATGTGTGATGATATGTTTATCAATTCATCAAAATATATCTAGAAAAGTTGGGAAATTTTACAATGGACAAAGCTCATACTTAGAGTACATTAAAAGTTGTCCAATTATATGGGAAGTAACTCTTCTCAGCTCCTACCAATGTAGAGATTCTCACTCTAGATATACCATTAGTTAAATTCATGTGTGCATTAATATATGCCTTGCTAGTTATGCATTATTATAAACTAATTATCATTTTTTAGCATACGTCAAGCAATGATGCATTAACGGGTTAAAACAACTAATTGATACAAGACATGTATGTAAGGCATGATATTATATTTTACTAACCCATGAAAGTAAGTTTTGGCTAGTCTTATAAATGCAGGGAATGTAACACAACATAGTTGTGGATATTATGGTATTTGCTCACAAGAGGAGGAACCAGAAGTCTCATATGAAGATCATACATCATTACTTAGTTTAAAGAATTATAAATCAAGAAGATCAAACACCTATTCATTGAATACAAAACTTTGAGCAACTTTCTTAGAAGATCGACATCATCATTCAAATGATACATATTAAAATGAGGGGGAGTATTCGACATGTTGCACTCTTTTTCCCTTCACTAAGTTTTGTCCCATTGGGTTTTCTTAGTAAGGTTTTTAATGAGGCAACATCATCAGGAGGAGACAATACCCGCTGCACTCTTTTTCCCTTGGCTATAGTTTTGTCTCACTGGGTTTTCCTGGCAAGTTTTTTAACGAGGCAGCATCTCCAAACGTATGAAGTTGATAACCAAGGGGGAGTGTTATAAATATATTATATTGTGGTTATCAATGCCTAAAGTAGTTTAGGCTTCTTCCCCAAAAATTCTCATTACTATTTATACTGATCATTGTATCTTATTTGTAATATACACTTAATTAATGAAATAATATATCCCTTTCCCTCTCTATCTTTATGTGCTATTAGGCTAGTTTTACAAAATTTATATTTTGTTTATTGTTCCTAGCTATATTGCCGAAGTAGCATTCATGTTGTTTAATTCTATTTTATTTATTGTAGCTAGTATTAAGGTTGCACGGTATACAGACGCCCCCCCCCCCCCCCCCGTCCCCTTTGTTTTTGCCCTGTCTCAGACCCCCACACCGCCCTCACCGCCCTCTCCCCCGTCCCTGATGTCCCCCGTCCCTCCCGTCCTTTGGAGAACAATTTGGACGGACCAATCATGATTTTTCCCTTTTTTAAAAAAAAAAAAAAAAAACCAATGGCTACTTTTGAGTTCAAACGGCTCTTTTTGTTTTTTTAATATTTTTTAAACCAAAACCAAATATATAAACCCAACCATCCAAATAAACCCACATAAATCAACCAAAACCAACATAAAACTCTCTTCTACTTTCTTTAAAAAAAAATACCCAATAATGTCATACCTACCAATGATTGATTCCTCATCTTCGTCGAGCGAAGAAAACCGGGTTTTTGTGAACGCGGTTTAGGAATCGGCACAACTAATCGTGGCGGAGGAAGACGAGGTGAGCTCGCAACCGCGACCTAGGCAAGCGGCCATAAACAGAGACCGGGAGGGTAAGTTTATAATTTATCTTCAAATACATATTTAGATACTTTATTTTTTAGAATGTATATTTTTTCTTCAAATATATATGTTAGTAATTTGGTAACAACATACGTGTAGGTGCACACGAGCGATTAATCAAAGATTACTTTACCGACCAATCGGTATATACGGACGAGATGTTTAGGCGGCGGTTCCGGATGAGCCGTCGATTGTTCGTACGTATTGCCGATGATTTGGCGAGTTGTGACCTGTATTTTACATTACGGCACGATGCTAGAGGCAAGCGAGGGTTCACAACTTATCAAAAATGCACGGCGGCATTGCGGCAACTAGCTTACGGGACGGCATCCGACTCGTGGGATGAGTATTTACGGAAAAGAACGTCACGTGATTGCTTGTATAAGTTTTCCAAGCGCGTTGTCAAGATCTACAGCAAAAAATATTTGAGAAAACCAAACTCGAACGATATCCAGAAATTGTATCAGTTCCATCACGAAAAGCATAGTTTTCCAGGGATGCTTGGAAGCATCGATTGCATGCATTGGCCGTGGAAAAATTGCCCTAATGCGTGGCGTGGCATGTTTTATCGAGGCGATCAGGGTCACCCGACTATTATCTTAGAGGCTGCCGCGTCACAAGACTTGTGGATTTGGCATGCCTTTTTTGGTGTTCCCGGTTCCAATAACGACCTTAATGTTCTTAACCAATCATTGGTGTTTGACGATGTTAGAAAGGGAACCGGTCCGGATTCAAAATTCACAGTTTCGGGGTGGAGTACAAGCACGGGTATTATCTTGCGGATCTAATATACCCAACCTATTCTACACTTGTTAAAAGTATTAAGCACCCTCACGACGAAAAAGGAAAGAAATTTGCAAAGTTTCAAGAAGCGGCGCGAAAGGATATCGAACGAACTTTTGGGGTTCTACAAGCGAAATGGCACATCATCGCAAACCCGGCACATGCTTTCACACCAAAAAAACTTCGTTATTGTATGTATGCTTGTATCTTGTTTCATAACATGATCATCGAAGACGAAGGCCGAGCTATTTGTGAGTTCGATGAAAATGCGGTGGAGGAGAATACTATTCCGGATGACGAAGCGCAACAAGAGTTAAACGATTTCGCGTTACGTAACGAACACATCCATCATCATCTACAAGCCGACTTGATCGAATATATATGGAACAACGGAATTGACGATTAGTATTTTACTACTTAATTTTAGGATGGTTTGTAATTTTTTTAATTTTTTAATTTTTAGGATGATTTGTAATTTTTTTTAATTTTTAGGATGGTTTGTAATTTTTATTTTAAATCTACTATTTATTTGAATTTTATTTTGTTTATTTGTTAGTTTTATAAAACTAGTTAAAATTAATATTTATAAAAAAAATAATAGTAATAAATGCTTGAGACATGAGGTGTTGGTGTCTCCACACCCTACTCATGTCTCAAGAAGTTTGAGACATCAACAATTCAATGTGGCATCCTACATGGCATGGAGAAATGACATTTCTCATTTCTCATTCAAATGATACATATTAAAATGAGGGGGAGTATTCGACATGTTGCACTCTTTTTCCCTTCACTAAGTTTTGTCCCATTGGGTTTTCTTAGTAAGGTTTTTAATGAGGCAACATCATCAGGGGGAGACAATACCCGCTGCACTCTTTTTCCCTTGGCTATAGTTTTGTCCCACTGGGTTTTCTAGACAAGTTTTTTAATGAGGCAGCATCTCCAAACGTATGAAGTTGATAACCAAGGGGGAGTGCTATAAATATATTATATTGTGGTTATCAATGCCTAAAGTAGTTTAGGCTTATTCCCCAAAAATTCTCATTACTATTTATACTAATCAATGTATCTTATTTGTAATACACACTTAATTAATGAAATAATATATCCCTTTCCCTCTCTATCTTTCTGTGCTATTAGGCTAGTTTTACAACATTTATATTTTGTTTATTGTTCCTAGCTATATTGCCGAAGTAGCATTCATGTTGTTTAATTCTATTTTATTTATTGTAGCTAGTATTAAGAGATGTGACTATGACATGGCACAGAATGAGGAGGAGAATCGTTTGCACAGAATGAAGGTTCCATCAAGCATTTATGCCGCCCTTGCCGTGGGGGTTTGTGGTTTCCTGTATCTTGGGTCACACGGCAAGGAATTACTTGATTTTTGACTGAAATATGACTTGACTTTGTTGGTAAATGAGCTTATAGTCCATAAGTTTTTTCTTGGCTCCGCCATCTTGCTAATGTGGCTGGGGCTTTACCTAACACCCCCAGCCTAACATTATCCCAGGCCACCGTTAAAAAAGATTAAAATAAAAATTGTTCCATGATGTTGGACTTCTAGACCTATGTAAGAAATTAAAGCATCACCTACGAGTTAAACCAAGCAAGCTTTGAGGATCCCACTTGGCCACTTCATAGGCCATTATTATTGTTCTTGATAAATTAATTGCCAAAGCTAAGCTCCTAAGACAACAACCAGACCTCCTAATCTTATGTCTCTACGAAACCATTATTAGTGACTAAACACAATCAATGGTTGTAATTAGCTTCTTGTAAATTAGCTCTAGTCTAGTCAAAGTTATTAAGGGTTTACTTACATATCTCCCTAACGTTAGGAGAGTTTTTATGTTTAATCTAGTATCGATCATTTTGAAGTATCACGAAACAATTCTAAATATTTTACTATATTACAATGTTCCATCCTCCAACTTATAGTATTTAATCAAAACTGACATGGCCGGTTGTGAGGGGTGCGGGGAGGACTCCCGGCCCAAGCCCAATTTTCAAGGTGGCACTATTATCGGCGACAGTGGCGGACAGCAGGATATAATTCATCGGAAAAAATCTTAATGATCTGTGTGTAGGATCGACTTTCGGGTCACCCGACAATCACGAGTTTGACTATTCAGAGTGCGGAATCATCTGAGAAGGTTCGGATAACATAAACGACAATGAAACAAACACAAATGAGGTATCAACACACACAAAATATGGTCAAAGGTTGTATTGATTAATCAAAAACAGAGCTCAGGTGTTTACAATGATTATCTCAGACCTTCAGACCTTGGGAAGGGTGTTTGGGGGTTGTGTGATATGACAACTGATGATTAGCGCAATGATTGGATGCTTTTATGCCCCTTCTACTCGTGCAGACCCTTATAGGCGATTAGGCTCTGTAATCGCCTATAAGATCCTTGTAATAGCCTTCAGCATCCAAACACCCCCAAAACGCTTACAAACACACCCAAATACCCTAAATACTAACCAAACATCATGTATACTAGCCTAGGGACATCATGTACTAACAGACTCCCCCTTGGACCTAGTTGGTATACGTACAAAAGACATAAAGACAACTTTCATAAATTAGCAAACAGCTATACAAACAACTAAGCAAAAACAGACAAAATCTTCACAAACAGCAACATCATTAATCTTCAACTTGACGTCGTCTTGATCCTTGTAATTTTCGACCAGTCGCATCCAGTATGAACCTTGTTAGCATGGCATAAGCGAATCACACGCTGAAACTTAATCGCTTAATCTTCTTCGTCCTTCAGGTGCTGAATGGGATATAGGAACAGTGTCTCTACATCCTTCTCTGAGCAGTTTACCAGCCACATCGGATCCCAAATCCTGATCTTTCTACATAGCTTCGGAGTGTTGTCCAATACGATCACAGCTTCAGTAGTAGCCGCATCATAGTGCCAGAACCAGAACTTCGGAGTGAAGTCCTGTTTGATTGGAGCAATAGGAATCTTCGGCACGCAATCTAGTGGTTGTACCTTGTGTTCCCGGATTGGATGTTTGGTGATGGGATGCAGCCTTTCGGTCTTGTATGACTTTGGATAATGAGGCATGAGGGTGCTCCACGTTGTCTTACTCTCTCTCTCTCTCTCTCTCTCTCTCTCTCTCTCTCTCTCTCTCTTCAGAATGGTGTAGAAACAATGCAGACTACCGATTTTCTCACAATATAGAGGATAATCTAATCGAACCAAGTCACGAACATACCAGAATGGCAGACTAAGGACTTTCTGATAAGGCTGGAAATAGAGTAGACCTTCCTGCCATTTTACCCCCAACATCTTTGGCATGTTCAATGTAGGCCCAACTAATCACATTTCCTGACATCTTCGATAGTCGCTTCTTGAAAACAGGAGCTTGGATAGGACTTGTCTTCTTCTTACGTTCTTCTGTTGAAGGATACCAGTTTGCACACAATCTCATAATCCAATCAGTTCTAGTTTCTACCTCAACAGGAATAGGAGTCGGATTAGTTTTGAACTTCTCTTCAGCATCCCTCATCATATCCTCAGTGATGTCCGGAATCCCAGTGGTAGAGTTATCAACGACATACTCTTGTGTTACCACTCGAGTTCCGTCATCCATCTCAACTCATTATGTTCAGGATTTACTTCTGGAGGAGGAATGTAGCTTGCACAGGAAGGTTTTCCAAATGACAAGCCATAAATAAGCTTCAAGTCTTCATTGGATAGTTCAGGTGGTATCTCACCTTCTTCTAGATTCTCCAACACCACCAGTTACTTTGGTAGTTCCGTCAGGTTATCCTCATTATCATACAGAAATAAATTCTTCAATGGTTCGGACAATAAAGTAGGAACTTCACCATCTTTTATGTAATCCCGTATCTGTTTTATCTTCTCGCTGATAGGCTCCCCCTCAGCAATAGAACCTGCTTCAGGATCCTTGTCTGATATGTCGTGCTCTTCCTCTTGGCTCTTATCCTATGCACCGGATGATGATCCGCCACCACCTGTGCCTCCAGGATCATCACCACCTGCATCACTATCATCACCATCATCACCATCATCATCTTCACTGTCGTCATCACTTTCATCATCTTCGCCTTCTTTCTCCTCATCTTCATTATCAGAACCAGCTGCTGAACTTGAGGAACCAGCACTTAACTTGTCCACTTTAGTCCTCAGTTCTTGGATTTCAGCTTATTGCGCCTCTGATTTCTTCTATCAAGATTGGCATTAGCAAGCTGTAGCTGGTTATATAAGGATTCAACACTGGTCAGTCTACCAAATGGTTTCTTGGTTAGACTGCACCAACTGTTTGTTTGAAGCAACTAGCTTCTGGTTGGATTCTGCAAGCTGCTGATTTGACAGTTGTAGCAACCTATTTGATGCTTGTACTTCCTTGCAGATCCTGATTGATTCACTAAGCAGCTCTATCATCCCTTTTTCATTATCTTCAATTATTGCAACTTTACCCTTCAACTCAGCATTCTCACGCGCTTAAGTACTTACAATCGATGTGAGTTCTTGTACTTATTGCTGAAGTTGTTGAACAGTTGCTGGGGTAGATGAGGAAGATGATTGTGTGGCAGTAGCTGATGCTGAAGGATGTGAGAACAGTTGTGCTTTTAAACTCTGCAAAGTGGCACCAACTGTACTAGACATAATCTGCTGTAATGAGGCTGCCGCACCAGCAGTAGCTGAGATAGACTTAGTGAAGACTACTGTTGATGGCATTGGTAAAGTCATACTTGCATTCATCGCTACACCAGATGTTGTAGCTGTTGTTGTGGTTGCTGTTGTGGTTGTTGCTGTTCATGTGGTTGTTGTTGATGTTGCTGCTGAAGATACAGGTTTAGATGTAAGAAAAGCTTCTGGAAGTTTCACGAATCTTCCTTTCTTTCTTATCAGCTTCTCAAGAGGCCTAAGAGACTTCCTTTTACCTGTCCTTGTGTCTTTTGTCTTTTTCTTTCCAGAAGGCGGAGAAGCAAGCTCAGCCTCTTTCTTGGCTCTAGTGAAAGCAGGATATGCAATATCTAAATCAAGATCCACTGTGAAAGTAGGATCTTCAGCTAAAGCCTTTTCCTCTGCCAACTTCTTCTTATTCTCAGCCTCTTTATTGGCTCTAGTACCCAGGGAATCGTCTTCAGAGTCATCAGAATCTGTTTCACTTGTAACATTCATAGGGGGGTCAACATCAGCTATAGATTTACCTTCATCGCCTTGGGAAGATCCTTGACCTCTCCCAGCTGATGATTAATCAGGGGTCTCTAACACATGTGTATCAAGTAATTTGTCATTTGTGATAACATCTTCAGCCGTGCTGCCAGGAACATTTTCGCCTAACTCAGTCGAATCATGACCATATATGTCACCTTCTTTGAAAGTTCACCTTTGAACTTCAATATCATCTTCAGAATCACTATCTTCATGTCTCCACTTGTTACCCAGAGGAGCTTTATAGTCTTCTTTCTTCAAGTGCCCATATAGCCGTCTGTTCGGTGGATGTTGTGCCTTTGGTCTGACTTTGTATCCCAACATCCTTCCCATCTCAATTTCATCTATATCAATCAGCTTAAGAATTTCTGACTCCTTCTTTACCAAATCCGGTACTTGACGGTCTATGATCATCTGTAAGAAATGAGGATAAACAATAAATGGGGTCTTCGTTGTCTTTGACTGAATCACTTCCTTTAGATTGTGCATAATCATTCCCGAGAAGTTGAATCGTTTGTTGAGAGTCAAAGCAACTATCGCTAAAGTTAGTGTGTCCCGGATTGCATAAAAGTAGCCTTTCTTGGACCTAGGCACTTTAGAATAACATGAATCAAATACTTGAACTGAGGCGACACATTACTCTTTTGCAGCATCTTCTGTGCTCTAACATCCCCATGATACTTCATTCTTAGAAATCCTCCTCTGATAAGAATAGAGTCAAACACTATTGGGTCTTCAGATGAGTCTTTAAATTATAGCTCTTCTCGAATAAGATCTTCAGTAATGTACACTTCTTTCTCTTGGACTCGGCTTTTGATCATAGGAGGCGATGCTTTCCAGTCAACCTCCGCATGCTGATAGAATTCACGCAAGATGTCTGTGTATGCTGTATGTTGCTTGGATATAGCATGAATAACCCTCGAACGCTTCAAGAAGTCAATAACGCCTTCAAACACTTTGTATTTCTCCTTATTGATCGGACCAAGGAAAGCACATCAGTTATTTTCAGTATACGTACCCCAATCCATGATTCTAAACACATCGGCAAACCATTAGAACATAAACATGATAAAAATGAACAAAAATGGACAAATTTGGACAAAATTTGGTGAACTTGCTGCAACAGACGATTAGGATTTCCTAATCGCCTATAATTCACACGAATTGGCCCTAAATGCATAAATTATAGGCGATTACAGCCACACTCGCTTGTACAGTGATGCGAGTAGAGGTCCTACTCGCATGAATAGCCCAAACGTTCACCATATCATGTTGACCCTTGGAGCCGAAATCATAACCCACTCTTTCGGTATTTTAAAACCAGGTTTCAGAATAAAGCAAGCGTTGTCATCAAAGAACACAGTGAACCTTTTATCACATATCTGCGAGACACTCAACAAGTTGTGGTCTATTTGCTTCACAAAACTGATCTTTTCGAAGCTTACAATACCATTACTCATACTACCCTCTTTTGCTATATAACCCCCTTTATTACCAGCAAAAGAAACATACCCCCCCCCCCCCCCGTTGATATTCTTGATGTCAAATAGCAGGGATAAGTCACCCGTCATGTGCCCAGAAGCTCCACTATCAACAATCCAAAGACTGCTAATAAGGCCCTGTGGAAGTCCCTGCACAAATATTCAAGGTTTAGTGGTTAAGGGGGACCCAAGCCTTCACGGTCTTGGGTCTTCCATCTTCATCTGTAGTCGGAAAATCAACCCACTTTCCGTTAGGAGTTGGTGTTGTTCCCGATGGTCCGGCAGTGTTAGTAACAACGGATGATTCTCCGGTTTTAGTCGGTGACTTGGGTCTCCAAACCTGTTCTGGTTTCTTTGACTTTGACTTCTTCTTTGCCTTGGGGCTAGACGGTCCAGCCTCATATTCCTTAGGAGGGACAGATTTTGGATCCACTTCAGACTTAATTGCACGTGGAACAACCTTAGGGTTACCCTGTGGTTTAGCTGCAGCCTTAGCTTGTGGCTTGGGCGCTGCTTAAACTTTGTAGGAACAGGGCTCCCCCTTGACTGTGGACCCCTGCCATCAACTGGCTTTTGGTTCATAGCAATTTTGTTACGGGTATTCATAAACAAGCTGCTTTCTCTGTTGTTTTTCAGAAAGTTTAGGGGAAACCGGCTGTTTAGTATTGCTTGAACTTGGAGCATCATCCACTTTGATCCTTTTTCGTCTAAATTCAGGGCACGCGGCAACTAAAACATAGTGTAAGTGGCGGTGCACATTTCTTTTCTTTTCTTTATACGAATACTTGTTAAAACATAGTGTGCACATTTCTATTCTTTTTGCGTAACTTACGGCAAAAAAACCTAAGTATCATAATGTTGTATTGCAACTCATTTGTGGATCCCGCTGCAATGCGCGGGAAAACCCACTAGTCTATAAATACATCTTAATCACAATCAGCAAAATCTTAACACACAACAACCATAACCCTAGCCGCCACCCCCTCTACCCCTCTCCCTTCTAGGTTGCCGACCACCGCCGGTGGGACGCACACGCTGATTCCCTCTTTCACGCGCTGCATTTTTGGATCGAGGTGTTGATTTGGTGTTTGGGAGATCTCATATTTTCAGTTTACTAGCGGAACCGTATGTAAATCCATCGTGCAAGTTTTTAGTTTTTCGTTAAGGTATAATCCTAAACCCCATATGGTTGTTTATAGTTATTTATTCGAATGGCCATCGGATCATTGGTGGTAATTTATCGGTTTTCTTCACGCTTTCGTTTTGTCCAATTGATATATGATATTAATTCATATATAAAATTAGATTTTATAAAATTAAAATTGGAAACCAATACCCTTGATTCCCAATATAGAGTTGTATCAGAGCCACTTTTGTATTCGTTTATATGTTATATTTAATACGATCTATGTTTTATCTTTCAAAACTTTTATTTGACAAAACGTTGTGCCTTTATCATTTTTGGTGTGATTGTGATTTAATGTAAATCGAGCCCTAGATCCTGTGGTTTTGTGTGTGTGTGTGTGTGTGTTTGGTTGTATTTAGTTTGATTTCAATTTTCTATTTGTCCGGGTTATTTGGAACACATGTAATACATAGGTTTGTTTTATTTTTATATAAAGTTTTTAGAATAAAGTTAACCATCGAGACAAGAGAATGAAGACCGAATATGGGTACAAACGGGATGTGAAGATAGAGATCCTGGATCAAGTGGGAGCCTACAAGATAATGGTTGTTTTATCATTTTTGAGATCTATTCGGTTTTCGTTTGGTGGCTCAAACAAAACTGAAGAAATCTACTAGTGGCTCGATTTATTTTGTTGTGTTTTCCAGTTATTATATTCATTGTAAAATATAACCAACCAAACTAATTTTCACAACCATAAAACAAGAAGTGAATAAAAGGTGTTTTATTTTAACTCAGAAAAGTAATTAATAAAAAGGAGGTTTTATTAAAAGATGAAACGATTTTTTGGTTAAAATTAATCGATTATTTTATGCCACAATTTAATGAAAGAGTTTATTAAATTTAAAATCAAGTTCGCAACAAATCAACAAACATAGTTTTTAGATATACATTCAAACATATCACGAACAAACATAAAGTTGGTTTAACTAAAATTGCATGATTTATCTCATGCTACAAGTCGTCCAAAATATTTCGACCCTACACGGTAATTGAAATATTGGACCAAAATCCCTTATAAAAACCGATATTATTATTCTTACGTTACATTGGGCGGTGGGCCTACGCTTTTAAAAGAGGTTGATCTGTGATACCTGACTCAGTTGGCCTTTTCCACACATTTCCATTGGAGGACCAGTATCACTTAAAAGAGTTTGAGTCGGCATAGTTAGGGTTAAATGTACTAATGCTTGACAACACTTGTCATAAGACCTCAAATCGAAAGTTGTGTAGAGACACAATTAGTAATCGTTATCCACCCGCATAGTAACAAAAAAGTGAACACAGCTAAGCGAATCATAATGTGTTAATATAACGGGATAATTTTGAAATTAGGTCCTAAAATTAATCAGGAATCAAGCATGAAAAAAATACTAAATAACAACTGTCCCGAGTCCACTTTTTCGCTTAAGTCCATTCTTGAGAAAGAAAAACTTAACACCAACTTCATAAAGTGTTTTCAGAGCTTAGTCCAAAATGTGTGTTTTGGAACAACCAAATCCTGATGAAACGGCTCAACAAGCTGCCAAAAGAAACTTGGAGAAACATGTTGATGATTATTTACTAGGAGAAAGAAACAAAAAATAATGATTTAATATTTAATAGAAGATGGACGAAAAAATAGTAAAGATAAAGAATATATATTAATAATTTAATAATATTAGACATTAATAATTTAATAATATTATTGTTATGGACTGAAATCATTGCAAGGTATGGGACTTGTCCCACATCGGTTGTATGGGCAACCAATGTGGGGTTTATAACCCAAGTGGGCTCTCTCTTCCATCAGACTAGTCTTTTGGGATGAGTTCTCCTGTTTGGGTTGTAACAATGGTATCAGAGCCAAACTCGGAGTGGTGGCCCACGGAGTGGTGGCCTGTAGAGAGACAGCCGTGACCAACGTGACCGTGACCAACGAGGACGTTGGCCCTTAAGGAGGGTCGATTGTTATGGACTGAAATCATTGCAAGGTATGGGACTTGTCCCACATCGGTTGTATGGGCAACCAATGTGGGGTTTATAACCCAAGTGGGCTCTCTCTTCCATCAGACTAGTCTTTTGGGATGAGTTCTCCTGTTTGGGTTGTAACAATGGTATCAGAGCCAGGTTTGGAGTGGTGGCCCACGGAGTGGTGGCCTGTAGAGAGACAGCCGTGACCAACGTGGCCGTGACCAACGAGGACGTTGGCCCTTAAGGAGGGTCGATTGTTATGGACTGAAATCATTGCAAGGTATGGGACTTGTCTCACATCGCTTAATACGTATGGAATTGTATTGCAATGGTGGTAATCGGAATATGGTGGTGGAATAATGGTGAATGGTGAGATAGTCGTCGGAGACGAAGATAGAGAGAGAGAGAACACAGAATAATAGCTCAAACAATCAATCAATATTATTCAATCATACTGACTATT
Organism: Ambrosia trifida; assembly: GCA_028751855.1. NCBI lineage: Eukaryota > Viridiplantae > Streptophyta > Magnoliopsida > Asterales > Asteraceae > Ambrosia > Ambrosia trifida. The sequence goes on from CM054127.1 coordinate 44,751,818, forward strand.
AATACATGAGCTTAACGACTAACTACCTGGCTTATAACTGCCATTAACTACCAACTAACATTTTACACTTTAACACCTCTAACTCTCACTTATTACAAAAGAGTCCTTGAATCTGTTAGACATATTAACATTTTCACTTTACCCCCTGTACTAATATTCTTTTACATTTCACCACGTATCAATTATTAACAAATTAAAGGAGAAAGTCACACGTACTAATTGGAATGCTTTATTGAAATAGTGATAAGGTTATAGAATAAAAATATCACCAAATTTATGGCGATCACAATGCTTGAAAACAAATATTACCAGGACATTTTCTAACAATTGACTTTATCAATGAAAAGTTGTTCTTATTTATACTCAAACAAATACATCAAACGAAGACTAGATAGTGGGGATAGTAGGAAGATATAACTCACTCTAGAAATAATTCATGAAATAAAACCTTCGTAATTAGGTAAAGCTTGTTTCAATTTGGGTTGACCCACCTACGTAGGTTTTTACTCCGCAAAGTAATGTATGAGCTTATTAGGAATGGACATGTAGCCTTGTATTTGATGTTACTAAGAAAAAATAAGCACATCTCTAATATTGAAGTTATGAATGCTCATGTTATCGAGCAACGACCTTAGTAAAATCATTGGTTGAGCTTGTTGGATAACCACTTGAAGAGAAATCAGCACCATGTAAGTTTTGCTCTATAAAAAATGCTGGCTTTTTAGGTTTCTTTAATGCATCCTCACTGCCCAACATTCGAATCACAGATAACATATCGGGCCTATCTTCTGGACTTTCTTGAACACATAATAAGCCCACTTCAATTGATCTTAAAACTTCCGTTAAATCGCTTGGTTCATCTAAGGTTGAATCCATGAGCTCTAGTGACCTGCCTTCATTATATGTTCTCCATGCCTGAGTATAAAATTAAAATACTTATTTGGTTATAAAGTAGAAAACTATAATTACAAATTAAAATAAGAGTTTCCAGTCATGAATTACATGTCCAATAAGGTTTTTGTCATGCTTAGTATGAACAAATCCCCGGTTTCTACTCCCACTTACAATCTCCAGCACCAAAACACCAAAGCTAAACACATCTGACTTTGTTGAGAAAAGACCATCTAGTGCATACTCCGGAGACATGTAGCCGCTGAAATTGGCAAAAGGTTTTTAAAAGTTATATAGTTAATTTACGACAAATATAATGAATATACGGTTGATTTTTGTAGCTTACTAAGTGCCAACAATTCTCTCTGTGTTTGCTTGAGTCTCATTTCCACCAAAGGTTCTTGCTAAACCAAAGTCTGCTATCTTAGGGTTCATGTCCAGATCCAGTAGAATGTTGCTAGCTTTAAGATCTCTATGAATGATTCTTAGTCGTGAATCTTGATGCAGATAAAGAAGTCCCCGGGCAATTCCTTCGATAATGTGGAATCGCTTTGTCCAATCAAGGAGCGTGCTTTGTGTTTTATCTACAAAACATGTAGGTTTAATAAGTTATTTATAGTTACATTAGATAGGTAGTGCCTCATATATTAAATAAATGGCCACTATATGACGCTGACCGAATAAGAACAAATCTAGACTTCTGTTTGGCATGTATTCATAGATCAGCAATTTCTCGTCTCCTTCTATGCTACATCCAAGGAGCTTAACAAGATTCCGGTGCTGAAGTTTTGAAATGCAGAGTACTTCATTTTTGAACTCATGAAGTCCTTGTCTAGAAGTGGTGGACAGACGCTTAACTGCAATGTCTTTCCCTTCTAGCACACCCTGAAGATTGCCATTTGCGATGTGAACAACTATGTAAACATGATCCAAGGGTGGCTTCCAATTTTATCCTTTTGTATAAGTGACATAGTTATAATACAAAGATCAGTCTTTTTGTTATGTTCGATGAATTCCAATGTGAACTGGATCTTTGAAATACAATTCTAATCTTATGGATTATATATGATGGGATATTATGCTATATACTTCGACAAAAAGGCAATAAATTTACTTTGTACTTTTACATTGTGTTACATACCTTATAAACAGCTCCAAATCCACCCTCTCCAAGTTTATTAACCGGTGAAAAACTAGCAGTAGATTGTGCTATTGTAGAGAAGCTAAACATAGGTAGCTCCATAACTTCTTGTTGGCTTTGACTGACATGCGACGATCCCCCTATGCATTAGAAATAAAACAAACTTTAAATTCACAGAATAAACTCAAAGAATTTATGATGTGCGGTTGAAAGCATCATGTTTATATATATTTTACTGTTTGATCGATGCATTTTAGGTACAATTTATTTAGTATTAGTTATATTATAAATGCATTAATATTAGTGAAAGAACATATTAATTTCTTTGATGTTTGTATTTTTATAGGTCGTTGATAGACCAACTACTCATTGAGTGTGTCATATGGCATTAAGTGATTTTAGAAAAAAAAAATATTTAAAAAAATTAGATTTTTCTCTCTCATGTTTTCTCGCATAATTTTTAAATGTTAATATCTTTTATATACGAGATTTTTTTAAAGAAAATATTACACAAATTAACAAGCGTTTTATTATCTTTCCAACAAGTTCCATAATGCTATATAAAAAAATGGAGAAAAAAACGACTATTTTTTTGTTTGAAAGCCATTTGTTTCTAATTATGATTCCATTGCAAATAATTTTTTCATGACAGAAAAAGGATAAGTGTGGGGTGTGATGCGGTGTTGAAAGCATCATGTTTATACACTAGTTTTGTATATATTTTAGTGTTTGATCGCTACATTTTAGGTACAACTTATTTGGTATTATCTATATATATTGCAAAGCTAATAATCCTACATGTCATAATATTATGCAATCTCTCATTTGAGAGATGCCACAAAGGATGTGATGTGACAACTCTAGACCAATTAAAAAAAAGGAATAAATATGGTTTAACCTAATCTATTAAATACCTCATCTACTAAATGTAAATATTAAACTTTTATTATTTTCTCTCTCATGTTTCCTCCCATAACTTTTAAACGTTAATATCTTTTATATACGAGATTTTATAAAGAAAAAAATTACACCAAATTAACGAGCGTTTTATTATCTTTCCAACGAGTACCATAGTGCTATATAAAAAGCGGAGAAAAAAATGAGTATTTTTTGTAACCCGACAGGTATTGTGTCAGGTTTGGGATTAGTTTAAGAAAATTGTGGGTTTGGGTCGAGCCTGGGATTAGGTGATACCCGACCCAATTACCCGAAACCACATACCCAAATACCCGAACTATATACCCGATCATATACCCATGAATTTTTTAACACATCACATAACCCTTAGACTAATGGTTTGATATTTCAATAAATAACTTTTTTTCCTTATTTAACATTCTTTTTAGAATGATGAATTACAAATTTCCGAATTCATTTGACATTATATAATTTGTAATGGCACTAGATTTATACCACGGCACATAGATTCGTTTTTTTATATTAGAATATGATAACTTATAGCAGAGATTTATTTAAAATAAATAAATAATAATAATAATTATAATAATAATAATAATATTCATTAATCATATATTGGCAAGTCATTAATTATGTTGTCATATTAGATATTTTATTATGTAATATTATATATTTCAACCCGGGACGTTTCCGGGATAAAAACTAGTTATATGATAAATGCATTAATATTAGCTAGTGAAAGAACATATTACTTTCTTTGATGTTTATATTTTTATAGGTTGTTGAGAACTTGTGTAATAACTTAAATGAATACGAGATAATAAGATTTGAATAAACATGTCGAAGTGTAATGGTATGAGATATTGAAGATTCGAAATTACAATGCAAATTATTTTGGTGGGAATTAATTAATACACTTCATGCATTTATAGTTTTTTTAGCACTTGACACGCGATCAATATTACTCCAAACTATTCAGCATACAAATATTTCTTACCTTCTCCCAGTTGTTGTGCATGATGCCTATTTCTCAATGCATACCAAAATAATGTGGAGCTCAAGCCTATAAGAACAACTCCCAGAAACACTGCTGACAAGATGAATTTGATCTTTGTTCTTCGGTTGTGGGAAACTGGTCGGCAAGTGCATGATATTAACATATAGCATCAACATTGTTAACTTAGAGATACATAAAAGCCATCAAATATTACAAGTTTGCACAAAGAAAAACCGATCTATGTAAATTAGTATTTGTGTTAAAATACGTAAATCATCATCATCATACTCAGTTAATCCCACCTATAGCAAAGCTAAGGTAGGGTCTGAGGAGGGTAAGATGTAGACAGCCTTACCTCTACCCCTAAAAATAGAGAGGCTGCTTCCAGTGAGACCTCCGACTCGATGTGGTTTGGTATCAAGCGTTGGACATAAGACACAGAACACTTAGCAATCGGGACAAACCCAATCGGTGCATGTACCCCTTTGTCTTTTGGCTATCAACGCCACCACATGATGCATGATTAACCGTCCGTCGTTTTTCACGTTATTTTCACGAAATTAGTAAAATAACGTTAAAACTAGTGCAACTTTACTTTTGCCCCCCGAGGGCCACACATATATACATTATATGCGCACACCGTAAGTGGGGCGTCATGTTAAAATACGTAAATGTTTAACTTAATTTAGTGAGGATAGTTACCTAATTCAGAGGAAGCCATTCTTACATAAATATCCTGACCACCTTTGCCATTGATGATTACTCTGATGTCTTTGAGGTCATTGAACCAAAGCAAGCATCCACTTCCCTTCCCTGTGATATTTGTATTTGCATAAGCCATACAACTACAATTCCTTAGGCATACCGCTTCACATTCCTTTAGGTTCATGCTCTTGTTAAACCAGGAAGTGTGTGTATCCGGCCATTTTACATTAGCATACCTTATAAACCCATCTGTTCCATTTTCGCAATCCAATGGTGTTCGTCTCACACAGCCACCGGATAAATCTGCTTCCTTCCAACCCTGTGGGTTTCTAGGCACAAATTTTGTGTCATCTAAGCACGAACATCTCTGTGGGTTTGCAGTGTCGCAGCTTCCATAAGCACCACAAATGTTGTATGAATTACAGACTCCTGTTCCTAGTATGACAATTGACTGCCATATTTTAGAGCCTTCCACCCACACCGTACGTTGTACATCCCCGGAAGGATTCAAGGTCAACCGTGATATAACAGAATTATTTACAAGATTGTATGTATAAGCTACCATTGTTTCATTAATAACCATATTGTATGTAAAGATGTTGTTCTTGTCAAACCCTGAAGCCCCACTAAACCATATACCATTCCATGGTCCGCCCCGCCATTTGATAATTGCCCCTTGCTTGAGTATGTTCTGAGGATAACCATGTGTGTCAATGCTAAAGGTATATTCACCTGGAGCTGGATCTTCAGTGCTTTTCCATGACGATAGATACCATTCCCTGTGCGTTGCCAAGTCCCTCCCGAACTTCATTCCAGGCAATTGAGTATCAGTTGGATAATCAAAACTCTGCCATAGAATAATACTTTTGTTGTCTCCGTCTGTTACGACTAAATTTCCAGTGTCATCAAGCTTTGCAGTTGCATTTCCTGATGATGTTGTGTTGGATGACCACATTATATCATTGGTACTATTACTCATGAGGACGAGATTTCCTGGTAGGACAATCTTTAACACGCCTGATGATGCGACAGTGAGTGGGCGTTCTCTGTTGGCAACCCAAACCACTGTTTGGACAGGTATTTTCTTATACCAAATACCAACATATCTATTTGCAGAGTTACCCGGTTTGAAAAAGCCCAGTTCAAAGGTTCCGTCTGGCGAGACCAATGTGTCTTCTTCTGTTAAGAACTGTAACTCGGAAATGATGTTGAATTCAGCAGTATTGATAATCTGAATCTGGAGTGAAACAAGTAGTAAAAGAACAAATATAGCTACTCCCTCCATTCAAATTCTGATAATTTTTCTAGCTATCTCTTGCAAGAGATGGAAGTGTGTTTTCTTCCCACCTATCATAGTACATATTACCTATATATGCGCGCTATTAACTGCGCGGTCGCATTAGCTGCTGTGTCATATCTTCAACTTGCAAGGTGTCATGAGGTGGCTCCATCAAAATTGGAATATGTATTTATGCGTCCCCTGCCGTGTGGTGTAGGTATATGGTCACATGGATAGAAATAAATTACTTGGTGGCAACATATCTTCTAACATGTTTTTTCTTGTCTCATTCATCCAACAAAAGTTGGAATTTGTATTTATGCGTTTGTGGCGTCGCGAGCTCAGTTCTAGAAACTTCAAGACCACATCCTACGAAATAGCAGGGTTTTCGGCGCAGACTTGGACTACGTGCAGACCCTCGAAAAGCTAAATGACTATCTCCCAGGTTATGATATTGGCGGTTTTTCTAACAAGGACACCCCCCCCCCCCCCCAAGCCTCATAAAACTTTGGCAAATACCCTTTTTGGCAAAGTCGCTCAGAGCCTAGGTGAATTTTTAGTTTGTCCCCCGTCAGAGGGCAGTTATTGAATGCCTGCAAAGCCCCCATGCTCAAGATTTCCTGACTGTTATCCCGATCAAAGGTTTAGGACAAAGCATGTCCGCTATTGAATACAGGGCCATTCTTAAATATCGTCTGATGATCCCCATGTACCAGGAGGATGGAATATGTCCGATTTGCCGTAAGGTCTGTCTGGATGAATACGGGGAACATGCGGTTCATTGTAAGGAGTTACCCGGTTTCAAATATCGGCATGACTGGGTTCGAGACATTATGTGTGACATTTTAAGACGGGCTGGGATCTCAGCCAAGAAGGAGGCCCCTGTGAACTTCCTCTCGGATCCAGCAGAAGGGAGATCCACTCTACGACCAGCAGATCTCCTTGTCTTTGGGTGAGCCGGGGGAAGCATGCTTGTGTTGACTTGACGGGTGTATCTCCCCTAGTTAGGTTGAGGGATAGTGGCTTTGTAGCATGTCAAGTGGTGCGGAAAGCAGAGGCAAAGAAGATAGAAAAACATGCTAAAGCATGGGAGGAGAACCAACACGTTTTTATACCCTTGGCCTTTGATACCTTTGGCTCATTGGCACCGAAGGCTACCCGTTTTCTGACTAGGGTCCAGCGGGTTATTAATAGTAGTGTCTCAGCTCCGGGTGGGCAGGGTTACATTTTTAGTAGGTTAGGATTTGCTATTTAGAAAGGGATGGCGGCGCAGCTTGTTGCCCGCCTGCCCGTTATCTTGATGTAATTTTTCTTATTCTGGAATAATATTTATTATTGATATGTAATTATGGTATAATTATTGTATTTAGTATGTTTCCTAATATTGTAAATCATGATGTATTATAAATTAAGGTAAATGAGAAGAATTCAATTATAATAATTCCTTCATGGTATCATTGTAATACCCTAATCCCCACCTCCACACTTCTGTCGAGTCTCTGCCGCCGCCGGCCTCCTCTTTTCTCCTCTTCCCTCGCACATCTCCTCCCTCTCCCCTCCATGGCCGACCAAACCACCCCACACGATGACGTTGCCGTCACAGAGCCCATCCCAAACCCACCACCCGCTACCGAAAAACTTCATCCGGCCATCACAGTTTCCAGCATTAAAAACTTTATACCCGTTGTCCTGGAAAGCGATACTGGTCCATACGCACTATGGTGTGAACTCTTTCGTATCCATTTTCAGGCTTTCCAGGTTCTTGACCATCTTTCTCCCTGCAACCCTGCCACCATCGACCCCAAGAATGATCTTTGGGATAGACTTGACGTCATTGTTCTTCAATGGATCTATAGTACTATCTCTAATGATCTTCTCAAAACCGTCTTTATCCCCAGTAGTATCGCGTATGATGCTTAGACCACCCTGGAGGGCCTATTCCATGATAATAAAAACGCCCGTTCCATCCAACTCATGCAAAAGTTCGCCACTACCCGCCTCGAAAACTTCCCTAACATGTCTGATTACCTCCAAGCCATGACAACTCTTGCTGACCAACTCGCTAATGTCGGGGCTCCCCTTGACAACAAGCGGCTGGTCCTCCACCTCCTTGCAGGTCTCACGGACGCATACGAGGGCATCTCCACCATCCTACGACAAAAAGAACCTACCCTCTCTTTCTATGAAGTTCGTTCTCAACTTTGTCGTGTTAAAAACGAGAAAGCTGAGCGTGCATTCTATGCGTCCCAAAAAGCGTCTCACGCGCTCTCTGCTTCCACCACTAGCTAACCACCCGCCCAATCTCCCACTCCACCACCCACCACTGATCAGTCCTTCACCTATCGCAAATGTGGACGGTCCCGAGGGCGCGGCCGCGGCCGCCCCTCTTGGCCACGCGGACACAGAAATCAACCCTTCGGTCAGTGGACTTCGCCTACTACCTATACTTGGACCCTACCCAACCCCACCTGGTCACCGCAACCTCCACCACCACAAAACCAATGGCTACAATGGTCCGCACCAACCCCACCATGTCCTATCCCACCTCTACACCCTCGGCCGCCTCCCACCCCTCTCAAGGGATACTAGGCGCTTGCCCCCAACCATGCCTCATACTCTCCTACTGATATCCAACAGGCATTATACACCATGTCTCTTAACCCGTCAGATTACTCGCAAGGGGTGATGGACACTGGGGCCACCATCAGCATGGATCCCAATTTAGGTAACTTCCATTCTATTTTTAATACTAGAATGAATGAAAATATTATTGTTGGTGATGGTACACGTGTTCCGATTTTAGGATATGGCCCTCAAACATTCAAACCACCCTACCCACCCTTTACCCTAAATCGTGTCCTTTATGCACCAAAACTCATTAGAAAACCAATTTCTATACATCAATTCACAAGAGATAATTGTGTTTCTGTCGAATTTGACCCATTTGGTTTTCTTGTGAAGGACTACAGGACCCGGGCTCCTGTAATCAGGTGTGACACCAGCGGTGATCTCTACACCTTCAATAAAGACCTCCACTGTTTTTCCACTTCTATCACTGCTGCTCAGTCCTCCACTCTTTGGCATCAAAGACTTGGCCACCCTGGCCCTGCCTTGTTACAAGCTTTAAAAAATTCTTGTTCTATTTCATTTACTACTTTAAATCATTGTGTGAACCATGTGTGTTTGGAAAAAGTGTTAGACTTCCTTTTCATTTGTCCAATAATAATACTATGCAACCATTTGACATTGTGCATAGCGACTTGTGGACTTCCCCGATTCTCAGCTCGGGAGGACACCGCTACTATTTATTGTTTCTTGATGATTTCACCAATTTTTTTATGGACCTTCCCCATTTCTAATAAGTTTCAAGTCTATACAATCTTTGAACAATTCTCCACTCTTGTCCAAACTCAATTCCAATTAAAAATAAAAACCTTTCAATGTGATAACGGTAAGGAATATGTCAACGCCTCCTTCAAAAATTTATTTGATAAAAGAGGCATCCTATTCCGCTTATCCTGTCCATACACCTCCTCCCAAATAGGCAAAGCCGAGCCAAAAATTCGCTCCATAAACAACATCACCCGCACCCTACTCTCCCAATCCCACCTTCCCTTAACCTTTGGCCACATGCCCTTGAAACCGCCACCTACCTCCATAACATCATGTAAAACCCCAACCGATGGCGGAAACATCGAGATGTCACGTAGTGATGACTTTTCAATAGCTCATGGTACTAAATGGAATTTGAATATTATTATTGACTTACAATTGTCATAAAAATAGTAACATTGGCGAATTGATTACATAAACTTGGTTAATATAACTAGGTCCAAAGCTCCTATATGTTCCAAGACATGTACAACTTCCAATAGCATATAAAACCTGAAACATGTTAAGTTGGAAATATGGGGGTCAACTATAAATAGTTGGTGAGAATACATAGGTTTTGCATGTAATTGAAAATAGTGTTTTGCATAGCAATCATAGTTGAGTTGTAATAATGGGTAATGTAAGAATATGAGTCCGACATGTAACAATGCATCTTTTGTACAATCAAACCTTGTGTCGACTATGACCTAACTCGCAAGTTAGTAAAAGTGTAACTGTTTTCGATCATCCCTGAATTTATGCGGGGGGTGGGTTTGTCAGACCTATAGCGCTATAATCTAAACAGGCGGCTTGATCAAAGTTAATGATTGTACTGTGTCTTTTTGTTACAGTCAAAATGAATCCACAATTTCAACATAATGAAATGAGTAATTGCTATTGTATCAAAAATGTTTAAACATGTTTCACCCCGAAAATGTAAAACAATAAAAAGGGGCTATGTAAACTCACCTCAAGCAAACAAATAAGTATCCAGACGCAATGTAATGCTAGCACTATAATTCCCGAAGAACCAACCAAGATAATACAAGCAAGGTCTAAGATTACATGAATCTTAAAATAGACTAGTCTTTCTAGGATGGACACTTAGGATTCTCGACTTAATTGTGGAATAGGGTTTTCTACATAAGTTGTGAATTTTGAAATAATTGGAATTATGTTCGATTGAATAAAAGATCTAGGGAACTAATAAAGGTTAAAGAATGAAACCGTATTTTCTATTTTGCATTATATAAAACATTAATTTATTAAAAAAAAAAAAAAGACTAGTTAATCTGGAATTTATAAGATAAATTCAAATAAGTAAAAAAATGCAAATAATAAATAATTCTTCATATAAAATTTTATGAGTCAAACTTAATTAAAACATACTTTAATTATTTTATAATTTATAGATTAAAAATATTTATAGTATATAAAACGAATAATAAAAAATTTTGGATAATAGATGAAAGCTAAGACTAGAGACTTTTATGAAAGTTATCAAAAACTTTATGTTTTGGAATTGACTTATATCGGATATATATGTAGTTATATAAACAAAGAAAGAAGGAAAAGAAAAAAAGTAAAAAAAATGTTTGGTGTGGGGATCGAACCTGAGCATTAGTCTGGGTTGATCATAACCAATGCCACCAAACCACTACACCACAACTAGATTTTGTTTAATGTTTGGAAATGAAAGTTTAAAAACTAAAACCCGCAAGTCCCCCAAGTAAGCCATACGAGCCCTAGACTACAATCCATCCAAATCAACCATGAAATCGAATCTGTTAGCCTAATTAATCATGGGGGTTTTAAGGAACAAATGGAATCGAGCAACAAGGATGAATAAATTACCTGGATCGAAGGAAAAACGAGGATTGGCCACCGGTTATATATCTCGATGGTTCGCTCAATCCCAAAATGGCAATATAGGATCGATAATGAATGAATTGGAGGATTATTCATGTGTAGAGGGTTTCGCAAGAGGGTTATGGGTTTCGATTTATGTCCAGTTGTAAATAGAAACATCGAATTGAAGGCGTTTTATGGTGAGGTTGTCATGAGTCAAAGTCCTAATTATTTGGCCTTAAAAGTTGTCTGTAATTGCTCCATCAAATGCGTAATTCAGATTAGGAAAGTTATAATATGACCAAAACTCATCATTTGGGGTTTAAATTTGGTAGTCTTGACCGAAGATTGAGGCCTGAATTTGGAGGAATTCTATCTTACATTACTATGAACATTACAATACAAATAAATAGTGTACAATGACTAATTACAAGGCAAAAGTAAAGGAGAGACAATCTGTACAATCAATACATATTATTAGAGTCAAATAGGAGAATATTATGGAGAAGACTTTGACTAGATATTATGGAGAAGACTTTGACTATTATTGATTTCCTTGATTTATTCTAAGTTGTTTCTTGTTGGGACTTTGTTCTTTTATTTTGGTTCAAATATTAAGCTTTGCAAAAAAAAAAAAAATTGAAAACATAAAAAATAAGGTTATAAAATGAATACAAATGGGACTAAGTGAAAACAATGAGAATTTTATTAATTCAAAAATTAGGGAAATTTACGTGATGTTGCACATCATCCCCTCCAAAACTCAAAAATATCACACCCCCACCTACCTCTTATACCGCCAAATACCCACCTATGACCATCTTAGAGTTTTTGGGTGCTTATGCTATCCACTAATTCCCTCCACCACTATCAATAAACTTCAACACCGCTCCTACCCTTGTGTGTTCATTGGATACCCCACCTCACACTGTGGGTACAAATGCCTTGACATCAGGGGCGGACCCACCTTTAGCGGGTCGGGGTCTCGGACCCCAATCTTTTATAAAAATATAGTAGAAGCAGTATATAAATTTTTTGAAGGACCCATAAAAATATTTTAATGGAACCCGTAATATCAAAACCAAGCTTATTGTAGTGGTAAAACTCCTCCCTTTTAAACTAAAGGTCACCGGTTCGAGGCCTCAAAGAATATAAACTGAATCTATTGTTGTGTTATAAGTTTTTAGATAAAAATATATGTATAATTAATATTTCCACACCATTGTTTTAGTTAAAATTTCTAAACTCACATTTTTACTATTTCTTCTTTGTTAGCTTTAATTTGTCCACTCCAATCTACTTAGCCACAAGAACGAAACAAACAATTAAGCGTAGTGTACATATAAATATTAGTAAGGTTTACAACAAAGATTTATATATTGTCCAACACGAACACGACATATATTTTTGTTCATGTTATACCACCACAACGCATGAGGCATGTTCACTAGTTGGTCGCTTCGCCCTGTCCTGAATGGCAATTGGCCCGAAAATTCTAACATTTAATTGTAAAAAATATAAACACCAAAAAATATGGACCCCATTGAAGAAAAATCTTGGGTCCGCCACTGCTTGACATAAAATCCAAAACCATTACCATTTCTCGTCATGTCCTTTTTGACGAAACTTCCTTCCCCTTCCAACACCTCCATCATGTCTCACCCACCTCCGACTATAACTTCCTCACCAACCCATTCCCACCCCACTTATGGACACACACCACCACAACTCCAATTCCACCCTCTACCTCACCTCCACAACACTCGCCATCCTCCGCCCCACCCTCACACCCCACGGCCCAAACCACCAATCCCTCCTCAGCCCACATAAACCCCACGGCCCAAACCACCTTACCCAATCCTACGGCCCACACATCCCCTGCCCCCTCAAACACCGCACCCCCAACAAACAGTCCCTCTTCACCACAACCATACCCGCCCACTCACCCTCCCCGCACTATGCGCACTCGTGCCAAGGACGGTATCTTTAAACCTAAACAACCTTTTAACCTTACTGCCACCACTATCACTCTCATCCCGAAAAACCCCACTGTGGCCTTGTCCTCACCGGAATGGCGAAACGCCATGACCAATGAGTTTCATGCTCTTATTAAGAATAATACATGGGAGTTAGTCCCGAAACAACCTGGCATGAACATTATCCGATGTATGTGGCTCTTCAAACAGAAATTTAAATCTGATGGCACCCTTGAGCGGTACAAGGCCCGGCTAGTTTGTGATGGCCGCTCCCAACAGGTTGGGATAGACTGTGGTGAAACTTTCAGTCCTGTGGTTAAACCTGCGACTATCCGGACTGTACTTTCTATTGCTTTATCTAACTCTTGGCAGGTTCACCAATTGGATGTTACAAATGCTTTCCTTCACGGCAACTTGGCTGAAACGGTCTACATGCATCAACCCATGGGATTCAGGAACATGCAATTTCCAGAACATGCAATTTCCAGATCATGTTTGTCACCTCTTTACGGCTTAAAACAGGCCCCGCGTGCTTGGTACCAACGGTTCATAGATTATGTCCTCTCCTTGGGTTTTCGTCACAGTGGCTGTGATGCATCTTTATTTTTTTTCAACGACCATGGTAACACTGCGTTTCTCCTACTATACGTGGATGACATTATTTTGGTCACTTCTTCACCAGTCTTACATGAGCAGCTCATGACTTACCTCTCTAAAGAATTTGCCAAGAAAGACTTGGGCCCGTTGAGTTTCTTCCTTGGCATCTCCGTTACTAGGCAACAAGGAAGCATGTTTTTTATCTCAGCAAACTTATGCCACAGTTATTATTGAGTGTGCAGGTATGTCCTCCTGCAAACCAGTTGCTACCCCAGTTGACACAACCTCTAAACTTTCGTCCCATTCAGGCGAGCTCTTCGACAACCCCACTCTCTACAGGAGCCTGGCGGGGGCTCTTCAGTATCTTACTTTTACTCGACCTGACATTAGTTATGCAGTTCAGCAGGTCTGCATGTACATGCATGCACCTAGGACAGGTCATTGGGATGCTTTCAAACGCATCATCCGCTACATACAGTGTACCTTATCATTTGGGCTCACATTATGCTCTCACAAGAACCCTCAACTAATCGCATATTCTGACGCGGACTGGGCCGGTTGCCCAGAGACTAGACGCTTTACGAGTGGGTACTGTGTTTACTTTGGTGATAACCTCATCTCTTGGTCCTCTAAACGCCAGCCCACCGTCTTTCGCTCCAGTGCCGAAGTAGAATAACGCGGGGTCGCCAATGTAGTTGCTGAAATCTGTTGGCTCTGCAATCTTCTTCTCGAACTGCACAGACCACACTCCAAAGCAACTCTGATCCACTGTGACAATGTTAGTGCGATTTAGTTATCCGGGAATCCCGTTCAATATCAGCGCACAAAACACACTGAGCTTGACATCCACTTCGTCCGTGAACAGGTCCAACGCGGTCAAGTTCGTATCCTTCATGTTCCTACTCGCTATCAAGTTGCTGACATATTCACCAAGGGTCTTCCACGGATTCTCTTCGAAGACTTTCGATCCAGTCTAAGCATTCGGTCTCCTCCGGCTTCGACTGCGGGGGAGTAATAGATAATGAGATTGATTGATATGTTATTATCAAGGCCGGCCCTAAGGGGGTGCGGGGAGGACTCCCGGCCCGGGCCCAATTTCTAAAGGGGCACTTTGATTAGCGACGAGTGTTTTCTTTTTGCAAGTATTTTCTTTTTGTTTTCGACCAAAAAAAGATCTCATCTTAAACATCTGGTTATAAACGCAAGAAGGTGAAGAGTAGATAAGAAAGATGAGTCATACATGATAAACTAGATTGGAGGATACGACATAATTAAAAAGTATTGTAGTGTGTTACTTGAGATTTGTGTTGTGGTACAGTAATTGTGCAGCCTTTGTAGTAAATTTTAATATATAGTAATACTACAAAACAGTAATTGTCTCACGCTTTTGCACATGATGCAAATCAAATTCATTTTAGTAAAAAACTTTTGAAGTCTAGACATAAAATAATGGCCCTTCAAATTATTATGGAATTTTAAGAAAATGTGTTTTTTTATAATTATTACGACACTTTTAGTTTTATATCCGGTTCGACCAGTCCGACTAGGGAACCGGTAAGGACACCGGTTCAACGTCCGCTTCAGTTATGAAAACATTTCTTAAAATACCTAAGACTAAGGGGCACATATTTCGCGACTCGGCCCGGGTACCTGAATTTTCAGGGCCGGCCCTGGTTATTATGGTATAATTATTGTATTTAGTATGTTTACTAATATTGTAAATCATGATGTATTATAAATTAAGGTAAATGAGAAGAGGAGATCAAGGATTCAATTATAATCATTCCTTCACCGAGGTCCTTGTAAATATAGGAGGAGTCCGTCTGTTGATGGTGCATTTATGCGTCCGTTGCCGTGCGACCGGTATGGTTCGTGTGACTGACTGTTTAATTGTTCCATAATGGTTGAAAAATTTTCTGTCAAAGCCGAAATGTTGCCAATTTAGGCCGTATAGATTTTATGAATGTGGATTGAAACAAGTAAAAAAAAACAAATATAGCTACTATCCGTTATTATTGTAGCATGAGATGGAAGTTATTTTTATACCAACCATAGTAAAGAGTACGTGTGCGTCATTAAGTGAGCCATTATTGATGGGGTTGAATTGGTAAATGTTAAAGAATAGGGTTGATGAACCAAGTTAGATGATGAAATGATCCGTGCCACGTAAGAGTAGCTCCCCCCTTTAACATGACTGGTGTGGAATGGAGCTCAATACCCCCCCCCCCCCTCCCTTTATTTTTTTTATTATTATTATTAGCCGGATTTGCTTGTTAACGGTCATTATTGGGGTGGCGAGGAATCAATAGCGCCCCCTAATGGCACTGGGATGGTCCGGCCTATTGCTCTTTCCTTGTGTCTATTTCGCCGTATGAGGTTGGTTCATGGGAAATAGAAGGGACTTTATTGACCAAAAAAACGTTGAGGTGGAGTGGGCGTGATCCCAACACCACTCAGTCTAAGTAAAAGAAAACCCATGACATTTTTCTGAATTCATAAATTCCCATGTTTTCTCAATTCAAAACATACATATTAATCTATATCTATTTATCTATATCTATCTAAACCATTAACCTAAGGAACACATGTTATTTATCTAGCACATCTAATTTTAGTTCCCCTAGCGTTGTGTTCTCGAGTTCCATTAAAGGGGAAAAAGAAAGAAAAGGGACAAAAAAAATAGAAATAAAAATAAACTGCTCGGATAATCTATATGGTTTCCCAAATTGCACAGATGCCCCCATTTATCTCCGATGCAGGGCCGCTAAGGCCTAGGGCCTCCAAAACTAAGGGCCCTGAAAGTTTAAGTTTTTTTTTCGTGTATTACATTTGTATTGGCCCAAGTAAAAAACAAACAAGTATTGAATGATTGAATCTCTAAAATTTGTGACTTTCATTTGCTATTGCTGATTGTCATTGATAGTTTTTTTGGTTATCAAGGATTGAAGTCTTACAAGAGGGATTGGACGATATAAAGTTAATATACTTTCTCAACCAAAGTAGATGCTGAGAAAACCATTAAATCAAGCCCAAAAGAAATACATAGTAAATTGTAGATCCACAAAATGGGTTCAAAATTTAAATGGGAAAATGTCTTTAATTTGCAATATACCTAATGCGAGTAAGTAGATAAAATGAATACGAAATACTTTAATTGTTTAATAGTTACCGAAAAGAGATTGTAATGTCCATCTAGTGTAAGGTGTTTTTTTTTGTGAACTATACAAATTTAAAGGACCCCCGACTTGTATTTTGCTTAGGGCCTACAAAAACGTTGGATCGGCTCTGTCTGATGGTACCCATTGTCGATACTTCATAACTCTCATTGTCCTTGTCACCTAACTTCGTCAAAATTTTCAGTTAAGTCAGGTAAAATGACCAAACTACACATAGGAACCATCAGAGCAGTTATATAGGGGATGATCAAATGAGAAAAAACTTAATGTGAGAACAAGGAAGAAATGAAACATTAAATACTGTAACTCTTATTACATTAATTATTATCTTTTTAATTAATTAATCATTAATACTTTATCCTACACGTTATCAAATTTTGTCCTAAACATATCAAAATTCATCCTACATATATCAAATTATCGCACGTTTATCCTACACATATTGAGATTATCATACGTTAATCCTACACATATAGAAATTCAACCTGCATTTGTCCTACACATATCAAAAATTATCATTCACTGTAAATTAGGATTGATATGAAAGAATATATTTTGAAATTGAATTATGAGTTTCATTAATTTAACTAGTTTAGGGGAGTTACAAAAAATTTATCATTATTTAACATTAAGTACAATTATTATATGGAGAATTCATATTAATTTAATTTTTTTCTTTTTCTTCTTATAATATTTTTTCTTCTCATTTTAACTCTCCACTATATATATATATAGTATAAAGATAAAAGGAAAACCCTCCTAAACTGGAAAACTCTGAAAACTCTAAATTCCCGAGCTTTTTTTTTATATGAAAATTTTAGGGTATGTAATATACATGATTTTAAGCATTTTGAGCCAAAAAATCAAAAAAGCGCCGAGTACTTTTTAAAAAAAATAAATAAATAAGTTTTCGGGTAACACATTGTTAACACATGTTAATTTCTCTTAACATGTGTTACCCGAAAACTTAATTTTTTAAAAAAAATAAAAGTGTTCGGCGCTTTTTTGATTTTTTTGGCTCAAAATGCTTAAAATCATGTATATTACATGCCCTAAATTTTTCATGCCCTAAAAAGCTTGGGAAGTCAGAGTTTCTTGAGTTTTCCAGTTTAGGAGGGTTTTCCATGGATCCTTACCCTATATGTATATATATATATAAGTGGTCTCTTCCATCTTCTCCCTTCTCTCTCCTCTCTCTAAAACCATCCATTCACTCTTTTTTAGGGGAAAATATACATTTTTTTTTAACAATTACATATGTTGCAACTTATTTCACCAAAAACATATAAATAAATTATAATCCGAACAATATAAACATATGTTTTCACAACTTATTAATATAGCTCATATCAGATGTAAAAAACATGTGTAAGTTAACCCAAAAACAAATGTGTTTGTTTAACCCAAACAGCAAAAACATATGTTTTGTAAATGAAAACAAAATGTTTTTGAATGAAAAAAACACCAGCTACATCCTCCTTCACCTTAGACCATCACACAACACCCCAAGTAATTTCGTTTTAAGACCTGTATCATATGTTTTGACGACTTATCTCACAAAAAACATATATTAAACTATAACCCAACAAGAAAAACATAAGTTTTCACGAGTTATCTCACTAAAACATATAATAAAATTATAACTTAACAATAAAACATATGTTTTCACAAACTTATCTCACTAAAAAATTCAAAATTATCATCCAAACAACAAAAACATATGTTCTTAGATGAAAAAAAAAAAAAAAAAAAAACTTTGATAGAGAAAAACGAACTATAAACATTTTTAAAAAATCCAGATCTAGATCTTGAACACTAAAACCCGTCTTCAAGTCAAAACTTGTAGCAAGTCAAAACTTTAGGTTTTCATTTCAACACCCTTACCCAACTTACCAAAAGCAACGAACCATTTACCCCTCATTTCTCTCTCAATCAATAATCCCAACTGCGACAATGAACCTTTCCCTATCCTTTGACTTTAATCTTGGCTTATTCATCATTCCCCTTTGATTTTTCGTATACATTTTGAGTGGATCATACTGTTTAGTGTTGGGTTATGAGTGTTATCTTTGATTTACACTCATTCCCATCCTTTTTCCTAATCTGGTGGTGTAATAATAATCACCTTTATGACCTTCAACTACAAGTTTTTACCTTTTTTATATGTTAGGAAAGAAAATCATTTTCACCTTCATCGAAAAACAGGAGACAGGTCATGTGTGTGTAGATCTTGAAGACCAAAACCCATCTCCACCTTCACCAAAACCTATCTTCACAGCAAAAATGGTAACCCTTCTTTTAAGCTGAGGGATCTGGAAGTGCAAAACCACGTCGTACCACCCCTGATTAGTGAATAAGCAAAATACCTATACTATCCAGGTTGCCGTTACTCTAGCCCACAGTCTGGCTGATGATGTTGTTTGTATGAGTTCGTTGAGCCAGAAGGTTGCAGTGGCTAGTGAGAGTTCTAGAGACAAGCGTAAGCGATCTGGCTCCAAGAAGGGAAAGAACTCCCCTCATAAGCGTCAAGACTTTGTGAAGGATTTTGCTGCCACTGCTGCTGAGGAGCCCAAGCGCAAGTACAACGGCCCCCACCCCTACCACAGCAAATGCAACTACCACCACGTTGGCACTTAAGAGAGCATTTTGTGCAAAAACTGCAATTGTTGTGGTCACCAAACCGCTAACTGCAAAGCCAAAGCAACTAACACTCCACCTGCCAAGAACGAGTGTTTCGAATGTGGTGCAACCGGACATTTTCGCAAGGATTGCCCCAAGGCTAAGAATCAAGCTTGCGGACAAGCATTTGTGATGGGAGCCAATGAAGCACGTGATGTCCTAATGTGGTTACCGGTATGTTTCTCCTTAACAACCATTTTGCATCGGTACTATTTGATTCAGACGTTGATTTTAGCATCGTGTCCACCGACTTTAAGAAATCCCTTGGATTAGAATCTAGTAAGTTGAAAACACACTATACCATAAAGTTGGTCAATGGTAAGTTAATTTCATCTGAAAAAGTTGTTAGGGATTGTGTTTTGGAACTTGGTGATCATGTTTTTCGTATTTATCTACTACCTATTCGGTTGGGTAGTTTTGATGTAGTCATTGGCATGGATTGGTTGTCCAAGCATCATGCAGAGATTGTCTGTCATAACAAATTGGTTCGTATCCCCTTGTCCAATGGTGGAACCCTCTCGATTCAAGGAGACCGTGGTGGGTCTACTCTTCGAGTCATATCTTGCATCAAGGCGCAAAAATGTTTAAGGAAATGTTGTGTCGCATTTCTAGCACATGTCATTAAACAAAAAGCAAAAAGATCGGAATGTAGAGGACATATCGGTGGTGCGAGACTATCCTGAAGTCTTTCCAGAAGATTTACCAGGGCTTCCACCGCCACGACAAGTTGAGTTTTGCATTGACCTAGTCCCGGGAGCTGCTCCAGTAGCTCGCACTCCGTATCGTTTGGCACCATCCGAGATGCAGGAATTGTCTAACCAGTTTCAAGAGCTGTTAGACAAAGGTTTCATTCATCCGAGTTTTTCTCCGTGGGGAGCGCCAGTGTTGTTCGTGAAGAAGAAAGACGGAAGTCTTCGCTTGTGCATCGACTACCAGGAGTTGAACAAGCTGACCATCAAGAACAAGTATCCACTACCGATGATCGACGATCTGTTTGACCAATTGCAGGGTTCCAGATACTACTTGAAGATTGACCTGCGTTCGGGATAGCGGATTCAAGAGGATGACATACCGAAGACTGTGTTCCGGACTCATTATGGGCATTATGAGTTTTCAGTTATGCCATTTGGCTTGACGAACGCTCCTGCTGTTTTTATGGATCTCATGAATCGAGTCTGCAAACCCTACCTACACAAGTTCGTGATTGTCTTTATTGATGACATCTTGATCTACTCGCAAACCAAAGAAGAGCACGAACATCATCTTCGACTGATTTTGGAGTTGCTCAAAAAACGAGAAGGTGTTTGCTAAATTCTGGAAATGCGAGTTTTGGATTCGAGAAGTCCATTTTCTTGGTCACGTTGTGAACGAGAGGGTATACAAGTTGACCCTGCAAAAATTGAAGCCATCAACAGTTGGGATGCGCCCACAACTCCAACCGAAGTGCGACAATTTTTGGGATTAGCTGGTTATTACTGACGGTTCATTGAAAACTTCTCTAGGATTACCAACCACTTACCGTCTTGACACAGAAAGACAAGAAGTTCGATTGGGGAATCAAGCAAGAGGAAGTGTTTCATATTTTGAAGAACCGTTTGTGCAGTGCTCTGATTCTCTATCTTCATGAATGTACCGATGATTTCGTGGTTTATTGCGATACTTCTCATCAAGGTCTTGGATGTGTACTCATGCAGAGGAATAAGGTCATCGCTTATGCATCTCGTCAACTCAAAGTCCATGAGAAGAATTACACCACTCATGACCTAGAGTTAGGTGCAGTGATCTTTGCCCTCAAGATTTGGAGGCACTATCTTTATGGTACAAAGTGCACTATTTTCACCGATCACAAGAGCTTACAACACATCTTCAATTCTGAACATGCGACAACGTAGTTGGGTTGTGTTGCTAAACGACTATGATTGCGAGATTAGATATCATCTGGGAAAGGCCAATGTCGTGGCTGACACCTTGAGCCGGAAGGAACGAGTCAAGACCATGCGTGTTCTTGTGCTAGGTTTGACCATCCATACCAATCTCACTACCCGTATTCGTGAAGCTCAACAAGAAGCTCTGAAAGGTGAGAACCTGAAGAATGAGTCGTTATTCAAGATGGTAAATCTGTTGGAACCAAGGTCTGATGGCACAGTTTAGTTTGCCAATCGGATCTGGGTGCCACATTTTGGCGGTTTAAGCGATTTAATTCTTGAGGAGGCCCACAAGTATAAGTACTCGGTTCATCCTGGAGCCGACAAAATGTACAAAGACGGGAAGGAATTCTACTCGTGGCCCAACCTTAAGGGTGAAATTGCAACATACGTCAGCCGATGCCTTACTTATTCAAAGGTCAAAGCTGAGTATCAGAAGCCATCCGATCTGCTACAGCAACTCGAGATTCCCATTTGGAAATGGGAGCAAATCTCTATGGATTTCGTCACCAAGCTACCAAAGACGTCCAATGGTCACGACACGATTAGGGTAATTGTTGATAGGTTGGCTAAGTCTGCGCATTTCTTGCCAATCAAGGAACCCGACAAGCTAGAGAAACTCGCCAAGTTGTATATCAAGGAAATTGTAACTAGGCATGGTGTGCCTGTTTCAATCATTTCCGACTGAGACAGTCGATTCACTTCCCGATTCTGGCAGTCACTCATGGATGCACTAGGCTCTTGTTTAGAGAAACACATTAGTTTGATAAACGTAAAGGAAGTTTTCCTGTAATATTGTCATAAGGAAATGATGAGAATTCTTTGATCCTAATTGATACACTTTCTAACATTAAATTACATAAAATTTAATATAGTAAGAAATGTATTTGGGGATCCTATTGTGTCACACCACGCCTATGGCGGAAACACGTGGCGCGACGGTTCAAGAGGATTAAGCCAAGATTAATGCAAATCACAAATTAATTAAAGAAACGGGCGTTTATTCAATCGTTGAAAATCATGTCAAATTATTCATACATAACTTAAAATTGTTTTTGATATAAATAGGGAGGCTTCTCCCTATATCCCGAAATCCTTAGGATAGAGAGACGAGGCCTCTTCACGACATCCAACGCCCAAATTGGAGATTCCCCCGACCCTGCTTGCCATGCCATCCTTCATCTGTCAATTACCTGAAAGATATGTTTAAAAATCGTCAATATATAAATATTGGTGAGTTCACAGGTTTTGGTTTAATAAAACTTTATCTCATGGGAATATCCTTGTTATGACATTTATAGGAGTTGCAAATTCCTACAATTCTACTTGAGCCTATAACCAAACCAAGACAATTAATAATGCCCCGCCCCAAGTCGTTACTCGGTATTCCTACGACTTGATTTCAGAATACGTGCACCCCAGGCATACGCCGATGCATAATCAACGCTATCGTTTAGGGGTGGGCCTTGTCAGGCACCAATAGTACTATCCAAATATTCCTTCGGTTTTGATTTCCTGAATTAATGATTATAGTAGAGAGGTCTCAACCCCGAGTGGCGATCACAACTCAAGTATCCAACCCGTCAAACAATTCCCAACATATCTTTCCCCCGTAAAAACGTTAAATAGTTTAGAAATGGGGCCGTGAGACTCACCTGTAACTGTACTCGGCTCAAAGAAGAAAATAGCAAGGTTTGTGATCTCGCACCTACAAATGTTCTAGGCGTATAAGTCACTACACCTATGGTGCATGTGCCTTGGCAAGTTGTACACCCAACTTCCCGACCACGTTTTATCCCAATTTCCGTTTAATGGTTTCGTATCCTAGGTTCATTGGCGATGGATTACCCTTTTCTTACAAGTCATATATTATTCTTGTTAATATTCTTTGTGGCTTGTATACTATTATTCCCGACACGACTCTACCCAACGTATAATTATTTTCCCATTTAAATAATTATACTTAGGATCGTTTCGCTCGATATAATACGATTTCTTGTTACCCGACCCGACTCACTTTGCCACATACTTATTTTCCCATTCAAATAAATATGCTAAGTTCTTGTCGTTTGGTAATATATTCTTAACGCCCGACTCGACTTACCACGCCGTACATTTATTTTCCCATTTAAATAAATGTACTAGGATCTTGTCAGTATTCACATGTTCGTAGATATACTTCACCTACTCGTCTCGGTTTTCCTTCTCGCGTATCTATTTTCCCATTAAATAGATATACTAGAATTTCGTCGAAACGAGCATGTGTATATATATCCATGCGTGAACTTTACTTGTTAAGTCCATGTGTCGTTTAGCGTTTTTAATTCATTACGTTGTGTTTTCTCCCACGAATATTCTTTCTACACTTAGGAAAGTGTTACGCACGTTTCACCCTTGTTATATATATTTTATTTCTTAAAATATATATATATTCATCTTGTCGTAATGGCATTTTTCTCATATGTCCGTTTATCCGTTTTCGTTAGTTCATGTAACTAAGTCCGTTAGTTAGCTTTTTCCACATTTTCTTCCAATATGCGTTCTATGGAAATATTATTCGTACTTCCAATTCCGAACGTATATTTCTTGGAAAAATATACTTTTGTACTTTTTAGCCCAACTTGTTCAACTTGTAACCCAAAAATGTTTCCGATACTTTTATATTCCCATTTATATAAGAGTATCCATTTTTGTACAAGTTTTTCCCAAGTCCTTACTAATATTTTATAAAACCTTTATTTTATAAAATCTTTATGTTAACTTATCCTCTTATTTTTATAAAACTTTCATTTTTATAAAAATGTCTCTTTTAATTTATACATAAGTAAGTTTCTCATGTTTATCAAAACTACACTTGGAAAAACTACTATTTATGTTTTTGACACCGAACTTTTCGTTTATGCATTTTTGGACCAAAGTTTCTAAAATACATATTTTAGTCCCTCAACTCTCTAAGTTACAATTTTAGTCCCTTAACTTATATTTGTTGCATTTTTCATCTCATCTTTCAAGGTTAGCATTTTTCTTCCATTTTAGTGGACTTTGAAGAATCATTTTCTTAACGCTTGATTATTTTTACTTCATTCCACTTCTAATAATCTTATAATCCATCCTAGATGCTATTAACATGTGTGTTTCATATTTTTATCCAAAATATCAACTTTTCACTCATCCAAGTGAGTAGACTTTGAACATGGAACTTTTTCACCTATGATCATCTAACCCATTTTAATATATTTTTGACATCAACTAGTCATTTTATGATGATTAAAATCATCTCTCATCATATTCAAGTCCTTATCACAAATTATGTTCCAATCATCTTTCAACTCAAGTGTATGTTCATATTATTACATTTTCTCAAA
The DNA here is from genome assembly GCA_028751855.1 of Ambrosia trifida. Lineage (NCBI taxonomy): Eukaryota > Viridiplantae > Streptophyta > Magnoliopsida > Asterales > Asteraceae > Ambrosia > Ambrosia trifida. Next base: position 44,776,687 of record CM054127.1, read on the forward strand.
ATATTACATTTATTAATATCCATCCATGTTTTATTCATATTATTATTCTTTCATTTTCATTCTAGCAAGACACATTATCTTTATGTTTCAAAACCATATCTTTACCCATCAATGTACAACTTGCTTACAAAAGCACATAATATGAACATTAATAATCAAACAAGGTAAAACTTACTACTAGCTCAAGGCTAGGGAAGACAAAAAACCTTGGATTGGATGGGGTTTAGTGTGTTCTTCCAATGGGTTAAGCTCCAAGCTCTTGAACACACAAAGGGGGTTTTGAAGGATAATGATCTAGAGGTGATTTGGAAGTGTAAAAATTGAAAGAACAATGTTTGTGGGTGGGTGCAATGTTACGGCCAAGGGAAGGAAGAAGAAGAAGTTTTTGTGATTTTGTTTCAAGTATTCTCAAGTGGCTTATAATCACTCTCTTTCAAATCTTCCAAAGATCACTTGTATTTTGATTGGATTGGATGATATCTTGGAAGGATTATGGAAGATTATACTAGATATGGAAAAATCTTGGGGGATCCTTCAAGAGGGTGTTTGGCTGTGAGGTTTAGAGAGAGAAGGGAGGGGATTAGTTAGTTTTTCTTGGCCAATGTAATCCCATGCATTCATATGATTAGTGTTTAATAATTGGATTATTAAGAAGGTGAAGAGGTTAAATGAGATAACAAAAGGTTTTAATCTTTTGGGTGGGCCGTAGGCCGGCCCCAAGGGGTGTCTTGGTGGGGTCCACTTTGCTAAATAATACCCATAATTAGTTAAGTTAATCTTGTTCGGGTACTGTCCGGGTATTCTTGGGTTTTTAATCGCGTGTCGCCCGAATATTAAAATACCCTTAATATTCCTTAAATATAGTCCAGTTTAATTACTGATAAATTATTTTGGCTTTTGCCGGGTGAAATTACGTGTTATGCGCGTATCGGGTGCGATACGCGCACTTTACTCGTTACCGGGAGATTTGTACAATAAGCTTTCACGTATGGCTTTGGGTTTCCAAAACTCACTATATTTTGTGAAATTATCATTTATTATATACTCCGGGTGTCCAGGGTTCGTTTCGCTTATTTAATTTTTACCGGGTAATCGCCAGTGTCCATACCGGATAGATTTGCTTGCGCATGATCCTATGTTTTGTCATTAAACTTATGCATTCCTATGCATTATTTGGGAATTGTTATCTTTCTAAGGCCTCAGTTAGACAATCAACACATAATTACGTTTAATTACGTTATTCGCGTTTAATTAATTAGTACGGAATTACCTTAATTTTGCCGGTTGTTACATATTGGGTGATTTATTAACAAACTAATGTGTTCACCCAATAATAGGTCAGGTATGAGACACAATTTTATAATTGTGTATGGGACTGGGATTACCAATACTCATCCCAAACTCGTGCAGGACCGACTCAACATTTCTTGAGGGCTAAAGGTAAATGAAATTCCATGGCCCTTTTCCGAATCTCATTGTTGTAGATATTCCTCCTAAATCTAGGCTTGGGACCGGTAATAAGCAAAGCAAAGATAGCCTAAAAATCAAAGACAATGATTATCATCAACCACAATTGTGAAATGTTGAACTGATTGAATGAGATCTAATGAACTGATGAATAATGACAGTCACGAAAACAACCCATAAACATGTACAGCTTCGTAATATGCATGTCTATATAGTTGTTTTGGATTTGATATATATCACCCGTATTTTATTTCCTCCATGTTTTCATACTTCATATGTATGCGCTTTTATTCCATGCATAGGCGTCGCCAGAAAAATGATTTTATTGAGCAGTTCATTACGATGGTAAGTATGTAGCTTTCAACGTATGCGTATTGCATAGTTCATAACTAAACCCCTCAAGGAGCGAGTGACGATTAAAAGGAGCAGGTCAGAACGAGGTTAAATAAGTAATTTTTACCATGCTACAAAAAAAAAAATCACAACTTATTTTTATCAATTTGCAAAAATAATAACAAGATTATTTAAAAACTTGGAACAAACTACAAAATTTTGGTTCAATAAGGTTGAGAGAGTGGATTGACCCTGAAACAATCAAACAATTTGTATTGTGATATTCCAGGGATAAAGCATACTCAGTGGCATTTGAATAGATTAGCCAAATAGAAGGTAGTAGTAGTACATTTGTTTTCTCTTCTAACTTGGTGAAGAGAATCATTGGGTGGCCAATGTAATCAAGGGCCTGTCACCTATGTGACTTTGACCTGAAAACATCAACTTGTGATTCAAATATTTACAATCACAAAAACAACAATTAATTATATATCCACTTAGGACTTTTGAGGGCACACTTGTCTTTTCGCCGCATTGCTACGCGACTTGCGCAACCTACGAGATCATCGTCTCAGTTGAAAGGATTTATGGTTTTTAATATGATGACAACTAGGAACGTGGGAATTGTCCTTAAACTCACACCTGCACATGCTGCAGCTGCAGCTGCTGTCAACAAACATAAAACAGATCCAGGTGGTTAGTTACTGAATGACAAGTAAAGGATGAGACACAATATCATTATCAATGCAATGAATTATTCACTTTTTACCAATATATGTGATATCTATATGTATGTTGCATTAAATAGTTAAAACAAAGCGTGTTGCACATATTGGTAAAAGGTTGATAATACATTGCGTGTTTTACAGTTTGCCCTTGTAAACTTACATGAAGGTTGCAAAAATGAACCTGACGGCGTTGTGTCAGGTGGGTCTGCATCTGAATCACCTTTTGATGGTGGATGAGTGCGTGCAAAAACTACATTTGGCAACGGGCTTGATGCAGGGATCGTTTCAGGTACAGGTGGTGGGGGTGCTGATATAGGTGGTGGGGGTTGTATAGGTGGCAGTGGTGGCCGTAGTGATACTGGTGGTGGGGGTGGCCTTAATGATGGTGGTGGGGGCGGCCTTAATGATGGTGGTGGCGGCGGCCTTAATGATGGTGGTGGCGGTGATCGTCGTGGTGGTGGCGGCGGTGGTCGTTGTGGTGGTGGCGGTGGCGGAAGATTTCTCCGTAGATGTGGGGGAGGGGTATGTGGTGAACGAACCGGCTGAGAAACAGGAGGGTATAGAGGAGGATGCTTATTAGCGTTCCTCTTCTTCCTGTTGTAGCCAGAGTGACAGTCTGGCGGCTTGGCATAGTGAATCTTATGAGGTGCAGGGGCCGGGACAAGTGAAGGTGCAAGAGAATGTTTTGATGGTGAAGGTGGTTTTGCAGGTGGAAGTTGCTTATCATGATGGTGGTGATGGTGATTATGGTGGGTTTGTTGAGGAGGGTGAGGTAATGGAGCTGGAGAAGGTGCCGGGGCACGGCCACCACCATTAGAACCATTAAAATAAGACGAAAGACTAATTTGTTTGACCCGCCCGAACTGAGTGTTATTTAGGCCAAGATTTTTTGTTGGTGAACCCTTGATGGTTTGAGCCAATTGTTTAGACCTTGTCGTTGACGGAGTCCCTACAGCTAGAACAACTGAGGACTGGACGGTCGTTTGGGGAGCCACAGTTGAACCTTTTGCATTTGTCAAGCTAACATGTAGGTTCTGCAAAGTAGATGACAATTTTTAGAAAATGAACTCTTTTGATTTGTACTTTTTTTTTCAATTTATGTTTATTTTGTCTCTTTATTCGCTTGATTCATACTCCCTTTGGCCAAAACAGTTGTAGTACTTTCCATTTCTAAACCTCTTAATAATAATATAATATAATATAATTACATTTCCTTTTTGTTTAATATTAAGAAGTTACAATTACCAATTCAAAAGCAACTCTAAGTTTTCTGTTTGCACACTATAAACCTATGTTAGCAAACATACAGAAGTCCATACCCTGTGATATAATGTGTGCATCTGTGCATATAAGTACACACATAAGTAAATCAATATACATATTCATGCATATGTGTGTTGATCTTCATAAATAAAACAAGAAAAGAATTGTTTATTACCTCATACGGACTCAGATGCAGACCTGACTTGAGCTGACTAGTCAATTCACCAAAGTGATCGAGTATTTGTTGAATAGAAAAGTTCAATGTAAAGTTGAACCGAATTTGAACCTTTTGCAGTGGATATGCACTCTGGTCAGGAGTGACGGTTATTCCTCCAACAAATTTCAGCACCTCAAAAGAAGATGGTTCCCCAAACAGAGACTCAGTCACATGTAGAGGCGACTGGTGTAGAACAAGATATTCAAAAGAATCTCTCACCAAACTTTTAGCATATGATGAAATCTTAGAATTGTATTCATCATGATCTACACCAAATATAACCTTGGTTGTATTTGGGCTGTCGGTTGTTTCAGCTTTTATGATTACAACCTGAAAAAACAAGCCAGTGTAAAATAATAATTGAGATGAGAGAGAAAGACAGAGTGTGTGTGTGTGTGTGTGTGTGTGAGAGAGAGAGAGAGAGAGAGAGAGAGAGAGAGAGAGAGCATGCCTTCGTAGTGGGAAATCTTAATTCATCAAATATATCACCCCCGAGCTGTGGAAGATCGTCTTGCAGTAAAGACAATGGCTTCTGAACCATAAAAGTTGCTACTATATCATGACCTGGAAAGTGGAAAAGTCAAAACCGTGTGATCGAACTTTGGTTGACTTTTGTACCACAAGATAGAGTATCAGTTATACCACAAACCTTATTTTAAGATGATGAAAAGAAATAGAGGAAGTGATTATTTTAAGACCTATGGGATTATCAGGAAAACAACTCAACTTTCTCGTGATTGCTTATTGTAAGACCTATGGAATTTCACTATGTCAGAATTTCATATCTCACAAAGAAGTGATTATTTTCTTATATAAACTCTTAACGATTAGCAAAATAAAGAAACAAAAAATAACACAATGTGATCATATAAACTTAGATTTTTTTTGTTTAAAGTCAATGTATCACATAGCATGAGATTTAAACACCACACATTTTCATATTTGAAATAACTAAAGAAGTTATTATTTCCATTTGGTTGTATTCCACAGATTTCTCTTTAGGGCACTGGTTTGGGATAAAAAGTTCATTTTTTTCAGAACTTGATATATAATGTATAAGGAGACAGATGTCACTCATAAATATTGAGATAAGTACGCACGGCCTCAGAAAAGTTGAGGGCTGTATTGCACTTCTGGATGGCTCAGGGTTATCTTAAAAGTTTCTTACCGTTTGAGACACATGCTGCGAATTTCCAAAAAAGAAGCACAATTACAGGGGCAGATGAGAGAAAGGCCTAGACATAACAGACATTTGATACCTATTTTCTAAAAAAAAGGGTATGAGTGCAGGGAAATGCTAATTACGCATTTTCTTAACAGTATACGTGTAAACAATATATTTGTGGACTATGAATTACTACAAGAGAAAAACATAGTAAGGAATATAAGTGCATATACAAAGTACAAACAGAACTGCAAATTTAGTACACACATAAGGGGCTGAGAATCAAGAAGAGAATTAGCTAGTTGGCAAAACATAACTGTTTGCCATCAAGAAGGGTTGGCCATAGGTTGACCAGGGAAAGACGGAATTGTAAAAAAAAAAAAAAAAAAAAAAAAAAAAAAAAAAAAAAAAGATGATATAACAAAGAAAGTCTAATTAAGTTTAGTGGAACAGACAAGTTAAAAGCATTCATTTTTTCACCAAAACTTGTTCTCCCAAGGGAAACTTCTCAACCAAATGGTTGAAACTAAACAATAGTCCTATTTCAAGTCAATTTCTCACAATGTACAAGTATCTCAAAAGAATCCTATATTAAGTTACAGGAGGTGAAAAGAAAATCAACACAAGTCACACACCTAATGATGCCACATCAGTAGGAAATCCATTACGTATGTCACCAGATAATTTACCACACTAAGACAAGTTATTATACCCGAAAAATAAACTATCAATCATCAATTTATCATGAATAAGCCTATGATAAAAGGTACTTATCTTCTCAATTGCTTTACTTAATCAACAATTGGGCATAGACGTTTGGTGTTAAATAGACGGTGAAAAGAAACTAGGTGCACCTAACAAAAACCATAATCACATTTAGGGTTGTTCACGAGCCAAGCCGAACGTGCTTTGGGCGTTTACAAACCAAACCGAACCAATCTGCTCGGTTACAACCGAGTGAGCATTTCTCCGGTGCGAATTTTTCTGAGCGAGTGGAGAGTGATTTGGACAACCATAAGTTTTGGATCTTTCCTTCAATGTTTCCGTCGTCGAGTGCTGAGGTCTGACTGTCCAATGATCACACTAAGCCTAAAGTCCGATTGTCCGATGATGAGGCTCAAGTTGAGGCTAGTGACGCAATGAGCATACTGTAGAGAACAATTGTCGCATTGTGGCGTAGGGTGATGGCAAGAGACGATTGACGATGCACAACTAATAAGAGAAAGAAGTCAAGACTATCGCTTCACGACTTTGGGTTTTACTATTAAACTTAGCGTTAAATTTTTTATCCAGTATGTGACTGGACAATTTAATACACAAAAGGCAACTTATTCTACCCGAAAAATAAATTATCAACTTATTGTAAATAACTTCTCTATTATTTAACAATACAAACAGACCACATATTACCATATAACACACTTATTCAACTAAACAAAAAATGCAGAAGACCTAAAAGGTCAAACCTTCATCATTACTTCTAGACATAGTATTAACAATACGAACAGTCGAACAGACCACTTAACAGTTAACAGCACAGGATGCAAACATATTAACTTCAGTTTTCAATCAAAAGCGCTAACTTCATCTGATCAAACTCTACCTAATTATTCACCAATCAAACAAATTAAACAAAACCATAATCATATTGCTCCGTAAAGTATACCATTATCCAGCAATCATTTACACATATTCCCGAACGTATATAGCAATTTTTTTAGCTAAAAAGTGAATGCAGAAGACTTCAAACCCTCATCATTCTTCTAAACATAATATTAACAATACGAACATACCGCTTAACAGTTAACAACACACGATGCACACATATTACCTTCAGTTTTCAATCAAAGCCCTAACTTTAGCAAAGTCTATCCGATTATTAACCTATCAAACAAACTAAACTAAACAAAACCAAACATAACACTATATTCTAAACCTAAAAAACAACCAAATCTAAACAAATTAAACAAATTAAGCAAATTAAACCCTAACCTACACAATTCAACACCAAATCACCACAACAAGATCACAATCAAGACCAGATCCACATCACACAATCAACAACAACCCAATTAAGTAACAAACCTTTATAATGCTGATCAAGATCCAGATCCCCACGATCCCGACCATTAAAAAACGGGGGCAACCAGAAAACAGCAGAGAGCAGAACCGATACTCCAAGAACCAAAACAAACACACATCGAAACCCAAACAAACGAGTAACCCTACCACACCAATCACATCTGTCTGCAACACGAACAGGCGGTTGCGATTGAGTAACTGTAACAGGTACAGGCTGTTCTTCACCTTTTCCCATTGATAATGTGATTGAATAATATTATTATTAATAATAATAATAATCTTGTTCGTCGACATTGTTGTTGGTGTGAGTTGTTGGAGTGTCCATGGCTGCAGAGAGATGAAAGAGAGAGAGGTATGTGTGGATGAATAATAAGAATAATAATATAGGGTTTGAGCCTTTGAGGTTTTATTATTATTGTTATTATTATTAGTAGTAGTAAGTGTTTGTTTGTGTTTACTGTTTAAGTGTGTGTTAAGGAAAGTGATGGGGGTTGAGTGTGATGTGTGTGATTTACTTGGAAATAATATTATTCTTGTGTTTTAACGGTTTTTTTGGTGATTTGGTATGGATCAGGTAAATTTTTAACGGCTTTTTTTGGTGATTTAGTATGGATGAGATAAATTTTCAACGGTTTTTTTGGTGTGGATGAGATGTGATAAATGAGTTGAAGTTTTTTTTTTTTTTTTTTTGAAAGGTGATAAGTGAGTTGAAGTAGACATAAGATTTGGATTTAGTTTATTTATTTATTGGAATGTGACTTGGAATTAGAATGTAATTTATTTGATTATATTTGTTTGAGGATTTTTTTTGTTTGGAATTCATTACGTAATTAATACTTTGATGGATCATATGTCAATTTATGTTTACCTGTTAATGTTAATTTGTAGTCGGTTTTCTCAATCGCTTATTTATAGTAATAGCTGATTACCCCGGGAGTGTCCTGGGGTTAAAAAATCTAATATTACTTAATAAAAAGGATAAAAGAAGTAAACAGTCTCGACATCTTTTAATGTTAAAGAAAGTTGTTCTAATGTTTATACAATCAAAAGGGTTCTCATGCTGCGTTCCCAGCAGATTAAAAAATCTCAACCTCTTTTAATGCTAAGCATATCGTTATAGCACATGAACATGGGCAATTCATATATGTAATAGTTGGTTCGAAAACATATATACTATCATAACATTTTTTTTGAGAGGCATGTTTTTTTACACCGGGGACAAAGGGGGTATGTTTTTTATATTTATCTAAAACTACCTTTGTTGCGAAGAAAGATTTTTGCAAAGTGGGGTTTTTTTTGTTCCTTTTTGAGGATGATATAAATAGACAAAAGGAACTGACCAATGTTTATGCATAGCATCATGCATGCAGTTGAAACAAACATAAACGACTCATGTGAAAATGTAAGGAATAAATCAGGGTTCCTATTTTTGTGAAGGTTACAGTAGTGTAAATACCTCTACACAATAACCAATGTTATCAAAAGTGGGTCACGCTGCCACACCATCATCTCACAATAACCAGTGTTTATCTTTTTTTTTTTTAGCAATGGATACATGTGCAAAAGTATAAGTATTTTGTTGTTTCTCTTTTTTTTTCAACGGCCCCATCATTTTTGTTTCTCTCTGTGTGTGTGGGGGTGTGGGGTGGGGGGGGAGATGTGCGTTACACCAGTGTAAATACTTAAAACTATAACCAGGGGGTATAAAGTGGGCCACGTTTTTGCCCCTATCACATCAACAGTGTGTTTTGTACCCTTTTTCCTTTATGTAAAGTTACAGTAGTGTAAATACCTCGACACAATAACAAACGTCATCAAAAAGTGGGCCACGCTGCCACGCCATCATCTCAGATATAAGTATTTTGTTGTTTTCCTTTTTTTCACACGGCCCAAATCATTTTTGCTTTTCTCTGTGTGTGTGTGGGGGGGGGGGATGCGCGTCACACCAGTGTAAATACTTAAAACAATAACCAGGGGGTAGAAAGTGGCCCATGTAAAATTTTCAATGTTTTATTTTCACCGATGTAAAAACATATGCAACAGATGCAAACCTCTTTTTTTTTACATTTTTTTTGCACCTTCCCTTTTTTTTACCCATTGAAATATAAATTATGTAGATGTAAAACATAACACCAAGAAAAGCACAATATTAAAACATACAACCAAAGCGTGATTTTTTTACACCAGTGTTATCCAAAGTAAAACCATCCCATTAACCTACAGAATACCCCATTTAAATTGTTTTCACACACAACTTCTGTAAAGCATGATCAAAAAATAACAATTGTCTTTTTTAAAACCCGACCCCCCAAAACAACAAACCAAAAGCAGGCAACTTTGGACTAGCCCCGTCACTTTGTGTTAGCGTCGTGCCAAATCCTATTAGTGTAGATGTTAGCGCATGACAACAGGATAGTTGCCGCGTACCTCTTCCTCAACGCGTCCAACTGTGATTGCTTTCTTTTACCATTCACACTGAAGCCACACCTGAAAGGAGCCGACACCCCACAGTAGTTCTCCATGTGGCACATAACGAAAACGCCGCAGTCTTGAGTGTTCTTCGAGGTAGCCCATGGCACGGGAACCCGTCTTACGGTACATTCCCTCATTGCAGCTGCCTTAGGGTGATTAACTGTAAGAAGGTAGTCCATGAAGATTTGTTTCTGCGTCAAAAAATTTAAGAGTCAGTGTTTTTTTTCCATGAGTATGGTCACATCTAATAAATAACAATAACTATACTTCTAATCATAGTAACGCGCATTTTTTACCACTTTGAAAGGTGTGCTTTTAAGCCAGTACATGTTGCTGTCTGCTAGCACGACAGGAGACTTCTTAGGAACGATGTTGTCTATGTAGCAGATGTCTTGATGCTTAAAATCGAATACCAGAACATAATAATGCTCCATATCTAGCACGGGTATGAAAACCGGGTCGAACGACTGCAGATCCAGCTTTGTATCATCGCCGCACAGCGCGCCTAAAAGTCCATTTTTCAAAGGCGCCACGCGGCCACCGGTCGGGTCGTCATCCAATGCCAACATCCACTCAACCTGATAAAAAAAGGGGGGATAGCAAACCCAAAAAAACATAATCAAAACAGGGGAAAAATAGCAAGGCGAAAAAAAATAAATAAATAAATAAATAAAGGTATTATACTTACAATTAGAAGAAACAAGCGAAGCACCCCGCCAACAGACTGGTACAGCGGGTCGTTGTTAAGGACATTCACCCACGCATCAACCACTGACTCGTAGAGCCGCCTACCGACCGCAAGAGATTGCAGCAGTGGGGTTTCACATCGAAAACCATACCTGGTTTCAAACAGTACGTACCTAAAAAAAACAGGTAGGGTGTATGTAATTTTTAGATAAAAAACATAAAATAAAATCTACACAATATGTATTTTTTATAACTCACGGGTAATGCTCGGTAGGGTCAATGTCTGCTACATCCACAGAAGTTCCAACGGCATGTTTTCTACGGTGCCACGTACAAATAAATTGTTAAAAGTATGTTTTTTTTACAATAAAAAGTAAGTTTTTTTATCATTTAATAATTTTTTGATGTCTTACTGTTTAGTAGCTTCAAGCGTTGCTCGTTCCATCATTTCTCTCTTATCAGTAGTCTTGAAAAGCCACTCCCAGACAAGTTTCTCCCTTTTTGTGTTGTGTATGTCTATCTCAGATTCACTGTTTATGATGACTGGCAACCTAGCTACCATATCTCTTGACGCGCGCCTGTACACAGATGGCTTGCCCCCTATGGTTTTACACCAGTGTCAAACAAATTTGGTAAAAAAAAATATATAACTGTAAAGCTTGTTTTTACTAAAATACTAACCTGGTGCAGTCTCCTGGGCCAGTGGCTTCTGAACAATTGAGGTGTTCTTTAAGGTGGGCAGCAAAACAGCCGCCGCTGCATAGACCAAAACAGTACGTCACAAAGACGACACCGGTGTAAAGAAACCCACTTACACAAAACCCCACATAGCCAAAAAGAATTTATAAAAAGTTTATAGGGGCATAAAAAAAAAAAAGACAAACCTTGCTTGTGTTGTGTAGCTAGTGCATCTGCGTTTGCTGTTTTTACCACTATCTCACTTACCACATGCCCCTCATTGCCCCAGCAGAAACGTCGCCCCCGGGCTCACAGACTCTTTTGCCCCTTGGGTTAGCCCCAAGCTGAAACTGGGCTGGCTCAGAGCCGCAGGTTGCTGCTGCGTCAAGCCGAGGCTAAAGCTTGGGATAACAACGCTTGGCCCCACGGCTGGCGGTATGTCCTGCGTTAGCCCCAGGCTAAAACTTGGCTGACTCAACGACCCGTCGACCTGACCTGACGTGCCTGCCACATTTTTAATATCATTGTTTTTTTTTTTTTGCAAAACCATGAAGGGGGGTGGCGATTCGAAAGGTAAAAGGCACTTACAATCATTGCTGGTCCATATAGTCGCAAGGCCGAATCTCCGCCTGTGTGTATCCATTTCTTTCTCAATTGAGGTCGGCCGTTTCCCACTCACCTTTACCGCCGCTCCACTTGCTACGGTTTTCACATCAGGTGTCAAACATGCACTGGGTGCCAAAGCTGTTTTTGTCGCAGCACCTATAACGACTCCTATGTTTTCATGTTCACATGCCTGCTGCTTACCGCTACGGGGAACACCATCATCAACAGCCATTGTCACTGTATTCAAACCATCATCTGCCGGCACCCGGTCAGCGGTCCGAGGCGAAACGCGGGCAATCACCCATTCACCACCTTCTGATGATTCACACGACTCTGACGCGCCACCAGCAGCCCCACTGCAGCCTGAATGAAAAAAAAATACAATTTTTTCGTTAATATGTGTTTTTTTACACCACTGTATCAAAAAACTAGGGCGTTCTTTCACCTCTTTTATTGTCAAGTGTACCTTGTGAACTGTTCGTTCCAACCTTTTGCGACTTGTCGTTGTGTTGCTCATCCAAATCCGCAACAACCTTGTTTATCGCCTTTGACGGAGTTTCAAACTGTGTTGGTTCCTTAACGCCGACATCAGCCGGGGGATGTAGCGCGTTTGTGTACTCTGCGCGCAGGGCAGCCACGATACTGTTATTCGGATAACGTGCAGTTAATGATGCTAAACTCCCCTCCATTCGCAACTTTGATGCTTTAAAAGCCGACAAATTTTCACGCGCCGTACACAGCTCTGTCTGCAATAAAATAGTGTTACATTGTTTTTTTTAGGAACACAAAAAACATAGAAAAACATACCTCCAGGTCTTCATTCCTGCCACCAGCTAAAACATCTCTGAAATCAGTCTGCCCACCAGCTTCAATCGCGCCAACAGTCACATCCTTCAACCTCCCCAGCCCAAAACCCCCATGTTGTATCTCATAGTCTTGACGTTTGCTTAGCAGCTCAAGCGACCAGTAACATGTAGGCCGAACCCCTACTGGAGTGTTCATACTCCCAACAGTAAAAGTATCAACATATAGTAACTGGAAAAGAAAATTTAAAAAAAGAAGTCAGACGGTAAGACAAACGGAAAAGTATATAATATCAATAAGTTCATGTAAGCCACTAACCGTTAAGAAAGTCAATGGCCCAGCGAACACGCACCCTGGATCGCTGCGTCTCCATTTCTGCTTACAAGTCTGCAGCGAGGTTATCATGTAATCACACCAATCAATACTCGCAAAGTCCGTGTCGCTAGTAAAGCACTTTGCATTCTCTTCCCTACAAAGCCCATTCCCATGTGAAGAGATCATCGTTGTCACAAACAACATAACAAAGTCAACCTTGAAGAAGAACAAGTCTTCATAATCATTATCTTGTATCTTAGTAACAATCAATGACGGTGAAACATAATTTTGCGATGGGTAACGACCACGCCAGAGTTTTAATTTTGGATCCCAATCGTCGGGCTCAGTAAAAGATGAAAACTTTACACCGCCAGTTGGGATACCAAACACCATATGAACAACAGCAACATCTATTGCTACCTCCCGTTGACGGCACTTTAGTCGCATCCGTTCTGGCTGGAAAACATCTACCACATAACGCCAATTTTACCGGGATACCATCGACTACAAAGCCCAACAATGCCCCAAAGCCCATCTCTTTAACTACCTCGCGCTGCCTGGTAGTAAGTTTCGAAACTGCCAAAAAAGTTGTCTAGGGGATGACCGCGTCTTCAAGCTCCCCCATGACTGTTTATGTGGGGCATTAGCCATTGTCCTATGTGGAGGCGTCTCAGACACGTAGTCGTCGTCTGATTCTAAACTTTGCATAAGCTTTGCTCGTGTGGTTTTCTTTCGATCCTTGGCAAACAACAATGTACCCCCCCCCCCCCCCCCGCCCCTGTAGAAGATCCTATATTAATTGGATCGCGTGAACGTTTTCTGGTACTAGGCCCTGGCGTGACGTCCCCTGCACACCAACGCTTTCAGGGATTAAAAACAAAATGCAAATGTACCAAAAAAATAAATAAACCAAATGAAATCTTGGGAAACTAACCGCTTAGGCCGGAACTGACGCTAACAACTTCCACAATTGGTGAAAGCTCCCTATGGCCTCGCTTAGAGCTTCTTGTACTCGCAACCATTTTTTTGTTTTTGGATTTATGGGGGGCTGAGGCAAGAAAATGCGTGTTTTCCATCAGAAAATGGGCAAGCCCGGGGGGTTTACCCCAATGTATTTATAAAACCATCAAGCAACAAAGTTGTTCAAACCCTAAACAGATCAGAAAATGAACACAAAAAAACATACAGCTATACATAACAAAGCCCCAAAAAACATGAATACATACATTTTTTTTCCTACAACTGCATTTTTTGGAACATAGAAAAACAGGGTTTTTTTAAATAAACTTTTTTTTTACTCCAATGTAAAGCCGGGGGGGGGTTACCCCAATGTATTTATAAAACCATCAAGCAACAAAGTTGTTCAAACCCTAGACAGATTAGAAAATGAACACAAAAAACATACAGCTATACATAACAAAGCCCCAAAAAACATGAATACATACTTTTTTTTTCCTACAACTGCATTTGTTGGAATACAGAAAATTAGGGTTTTTTTAAATAAACTTTTTTTTACTCCAATGTAACAACACTAAATCATAGCATCATGCATTTAACAAAAAATACAAAAATACATGAATACATACATTTTTTCTAGAACTAGGGTTTTTTTAATAACGATTGATCGGCCAACACCAAAATCAGGAAACATACCTTGGTTGCGAAGAAAGATAATACAAAAAACAGAGGTTTCTTGTACAAGAACACCTTTCGATTGACGGATTTTCTTTAATCAAGGGGTTATCTTCGATGGTCGCCGAACGGTTTCTATGATGAGAGGCTTTTGGTTATGAGAGAGGTTATAGAAATTTCAAAATTTTTGTTTTAAACTGAGGAAAGAGAATGTGTCAGGGTAGAGGGAAAAGGAGGAGAGAGAGTCTGCCAATTTGTGTAGTGTGAAATACCCATATAACCCCTCTGCAATCTTTTTTATAATAAAAAAAAATAACTTCAATTGATTGGTTCGGTAAAAGACAAAACACACAAAGGTTTAATCTCATCCATTGATAGCTCAAGATCAATGGCTCTCAATGGTTCTCATGGTTCTCTCAACTCAACATGGTTCTCAAAATAACCCATCCCTATATATATATATATATATATATATATATATATATATATATATACACATAGGGAAAGTATAAACTGAAAACCTCCTTGAGTTAAGAAAACTAAGAAAACCCTTGTAAAAACCATCTAAATTTTTTTATTTTAAAAAAAAATACACAAGGTAACATACATGTATTAAAGCGTTTTGGGCAAAAAAAATAAAAAAAAAGCGCCGATAGGATATTTAAAAAAAATAAATAAACAAAGTTTGTGCTGTTACATATGTAATCAGTTGTTACATATGTAACAGCCATAGTTGTCAAAAGCACGCCTAGGCTCGAGGCGCACCAAGTGTGCTGCGCCCTATGAGGCGCGCGCCTAGGCACAGATGTAACATTACGCAATAAATTCTTGTACGTTACGCACCGACATTTAATAAAACGTCAAGTTTCATAATTATCCTCGCATTTATTATTTTTGTCGCTTTTATGGAACCCTAATGCTATATATATAATTATATATGTGTGTGTGGTATTATAATTATACAAAAAAATGTTTTGCCTTGGCCGGGATTCGAACCCGCGCCAAGGCCGGTCCAAACCAACACACGAGCCCAACCAGCTGGGCTGGCCACTTGCTTGTGATAAACCCGGATTGATATTAAACTTATACACGCTTAAAAATCCTCACAGTTGACTAGAAAAGTCAACTGTGGGATTCCTTGTTGCCCAATCCGTAGAATTAACGCGTGTTTGTTTTATTTTTGGCAAATTCGTGTATAAACCGGCCCATTACAACACAATTGCACACAAATTACACGGCAATCGTTGCCCTAATCATTCAATTGGCCGCGTTTTATAATAAGGAAAGTCAAACTACCTAATTAACCCTAACCCTAAACCATTAGTATAAATTGAGGCTCTGCGTAGCTTAACAACTCGCTCATACCACTCTCTTCACCTCCAATTCTTTCAATTATATGCTAATTATTAAGTTTCTGCTCGTGGTTGACTTTTCTCTTTGACCCGATCATAAACATCAATCAAGCACTGTGAGTCTCAATCTTTTGTTGGGTTATATTCATCGGCGATCAGACAACATTAGCCCTAACAATAATCGGGCTATAGTTGTCTGATTTGCTCGATTGCAAAACTAGGGTTCATCGCGTCTTTAATTTGGGGATAAAGCTTTTGTTTCTTCGTGTATTTAATAATTATAAATCCAGATTCATCACAACCACCGGCCTAGGCCAAGTGGTTGTGACTCTGGTTCGCTACAAGGGTCACCCGGGTTCGAGTCCGGCTCTGACCGGTTTTGTGCATTCTTTTCTTTTCTTCTTTTTAACACAATACAATTAATTATATATATATATTAAATCCTTTAAATCTTTTAAAATTCTTTTTAAATACCTAAACTATTTTATAAACTCTAAAAAAATTAATATTACTTAATCTGATATAAAAGATTTATTTACAATTTTTATTTTTCAGAAATTCTTTTATTTAATATTTATAATAATTAAATCATTTTTATACAATTATAATTATAAAAATCCATTTATATATCAAAACAATTTATTTAAATTCTCCAAAAATTATCCTAACTTTTTATAAAGTTAAACTTAACTGAAATAATTTTTAATTCAGTAAAATCATTTATTTATTATTTTTAATCAATTTTTGTAAGATTTAATCATATTTAATTCATAATAAATCCAATTTTCATCATTTTTGCACCAAAATTTTATACAAATTATTTTTAATCATTTAAAACAGAATTATGATTTTTAAAATAAGATTTCTTTAATTTTAGTATTTTTGAATATTAAAGTTAATAATTGGCTATTTATAAATAAATAGATTTAAAAATCTATTTAAAATGAAATAATTGTATAAAAATTATTTTATTTCTTCAAACACTTTAATGTGCTCACTCAAAATTCAAATTTTATAAAAAGACTATTTTTCCTTAATTATTCAATTTTCTTTATTTAATTAACATTTTTAAATTAAATTTAACAATTGATTATCCCCAAATCGAAACCCTAGGATACACATATTAGTTACATAGACTTAGACTTATTATATATTACCTCATTATAGGGTAATATTTGGAATCACTTTGGGCAACGCAATTATCATATCTTTTCAACAAGTTAACATTTGCTAAGGTGAGTTTACATAGCCCCTTTTCTCTTTTACATTTTTGGGGTGAAACATGTTTAAACATTTTATACTATCATTTACTCATACTTACTTGTGATTCAATTACACTATCATTCTATCATTTGACTGTAACAAAAAGACACAGTACAATCATTAACAATGATCAAGCCGCCTGTTTAGATTATAGCGCTATAGGTCTGACAAACCCATCCCACCCGCATAGACTCAGGGATGATCGATAACAGTAACAACATTTAACTAACTTGCGAGTTAGTCATCAGTCGACACAAGGTTTGGTTGTACATAGACGCATTGTTGCATGTCGGTTTCATACTCTATCACCATACAACTTTGAATGTTGTACAAACTATCGTTACCATTTATTTTCACAAACCTATGTATTCTCACCAACAATTGTTGACCCAAAATATTTTCAACTTAACATGTTTCAGGTTCTACTTGTTTGGAAGATTTGCTTGAAGATACGTGCATAGTTTCATTCGATTTGATGTATGAAGTCTTGTAGAATCATTGTATGTAAATAAATTAAATCATTTAATGAAATCTGATATTCATCATGAGCTACTGAACAATCATCAATACGTGGCACCCCGATGTTTCCGCCATCGGTTGGGGTGTTACAGATTGGTATCAGAGCCATGGTTATAGGGAAT
Organism: Ambrosia trifida; assembly: GCA_028751855.1. Classification (NCBI taxonomy): domain Eukaryota; kingdom Viridiplantae; phylum Streptophyta; class Magnoliopsida; order Asterales; family Asteraceae; genus Ambrosia; species Ambrosia trifida. Next base: position 44,794,392 of record CM054127.1, read on the forward strand.
TAGGTTATTAGAAAAATAATCTAGTCTATAACCATAGGATTTAACAAGTACTTGCTTCCTTTACTTGCTATTCTCTATCTCCCTCCTACTTCATATCTCTACTTTCATCCCTACAAGAAGGTTGCTCTCCATCAGTGGATCTACTCATAGACTAATAGGACAAATCCCCAGGTTTAACCTGAACCACCTTGAGATCTCGTCGAAGTTCTAGATTTTAATAACGAACACGTGCAATCTGGAAGGGTGAACGCCTGTATTCTGAGTCTTCTGTCTAGGCTGGCATTGCGCATATATCCCAATCAGACGAGGGACCCGGATGCCTACCTGGGAATTCTCGGGATGAGTGTTCACTTATAGGCTAAAGCATGTCTTCATATGTTATTAGAATTTAGAATCTTTGATAAGTCAACGTTTTCGTTTATTCGTTTTAATTAATGAATAAATGATTACATTCCTTATATGAACTCTCATTCATTTCATTGTGTCTATTACAGATCATGCCTCCTCGTCGCAGCACTCGCAACAACAATGGTGAGAACCCCGAAGAAGGTGGAGATAACCATAACCACAACCATGACCAAGCTCCTAACCACAACAACAATGGGGTCGATGCTCAACTGGCTGCAATCATTTCTCAACAAATGGCGCAGCAAATCGCAACTCTGGTTCCCAATTTACTCGCTCAGGTCATCCAATTGAACGGCAACGGGAATGGTCACAACAACGGGAACGGGAACGGCAATGGCAATGGAAATGGACCCCAAGCCTGCACCCTTAAGCATTTCAACTCTTGTAACCCTCCAAAATTTAGTGGTGAAGAAGGAGCTACAGGACTCCTCCAATGGTTTGAGGGTATTGAAAATACCTTCATCAACAGTGAGTGCCCAAACAACTTCAAGGTTCGTTACGCCATGAGTGTTCTCCATAAACGAGCACTCACATGGTGGAATGAAGAAAAGCGTACTCGTGGGGCCGAGGTTGCTCTTGCTATGACATGGGACCAAGTCAAGGAGGTCATGAAGGAAGAGTTTTGTCCTCGCAATGAAGTTAAGAAACTTGAGGATGAATTCCACACCCTTGCTCAGGATAGTGGGGAAAACCTTGCTTATAATACCCGCTTTCACGAGCTCAGCCTGTTATTGCCTCATAAAGTCACTCCGCTACCTGTAGCCATCGAAAAGTATATCGGTGGTTTGCCTATGCAGATTCAAGACACGGTATGGGGAAGGAACCCTGCTACCCTTGAAGAAGCCAAACGTTTAGCAGCTACCTTAACCGATAATCACGTAAAGAACGGGACCTTAGTTCGGAAAAGCAATAAAACAAGTATTGTAGCCGCGGTAACTACTGAGAATCAGAAGCGCAAGGCCAAGGATCCTGATGTCAACCTCACTACACAAGCTTCTAACAAGAAACCTTATACAGGAAACCATCCCTTGTGCAACACATGCAACCGACATCATCCCACTACTTCAGCATGTCGCTTGTGCACCAATTGTGGTAGGTATGGCCATCTAGTTAATACATGTCGCGAGACCCCAAATCCTAATGCCAACCAGCCCATCAACCCTGCTCAGGCTGCTAATCCTAATCGATACAACTATGGTCAATGTTATGAATGTGGAGACCCGAATCACTTCCGTAACCGATGCCCTAAACTGAACAGAGATCAAGACCCTCCAGCTACCTAACCGCAAGACTCACCATTTGACTATTGGTTACTTTTTATGTATTGACGTTATTCGATTCGAGTAATAAAATTCAAATATTATCATAACATCTGTGTGCATGTTTGTCTGAATGTGAACTAATTGCTATATCTATAATCATACTTGCTTGTACAACAATTAGTTAACTACTAAACAACTAACTTAACGATTGGTAGAGGTCACCATGTCTTTCCAACAGTCGGGAAAGGCCCTACCACCTGAACGACTGGTGGAGACTATCAGACCTGCTTAACAATCGGTAAAGTCATAAAAGGACGCAAAACCCTAATGTAAGGTGAATTGGTAATTACGGTCCGGAACGTAATCACGAATTTACAGGTACATTAAGGTAGTGTGAAATTTTATCAAGGTTTTCAGTAGTTGACCAATTGCAAACCTAGTATTTTCTCCAACTTCGGGACGAAGTTCCTAAAAGTAGGGGAGACTGTAACATTACGCAATAAATTCTTGTACGTTACGCACCGACATTTAATAAAACGTCAAGTTTCATAATTATCCTCGCATTTATTATTTTTGTCGCTTTTATGGAACCCTAATGCTATATATATAATTATATATGTGTGTGTGGTATTATAATTATACAAAAAAATGTTTTGCCTTGGCCGGGATTCGAACCCGCGCCAAGGCCGGTCCAAACCAACACACGAGCCCAACCAGCTGGGCTGGCCACTTGCTTGTGATAAACCCGGATTGATATTAAACTTATACACGCTTAAAAATCCTCACAGTTGACTAGAAAAGTCAACTGTGGGATTCCTTGTTGCCCAATCCGTAGAATTAACGCGTGTTTGTTTTATTTTTGGCAAATTCGTGTATAAACCGGCCCATTACAACACAATTGCACACAAATTACACGGCAATCGTTGCCCTAATCATTCAATTGGCCGCGTTTTATAATAAGGAAAGTCAAACTACCTAATTAACCCTAACCCTAAACCATTAGTATAAATTGAGGCTCTGCGTAGCTTAACAACTCGCTCATACCACTCTCTTCACCTCCAATTCTTTCAATTATACGCTAATTATTAAGTTTCTGCTCGTGGTTGACTTTTCTCTTTGACCCGATCATAAACATCAATCAAGCACTGTGAGTCTCAATCTTTTGTTGGGTTATATTCATCGGCGATCAGACAACATTAGCCCTAACAATAATCGGGCTATAGTTGTCTGATTTGCTCGATTGCAAAACTAGGGTTCATCGCGTCTTTAATTTGGGGATAAAGCTTTTGTTTCTTCGTGTATTTAATAATTATAAATCCAGATTCATCACAACCACCGGCCTAGGCCAAGTGGTTGTGACTCTGGTTCGCTACAAGGGTCACCCGGGTTCGAGTCCGGCTCTGACCGGTTTTGTGCATTCTTTTCTTTTCTTCTTTTTAACACAATACAATTAATTATATATATATATTAAATCCTTTAAATCTTTTAAAATTCTTTTTAAATACCTAAACTATTTTATAAACTCTAAAAAAATTAATATTACTTAATCTGATATAAAAGATTTATTTACAATTTTTATTTTTCAGAAATTCTTTTATTTAATATTTATAATAATTAAATCATTTTTATACAATTATAATTATAAAAATCCATTTATATATCAAAACAATTTATTTAAATTCTCCAAAAATTATCCTAACTTTTTATAAAGTTAAACTTAACTGAAATAATTTTTAATTCAGTAAAATCATTTATTTATTATTTTTAATCAATTTTTGTAAGATTTAATCATATTTAATTCATAATAAATCCAATTTTCATCATTTTTGCACCAAAATTTTATACAAATTATTTTTAATCATTTAAAACAGAATTATGATTTTTAAAATAAGATTTCTTTAATTTTAGTATTTTTGAATATTAAAGTTAATAATTGGCTATTTATAAATAAATAGATTTAAAAATCTATTTAAAATGAAATAATTGTATAAAAATTATTTTATTTCTTCAAACACTTTAATGTGCTCACTCAAAATTCAAATTTTATAAAAAGACTATTTTTCCTTAATTATTCAATTTTCTTTATTTAATTAACATTTTTAAATTAAATTTAACAATTGATTATCCCCAAATCGAAACCCTAGGATACACATATTAGTTACATAGACTTAGACTTATTATATATTACCTCATTATAGGGTAATATTTGGAATCACTTTGGGCAACGCAATTATCATATCTTTTCAACAAGTTAACATTTGCTAAGGTGAGTTTACATAGCCCCTTTTCTCTTTTACATTTTTGGGGTGAAACATGTTTAAACATTTTATACTATCATTTACTCATACTTACTTGTGATTCAATTACACTATCATTCTATCATTTGACTGTAACAAAAAGACACAGTACAATCATTAACAATGATCAAGCCGCCTGTTTAGATTATAGCGCTATAGGTCTGACAAACCCATCCCACCCGCATAGACTCAGGGATGATCGATAACAGTAACAACATTTAACTAACTTGCGAGTTAGTCATCAGTCGACACAAGGTTTGGTTGTACATAGACGCATTGTTGCATGTCGGTTTCATACTCTATCACCATACAACTTTGAATGTTGTACAAACTATCGTTACCATTTATTTTCACAAACCTATGTATTCTCACCAACAATTGTTGACCCAAAATATTTTCAACTTAACATGTTTCAGGTTCTACTTGTTTGGAAGATTTGCTTGAAGATACGTGCATAGTTTCATTCGATTTGATGTATGAAGTCTTGTAGAATCATTGTATGTAAATAAATTAAATCATTTAATGAAATCTGATATTCATCATGAGCTACTGAACAATCATCAATACGTGGCACCCCGATGTTTCCGCCATCGGTTGGGGTGTTACAGATTGGTATCAGAGCCATGGTTATAGGGAATTAGGTTATTAGAAAAATAATCTAGTCTATAACCATAGGATTTAACAAGTACTTGCTTCCTTTACTTGCTATTCTCTATCTCCCTCCTACTTCATATCTCTACTTTCATCCCTACAAGAAGGTTGCTCTCCATCAGTGGATCTACTCATAGACTAATAGGACAAATCCCCAGGTTTAACCTGAACCACCTTGAGATCTCGTCGAAGTTCTAGATTTTAATAACGAACACGTGCAATCTGGAAGGGTGAACGCCTGTATTCTGAGTCTTCTGTCTAGGCTGGCATTGCGCATATATCCCAATCAGACGAGGGACCCGGATGCCTACCTGGGAATTCTCGGGATGAGTGTTCACTTATAGGCTAAAGCATGTCTTCATATGTTATTAGAATTTAGAATCTTTGATAAGTCAACGTTTTCGTTTATTCGTTTTAATTAATGAATAAATGATTACATTCCTTATATGAACTCTCATTCATTTCATTGTGTCTATTACAGATCATGCCTCCTCGTCGCAGCACTCGCAACAACAATGGTGAGAACCCCGAAGAAGGTGGAGATAACCATAACCACAACCATGACCAAGCTCCTAACCACAACAACAATGGGGTCGATGCTCAACTGGCTGCAATCATTTCTCAACAAATGGCGCAGCAAATCGCAACTCTGGTTCCCAATTTACTCGCTCAGGTCATCCAATTGAACGGCAACGGGAATGGTCACAACAACGGGAACGGGAACGGCAATGGCAATGGAAATGGACCCCAAGCCTGCACCCTTAAGCATTTCAACTCTTGTAACCCTCCAAAATTTAGTGGTGAAGAAGGAGCTACAGGACTCCTCCAATGGTTTGAGGGTATTGAAAATACCTTCATCAACAGTGAGTGCCCAAACAACTTCAAGGTTCGTTACGCCATGAGTGTTCTCCATAAACGAGCACTCACATGGTGGAATGAAGAAAAGCGTACTCGTGGGGCCGAGGTTGCTCTTGCTATGACATGGGACCAAGTCAAGGAGGTCATGAAGGAAGAGTTTTGTCCTCGCAATGAAGTTAAGAAACTTGAGGATGAATTCCACACCCTTGCTCAGGATAGTGGGGAAAACCTTGCTTATAATACCCGCTTTCACGAGCTCAGCCTGTTATTGCCTCATAAAGTCACTCCGCTACCTGTAGCCATCGAAAAGTATATCGGTGGTTTGCCTATGCAGATTCAAGACACGGTATGGGGAAGGAACCCTGCTACCCTTGAAGAAGCCAAACGTTTAGCAGCTACCTTAACCGATAATCACGTAAAGAACGGGACCTTAGTTCGGAAAAGCAATAAAACAAGTATTGTAGCCGCGGTAACTACTGAGAATCAGAAGCGCAAGGCCAAGGATCCTGATGTCAACCTCACTACACAAGCTTCTAACAAGAAACCTTATACAGGAAACCATCCCTTGTGCAACACATGCAACCGACATCATCCCACTACTTCAGCATGTCGCTTGTGCACCAATTGTGGTAGGTATGGCCATCTAGTTAATACATGTCGCGAGACCCCAAATCCTAATGCCAACCAGCCCATCAACCCTGCTCAGGCTGCTAATCCTAATCGATACAACTATGGTCAATGTTATGAATGTGGAGACCCGAATCACTTCCGTAACCGATGCCCTAAACTGAACAGAGATCAAGACCCTCCAGCTACCTAACCGCAAGACTCACCATTTGACTATTGGTTACTTTTTATGTATTGACGTTATTCGATTCGAGTAATAAAATTCAAATATTATCATAACATCTGTGTGCATGTTTGTCTGAATGTGAACTAATTGCTATATCTATAATCATACTTGCTTGTACAACAATTAGTTAACTACTAAACAACTAACTTAACGATTGGTAGAGGTCACCATGTCTTTCCAACAGTCGGGAAAGGCCCTACCACCTGAACGACTGGTGGAGACTATCAGACCTGCTTAACAATCGGTAAAGTCATAAAAGGACGCAAAACCCTAATGTAAGGTGAATTGGTAATTACGGTCCGGAACGTAATCACGAATTTACAGGTACATTAAGGTAGTGTGAAATTTTATCAAGGTTTTCAGTAGTTGACCAATTGCAAACCTAGTATTTTCTCCAACTTCGGGACGAAGTTCCTAAAAGTAGGGGAGACTGTAACATTACGCAATAAATTCTTGTACGTTACGCACCGACATTTAATAAAACGTCAAGTTTCATAATTATCCTCGCATTTATTATTTTTGTCGCTTTTATGGAACCCTAATGCTATATATATAATTATATATGTGTGTGTGGTATTATAATTATACAAAAAAATGTTTTGCCTTGGCCGGGATTCGAACCCGCGCCAAGGCCGGTCCAAACCAACACACGAGCCCAACCAGCTGGGCTGGCCACTTGCTTGTGATAAACCCGGATTGATATTAAACTTATACACGCTTAAAAATCCTCACAGTTGACTAGAAAAGTCAACTGTGGGATTCCTTGTTGCCCAATCCGTAGAATTAACGCGTGTTTGTTTTATTTTTGGCAAATTCGTGTATAAACCGGCCCATTACAACACAATTGCACACAAATTACACGGCAATCGTTGCCCTAATCATTCAATTGGCCGCGTTTTATAATAAGGAAAGTCAAACTACCTAATTAACCCTAACCCTAAACCATTAGTATAAATTGAGGCTCTGCGTAGCTTAACAACTCGCTCATACCACTCTCTTCACCTCCAATTCTTTCAATTATACGCTAATTATTAAGTTTCTGCTCGTGGTTGACTTTTCTCTTTGACCCGATCATAAACATCAATCAAGCACTGTGAGTCTCAATCTTTTGTTGGGTTATATTCATCGGCGATCAGACAACATTAGCCCTAACAATAATCGGGCTATAGTTGTCTGATTTGCTCGATTGCAAAACTAGGGTTCATCGCGTCTTTAATTTGGGGATAAAGCTTTTGTTTCTTCGTGTATTTAATAATTATAAATCCAGATTCATCACAACCACCGGCCTAGGCCAAGTGGTTGTGACTCTGGTTCGCTACAAGGGTCACCCGGGTTCGAGTCCGGCTCTGACCGGTTTTGTGCATTCTTTTCTTTTCTTCTTTTTAACACAATACAATTAATTATATATATATATTAAATCCTTTAAATCTTTTAAAATTCTTTTTAAATACCTAAACTATTTTATAAACTCTAAAAAAATTAATATTACTTAATCTGATATAAAAGATTTATTTACAATTTTTATTTTTCAGAAATTCTTTTATTTAATATTTATAATAATTAAATCATTTTTATACAATTATAATTATAAAAATCCATTTATATATCAAAACAATTTATTTAAATTCTCCAAAAATTATCCTAACTTTTTATAAAGTTAAACTTAACTGAAATAATTTTTAATTCAGTAAAATCATTTATTTATTATTTTTAATCAATTTTTGTAAGATTTAATCATATTTAATTCATAATAAATCCAATTTTCATCATTTTTGCACCAAAATTTTATACAAATTATTTTTAATCATTTAAAACAGAATTATGATTTTTAAAATAAGATTTCTTTAATTTTAGTATTTTTGAATATTAAAGTTAATAATTGGCTATTTATAAATAAATAGATTTAAAAATCTATTTAAAATGAAATAATTGTATAAAAATTATTTTATTTCTTCAAACACTTTAATGTGCTCACTCAAAATTCAAATTTTATAAAAAGACTATTTTTCCTTAATTATTCAATTTTCTTTATTTAATTAACATTTTTAAATTAAATTTAACAATTGATTATCCCCAAATCGAAACCCTAGGATACACATATTAGTTACATAGACTTAGACTTATTATATATTACCTCATTATAGGGTAATATTTGGAATCACTTTGGGCAACGCAATTATCATATCTTTTCAACAAGTTAACATTTGCTAAGGTGAGTTTACATAGCCCCTTTTCTCTTTTACATTTTTGGGGTGAAACATGTTTAAACATTTTATACTATCATTTACTCATACTTACTTGTGATTCAATTACACTATCATTCTATCATTTGACTGTAACAAAAAGACACAGTACAATCATTAACAATGATCAAGCCGCCTGTTTAGATTATAGCGCTATAGGTCTGACAAACCCATCCCACCCGCATAGACTCAGGGATGATCGATAACAGTAACAACATTTAACTAACTTGCGAGTTAGTCATCAGTCGACACAAGGTTTGGTTGTACATAGACGCATTGTTGCATGTCGGTTTCATACTCTATCACCATACAACTTTGAATGTTGTACAAACTATCGTTACCATTTATTTTCACAAACCTATGTATTCTCACCAACAATTGTTGACCCAAAATATTTTCAACTTAACATGTTTCAGGTTCTACTTGTTTGGAAGATTTGCTTGAAGATACGTGCATAGTTTCATTCGATTTGATGTATGAAGTCTTGTAGAATCATTGTATGTAAATAAATTAAATCATTTAATGAAATCTGATATTCATCATGAGCTACTGAACAATCATCAATACGTGGCACCCCGATGTTTCCGCCATCGGTTGGGGTGTTACAACAGAGGCGCACTATCAGGGCTGAGTTCCGGCCAAATTCAGGCTAAAAGTTGCATAAACCTCTAAAACATCCTAAATGAGTCATGAACAACTCCTAAACAACCCTAAAACATCCTAAAGTAGCCCTAAACAAGCCTAAAACATCTCTAGAATCCCAAAAAAATGTATTTTATACTATGCGCTTAATTATAAAAAGCCGTCGTTTTTATGCGCCTTGCGCCTAGGCTCCGGGCTCAGCCTATGCGCCTTGAGTACGCCTAGGCGCTTTGACAACTATGGTAACAGCGCAAATTTTGTTTATTTTTTTTAAAATATCCAATCAGCGTTTTTTTTTTTGGCCCAAAACGCTTTAATACATGTATGTTACCTTGTGTATTTTTTTCAAAAAAAAAATTAGATGGTTTTTACAAGGGTTTTCTTAGTTTTCTTAACTCAAGGGGGTTTTTAATTTATCCTCACCTATATGTGTATATATATATATATATATATAGCCAAATCAGATATGCACACGTATGCACTATTGATCAACCAAAATAGGTCATGCATGAGTGTAACCTCCTGTATTTTTCATTTACTTTTACATTTTAGTGTAATGAAATTCGTGGTTATTCAATTTCACATTTTCTTTTATTCCAATAAATACATATGTTAACGAAATCATATCCCAAGCACATTCGAATGTTTAATTACAACTTGAGAAAATTGCTCGAATAGTCCCTGTGGTTTGCCTAAATTTCACCAATAGTCCCTAAGTTTTCAAAATTACAGGCTTAGTCCCGAAACAGTGAATTTTTTGCACTCGGATAGTCCCTGGAGCTAACTGAGGTTAAATAATCCAGTTAAGTGGGTGTAAAATTACTAAATTACCCTTACTTTAATAAAAAATAATACTAATTAATGTGGGTCCACACTTCATCTTCCCCATTTCATCTTCTCCACCTCATCACCTCCACAAACCACCACCACCCATCTCCACCCTTCACCACCATCGACATCCACCAACCACCACAGCCCCCACCGGCATCCACCAACCATGTAGATGGTATCAACTGTCGTTGAACAAACCAAATGAAACCCACAGTAAAGCTTCGATTACTACCATTATCCTGAATGGATGGATCTTGAAACGATTGGAGAGAAAGACGAAGATCTTGGCTTCGATTACCAGCTCTCGAAAGCAAATCTTGTGGTGGAAAGGTTTGATTACTAGGGTTTGAAGCAGCACCCATAGGAAAAAAAGACTTTATCGTATCAGCAATCGAGTCCGAATCAAGAGAAGGAGGCAAAAAGCTTGAATTTTGATTATTACCCATTTGAGTATCAACAATATTATCATCTGGGTGTTGCTCAAACTGCCCTAATTCACCTGGGTTTTGCTCATAATTACAACTAGGGTTTTGAACACTTGTAGGAACAGTCGCTGTGGGTTTCCAAGCAGGTAGCTCGGCAAGCTCATCAATGGCGGCTTTAGCTTTTTTAATAAGCCAATCAACAGCTTTACTGGGTCGGTCATAGCCGAGACGGTCTTGAACGTCGTAGAATTGGATGGCTGTGTGAGCTGATAATGATTTCATTTTGTTTGTTCAACGACAGTTGATACCATCTACATGGTTGGTGGATGCCGGTGGGGGCTGTGGTGGTTGGTGGATGTCGATGGTGGTGAAGGGTGGAGATGGGTGGTGGTGGTTTGTGGAGGTGATGAGGTGGAGAAGATGAAATGGGGAAGATGAAGTGTGGACCCACATTAATTAGTATTATTTTTTATTATAGTAAGGGTAATTTAGTAATTTTACACCCACTTAACTGGATTATTTAACCTCAGTTAGCTCCAGGGACTATCCGAGTGCAAAAAATTCACTGTTTCGGGACTAAGCCTGTAATTTTGAAAACTTAGGGACTATAGGTGAAATTTGGGCAAACCACAGGGACTATTCGAGCAATTTTCTCTTACAACTTTATATAAATAGATTACTATCATATCAAATTTGTATATGTATGCATGTGTGAATACATATGCAAGTGGGAAGATTTTAACAAAATGACCCGATCCATTTGCAAGTTAAAATGCAAAATGAGTGCATGAGGTTTTATTAGAATAAAATACTACCTGTGTAATTATTGATTGTAATGTAATTTTCATTCGATAAAACACATGCAACCATTTGAAACTTTTTGCCTATAAATAGAAACCCCATTCATTCATTTTCATCATCCCATCTTCCTGATATCACACTCCTCTCTCATACTCTAAATCTTGCTTGTTGATTCCGGTAAATAAAACTAGTTTTCGGCATCCATAACTATAACTAACGTAATCATCAACCACGAGGGTATTTTCAAAACTTAGTATTTATATATTTACATAATAATGAATTCTCGTTAACCTTTTAAACTAGTTCTAAACTCAACTCAAGTTTTATAGGTTGTTTCATAAGTTTAGTAAACTAATTTAAAGTATTTAAACTAGTTCTAAATTAGTTCAAATGACCATTAATAATTTCTAAATAAGTTCAAATGACTTCTAATAAGTTCTAAATAAGTTCATATGACTTCTAATAAGTTCTAAATCAGTTAATATGACTTTTGTTGAGTTCTAATGAGTTCAGATTACTTCTGTTGACTTTTAAACTAAATCTAGGATGTTTCGCGTGCTTCTAAACTGAACTGATGACTTTCGAACTAAAATCCGGAGTTCCAAAATTCTACTGTTGACTTCTGGAGTTCCAAAGTACTGCTGTTGACAACTGAACCTAACTCTTTTGAACTAAATCTGGAACTTATCCCAGATTTATTTCTGAACTAGTTCTGAAGTCTTATAAACTAAGCTAAAGTCTTCCAAACTTAAGTTAAAGTCTTTTAAACTAAACATGAAGTACATTAACTTATTCTAAATTGTTTTATAAACCGATCTGAACTACATGAACTCGTTATGAAGTGAGTTAAACTAAATCTAAACTACCTGAACTGATTTTGAAGTGTTTTAAACTAAATCTGAAGTACATTAAGTGATTCTAAACTCTTGTAAACTAAATCTGAAGTACTTGAACTCATTATGAAGTCTTGTTACTAAATTTAAAGTACATGAAGTGATTCTAATGTCTTTCAAACTTAATCTAAAGTACCTATGTTTATTCCAAACTAAAATACAATATACTTTAAGTGTTTCTACTATCTTTTTAAAACTACATATTTTCCCCATATTTTATTTTCCATGATTACCCTATAATTTCATTTTAAACCCAAAATATTATCATGTTTTGTTGACATTTACTTTACACATGTTTACAAGAAATGCTTGAGTTACTTTTGCCAAGATGTGATCACATAGGAATCATGGACTTAATTCAATAATAATCTTATGTATTTGTTTCCGTTGTTTGACAAATTTGTTTTCTTTCCATGTAATGTAAGACAAACTTAAAAGGTTGACAAACTTAAAAGGTTGATTAATGATATTTCAATTTAATACCTTGAGCTTTTGAACAATCACCACGTTGCACCTCGATGTTTCTGCCATCGGTTGGGGTGTGACAATGAGCCTGCACAAATGTGCATATGCGACCAACATAAAATATCATAACACAGGCAATGTGCAGTAGTTTTGCAAATGAGTCATGGGTCAGTTGCAAAAGTCAACATAAAACAATCTACTACTGGGTCTTGGGTCATGCATGAGTATGTACAAATGTGCATATGCATGAGCCCCCTCTGTTGGTGTATGACCCATTTGGGTTGTTCAAGTCAACTGCTGCCTATTTACCACTTGTGTAGCTGCTATATGATCCATTTGGGTTGATCAAGTTCAAAACTGCACATTTGACAAGCATGACCCATTGACCAAACTACACATTGCCTATTTAGAAGATATATGAGGTTTTATTCTACAGTAAGAATAGTATCATTTGTCATTAATTTCTTTACATAAATTCAACATAACTCTCATAAATCGAAGAAATGTAACCATCTGATCTATAATAAAATAACTTCAAAGACTCTTAAGTTGTTAATAATTGAAAAGAAATCAAATCTGAACTTCACACTAAAATAAGTAATCAATTGTTATTTGCATTTGTTCAATTTCTTCAAAGCTATAGCATAACTAATTAGGCAACAATAACAAACAGTCATAGATGAACCGAATTAAACCTCAAAATAAATCAATACCAATATCTAGTCTTGGTTACACAAATTGTATCGAATTACAGGTCGCTTTGCGGTTAGATTAATAAGAGAACTGTTATTAAACTAATAATTAAAATTGAACATACAAATTTCCTCCAGGTCAACAAACGAATTTCAAAATATCACAAAGGAGCTGCTGTGTAGGGTATGGAGGGAAAGGAGCTGTTGTGGAGGGAACAAAATGGAGGGAAAACGAGTCAGGGGCATATAAAGTTTTAACACAGATGGACAATTTTGCCCCTGACCTAACGAGATTGAGTTAACCCCATTAAGTAATTGGTCTGTTTTGGCCTATTTTGTCAAACTTAAAACAATTATTTTGATTTTAAGCTAGATTAACAAAATGGCCCAAAAAAGAGAGACTCTTTTGGTAATTAACTTAAAAATAAAAATGGATCTAGAATAGGTTACCATGCATCATGTGGTGGCGTGGATAGCCAAAAGACAAAGAGGTACATGCACCGATCGGGTTTGTCCCGATTGCTAAGGCTTGATACCAAACCACATCAAGCCGGGGGTCTCACTGGAAGCAGCCTCTCTATTCTTAAGGCTCGGTAAGACTGTCTACATCTTATCTCCATCAGACCTTACCTGATGATGAATAGGTTACCATGTATAGAGTTTAACCAAAAGACTTTTACCCAACACAAAGAAATCAACATTCAATCAACAATAGTATATAAACCCAATTCGATCGAACCTTGGTCCGAATAACAATAATAATCTCTCAACGACGACTCCAATCCCTCCACAGCTCACTGATATCTATTTCTTTAGGGTTTCTTCCAACATACTAACCTAGGGTTTTTGTCTCACCAACACACCATAATAATTAATAATAATGGCCGGAAACACCATATTATCCGACGAAGAAGGTGCTCTTTCTTATTACCACCTTCATCTTTCCAATTACCAATCATTTTATACAATTTGTATCTTCATTATTATTTAATTAATAATAATAATGGGTTTTGTCTTTTTATTAATTAGATGAGATTGAAGTTGAAGAGGAGGAAGAAGAGGAGAGGGAAGAGCCTGAAGGTGAAGAAGTTGATCGTAGGGATCGAGATGATGATGATGAGGATGAAGAGGACGGTATGAAGTTTATTTGATTGTGGGTATTGTGTTTTAGGTTGGATATATATGCAGGTGATGTTATTGGTTGTGTAGAAAGATCTTTAGGGTTTCTTTATTGATTCTATGTTTTCCCCAATTTAAAATTTTGTTAAATTATTTGCAGAGCTAATGAAAGTTTTCATCTTTTTGAGTTTTTATTTGCGGAGCTAATGAAAGTTTTCATCTTTTTGAGTTTTTATTTACAGAGCTAATGAAAGTTTTTATCTTTTTGAGTTTTTATTTGCAAAGCTAATGAAAGTTTTGATCTTTTTGAGTTTATATTTGCAGAGCTAGTTTTAATGGTGTTCTTGGTGTTTTGAACATTATTTGTTGTGTAGAAAGATCTGTAGGGTTTCTTTTTTGATTCTATGTTTTCCCCAGTTTTAAATGTTGTTAAAATATTTGCAGAGCTAATGAAAGTTTTGATCTTTTTGAGTTTATGTCAATCAATTTGTCATGTGTCATGATATTGTATATTTTGTGTAGAAAGATCTTCAGTGTTTCTTTTTTGTTCCTATTTTCCCCCCAATTTTAGAAAAATTGTTGAATTATTTGCAGAGCTAATGAAAGTGTTCATCTTTTTGAGTTTATATTTGCAGGGCTAGTTTTAATGGTTTTCTTGGTGTTTTGAACATTATTGGTTGTGTAGAAAGATCTCTTAGGGTTTCTTTTTTGATTCTATGTTTTCCCCAATTTTAAATATTGTTAAAATATTTGCAGAGCTAATGAAAGTTTTGATCTTTTTGAGTTTATGTCAATCAATTTGTTATGTGTCATGATATTGGATATTTTGTGTAGAAAGATCTCTAGGGTTTCTTTTTTTGTTCCTATGTTTTCCCCCAATTTTAGAAAAATTGTTGAATTATTTGCTGAGCTAATGAAAGTTTTGATCTTTTTGAGTAAATATTAATCAATTCATTATGTGATGTTTTGGAGGTCATTTGGGTTTAGGTTTTGTAAATCTGGTTTTGTGAATGTGAGATGTATAGATATTAGTGTTGTGATTGATGTTGTTCTGTATTTTTGAGTTGTGGCTTCTAATGTGGTTTTGCTTGTGGGCTTGATCAGAAGAAGGACAGGATGAATATGAGAAGGACGGTTTTATAGTGGATGATATTGATGACGAAGAACAGGACGGGGAGGAAGAGGATAGAGCGGATAGTGACGAGGAGAGACAAAGGAAGAAGAAACGGAAGAAAAGGTAATTTCATGTTCATGTTCAGGTTTTGTTTTAGTTTTTGTTTCTGTTGCAAACCGTTCTAACTTGTGCTATAATTTTTAAGAGAGTCGGAAAAGAACTATGTTCTTGATGAAGACGACTATGAGCTTCTTCAAGATAATGTTGGATTTCGACGTCCGAAAGTCGTGAGTATATGCTTTCTCCTATTTTCATTTCAAAAGTTATTTTTAAGACGGTGTTTGAACAACTTAATTAACTATACGTTTAATGTTTTATAGGAGAGTAAAAAGTTTAAGCGGTTGAAGAAAGCAAGGGCTGATGCTGATGAAGAGCAATTTGGATTTTCTGACGAGGAGGAATATGATAGAACTGGAAAGGCGGGGCGAAGTGCTGAGGATAAGATTAAGCGTAGTTTATTTGATGACGATGAGGGTATGTGTAGTTTGAACTCAAAATACAACCTCATATATATTGTTATTGTACAAAGTTCATTTGTAATAAATCGTAAGTTGCCCATAACTTTTAGGTCCACCCTTAGAGGATATCGCTGAAGAGGATCAACGCGAAGAAGAAGAAGATGGCGACATTGGTGAAGAGGAGGACGAAATGGCTGACTTTATTGTTGATGAAGAAGAGGTTGATGAACATGGAGAACCAACAAGGTGCATCAATATACTTAACCAGTTAATCATATATTTGTGGTTCTCTATTAAAGAATTTGTTGTTAATAATTGACGATTAATGCAGGAGAAGAAAGGTTAACAAGAAAAAATCGAGGCAGGCCCCAGGGGTCTCATCTACTGCAATTCAGGAGGCTCATGACATATTCGGTGATGTAGATGAGCTCCTAAGGCAAAGGAAACAAGGGCTAGAAAGGATCAGCAGGTACGATGACAGTGGTGAATGGAAGGAAAGGAGATTAGAAGACGAATTTGAACCAATCATTCTTTCTGAAAAATACATGACCGAAAATGATGACCGTATTCGGGAGATAGATATTCCGGAAAGAATGCAGGTGATTATGTGAACTCACTATATTTTATTTCCTATTGTTATCTGTTTTTCCGTATTGTTTCACGTAAGTTGTGTTCGTAGATTGCCGAGGAAAGCACCGGTCCACCCCCAACAGATGGAATAAGTATAGATGATGAAAGTAGCTGGATTCTTAATCAACTTGGAATGGGTACGGTACCTTTGTTCAGCAAAGAAGGGCATGAGCTGGCAGTAGATAAGGGTGATATCGTTAGATTTTTGGAATTTATGCATGTTCAGAAGTTAGATGTAAGTATTGTCGACCACAAATTCTGGCGTAACTTTTTTCCTGGGATCTGTGTAACTTTTGATGTCTTCGTTACCAGGTACCATTTATCGCTATGTATAGAAAGGAGGATTGCCGAAGTCTTTTTGAAGATCGAGAGCCACAAGATGAGAAGGGTGATGGAAAACCCATGCTGAGGTGGCACAAGGTAATCAAATTTGATTATTTGCCTATTATTATTTATTATATGTGTCTAACTTTGTTTTGCGGAGTTAATGATATTTGGCTGCATTTTATATATAGGTGCTTTGGGCTATCTTGGAGTTAGACAGAAAGTGGTTACTGCTTCAAAAACGAAAAAGCGCTCTCCAGCTGTACTACAACAAGCGGTTTGAAGAAGAAAGAAGCGTATATGATGAAACACGTCTTCATTTGAATCAAAAACTGTTCGATTCAATCACAAAGTCCCTCAAAGTTGCTGAGTCGGAACGAGAGATAGATGACGTGGACTCAAAATTTAACCTCCACTTCCCTCCTGGTGATGTTGGCATGGATGAAGGGCAGTTCAAGAGACCCAAGAGGAAATCACAATATAGCATTTGTAGTAAATCAGGACTTTGGGAGGTTGCTACCAAATTTGGCTATAGCTCCGAAGAATTTGGATTGCTGATCTCTCTTGAAGAAATGGTTAGCAAATTGACTTTCTTAACCTCAAACTTGTACAAAACGGCGTAGCATGATGCTGATGCTTTTCTGTTTTTTTTTTTTTTAATGCAGAGAACCGATGAATTAGAAGATGCAAAGGAAACGCCAGAAGAAGTGGCTTCAAGATTTACATGTGCAATGTTTGAAAATCCTCAAGCTGTTCTCAGGGGTGCTCGGCATATGGTATTTGCTTAATATTCCTTTTTTGCTTATTTTTTCTTGTTATATCTTTACATTATCGTAATATAGTTATGCTTACTTATTATAGGCAGCAGTTGAGATTAGCTGTGAGCCATGTGTCAGGAGGCATGTTCGAAGCATATTCATGGATAACGCTGTGGTGTCGACTAATCCCACTTCTGACGGCAACGTGTCGATAGACTCGCATCATCAGTTTGCAGGGATCAAGTGGTTAAAAGACAAACCATTGACTAAATTTGATGATGCGCAATGGCTTCTTATTCAAAAGGCTGAAGAAGAAAAACTTATCCAAGTTTCTGTGAAGCTTCCAGCGTCTATCCATGATCAATTAATTAACGATGCTCATAATTACTATCTTAGTGACGGTGTGAGTAAATCTGCTCAATTATGGAATGAACAAAGAAAGCAGATAATAAACGATGCTTTTGACGGTTTGCTTTTACCGTCAATGGCAAAAGAGGCAAGAGCGTTATTAACCAGTAGAGCAAAAAACTGGTTGGTCATGGAATACGGAAGGCATTTATGGGATAAAGTTTCGGTGGCACCTTATCAGAAAAAGGAGCATGATGTTAATTCATCCGACGACTATGAAGTTGCACCAAGAGTTATGGCATGCTGTTGGGGCCCGGGGAATCCCGCAACAACATTTGTGATGTTGGATTCATATGGTGAAGTTCTCGATGTGTTGTATGCCGGTTCCATAAGCATACGTGGTCAAAATGCTAATGATCAACAACGTAAAAAGAATGACCAACAACGTGTTTATAAGTTCATGACAGATCACCAGCCTCAAGTTATTGTTCTTGGAGCTGTCAATTTGTCTTGTACTAAACTCAAGGAAGATATTTATGAGGTAAAAGCAAAGTTAACTCATCCATTATGTTTTTTTTTTTTTTTTTTTTTTTTTTTTTTTTGTTTGTTAAATGGACCAGACGTTTTCAAGCCTGTTATTTTGTCATCAGATCATTTTTAATATGGTAGAACATACCCCGAGAGATGTTGGGCAAGATTTGGATGGTATACAAGTTGTATATGCTGACGAGACTCTCCCGCACTTGTATGAAAACTCACGTATATCATCAGAACAGCTTCAACCACAATCGGGTAATTAATTCACTTAATTCACTTTTATATAACCAAGGTTGCAAAAGGCGCTAGGCGGGCGGTGAGGTCCAGCCTAGGGACTAGTCGGGACTAGGCGAAAATTAGGCGGAATTAGGCGTTTTGGTATTTTATACGTATTTTATATATACACACACAAATTTAGGCGTTTTTTGAAAATATGTTAAGATATATACACATAATACTAAAAAATACTTAGAAATACTTAGAAATTTAAAAAAAAAATAAAACAAAATAAAAAAATCCACCGCCTACTCGCCTAGGACCGCCTACGCCCGACTAATGGCTTATTTGCAACACTGTATATAACATACTTAAAAAATCAAATCCAACTTTATCATTTCTTTCAGGCATTGTTAAGCGAGCTGTGGCCCTTGGACGTTACCTTCAAAATCCATTAGCAATGGCTGCTACCCTGTGCGGGCCTTCAAAGGAGATTTTATCTTGGAAACTTACTCCCTTGGAAAAGTTTTTAACTCCTGATGAAAAATACAGCATGGTTGAACAAATTATGGTAGATGCCGCTAACCAAGTGGGCCTAGATGTAAATTTAGCCATAAGCCATGAATGGTTGTTTGCTCCCTTACAGTTTATTTCTGGGCTCGGGCCCCGAAAGGCGGCTTCATTACAGCGATCCTTAGTACGGGCTAGCTCGATATACACCCGTAAAGACTTGCTGAACCACGGGCTTGGCAAGAAAGTGTTTGTAAATGCCGTCGGGTTTTTACGGGTTCGCCGAAGTGGAAATGCTGCTAGCAGTAGTCAATTCATTGACTTACTAGATGATACCAGAATTCACCCAGAATCATACGGTCTTGCACAGGAATTGGCTAAAGATATCTACAACGCAGATGGTCAAGATGATGTTAATGACGAAGATATGTATGAAATGGCGATTGAGCACGTGAGAGAAAACCCTGATTTGTTAAGAACCCTCCAGGTTGATAAGTATGCCAGATCCAAAAACCGTGAGAATAAAAAAGAAACGTTAAATCGTACAAGATTGGAGTTGATTCAAGGTTTTCAAGATTGGCGAAAACCGTATGCGGAGCCTAATCCGGAAGAAGAGTTCTATATGCTTGCTGGGGAGTCAGAGGAGACACTATCTGAGGGTAACATCGTCCAAGCAACTGTTCGCAGGGTTCAACCTCAAAGAGCGGTATGTGTTCTTGACTCAGGGTTGACTGTTCTACTCAATAAAGAAGACTATAGTGATGACCGTAGAGACAATGATTTGACCGAGAAGTTGGATGAAGGCGATATCTTAACTGGTAAAATAAAATCAATAGTGATTCAGAAAGGCCGAAACCAGGTGTTCTTAAGCTGTAAAGAAAGCGATTTAAGAGGTGACCGATCTCAAAACAATAAAGCCATGGATCCTTATTATCATGAAGACCGTGATAATTTAGATAATGAAAAAGAAAAGGCTCGTAAAGCTAAAGAGTTAGCGAAGAAGCATTTTAAATCAAGAATGATTGTTCACCCTCGTTTTCAGAATATCACAGCTGACGAAGCAATGGAGGTGAGTACGAGTTATATCATCGTTATTTTTATTATACGACTACTAGATGACAATTTATTTTTCTATTTTAAATTCAACAGATGCTGTCTGATAAAGAACCTGGTGAGAGTATCATTCGTCCGAGTTCTCGTGGGCCCTCCTATTTAACTCTGACACTTAAGATCTATGATGGTGTTTATGCTCACAAAGATATTATTGAAGGCGGAAAGGAGAATAAGGATATTACAAGCATGTTGCGCCTTGGAAAGACCTTGAAAATTGGAGATGATGTGTTTGAAGATCTGGATGAGGTCAGTTTTATACTTTTATATATTTTTTTTGTTTTGTATTTTACAAATGTATAATGTTATATTTTATTTACCCAGGTAATGGACCGTTATGTTGATCCGTTAGTAGCTAACTTGAAAACAATGCTGGCGTACCGCAAGTTTAGAGATGGGGGGAAAGCTGAAGTTGATGAAAGTTTACGAAAAGAAAAAAATGAGAACCCGTCAAGAATCGTTTACTCGTTTGGTATATCGTTTGAACACCCAGGCACGTTTATCTTAACTTACATAAGGAGTTCAAATCCACATCATGAGTATGTTGGACTATATCCAAAAGGGTTCAAATTCCGCAAGAAGATGTTTGAGGAAATCGACAGACTTGTGGCGTATTTTCAAAGACACATTGACGATCCGCTAGACGCTGGACCATCAATACGTTCAGTTGCTGCCATGGTGCCGATGCGCAGCCCTGCAACCGGTGGTTCCAGTGGCTGGGGTGGCAGCAATGATGGCGGCTGGAGAGGCTCTTCTGGAGATCGCGAAAGAACATCCACTCCAAGCTCTAGGACTGGTAAGCATCTAAACAAGTTTTTTTTTTTTTTTTTTTTTTTTTTTTTTTTTTTTTTTTTTTTTTTAATTTTTATTTTTTTAACATGCAAGGATTGATGATTTTGGTTGAATAACTTGTCAATTCCTATTGCAGGTAGAAGTGATTATAGAAATGGTGGCGGTCATGATGGACACCCAAGTGGTCTGCCACGGCCTTATGGTGGTGGTGGTGGTCGACGGCCAGGCAGAGGACGAGGGTCATATAACAACCGAGACAATGAGCGTGGAAATGGAAGGTCTAAGGATGGAGAAGATGGGTGGAGTGGTTATCCGGGTTCAAAAACTCATAGCTCACCAGGAAGCGTGGGCTATTCTGGCGGCGGCGGTAGTAAGAGAAGTTCGGTGCAATCACAAACAGGAGGAAGTAGTGCTGGTTGGGGCAGTGGGTGGTAGTCTGGGTATGCATCTATACTGTTGCTTAAACCGGAAACTTTGTATTACAAATATTTTTATACTGATTTATTCTGTGTTGTGTTGTTCTGTATTAATTTTTTTTTTAGATTTAAAATTTTTGTTCTGACTTTTGTATTTTTTGTGGTTGGTACTATTTTATGATAGAAATATAAAATGCCAAGCATGAATGTGCTTGGTTTTACTGTGTACTTGTCATTTGTTTTGTACATAAGTTTTATTCTATGATTTGTTTAAATAATGCCTAAATTCGTCTGTTAAAGTAAACTAGATTACAAATTACATTACTAAATCATATAGCAAGTTAAATGAACAACACCAAAAGCATCTTCGGTCGGCAACGGTTCATTATCGCTCTTCAAGCGAAGGAAAAAGATAACCGTCTGAGCCATTCGAACTTGACATCGACCGCTCTTCAAGCGAAGGAAAAAGATAACCGTCTGAGCCATTCGAACTTGACATTGACCGGGGCTAACATTTTGCTCTCAACCGGTCTTATTACCATTGAACCAAAAATGTCCTATGTACATTAAAAAAATACTCAAACTCTTTCAAACTTGATGATTTCAAAAAAAGTTGACATTTTACTTGACTGTTAGAAAATTTAAAAATTTACTTGGAAAAATCCAAAACACCTACTTTAAAATAAAATTATAAAAATGTAGAAGTTATATCAAATACCAAACCACATCTCAACATGTAAAACAAACCACTTCCTTTATCATTTCTCAAATCCTCAAATTTAGCAAGGACGCAATCGTCGATGCATAACAGATAACAACACGAGCAAACAATCTCAAACATTACAGGAACAGCAAAAGAAAATGACAGCAAGTCAAATCACTTTTAAGTTGTGAGTTCCATAATTGCAGATACAATGTCACCATCAGCAGCCTTCAAAGCCTTGACCGCCTTTGATCTTGAGACCCCAGCTTGTGTCATGACCAGCTCAATGTCCTTGGGCTCCACCCCGGTTTCATCTACATCCTCATCGTCCTGAGCCACGGCTGTTGGCTCAGGCGTTGATATCACGTTGCTAAGGTTAGGCGCTTTGAATTGCTCTGCTGCCTGACTCTGCAGTTGTGAGTTCAGATCCTCTATTTTTGCTTCACCAAATATTACATATGTATCCGAAGCAGGGGACTTGAAAACATCTGGCTTTGAGATCACAAACAGCATCTGCAAAATGATAACACTAATCATTCACAAGCAACAAATCACCATGGAAACTAACAGCATACAAGTATGTAATGAATAAAATTATAAAAGCTATTTTTCTTAAAAGTTTTTTTAAGTTTACCAGTTTGACCCTGTTAAATAATTAAAATTGACCCGTTTTTAGGCAAATGAGTCGCAGTTGCCACCTCTAGAGAAAAACATAATGCTTTCCGTCTTTTGGGTTCTAGATTTAGGTATTTTCCAATCAATATCAATTACCCTTGAAAAATAATGGCATGATTAACTGTAGTTCGGAACTTTATGCTAACGAGTCATGATTTAGATAAAGTGATTGCCCACAATTCTTCTATATTTTTAGATGTAAATTTGTACTAATAACAGATATTTCTAGGTGCATAATTTTTGGGTTTAGTTGAATGTGGGACAAAGTTTAAAAGAACGGAAATGACCCTTGAAGCGTTTTCCCTTCGCCTCATGAGGCGTAAGCCTCGAGGCGAACCGAGGCGAAAGCTCGAGCAGTCAAAAAATAAATATAAAAATTATGTCTATAAAAAATAAAATACTTGACCTAGAAAAGTCCAAAACATCAAACACACACACATCAAAAATAAAACAATTGACCCAAAAAGTCAAACACCAAAAAGCACATCAAAAACACCCTAAACCACCTGAGGCGCACATTTTCTTAGCGCCTCAGCCCTTAGAGGCGTATGTACAATCCCGTTTTTTTTAAACCATGATGTGGGATATATTGAACTTACATTCTTGCTCTTTTTAACAGTAACACGACTGACTCCAAGAATGGGCTTCATTCCAAGCTTTAACATAGCCTTTCGGCTTTTTTTCTCACTTCTGCTTTGCTTAGACCTACCACTTGCATCTCCCTGGCCTGCTTACATAACACATTAGGCAATTAATTTTTAACCACAAGAACAATATGCGGGTGCTGATTCAACAAAAAAACGAAAAGAAGCTTCTCAGTACAGATGCAATTATCTCTTTATTTCTTACATAACAAATTAGGCAATTAATTTTTAACTAAAACGAGTAAGAAATAAGTTTTAAGGTGAGCACCATGGGGCAACGGTGCAAATTAAATCAACTTGTTTGCAGAGATATTGAAATTTTGGTGGAAAATGCAAAAAAAAAAAAAAAAAAAAAAAAATCATTTGAATGCACAAGAGCTACATGTACTTCCAAATGAACTCTCGCTCACCCTTGGTTTTAAAAAGTTTGCATGAAGCATGAGGTCATCGGAAAAATGCATCAGCGCCTTGCCGCCTAGGCGGCACTTCATGTACATGTGGGTAAAACATAGAGTCTAGAGGAGGCTTGTGTGTGAAAATGACAAAGAATGAAAAGATTAACGATGGTTTACTTAATTAAAAGACTAATATCTTTAGATATGAAAATATGCAGCTTTTGGTTATACATAAAACTTTTTTGGTTGTACATAGAGCAACGCCTTGCGTATGTGAAGCTCTCACCTCCCGCCTCGAGGCTCGGATTTCATGGCCTAAACACATCGGAACAACCAACACTTTTTAAAACCAAGCACTCAGACACTCACCTTTATGTACTGTAAGAGTAGCAAACATGTTTTATCAATTATAGTCAGTTATTGAGTAAGAAATAAAGCTAAATAATTTATAACAATATCTTAACTTCTGATATTTTTAACTCAGGTGATGAATGTATGAAACACAAAGAACCATATCGCAATAGACCATAACTGTCATAAGCGATAAGCTACCTATACGCTACGTAGAGATAGCGATGAAATAGCAGCCACTATTTCATGTTTAGCGATACACTATAAGAAAATTTTGGAAACATTTTATATGTATATTTTACCCAAAAAGACAAAT
The DNA here is from genome assembly GCA_028751855.1 of Ambrosia trifida. Classification (NCBI taxonomy): domain Eukaryota; kingdom Viridiplantae; phylum Streptophyta; class Magnoliopsida; order Asterales; family Asteraceae; genus Ambrosia; species Ambrosia trifida. Next base: position 44,819,189 of record CM054127.1, read on the forward strand.
AAAAATTAAAAAAATAGCAAAAATCTCGCTATTTCCCGCTAGCAACTATACAACGTTACACGAGTACTATGCTACGTTATTCGCTATAGCGGGGGGCACTATGCTCGCTACTAACAATTATTAACAGATATGCTCACCTTCAACGTCATCCTCATCGTCTTCATCATCGTCATCATCATCATCGTCATCTTCAACCAGAGGCTCCTCATTCTGCATCCAAACACCATTTAAACATACAACCATCATTTGTGTACACACCATGCTAATCAAGGTAAACACAATTAACATGTAGATGATGATGTAAAGTAACCTCTTTTATTCATACAGAAAAGCAAGATCAAACATTAAATCAACATCGATTAACTAAATAAACCCTAAGATAATACAAGTTATAGTCTAAAGGATAAATCACAGTAAAATGAAGTCTAGAACATTAGATATACATAAGATAATATAGATCGTACATGAATCTTTTGTTGCTCGAGATGTTCGGCGAGTTGTTCTTCTTGTGTAGGAGCAGCCATTGTTATGTTTGCCGACAACAGAAGGTAGAGAGAAACGAATAAACCGCAAAACCCTAAATCTCTTCAAACCCCTAATGTATTCCCTTTTCATATATTTTTTGTTTTTTTAAATGTATATTTATTTACTAGCTTATACCCCGGGAGCGTCCCGGGTTGAGAAATATAAGTAAAGTGAATAAAATTAGAAATATCTAAACTATAAAAATGGCATCTATATAGCAATTATCTGTTGAAGAGCGTCCCGGGTTGAAATATCTAATATGACATAATAAAATATCTAATATGACAACATAATTAATGACTTGCCAATATATAATTAATGAATATTATTATTATTATTTTAAACAAATCTCTGCCATAAGTTATCATATTCTAATATAAAAAATGGTAATTGGGTTGGGTATCACCTAATCCCAGACCCGACCCAAACCCATAATTTTTTTTAAACTAATTCTAAACCTGACACAATACCTGTCGGGTTACAAAAAATTGTCGTTTTTTTTTCTCCGTTTTTATATAGCACTATGGTACTCATTGGAAAGATAATAAAACGCTCGTTAATTTGGTTTAATTTTTTTCTTTAAAAAATCTCGTATATGAAAGATATTAAAGTTTAAAAGTTATGAGAGGAAACATGAAAGAGAAAATAATAAAGTTTTAATATTTAAATTTAGTAGATTAGGTATTTAATAGATTATGTTAAATAATATTTAAACCATATTTATTCCTTTTTTTTAATTAGTCTAGAGTTGCCACATCACATTATATGTGACATCTCTCAAAAAAGAGATTGCATAATATTATGACATGTCATCAAAATGGCTTTGGTTTATTATATGTATAGATTTATTTAATTATTATAGCTTTATTTTTTAATGGGGATTTGTGGAGTAAAACAAAAAGTATAAAGATTTGAAAACCTTTGGAAATGTATCTAAGAATCATATAGATATTATAAGTTGGAATTATGGATGAGAACGGTATCGTATTCGTGTTTGTATTCGTATATGTATCTGTATTGAAAATACCGGTAATAAAAGTGGGTATCGAATAACACATCGAATATATAGGTACGGTATGGGTATGAGTACGGGTATCGGTACCGGTATTTCGGTACAATACTCATTTTTGTACCACTTTGTTATTTTTCTTTTTTTTGAGCACTCGTATAAGTACCAGGCAGGTAAACCATTACGAGTATCAATACTATACGGGTACCAAATTGAAAAAATTGGTAGGAGTTCCAATATGGTAGAGGTACCAAATAGGTAAAATTGATATGAATACCATAAATACCATAATACGAAGTAAAACATATTATCAAATTCATTAGTATATTCATTTCTTTGGCTCCCTGGCGCCAGAAGCTATTCGTTTTTTGACCAGGGTCCAACGGGCCGTCCACAGCAATGTTTCATCCCCAGGGGGCAAGGTTTTGTCTTTAGTAGACTAGGGTTTACAATTCAAAAAGGGGTGGCGGCGCAGCTTGTTGCCCGTCTACCTGCTATTATGATGTAACTTTCATATTTTGTTTTAATAAATAAATAAGTTCATTAAATACAACAAATTTTATTAGTATATAGAATTCGGTACCTGTACCCTTACCCGCACTGATAACGAAAGTACCGAGTACCCAAAATCGGTACGGGTATGAGTACCAATATAGGTACTCAGGAAAAAAATGTTCATCCCTAGTTGGAACTTGGAAGAGTTTATATATCGGGTTGGTTATTGAAAATCCTAATTTTCTCTTATGCAATGTTATGGTCTTGGCTACATTATCTTTTAGAGTTATCACTTGACTGATCTATACCAAATGTAATGTCTATAAAGGACTAAGGACCTACTAAGTCAAATTTCACAACTAAATGACTAAAAGTTTGAATTATGTAGAATGCAAGTATTGGTGTAATTATCAACTCTAAGAATTAGAAAATCTTGTCAAAGTATATCTCTGTTTAAAAAAGGTTATTTGATTAATTTGTATATAATAAATTGATTTTAGCTTATTAGAAAAATAAAAATCAATTTATTCGAAGTTTTAGGTTCTTGTGATATATACGGTCTTTTTCTTAACTCTAGGTATTATGGGTGGGTGGGGTGGGTTGGGGGTAACGCCCCTACCACGATGGATGGAATTTGGGCGTTTTCCAATGTGACGCATTGTCCCAATAAGGTGTTATGAGAGGCATGGAAGGCTTTTTGTGAGTTAACGCCCTTAGTACCACGATGGATGGAGTTTGGGCGTTTTTCAATGTGACACACTGTCCCAATAGGGTGTTATGGGGGGCATGGAAGGCTTTTTGTGAGTGTGATCACAATTTACATGTGTTAAAACTTGCGTGTGTAAGTATGGCTATGGCAGCCATTCATCCTTTTTTTTCCACTTGGCATGCCCATGCCCTTCACGTGATTCCACAACAAATAGCCTAAGACGTGTTTGGTTTGCGAAATTAAGTGTGATTTAAAGGAATTGGAACCTGCATTATATTTTTAATGTGTTGTTGTTGGAATTGAAATCTCAGTATCATTTTTAATGTATTTGGTTGAGTAGGACATTGAAACTTTAATTGAATTTATTTCTCCCAAGTTCCTTTCCATGAAGAAATCTTAAAGCTTTCTAACAATGTGAAGGAACTGGACTGAAGTAAATGAAATCCCCGACCGCTCGCAATCGTCGTATCCACCACTCTCACCCTTTGCACTTCGACTCCATCCTTCATGACCTCCATCAAGACGACGTCATTAACAATCACGTGCATTACAAGTAGGTGGTAATTTATAGCAGTGGCGAAGCTTGACCCGAAGGTTCGGGGGGTCGAAAACCAGTTTCGGGGGGTCGAAACCCTATATTTCCAAAAATTTTTATACAAATACTATATAATCTGAACTCCTGTGCGAAAATTCGGGGGGGGGGGGGGGGGCCTCCCGCCCCAACTAAGCAACGCCCCTGATTTGTAGGCAAAAATTTATGTGAGGGGGCGTCCTCCCTAAAAAATTAGTGTAATTTGTATGCAAAAATCCCCATCGCTCCTTTGAAAGTTCGGTTAACCCTCTTATCACCCCACATAAAATAAAACTTGGGTCCGCCACTATTTTATAAGAACTAGTAGGTAGGGTGACATTTCATGTCACTAAAGGACAAACACATAAAACAAAATAGTAACTGTTACGCAAACATTTAGTAACTAATATATATATAGTAATAACATTTTAGCACCACTTTGACACATGTACATCAACTTAGTCCAAAGAAATACATGATGTGCACATGTTAAATCAAACACTAACAAATCTATAGGGACACTTTTCAAAACCAATAAGACATTAAGAATTGCAAGCACAACAGCATACACTTGTACATAATGAATTTGAGATGATTAAAACGGTGTGAGAGAGAGAAAATATAATGGTTACGTAAATGTTTTATCAATGTATCACAATGAAAATATCATGTACATATGTGATTTTTTATGTAGTAACACATTTCTTCATCCTAAGACTATCAGGAGTGGGGCGGGGAAAGGGGCGGGAAGAGGCGGGGGGGGGGGGGGGGGAGGGGGGAGGGGGGGAGCCCCTTGGCGTGGAAGAGGTCACCGGCATGGGGCATTTTTGACAAAATCTGATTGGTCCAATTTTTTTATTAACCTAACTTACAAAATAATAATAATAATTTATTCCTTTCACCCCCTTCCACCCCCACAATTTCAACCCCCCCCCCCCCCCACACACACACACACCACTCCGGGTAGTCTAACATGAACACTCCACCTCCCGTGTTTATAAATGAAAAAACACACAAAAATCAACTTTCGTTATTCCTAGCGGAATCAGGCAAAGTTGCTAAACAGGCGAAAGCTTGTTTAAAAAACCAACACGTGTTATCTCTTTTACTTTTGGTACTTTTTATTTTCTAGCCGCGAAGGCTGTGGAATTACTAAACGTGAAGTAATTCCACGGTTGTGCATGGTAATTGTCCAACCTGTAAGACCAAAACCTTTTCTAATACGATCAGTTTTATCAATCAAAAGAAAAGAGATTACGGCACACTTGCCTGTTTACCCGCCACTTTATTCTATATAACAACGTTTTAGAATGTGAACAGTTCTAAATCTTGATTGGTACTCTTTGAGTGCCACATTTCTATTTGTTATCCAATTTATGTTCAACTTGATTCCTTTGTTTTTATTCCAATGCTACCGTTTACAAACGCCAACAATTCTAATTTCTTATTGGTTCAATTTTTTTTATATTAACATTTTATTATTGTTTTAATATACAAATATATTAGTTTCATATTAGCAGTATTAGATTTAAATAATCCAAACTACCATCTTTTTGTCGCCATCGATCACAACTAACGAAATATGTGCTAGCAGTCTCACATTTTAACATATTGGCTACTAATGGACTATGACTAAAAATAAATATGTTCCATTTAGAAAATTTAGTTAGTATTCTGTTAGTCATAGTCCGTTGGTGGCCAATATATTAAAAGTTGGGACCGCCCGCACATTTTTCCTTAGTTGGAACTAGTGACGGCCAATTGCTAATAGTTGAAATTATTTAAATCCAATACTCTTTTATATTATATTTAGTGTTAAAAATCTTATGTTACAACACGTAATTAGTTACGTGCTTATTTTTATTGGTATTTCGGTGTGATTTTTTTTTTGCGTGGTTGATACCAGGTGTCCGACCACGATTTGATTGCGTGCCTTTGCGTCATTACGTTTTAATGTTCAGAGTCAAGTCGCAACTACAACAAACCGCACACATGTTGATATTATATTGTTCATGTTACAAATTTTTCTTTGCTTTTATTTATCCTTGTATATAAACAATTTGAATTGATGTAAACAGTAACTTCTTATTGGTGGTCCATGTTTTTTTTTAACGACAAATTTTTATTACACCTTTATTCCACATTACCTTGCATTTGCAAAGATTTGAACCCACAACTTTACATTTGTAAGGGGGGACACCATACCACTAGACCAAGAGGTTATGGGTATTGGTGGTCCATGTGGCCCAATGATTCTTTTCAATATATACTAGGTTAGAGACCCGTGGGTACCCACGGTGCATACCAAAGAAAAATAAAAAAGTATGAAAATAATATTTGAATTATTGAAGTTGTGTGTACATAACGTCAATAAAGATAAGCTAAAAAATGCATCAAAATGTCATAAAATTATTCACAAAGCTTGAAATACTTCTTTGTACACAACGTTTGATATTTTGTTCGTCAGTTTGCCATCTTCATCTAGTATAACTATCTTCAGTCCATCTTGACTTTTGACCCTTGATAGCGCAACATACAACTGCCCGTGTGAAAAAACAGGATCCTTCAAATACAACCCAACTCTGAATAAGGATTGTCCTTGACTCTTGTTTATTGTCATTGCGAAAGAAACAGCAAGTGGGAATTGTCTTCTGTTAAATTTAAAAAGAATTCTCTTATCCGAATGTGATAAAGTAATTCTTGGGATAAATGTTCGCATTCCAATATTACTTCCTGAAATGATTCTCCCTTCTATTACACGTTTTCCCATTTTAACAACTTGTAACCTTGTTCCATTACACAAACCGCTTTGGCGCTTTTCTGATCAATGTTTTTGAGTAACATTACCGGGACAACAACTTTCAAAACCAAACGGTGGTTTAGTATTCCAGATAACTTAAAATCATTCAAAATATCAGAAGAAATTAAGCTTTCATCAACCTGTTCGTTAACATCTTCGGACTGACAAACACTATCTGAACTTAGATACTCAATTTCCTCACCAAGAAACATTGAAAGTAATCTATCATTAATTTCTTGAACAACTTCATTCTTCGGTGCCAATATAGCTCGATCTTGAAAATAATGAGGATTGTGGATGTTATCCAAAAGTGACGGATACACAAAGGATATCAAATCAGAAACATGATCAGAAGATTGAGAAATAAGTAAGTCCTCAGGTATCTCAATAACATCCTGAACATCACTTATTGTATCCATCTTTCCTTCTCCTATATCCAAAAGCCAATCTGCAAACTTTTTAGTTTCCTCGATATTAGACTTGCAACTTCCTGAAAGCAACCTCATATTTTTTATTAATTCTAAAACAACGCATTTGTGCCAAATGTATGATGAACTTAAAGAGGCATTAACAATGTCATGCCTAGTTCCATTTGGTACAACTGGTAGAATTTGTCTAAAGTCACCCCTAAACACAACGACCTTTCCACCGAATAGCAAATCAAAAGAGTCAACATCATGAACACCAAATAAATAATTTTTCGAATTGTTATTTAAATAAAAATATTGTAATTTGAATTCAAAAACACATTTATCACAAATGTAGTATTTGGTAAATTGACGTTCAAGTTAATAACAACCATTAGGATGTTAATATAAATTCGATAAATTGTTAAAAGATAATAATAAATGTCATTAACTTCGGTCAACATATAAATTAATGTAAATATTCAGTCAAAATAACATTAAATAACAATAATTAGGATGTTAATATAAATTCGGTAAATTGTTAAAAGATAATAATAAATGTCATTACCTTCGGTCAACATCTAAATTAATGTAAATAAATAACAACGATTAATATTCAAATTCCAAATTAAATGACATTAACATCAGTCAACTATTATTATTGTAAGTAAATAACAATAATTATGAATTAATGAAAATAAATTCGGTCATATAAATAAATGACATTAAACAAAATTTCGAAAACCATTGAATTATTTCAATAACATTAAACATAAATTTGAAAATTCAAATAAATTACATTAAACAATGACTAATTCCGTTGAATACTAAAGTATATGTAAAACAACAAAACATATAATATTGTTTTTCTATCTATTGTTATATATTATAGAATGTATGTATGCATTTGATATAAAATCGGTTGGTACTTACAGAATTTGACAACACTTCCTTAAACAATGACTAATTCTGATTCAATATATTTAGGATGATATAACTGCTTAAATCTATGATATAACTGCATAAATAAAAAATAGAACTGCATAAATCAGAAATCAGAAAAAAAAAACGATGACATAATTGCATAGATCGAAATAAAACAAATCAGTGATCGAACACAAAAGATAGGATGACATAACTGCACGATTTAAAAAAATCCATTACAATCTATATATGATGATATAAGTGTTTAAATCGATGATATACCTGTTCAAACCAGAAGTAAAATTGCATAAACATGTTCCAAAGAAAAATAAAACTGCATAAACCAAGAATCATCGATTCAATATACTTAGGATGGTATAACTGCTTAAATGGATGATATACCTGCATAAATCCGATTCAATATATTTAGGATGATTTAACTGCTGAAATCGATGATATACCTACATATCATCAAAAATAAAACTGAATAAACCAGGAATCAGAAATAAAACAAAAAAAAAAAGCGATTACATAACTGGATAGATCCGAAATAAAACAAATTAGAGATCAAACAGAAAAGATAGTATGATTTGAAGAAATCAAACGTTTGATGTATTATAGATAGATGTTAAGAATAGGAAATGAATAAAAATGATGCAATATTACCTTGAAGAAAAAGTTGAAAATTTGAAGAATTGTCAAGAAAGAATGAAGATTGAATGAAGAATGAAGAAAAAAAAACATAACAGCTTATATAGGTAGATGTTGGAGCTCCATATACCTAATTGGATCCTAGAGGCCCTCTCTAAGGTCTCCATTCGACCCGAGAGTTACTCAATTATTATATAGATAGATGTGATGGCATGTTTAGAGACTGAAACACAAAATTTTAGAAATCCTAACAAACATTAATTATTGGAATTATAAATATATTAAAAGCTTAACACTTTGAATAGTGTTTTCATTTATGGTGTTTGTCTTTTTCCTTTTTTTTTTATTTTATACAACACTTATTATATATAAATATATATGTTTAGATGAAAATTAACAAAATGGGGTAGTGGTGGGGTGGTTTGTGGTTATGGTGTTGTTTGCATATGCTGTCTACCCGGGTTCGACTCCACTGGTTATGTTTTTTTTTTATAAAAGTCTTGGTGGCAGTTTCGTTATTATATGGTTTGGGAGGGGCATTTACGTCAATTTACTGTCTGCTTAGTTTTATTCAACACACCTGCTGTTACCATCTCAATACACGTGTCCCTTGCACTGTAACACCCCAACCGATGGCGGAAACATCGGGATGTCACGTATTGATGATTGTTCAGTAGCTCATGGTGAATAATAAATTTCATTAAATAATTTAAATGAGTTACATACAATTGTTCTAGAATTTGTACATCAAATTGAATAAAACTATACACATATCTTCAAGCATCAATTCAAATCTTCAAGCAAATAGAACCTGAAACATGTTAAGTTGAAAATGTTTTGGGTCAACAAAAGTTGGTGAGAATTACATAGGTTTTTGATAATAGAATAAAAATGTTGTGCAATTCATGTGTCATGTCAATCTAGTCCATATGTGAGAACATACTAGAAATAAATCGAGTGCATAATCAACCCTGATGACTGTTATAATATGATACATACCATACGCTCATGGTCCAATTGAATATGTTATGCGATAACAAACACCCACGTAACCTTTGTAGGAGGCACGTATCCGGGTGGGATTGTCAGTCCAATAGATCTATCAATGTATACCGTCGGCTTGTACGGAGTTAATGATTATGCTAGAATGGTGCTTACTCTAATCATGCTCAAGACATAATGCAACATAGAAAACACATAGACACATTGATGATTGAATTGCAATGATGATGTTATAACATGTTTCACCCCAAAATGGTGATAAATAAAAGGGGCTATGTAAAACTCACCTTGGTAAAATGTTATATCTGTTGAGAAATTTGGATAATTGTGTTGACCAAATGTATCAAGTATCACCCTATAATGAGGTAATAAATATGTCTAAGTCTATCAAGTCTACACATGTATAAGTTTCTAGGGCTTCGAGTTGGGGATAAATACTTGTTTGATTAATATTAAAAATATTCGCCAATTGAGAGAAATTTAGTAAATAAATGACCAAAACTCTTTTTATGAAATTTAAATTTAAGATGTTCACAAGAATGTTGTTTAAAGTATAAAAATAATTTTTATAAAATTATTTTCTTTAAAATAGATTATTAAATCTATTTATTACAAATTGTCAAACTTTAACTTTAATAATTAAAAATTACTAAAATTAAAGAATTAGTATTTAAAAATTATATTTCTGTTCTAAATGATCAGAAATAATTTGTATAAAATTTTGGTGCAAAAATAACAAAAATTGAATTTATTATGATTTAATTATGATTAAAACTAACAAAAATTGATTAAAAATATTAAATAAATGATTTTTCTGAAATAAAAATCTTTTCAGAAAAGTTTATTGTTATATAAACTTAGAATAATTTTTGTGGAAATTAATAAGATCGTTTTGATATTTTTATAGATTATTTATAAATAAAATAGAATAAACTTGATTTATTTATTATATATATTAAATAAATAAATTTTTGAAAACTAAAATTTGTAAGTTAAACTTTTTCATCAGAATAAGTTAAAAATTTTTTTTGTAGGATTTATAAAAGTGTTTTAGTATTTTAAAATGAATTTATGAATTATAAGTAATATATATATATAGATTTTGAAAAACAAAACACAAAGAAAAAGAGGATGCTGTTGCCACGGGTCGAACCCGCGTGGCTTGTGTGATGGGTTCAAGACACAACCATCTGGTCTATATGATCAGTTGTGTTTGTTTCTTGTTTTTGAAATATAAATAACATAAACCAACCTAGTGTTCTTCCCCAAATATTCACTTCGAGCCCTAACATTTTCAATCAAACAATTTAATAAGCAATAACCCGATTCATCATAAGGTTATTGCTCTTTGATTGCCGATGAACAAAATCCATAAAGAAAACTCAACTTACAATGACGTTATGAACACGATTGGCAGGTCAAAGAAAAAAGTCAAACCCGAGCCAAAATCTATCGAACAGAGAATTTTTAAGTGTAATTGGAGATATAGAAAAGATGTTCGGCGAATGTATGAGGTTTTGGGCTGATCAATTTATAGTGTAAAGATTCGTATGTTCGAAATGGTAATTGTTGACCACCTTTGATTGTTTTGATAATTAATGTGATAGATTGATGATGATTGTCCGTGACATACGCGAAGCTAATTACGTGATGATGTTTGACCAAAAAAAAATCAGAAGTTGTTTCCAAATTTATCAAAAACGCGTTCAACATTCAACCCATGGTTGGTCCGGTTTTGTTGCAGAGAAAGAAGGAAGACAGACCAGATTTTAAATCATGTTAAATAGTTATTAAACTGGAATTGAAACAAACAATCAAAGTGGCTCAGTTGGTTAGGACGCGTGGTTTGGGTGGGAATGTAACACCCCAACCGATGGCGGAAACATCGGGGTGCCACGTATTGATAATTGTTTCAGTAGCACATGGTATAATGTAAATTTTAAATAATTTATTCAAACATAATATCCAAAATATGAAATGATGTCTAAGAATTCAAATACATGATATCAAATAACAAACTTCAATAACTTCAAATAAAACTTCATGTAAAATCCTCATGCTAACTCAAGCCTCAGCTTCATTGTTACATGAAACATGTTAATTTTGAAAGTATTTTGGGTCAACAAAAGTTGGTGAGAATTACATAGGTTTTTGATAATAAAATGTTGTGCAATTCATGTGTCATGTCAATCTAGCCCATATGTGAGAACATACTAGAAATAAATCGAGTGCATAATCAACCCTGATGACTGTTATAATATGTTACATACCATACGCTCATGGTCCAATTGAATATGTTATGCGATAACAAACACCCACGTAACCTTTGTAGGAGGCACGTATCCGGGTGGGATTGTCAGTCCAATAGATCTATCAATGTATACCGTCGGCTTGTACGGAGTTAATGATTATGCTAGAATGGTGCTTACTCTAATCATGCTCAAGACATAATGCAACATAGATAACACATAGACACATTGATGATTGAATTGCAATGATAATGTTATAACATGTTTCACCCCAAAAATGGTGATAAATAAAAGGGGCTATGTAAAACTCACCTTAGCAAATGTTAAACTTGTTGAAAAGATGAAATAATAGTGTTGCCCAAAGTGATTCCAAATATCACCCTATAATAAGGTAATATATAATAAGTCTAAGTCTAATTAATTTATAAGTGTATCCTAGGGTTTCGATTTGGGGATATCCACTTGTTGAATTTAAATTAAAATGTTAATTAATAAAGGAAAATTTGATAATTAATAAAAGAAAGTCTTTTTATAAAATTTGAATTTTGAATGGACACATTAAAGTGTTTGGAGTATAAAAATAATTTTTATAAAATTATTTTATTTAAAATAGATTTTTAAATCTATTTATTACAAATAGCCAATATTTAACTTTAATATTCAAAAATACTAAAATTAAAGAATTTCTATTTTAAAATCATGTTTCTGTTCTAAATATTTAAAAATAATTTATATAAAATTTTGGTGCAAAAATAATGAAAATTGAATTTATTATGATTTAATTATGATTAAATCTAACAAAAATTGATTAAAAATATAAAATAATTGATTTTTCTGAATTAAAAATTATTTCAGTAAAGTTTAACTTTATACAAAGTCAGGATAATTTTTGGAGAATTTAATAAAATTGTTTTGATATTTTAATGGATTTTTATAAATATAATAGTATAAAATTGATTTAATTATTATAAATATTAAATAAATGAATTTCTGAAAAATAAAAATTGTAAATAAAACTTTTATCTCAGATTAAACAAATATAATTTTTTTAGAATCTATAAAATAGTTTTAATATTTAAAAATGAATTTATAAGATTAAAAGGTTTAATATATATATATATATATATTAGTTTGTTTAAAAGAATAAAAAGAAGCAAAAAGGAGGGCAGTAGCCGGGACTCGAACCCGGGTACCTTCTGTTGCAAGCCATGGTCACAACCACTTGGCCTAGGCCAGTGGTTGTGATATTCCCTGATTAAAATTAAATAAATACATTACGCGAATCTGAGTTTATCCCCAAATCAAAATCACGAACCCTAGATTTAACAATTGGACAAATCAGACATTATGAACCCGATTAAAGTTAGGGTTTATGTTGTATGATCGCCGACTAATAAAACCCACAAAAGAACAAGAACTCACAGTGATGAATTGTGCACGTTTGCCCGGTCAAAGCCAAAGTCAAACAACGAACGAAGATAATTATTGTAGAGTGTTTCAGAAACAATTGGAGGTTGAGAAGGAGATGTGAGCGAGTTGTGAATGATCGTAGGTGATCAATTTATAGTGAGGATCAGTGGATTGGGTTAATTGGAAAGTTGACCACGATTAATTGTAAACGCGTATGGGTTTTCAAATTAGGTTAACGATTGGTTATAATTAACGTGTAATCGAGTCATACTGGGCCGAAAATCACCTAAGTTTGCCATATTTAGATCAATCACGAGTTAATTCCATGGATTGAATCACACGCTAACCCACAGTTGACTTTCTTTGTCAACTGTGAAGGTTTTAAAACGCGTATATAATTAATAAGGGTCCAGGTTTATTCCAAGTTGAAGGCCAGCCCAGCTGGTTAAGTGTGTTGTGTTGTGTGACCCGGTCTTGGCGCGGGTTCGAGTCCCGGCCAAGACATTTAATTTTTTGATATATTTCCAATGTTCAAACATATATAATATATATATATATAGTATTAGGGTTCCAATTACGTGACAAAAATAATTATTGCACACGAGATAAACGAAACTTGACGTTTTATTATATGTGATGGTGTAACGTACAAGAATAAATGCGTAATGTTACAGTCTCCCCTACTTTTAGGAACTTCGTCCCGAAGTTGGAGTTGGAGAGTCTGGTGGGAAAAGATGTGGATATTTCGACTTCATCTGGTCTTTACGTTCCCAAGTGAACTCTGGGCCTCGTTTAGATTCCCAACGAACCTTAACGATCGGAATACGACTGCGCTTGAGTTTCTTGATTCCAGTATCAACAATCTCGACGGGTTTCTCGATAATGTGCATGCTTTCATCGATTTGCACATCCTCAAGAGGAACATGAAGGTTCTCATCTGCTAAGCATTTCTTGAGATTCGAAACATGGAAGGTCGGATGAACATTGCTTAGCTCAGGTGGAAGATCAAGTTTGTAAGCCACTTTTCCAACTCTGTCAAGAATTTTGAAGGGGCCTACGTATCGAGGAGCTAGTTTTCCCTTTCTACCGAAACGAATAACTCCTTTCCAAGGGGATACCTTAAGTAGTACAAGGTCCCCAACTTGAAATTCCAAGGGTTTACGACGTTTATCAGCATAACTCTTTTGGCGACTTCTAGCCTTGAGAAGATTATCCTGAATAAGCTGAATTTTGTCTGTGGTTTCCTGGATTAGTTCGGGTCCAGTAATACGAGCTTCACCAACCTCAGTCCAACAGACAGGTGAACGACATTTCCGACCATAGAGTGCCTCAAAAGGAGCCATGTTAATGCTGGCATGATAACTGTTGTTGTATGAAAACTCAACCAAAGGAAGATGAGAATCCCATGCGCCACCAAAATCGATGACACATGCCCTGAGCATGTCCTCAAGTGTCTGGATGGTTCGTTCAGTCTGACCATCCGTTTGAGGGTGATAAGCAGTGCTCAGGTTCAACTTGGTACCTAAAGCATCTTGTAGAGATTCCCAAAAGTGAGAGGTGAAACGACCATCGCGATCAGAAATAATGTCCAAAGGTATACCGTGACGACATACGATTTCACTTACGTACATCCTAGCCAACCTTTCCACAGAATACTTCTCACGAATGGGTAGGAAGTGAGCTGACTTGGTCAAACGATCGACGATAACCCAAATACTGTCAAAACCTTTGGGTGTACGAGGGAGTTTGGTGATGAAATCCATAGCTATGCTCTCCCATTTCCAGACAGGAATCTCTGGTTGTTCAAGCATACCAGATGGTCGTTGATGTTCAGCCTTGACCTTGGAACAAGTGAGACATTTTGCAACGAATAGGGGAATGTCTTTCTTCATACCAGGCCACCAATAAGAATAACGAAGATCTTGGTACATCTTGTCAGCTCCAGGATGAATAGAATAACGAGACTTATGAGCCTCGTTCATGAGAAAAGTACGAAGATCATCACGGTCGGGAATCCACAGTCGATTAATGAAATAAAGAAGACCATCGGGTTTGGTTTCAAGTTGAGTTTCAGCACCACAAGACATTTCATCGTACATGTTACCTTGGGTGACTGATGTGTGTTGAGCCTGGAGAATGCGATCTTGAAGATCAGTACGAACTCTCGCACATTGTAGTTTGACACGCTCTTTACGACTAAGTGCGTCAGCCACAACATTCGCTTTGCCAGGATGGTAGCGAATTTCGCAATCATAGTCGTTAAGTAATTCAACCCAACGTCGTTGTCTCATGTTAAGATTCTTTTGATCGAAGACATGTTGGAGACTTTTGTGGTCCGTGAACACCACACATTTGGTCCCATAAAGATAATGTCTCCAAATCTTGAGTGCAAAGACAACAGCGCCCAATTCAAGATCATGGGTGGTATAATTCTTTTCGTGAGTCTTGAGTTATCGAGACGCATAAGCAATAACCTTTCCTCGTTGCATGAGAACACAACCAAGACCCTGGTTCGATGCATCACAGTAGACCACGAAATCATCATTACCATCAGGTAGAGACAAGATAGGAGCTTCACAGAGTTTCAGCTTAAGAGTTTCGAATGCTTCCTCTTGCTTAGGTCCCCACTCATAGGGTTTACTCTTGTGAGTTAAGGTAGTGAGAGGAACAGCGATCTTGGAGAAATTGGCGAGGAATCGACGATAATAACCAGCCAACCCAAGAAAAGAACGGACTTCCGTTGGAGTGGTAGGAACACTCCAATTCTTCACAGCTTCGATCTTTGCAGGATCAACATGAATTCCGTTCATATCAATGACATGTCCCAAAAATTGAACTTCCTTACGCCAAAATTCGCATTTTGAGAACTTGGCATACAGTTGTTCTTTCTTTAGGAGATTCAAGATGGAGTGAAGATGTTGCTCGTGATCGGATTTTGATTTAGAGTAAATCAAAATATCATCGATGAAAACGATCACGAATTTGTCGAGATAGGGTCTACAAACCCGAATCATCAAATCCATAAATACTGCGGGAGCATTGGTCAACCCAAAAGGCATAACCATGAATTCATAGTGACCATAGCGTGTGCGAAAGGCTGTCTTGGGAATATCTTCCTCGTGGACTCTAAGCTGATGATAACCAGAACGAAGATCAATCTTCGAGAAGTGGGTTGCTCCTTGAAGTTGATCGAAGAGATCGTCAATCCTAGGAAGTGGATAACGATTCTTGATGGTGAGTTTGTTGAGTTCACGGTAGTCAATACACATCCTAAGAGAACCATCCTTCTTTTTAACGAATAAGACAGGGGCTCCCCATGGAGATGAACTAGGGTGAATGAACCCTTTATCAGAAAGTTCCTGTAATTGACTAGCAAGTTCTTGCATCTCAGAGGGTGCAAGACGATAAGGAGCTTTAGCAACAGGATTAGCACCAGGAACAAGATCAATACGAAACTCCACTTGTCGAGCAGGAGGCAAACCAGGTAAATCCTCTGGAAAGACTTCAGGATAGTCTCGAATAATAGGAATGTCTTGGATACTTTTGCCTTTGTCCTTCTTCTCTATCACGTTAGCTAAGAAGGCTGTATACCCCTTTCGTAAGTACTTTTGGGCAGTAGTACAAGACATAAGCTTAAGCTCACCACAGGGTTTCTCACCATAGATCTTCAAAATCTCACCAGATTCGAGAGGAATGCGTATGACTTTCTCGAAGCACAGAATTTCGGCACGATGAGTTGACAACCAGTCCATGCCTACTATAACATCAAAACTACCAAGATGCATGGGGATGAGATCGATAGGGAAGGTATGATCGTCGAGGTTCAACAAGCAGTCACGAATAATAGAGTCGATCGAAATAGACTTCCCGTTAGCTACCTCTACCACGAAAGGTTCTTCTAGATTAGTGTGGGGTAAGTTAAGTAAAGGTTCAAACTTCAGTGACACGAATGACTTATCAGCTCCTGAATCAAATAATATGGATGCATAGTGGTTATTAATGAGAAACGTACCATTCACCACTTCGTTGTTGTCACGAGCTTGGTTAGCGTTGAGATTGTAGGCGCGACCTCGAGCACCTTGGTTCTGGTTGCGGTTCTGGTTTTGGTTTTGGTTTTGGTTTTGGTTTTGGTTTTGGTTCTGGTTACGGTTAGGGCAGTTGTTGATGTAGTGATTAGGGTTGCCACACTCGTAGCATTGACCACGAGTAGGCCTGTTGTTTTGTTGGTTGGGAGCTGGGTTGTTGTTGTCTTGGGTAGTAGGAGATCGACAGACGTTCACCAGGTGACCATATCGTTGACACTTAGTACAAAATCGACATGGCACCTGTGTTGGATGATGGTACTTGCAAGTGTTGCACAAAGGGTGAGGTCCGGTGTATGGTTTCTTGGCTGGGTTTTGGGCAGCAGGTGGAGTAGCAGCAACCATATAGTTTCTAGCCTTGCGCTTTTTGTTGCTTGAGGTCTCAGGCTTGACTTCAATTGCAGGCTGTGGAGTGTCTTTGGCAACCGTCTTCTTAGTGCCCTTGCGGAAGAGAGTACCGTTCTTCACGTGATTATCAGTAAGAGTGGCCGCTAGACGTTTGGCCTCTTCCAAAGTTGCAGGATTTCTACCCCAGACGGTGTCCTGGATTTGCATGGGCAGACCACCGATGTACTTCTCGATGGCTACCGGCAGAGGAGTAACTTTGTGAGGCAACAATAAGCTAAGCTCATGAAAGCGGGTGTTGTAGGCAAGGTTTTCCCCACTATCTTGAGCTAAGGTGTGGAACTCATCCTCAAGTTTCTTAACTTCATTGCGAGGACAAAATTCTTCCTTCATGACCTCCTTGACTTGGTCCCATGTCATAGCAAGAGCAACCTCGGCCCCACGAGTACGCTTTTCTTCATTCCACCAAGTGAGTGCTCGTTTATGGAGAACACTCATGGCGTAACGAACCTTGAAGTTGTTGGGGCACTCACTGTTGATGAAGGTATTCTCAATACCCTCAAACCATTGGAGAAGTCCAGTAGCTCCTTCTTCACCACTAAACTTTGGAGGGTTACAAGAGTTGAAATGCTTAAGGGTGCAGGCTTGGGGTCCATTTCCATTGCCATTGCCGTTCCCGTTCCCGTTGTTGTGACCATTCCCGTTGCCGTTCAATTGGATGACCTGAGCGAGTAAATTGGGAACCAGAGTTGCGATTTGCTGCGCCATTTGTTGAGAAATGATCGCAGCCAGTTGAGCATCGACCCCATTGTTGTTGTGGTTAGGAAATTGGTCATGGTTATGGTTATGGTTATCACCACCTTCTTCATGGTTCTCACCATTGTTGTTGCGAGTGCTGCGACGAGGAGGCATGATCTGTAATAGACACAATGAAATGAATGAGAGTTTATATAAGGAATGTAATCATTTATTCATTAATTAAAACGAATAAACGAAAACGTTGACTTATCAAAGATTCTAAATTCTAATAACATATGAAGACATGCTTTAGCCTATAAGTGAACACTCATCCCGAGAATTCCCAGGTAGGCATCCGGGTCCCTCGTCTGATTGGGATATATGCGCAATGCCAGCCTAGACAGAAGACTCAGAATACAGGCGTTCACCCTTCCAGATTGCACGTGTTCGTTATTAAAATCTAGAACTTCGACGAGATCTCAAGGGGGTTCAGGTTAAACCTGAGGATTTTGTCCTATTAATCTAATGGTGGATCAGGATTGCAGCAGACGAATAAGAGTAGTCACATGTAGGTTTAGGGTTATAAGGCATAGGATAAGGATAGGATTAGGGAAGCAATTAGGGTTACAAGTAGGAGAAGCAAGTACTGTTTAAGTCCCTAAGGTTATAGTCTAGATTATTTCTAATAACCTAATTCCCTATAACCAAGGCTCTGATACCAATCTGTAACACCCCAACCGATGGCGGAAACATCGGGGTGCCACGTATTGATAATTGTTTCAGTAGCACATGGTATAATGTAAATTTTAAATAATTTATTCAAACATAATATCCAAAATATGAAATGATGTCTAAGAATTCAAATACATGATATCAAATAACAAACTTCAATAACTTCAAATAAAACTTCATGTAAAATCCTCATGCTAACTCAAGCCTCAGCTTCATTGTTACATGAAACATGTTAATTTTGAAAGTATTTTGGGTCAACAAAAGTTGTTGAGAATTACATAGGTTTTTGATAATAAAATGTTGTGCAATTCATGTGTCATGTCAATCTAGCCCATATGTGAGAACATACTAGAAATAAATCGAGTGCATAATCAACCCTGATGACTGTTATAATATGTTACATACCATACGCTCATGGTCCAATTGAATATGTTATGCGATAACAAACACCCACGTAACCTTTGTAGGAGGCACGTATCCGGGTGGGATTGTCAGTCCAATAGATCTATCAATGTATACCGTCGGCTTGTACGGAGTTAATGATTATGCTAGAATGGTGCTTACTCTAATCATGCTCAAGACATAATGCAACATAGATAACACATAGACACATTGATGATTGAATTGCAATGATAATGTTATAACATGTTTCACCCCAAAAATGGTGATAAATAAAAGGGGCTATGTAAAACTCACCTTAGCAAATGTTAAACTTGTTGAAAAGATGAAATAATAGTGTTGCCCAAAGTGATTCCAAATATCACCCTATAATAAGGTAATATATAATAAGTCTAAGTCTAATTAATTTATAAGTGTATCCTAGGGTTTCGATTTGGGGATATCCACTTGTTGAATTTAAATTAAAATGTTAATTAATAAAGGAAAATTTGATAATTAATAAAAGAAAGTCTTTTTATAAAATTTGAATTTTGAATGGACACATTAAAGTGTTTGGAGTATAAAAATAATTTTTATAAAATTATTTTATTTAAAATAGATTTTTAAATCTATTTATTACAAATAGCCAATATTTAACTTTAATATTCAAAAATACTAAAATTAAAGAATTTCTATTTTAAAATCATGTTTCTGTTCTAAATATTTAAAAATAATTTGTATAAAATTTTGGTGCAAAAATAATGAAAATTGAATTTATTATGATTTAATTATGATTAAATCTAACAAAAATTGATTAAAAATATAAAATAATTGATTTTTCTGAATTAAAATTATTTCAGTAAAGTTTAACTTTATACAAAGTCAGGATAATTTTTGGAGAATTTAATAAAATTGTTTTGATATTTTAATGGATTTTTATAAATATAATAGTATAAAATTGATTTAATTATTATAAATATTAAATAAATGAATTTCTGAAAAATAAAAATTGTAAATAAAACTTTTATCTCAGATTAAACAAATATAATTTTTTTAGAATTTATAAAATAGTTTTAATATTTAAAAATGAATTTATAAGATTAAAAGGTTTAATATATATATATATATATATATATATATTAGTTTGTTTAAAAGAATAAAAAGAAGCAAAAAGGAGGGCAGTAGCCGGGACTCGAACCCGGGTACCTTCTGTTGCAAGCCATGGTCACAACCACTTGGCCTAGGCCAGTGGTTGTGATATTCCCTGATTAAAATTAAATAAATACATTACGCGAATCTGAGTTTATCCCCAAATCAAAATCACGAACCCTAGATTTAACAATTGGACAAATCAGACATTATGAACCCGATTAAAGTTAGGGTTTATGTTATATGATCGCCGACTAATAAAACCCACAAGAACTCACAGTGATGAATTGTGCACGTTTGCCCGGTCAAAGCCAAAGTCAAACAACGAACGAAGATAATTATTGTAGAGTGTTTCAGAAACAATTGGAGGTTGAGAAGGAGATGTGAGCGAGTTGTGAATGATCGTAGGTGATCAATTTATAGTGAGGATCAGTGGATTGGGTTAATTGGAAAGTTGACCACGATTAATTGTAAACGCGTATGGGTTTTCAAATTAGGTTAACGATTGGTTATAATTAACGTGTAATCGAGTCATACTGGGCCGAAAATCACCTAAGTTTGCCATATTTAGATCAATCACGAGTTAATTCCATGGATTGAATCACACGCTAACCCACAGTTGACTTTCTTTGTCAACTGTGAAGGTTTTAAAACGCGTATATAATTAATAAGGGTCCAGGTTTATTCCAAGTTGAAGGCCAGCCCAGCTGGTTAAGTGTGTTGTGTTGTGTGACCCGGTCTTGGCGCGGGTTCGAGTCCCGGCCAAGACATTTAATTTTTTGATATATTTCCAATGTTCAAACATATATAATATATATATATATATATATATATATATAGTATTAGGGTTCCAATTACGTGACAAAAATAATTATTGCACACGAGATAAACGAAACTTGACGTTTTATTATATGTGATGGTGTAACGTACATGAATAAATGCGTAATGTTACAGGGAAGTAACCCGGGTTCGAATCCGGTCAGAAGCACCTTTTATTTTTTTACAATTAAACGAAAAGGAGGGAAGGGGTGGTTAGCTGTTGGGCCGGTTGGGCTGTTATGTGGGCCGGATAAGAGGGATAGTTGGGCTCAGATTTGGGCTTGGGCTGGAATCAGCTGGGCTTCAAGAGAAAAAGGAAAACAAGATGGAAATGGGCCAGATCTGTTATGTTTTGTGTGTGTATATATATATATATATATATATTTTAAACTGAATTATAATTATTATATATATATATATATATATATATATAGGTTGTGCTTTAGGCATAAATGTATAAAATTAAGGATAAAGTATATATATATAGTGAGGGTTTTATATAGAAAAATTTGGGGAAAATTTTTGTGATGTTACAGTCTCCCCTACTTTTGAAAACTTCGTCCCGAAGTTTATTGAAAACACAGGGTTGAAGGGGGTCGGGTAGAAATTAGGATAAGTGTGACTTGAAAAATTTTATGTTACGACAATGAATAGAGTAACCTGTCTCGAATAGTGTGGATAAGAGGCGTGTTATGCGTGGGTTGATTTACTAGACGAGCTACTAGATAACTAGAGTTTACATTTGGTTATCTACCAAAAATCTTGATAGAATTTCACACCACCTTAACGTACCTGTAAATTCATGATTACGTTCCGGACCGTAATCACCAACTTACCTTACATTAGGGTTTTGCGTCCTTCTATGGCTCTTCCGATTGTTGAGCAGGTCTGATAGTCTCCACCAGTCGTTGAGCAGGTGGTAGTGTAACACCCCAACCGATGGCGGAATCATCGAGGTGTCACGTAGTGACGATTGTTCAAAAGCACATGGTACTAAAATGTAAATATATTATTGAATAATTTAAATTGTCTTACATAGATAAAATGGGAAAAATACAAAAGTCTGAACGAAACATGAAATTTGAAATAACTTATTAAAAGCAAGCACTAAAATCCAATGCTATAGTACTAAGATCAAACTGCACCTGAAACATGTACAAAATAAGTTTTGTCAACATATGAAATGTTGGTGAGCATTCCTAGATTTCAATACATATAGTAAGTTGGAAAATGTTATACAATTCAAGTGCAAAGCTACAGTGCAAATATGTAAACTATGTATCATACAAATGAGCGAAATCAATCCTGTGACTGTATAATGTACTAAATGAACGACGGTGTACTTATCCAAATAATTGGATAATAACTTAACAATGACCACGGATTCTCCGATGAAAAAGGGGGAGAATCAACCTAGGCGGGTTGTCAATCCAATAGCGCTATCCAATGTTAAGGTTGGCTTGTACCATGTTAATGATTTCACTAAGTACAAATGTATTCTACATGTATTGTCTAAGCATAAAGCACGTTGTAAGCAAATGCACATAGTACTAGAATTGTATTGTAAAAATGTAAACTTGTATTTGTAATTTGTAATAGTGTACATGTAACACCCCAAAAATGAATAAAAGCAAAAGGGGATAGGAAATACTCACCTTGTTTGTGATGTGGACTTGCAAGAAATCAACGAGAATCAATTAATTATGCTTGGACCTATATTTTTATTTATTACCATGTTACATCTCTAAAATACTAAGTTGGTTATTGGACTTGTTGACTTATTGATTTCCGACGACAAAGAATTTACGAATCGATATCTAATTAAAATTTGAGACTTTCACACTTTACATAGATCATTATAATTTCACCTCGCTAAAGTATATTTCGAATCTTTTGCTACAGAATTTATCAAAATGCTTGAAAGTTAATTTAATTGTTTCAATCATAGTGGCACCAAAATTTTGACATTTAAAATGTTTAGTAATCCAACCAAGCCATACGGAAAATCATAAAAAAAATATAGATTGTAATTAAAAAAAAAACTAATAATATAAACTCATATTTAATATATGTTTTTGAGTAGTTATGACAAATTAGTAAAAGTAGAAGTTATAGAAAAAAAATAATTAAAACATGTATAATGTATAATAGTCTAATATATAATCACGTGGGGACTTATATGGGTACGAGTTAAAGAACTTGAACAAAGGTTTAGACTTGATGTTCCTTTTTTTTTTTTTTTTTTTTTTGTAAATTATCAAGTCGTCGTCGGAACTCGGAAGCAATGAAAGTTTAGAAGAAACAAGACTTCATATAATGATGGTTCGATAAAATTTACCTTGTCAACATTGTGATGTTCGTGGTCCGGTGGTGGTTTATCCAAACAATAGGATAGTCGAAGCCAGTGGGTTCGGGTTTGTTGATCGGGGAGGGTGTTAGTGTTTCGCCAGAAAGTCAGAGATGGAGGCGGTGTCTATGTACATCGGTTCTAGTGGTGGTGCAAGGTGGATATTGTTGTGGTGTTGGTGGTTATGGCCGGCGGTTGGTGAAGTTCCGGCGAAGGTGAAGCTTGGTCTGATAGTTACAGTAGACGGCGGCCGGAGTTGCAGGTTTCCGGCGGGGTCCTAGCGTATCGAGATTGTTCATCGAAGTTTATGATGGTAAAATTCGTTGGGTTGTTTTGCCCAGAACAGGTTCGACTAGGACTTAATATTGTCGCTAGATTCGCAAAAATGGAAGGGCCTAAACAAAATCCATAACCAAAATTATAAGGTAATTTAGGTCGTGATTTTTGGTAGGGTTTGGGTTGATTGGTTGGTGTTGGTCAAGAAGCATAAATGAGTAGTCAAAGTACATCCATATCCATCCATATATTCTATATATAACAATTGGTGAAAGGTGTTAGGAATAGTTCTGGTCATTCCTCACTTTGATTTAGTGTAAATAAGTTATTAGCTAGAAAATCTTTTTACTAAACATTTGTTATATTCGACATATATTTTGAAAACTATCGAATTATTATTGAAAATCTAATTTACCCCACTTTGAAAAGTCATACTTTTGACATTTTAATTACTAAATATATGATGGGGTATCAATTAGGAGCTTCTATATTAATTAATTTATATATATATATATATATATATATATATATATATATATATTTAATGCTTTAGAATCAAACGTTTTCATTTTATTGTCATTTATTATTGCTATTAATATATTAATGTATTTTTTTTTAGAATGTAGACATATGTATATAACGAGTTTACGTCACCCCGCGCGTTGCGGCGGGATAGCATTATAATCTGCTTAGTATCATCACTATATAAGACGCGAAAATTATTAAGTTAATGTGTTAAATTTTATACGGTGATGGATTGAAGTTTGATTAGACGTATATGATATCTTTTTCTTTAAAAATATATGTTCCATTCTTTTGGAACAACCAACATAGCCTTTCACATAACCGTACAACGATGAATTCTTTTGAACCGTGTAACTTCACCAACCCTTTATGCAAAGTGTTGTATGTCTTGGATTAAACTCTGCCACTGATTAATAGAGAAAATTATTAAAACTAAATATTTCTTTATGTTTTTGTTCATATTATTAGATATACGTTTTTTAAGTTTTATGTAAATATAAAGAAAATATTTATGTTTTTTATATTGAAAATATTATGCAAATTGAAAACAACTGTCATCACCATTTAATAAAATAAATATACCAGTGATCACTAATTAAAAGACCCACAATTCATGCCCCTCTCGCACACACCCACCGCGACCGTCATTAAAGTTTCCGACTTCCTGCCAACAACCACAACACACATCCATACCTCTCACTCGGTCCATCAGAATCCCCTGAACCTACCCACATCCTCATTTTTTTATAAAAAAAAAGGTAGAGGTAAAAGTTCTACCATTTTCCTTAAAGAAGTTGAAACCTTTCTAGGTTTTTAATCGCACATGGCATTTGTTTGTTCAAGATCTGATTTTCTTGATTTTTACACTTGTTTTAAGGGGGAAACGGTTTCTAAAACCGTATGGCATAAAGGGTAACCGTAACGGAGGGATAATGGAACCTTGGTTTGACGTCAAGTTAGTTTTTGTAGGTATACGTCGTCATAACCGTCCAACTGTTTCTAAAGAACTGACGGTTGAACGGAACGGCGACTGAGGCGAAGACGGAGGGTGTTCATTCGCCGTTAAATTTGAACCGTTAATTTGCTCCGTTAAGTTGCAACGTTAAGTTGGTTTTACCGTCCAACTGTTTCTAAAGAACTGACGGTTGAACGGAACGACGACTGAGGCGAAGACGGAGGGTGTTCATTCGCCGTTAAATTTGAA
Source organism: Ambrosia trifida (assembly GCA_028751855.1). Taxonomy (NCBI): domain Eukaryota; kingdom Viridiplantae; phylum Streptophyta; class Magnoliopsida; order Asterales; family Asteraceae; genus Ambrosia; species Ambrosia trifida. The sequence continues at coordinate 44,844,536 of CM054127.1, forward strand.
CCGTTAATTTGCTCCGTTAAGTTGCTTTTTGTTTTATTATATAATAAGTGAGAGTTTGCCCAAAAAAAAAATCAAAATAAAATAAAAATTAGAACCTTTTTTAAAAATAATTGGGGAAAATTACCAGAGGTTACAGGTAGGGCCTCTCCCGACTGTTGGAAAGACATGATGACCTCTACCAATCGTTAAGTAGGTTGTTTGGTAGTCAACTAACTGTCGTACAAGTAAGCAAGTATGATTATAGATATAGCACATTCAAACAAGCATGCACACAGATGTTATGATAATACTTGAATTTTATTACTTGAAAATAGAAATGTCAATACATGGAATTAAAGAGAAAAAATAGACATCATTCAGATGGCAGAGTTTGCTGTTAAGTAGCTGGAGGGTCTTGTTCTCGGTTTAGTTTAGGGCATCGGTTACGGTAGTGATTTGGGTTTCCACATTCATAGCATTGACCATAGTTGTAGTTACCAGGACGATTAGGATTAGTAACCTGAGCAGGGTTGTGAATAATCGCAGCCAGTTGGGCATCAACACCTTTGTTGTTTTTGTTGTTGTTGTGGTTGGTGTTGTGGTTGTTGTTACTTTCCTCTTGGTTTTCACCACTGTTATTGCGAGTGCTGCGACGTGGAGACATGATCCGTAAGGGACACAATGAAGGTTCAATGTGGCATGAAATGAATGAGGTGATATAAGGAATGTAATCATTTATTAATTAAAACGAATAAATGAAAACGTTGACTTATCAAAGATTCTAGATTCTAATAACATATGAAGACATGCTTTAGCCTATAAGTGAACACTCATCCCGAGAATTCCCAGGTAGGCATCCGGGTCCCTCGTCTGATTGGGATATATGCGCAATGCCAGCCTAGACAGAAGACTCAGAATACAGGCGTTCACCCTTCCAGATTGCACGTGTTCGTTATTAGGATCTAGAACTTCAACGAGATCTCAAGGGGGTTCAGGTTAAACCTGAGGATTTTGCCTTATTAGTCTAAGAGTGAATCCGGTGATGGAGAGCAACCTTCTTGTAGGGATGATAGTAGAGATAAGAAGTTGGAGGGAGAAAGAGTGTAGCAAGTAAAAGGAGCAAGTACTGATTAAATCCTATGGTTATAGACTAGATTATTTTTCTAATAACCTAATTCCCTATAACCATGGCTCTGATACCAATCTGTAACACCCCAACCGATGGCGGAAACATCGGGATGTCACGTATTGATGATTGTTCAGTAGCTCATGGTGAATAATAAATTTCATTAAATAATTTAAATGAGTTACATACAATTGTTCTAGAATTTGTACATCAAATTGAATAAAACTATACACATATCTTCAAGCATCAATTCAAATCTTCAAGCAAATAGAACCTGAAACATGTTAAGTTGAAAATGTTTTGGGTCAACAAAAGTTGGTGAGAATTACATAGGTTTTTGATAATAGAATAAAAATGTTGTGCAATTCATGTGTCATGTCAATCTAGTCCATATGTGAGAACATACTAGAAATAAATCGAGTGCATAATCAACCCTGATGACTGTTATAATATGATACATACCATACGCTCATGGTCCAATTGAATATGTTATGCGATAACAAACACCCACGTAACCTTTGTAGGAGGCACGTATCCGGGTGGGATTGTCAGTCCAATAGATCTATCAATGTATACCGTCGGCTTGTACGGAGTTAATGATTATGCTAGAATGGTGCTTACTCTAATCATGCTCAAGACATAATGCAACATAGAAAACACATAGACACATTGATGATTGAATTGCAATGATGATGTTATAACATGTTTCACCCCAAAATGGTGATAAATAAAAGGGGCTATGTAAAACTCACCTTGGTAAAATGTTATATCTGTTGAGAAATTTGGATAATTGTGTTGACCAAATGTATCAAGTATCACCCTATAATGAGGTAATAAATATGTCTAAGTCTATCAAGTCTACACATGTATAAGTTTCTAGGGCTTCGAGTTGGGGATAAATACTTGTTTGATTAATATTAAAAATATTCGCCAATTGAGAGAAATTTAGTAAATAAATGACCAAAACTCTTTTTATGAAATTTAAATTTAAGATGTTCACAAGAATGTTGTTTAAAGTATAAAAATAATTTTTATAAAATTATTTTCTTTAAAATAGATTATTAAATCTATTTATTACAAATTGTCAAACTTTAACTTTAATAATTAAAAATTACTAAAATTAAAGAATTAGTATTTAAAAATTATATTTCTGTTCTAAATGATCAGAAATAATTTGTATAAAATTTTGGTGCAAAAATAACAAAAATTGAATTTATTATGATTTAATTATGATTAAAACTAACAAAAATTGATTAAAAATATTAAATAAATGATTTTTCTGAAATAAAAATCTTTTTAGAAAAGTTTATTGTTATATAAACTTAGAATAATTTTTGTGGAAATTAATAAGATCGTTTTGATATTTTTATAGATTATTTATAAATAAAATAGAATAAACTTGATTTATTTATTATATATATTAAATAAATAAATTTTTGAAAACTAAAATTTGTAAGTTAAACTTTTTCATCAGAATAAGTTAAAAAATTTTTTGTAGGATTTATAAAAGTGTTTTAGTATTTTAAAATGAATTTATGAATTATAAGTAATATATATATATATAGATTTTGAAAAACAAAATAAAAAGAAAAAGAGGATGCTGTTGCCACGGGTCGAACCCGCGTGGCTTGTGTGATGGGTTCAAGACACAACCATCTGGTCTATATGATCAGTTGTGTTTGTTTCTTGTTTTTGAAATATAAATAACATAAACCAACCTAGTGTTCTTCCCCAAATATTCACTTCGAGCCCTAACATTTTCAATCAAACAATTTAATAAGCAATAACCCGATTCATCATAAGGTTATTGCTCTTTGATTGCCGATGAACAAAATCCATAAAGAAAACTCAACTTACAATGACGTTATGAACACGATTGGCAGGTCAAAGAAAAAAGTCAAACCCGAGCCAAAATCTATCGAACAGAGAATTTTTAAGTGTAATTGGAGATATAGAAAAGATGTTCGGCGAATGTATGAGGTTTTGGGCTGATCAATTTATAGTGTAAAGATTCGTATGTTCGAAATGGTAATTGTTGACCACCTTTGATTGTTTTGATAATTAATGTGATAGATTGATGATGATTGTCCGTGACATACGCGAAGCTAATTACGTGATGATGTTTGACCAAAAAAAAATCAGAAGTTGTTTCCAAATTTATCAAAAACGCGTTCAACATTCAACCCATGGTTGGTCCGGTTTTGTTGCAGAGAAAGAAGGAAGACAGACCAGATTTTAAATCATGTTAAATAGTTTTTATTTTTTTTTAATTTTTTTAATGACTCAAAACTAAATAAAAAAAAAAAAGTTTCCCCACCCCCACACTTGAACGACACGTTGTCCTCAATGTGAACAAGGGAATAAAATAAAGTAGAAATAAAAAAAACAAATGTACAACAATAATAACAAGGAACAGACTCCCCTGGATATAGACAGTGCAAGTATAGGTCTTGTTTAGTTCCTCCCAATGCGACCGTATAGCATTTCATTCGCGGCCGTTAAATAAACCTGAAAACTAAGACTCAAAAGAAAAATGAAAACATAAAATATTGGGATGCCTTATACACCGATGATGTACAGCTTTATCTCGCCTGAATGGAGATTGAGTACAGGCGAAGTTATCTGATTGCAAGTTAAACTCCAAGCATTCCCAGAAAAACAAAAACATACTCAAACTCTAAAAATAAAATAAAAAAAAAAACGTACCTGGAATACTTTACACAACTATACAAACTCTACAAGTAAACATACCTGACACGTCTACTCATGGTGGTCTAATGGGATGTTTGTGTCCCCACACCTCCAAGTGTGTGCTCCTCCTACACCCAGGTAACTCTTCCACAGTTTTCCCTATTAACCCCAACAATGCTAACTTTTCCTTCTCACTATCTGGTTCAGGTGGCTTCTTGGACTTCTTCTTCCTTCTCCTTCGTTTTCTCTTAGTGTTATTCTTACCTGCTAAATCCATCCTGTCAATCACAAAACATTCTTTCTTTTCTTTTCCATTCTCCTTCACAGGAGATCCGCTTTTGTCAGTTTTATGATTAGCAGTGTTAGAGAACACCTTAAGACTCATCTTCCTATCCCCAAACCTCATCTTTACTGTCCCCTCAACACAATTAATAATGGCTTTAGCAGTTGCCAGGAACGGTCTACCCAGAATGACAGTTGGTTGTGTGTTTTTAACACAATCAAGCACTAAAAAATCTACTGGGTAATAAAACTCTCCAACCTTAATAATCACATCCCTTACAATCCCCCTAGGACACGAAGGAGTTTGATCGGCCAACACCACAGTTGTGTTGGTTTTCTGTAATGGACCAAAATCATACTGATCATATAAACTCCCTGGTAGAATACTCACACTAGCTCCCAAATCCAGAAGTGCTCTATTCACTTGAAAATCACCTACTTGTATAACAATAATAGGCGCTCCTGGGTCTTGGAGTTTTGGGGGAAGGGTACCCAACAACACGGCATTCACACTGGCACTTAAATCTAACTGTTTAGGAAGTTTATGCCGTTGTTTTTGGGCACTCAATTCTTTCAGACACTGAACCTGATCTGGGCATTCTTCAATTTTATTAATTAACGGTAAATTGATTTTGACAGTTTTAAAATTTTCCCACTTCTCATCCTTTGGTGGGTCCCGTTTAATTAAGTCTCTTCTCTTAGCATGATCTATTAAAGCCATAGGAAAGGGTACCTTTTTCACCTTCTCACCCCCATACTTAGCCTCATTAGACCCACTCTTCACGTTTTTACTCTCAAGATTTAATTTGAAAAATTTTTCTTGTTCAGGTTCAGACTCAGATTCAGTGTTACACTCTTCCACCACTCCTTCAACAAACTTTGGTGGAGTACTCTCTACACTACCTGTTTCAGAGGTGGGGAAAAGACTTACCGCGTTTATGTGCACACTTCTGGAGGAAGACTGGTGAGCAGGATTTAGTGTAGTATCACTAGGGAGTTTACCTGGGTCTCTCCCTGACATCTGAGCAGCTAGCTGGCCTACCTGTTTTGACAAGGCTTCCACAGTTTTGTCCCGCACTTCATTATCCTTCCTAATTCCCTTAACATCCTCCTGGACTGCCTTGATAGCTTCCAGAATCACATTTAACTCATTACTGCTTCCACCTGAAGTGCCCTGCTGTCGGTTCCAGTGTTGCTGCTGATTTCCACCCTGCACATGAGAATTAGAAAAATTAGGATTTGATTGGTTATTCGAGTTACCATACCTGAAATTGGGGTGATTGTGCAGTCCAGGATGATATGTATTTGAATGCATGTCATACTGTTTTCTTTCTCCATAGACTTGATTTACCTGTTCACCTGCACATTCGGCTGCAATATGACCCAATTCATCACATTCAGTACAAACATTAAAAGCACTACCTACCTTCACCGCATCACTTTTTCCTGCTCTCAGTTGGGCTACCTGTTTTTCCAAGATCAAATTTTGTTGCTTAAGTTTTTCTATCCTCTCTTCAGCCTCATAATCAACAGCCCTAACAGAAGATGATTTAGATTTCCTACTAGACTGTGCCTGTCTCTTAGAAGTTGCACTCATCCTCTCTAAGTACCCCCAATCTATAGCTACCGTGTTAGTGAGAAAAGTACCACTGCTAATAGCTGTTAGATCCCTAACCTCATCAGGCAATAATCCATCATAAAATGCTTTAATAAGCTCCCAAGTCTCAATGCCATGATGTGGGCACTTCCTAAGTAGCTCCTTAAATCTAGTAAAGGCCTCGTGAAATGTCTCACCTGAATTCTGCTCAAAGGCTCTAATTGCTTCTCTAGCCTCAGAAGTCTTACTCATAGTGTAATACTCTTCTAAAAACACCTGCTGCATTTCTTGCCAAGTAAAAATGCTACCTGGGGTCAGGGTTGCAAACCACTGCCTAGCCCTATCCTTTAAAGTGAATTGAAACAACATAAGCATAACCTGATCCTTAGTAAACCCAGCCCCTCCTACAGTGTTACAGATAGACTCAAAAGCTGCAATATGTAAGTAGGGCTCCTCTGATCTCTTACCATAAAACTCAGGTAGGTGGCCTAAATAATGGGGTTTAACCTCAAAAGCTCTACCATTCCTACCTACGGGTGTCACTACAGCTGATGAATTAGGCATAATGATTGGCCTAAAGTGACTATCTACCCCACCCCTAGCTGGTGCCCTCTGAACAAGCTGTGGGACACCATCTACAAACTCTAAATCATCCCCCACATCACCCACATCAAATCGTGGCACACATCTTGGTGCATGGTTATTTACCCTTTGCCCTCCAACCCGGTTCCCTTGATTAAATTGACGTACCTGATTACGTGGAACTGGACGCCTAGGATGCAAGTCGAACCCGTCCTGATCAAAATCATCATACCTGACGTCGGCATATCTGCCGTCATACTCCTCATGCTCAGATTCTCTATCCCAGTCAGTCTGCCATGTACTGTGAAAACTTCCCTCGTCAGATTGTTGAGGGATGCGATGCAGCTGTTGGTTTCCAAAGTTTTGTTCCTGCTGTGGTATGACTGGTCGGGTGTTTCGGGCAGGTTGGAATTGTGGCACTGGTGGTGGGTAATGTGGTTGTGGTGGTATAGGTGGAATAGGTGGTGGTGGATTCTGAGGAGGTAGATCCTCAGGAACACTGTGGTGGCTGTGGTAACTCATGGTAAGTTTAAATTGGTGTAAGGATTGGTTTCTTTTAGCAGTTTTTTCGATGCATACAAATATGATAACCTGCACACACAAAGACAAGAAAACTAGAGTAGTACTGAACAAGGAAAATAACTAAATAAAAAAAAATTACTATTTAAAAAAAAAATTGTTGTTTTTTTTCTTTTAAGTTTTTTTTTTCTTCTAAAACTAAAGACAACTAAAAACACTAAGCGCACGCACTCCCCGGCAACGGCGCCATTTTGATCGCGTGTCGAAGTGCTAATCAAAAACTATATTAAAAACAACTCCTTAGCTACAAGGACTGCAGTATAGGGAGTAGGGTTGTCGAACCACGAGGAGTATGTGGTTAGTGTTGATAGCAATTTTATTAATTAAACTAATTAATTAAAAATAATATTTTATGAAGTCGAACGTTGTTGTGCTTGAAAAAGTTGATTAAGTGATTCGAATAGAAAACAGTAATAATAAAGAAGTAACTCCCTTTAAACTTTAGGTTCTAGGTTTCACACAATTTTCAGTTTATAGATTGGGAACCACATAGACATGGTTCTGGAAATTAGTTAATTTACTGGTAGCACAAGTTCTTGTCATCAAACCCTATTATCTACCCAATTGTAAGCGTCAAGTCAACCCTCTTTATGTCACCCAACCCGCTACTAAGTTTTGTCATCAACCGAACAAGTTGTAAAGAAAGGACTCAAAACACAAATCAATTGTTGGCTTAACTAATGCATCAATAATGTTTTAATTGTTTGTCATCACAAGCAAAACATAATCCAATACTGAAAATAAATAGAAAAAGTGCAAAACCTAATTGAACCGTTCGTCTAGAGGAAGTCACAAAAGATTTAGCCTAGCATCTTGCCCATTGCCACCTCTTCCTCTCCTGTGTTGCTTCGTACCATCATCTTCTTGTGCCTCTCCCCTAAAGCTAGGAGCCGTCAAAAGAATTAAAAACCCCTGTTAAGTGCACCGACCTCTCTTTTCTTTCTAAAGCCCTTCAATTCAATTCTCTTTTGATCCGTGCCACGTACAGCCCAAACCCAAATTCCATCATATATGCCCAGTCACAATTAAGCCCAATTTAATTTGTATATTCTTCAATGTTATGCCTACAAAAATCAACAACAATTAATTCACATACCAATATAATTCTTTTATGTTAAAAAAATAAAGTAAACCAATGAATTTCAACTCCTGTAAAGTTACAAACAATAATTATTTGTCATGTCTTTTTCGTTTTTCTCTTTTGTAATCTGTAGTTATTTCATACTATTATTAGTACAATTAAATATAATTAAAATAGAGTAAAATGTATGTAAAATACACCCATCTAATACCAAAATATATACAAAACTAGCATATAAACATGACGTGTTCCACAACACATCATACCCCCACACTTACCTTTTGCTTGCCCTCAAGCAAATCTGCTCAAAACACTACCACGAACAAGTAACAAATACCTCAAACGCCCCCGCCATGCACTAGTTAGGGTCCAAAGTCATACCCCATTCATAGATCATCATTAGATGTGTTAATTCAACAGGCAACCATGATGCACAATTTTGAAAAGAGAACTCACCCAACTAAGTCTAACATGCTTTCGGTTTTTATTTTCATGCAACACACCCCTCACAATTTTTCACTCCACTCGGTTTAATATCTGGACTAGCATGTAATGCGCTAGTATGAATCACTCAAAACCAAGTATGCAACTCTGTTACCATAGGCTTGTATAACAATCACACCTCAACTGTAGACAATGCACATATCTAAAGGACTTACGAGTTTTGGGCTTAGGGTAAAGGTAGGATAGATTTGGCTAGAAGTGGCTAAAATAAAATGGTGAAACCAACATGATTGACAATCCTTATTCACAATACACATAACACACAACTTTGGTCATAATCAACCATAACGAACAACTTCTAATTTTTTTTTCTTTTTTTTTTCATATATATTTTTTTCTTTCTTTTTTTTTTCTTTCACGACTTAAACATATCGCAATCACTTGAACAAAACATAAACACAATGGATGACATCAATTTATTACACAAAGGTAAACAAGTCAATTTGGGTAATAGGTTTAATCAAATGAAAGGGTATAGGCTCAACGTGGGCTACTAAGGGTGATTTTAGGTAAAATGGATCAAACATAACAAATCAATGGGTATCAAAAGAAAAAGGAAAAACCTAAATTGCCTTTATCATCTATGTGCATATCTAGTCTACAACCTCGGCATGTATCAAATCACACAAGTTCTGCAACAGAAAAACATCTGGCCTACACTCAACAAATGAAAATATATATGTATCAATCTATTATCTAGTAGGCTCAAGATCTCACCAAAGTGTGGAAATGGGTTACCGATGTGTGCATGCATTTATTACCGACAGCTCGTTACACCTAACCAGGCAAATTCTAAACATTTTCTCTAAAACACCTGCTGAAAACGATTCATATGTCTATTTCAAAGAATTGGACCATGATTAAGGACCCACACACCACAAGCAGAGACAGAATGAAAGCATTGAAACAGTCGCTTTCATGCCTGATCAGACCGTTTTTTGGACATTTTTTTAATTTTTTTATTTTTTTTTAATTTTTTTAATGACTCAAAACTAAATAAAAAAAAAAAGTTTCCCCACCCCCACACTTGAACGACACGTTGTCCTCAATGTGAACAAGGGAATAAAATAAAGTAGAAATAAAAAAAACAAATGTACAACAATAATAACAAGGAACAGACTCCCCTGGATATAGACAGTGCAAGTATAGGTCTTGTTTAGTTCCTCCCAATGCGACCGTATAGCATTTCATTCGCGGCCGTTAAATAAACCTGAAAACTAAGACTCAAAAGAAAAATGAAAACATAAAATATTGGGATGCCTTATACACCGATGATGTACAGCTTTATCTCGCCTGAATGGAGATTGAGTACAGGCGAAGTTATCTGATTGCAAGTTAAACTCCAAGCATTCCCAGAAAAACAAAAACATACTCAAACTCTAAAAAAAAAATAAAAAAAAAACGTACCTGGAATACTTTACACAACTATACAAACTCTACAAGTAAACATACCTGACACGTCTACTCATGGTGGTCTAATGGGATGTTTGTGTCCCCACACCTCCAAGTGTGTGCTCCTCCTACACCCAGGTAACTCTTCCACAGTTTTCCCTATTAACCCCAACAATGCTAACTTTTCCTTCTCACTATCTGGTTCAGGTGGCTTCTTGGACTTCTTCTTCCTTCTCCTTCGTTTTCTCTTAGTGTTATTCTTACCTGCTAAATCCATCCTGTCAATCACAAAACATTCTTTCTTTTCTTTTCCATTCTCCTTCACAGGAGATCCGCTTTTGTCAGTTTTATGATTAGCAGTGTTAGAGAACACCTTAAGACTCATCTTCCTATCCCCAAACCTCATTTTTACTGTCCCCTCAACACAATTAATAATGGCTTTAGCAGTTGCCAGGAACGGTCTACCCAGAATGACAGTTGGTTGTGTGTTTTTAACACAATCAAGCACTAAAAAATCTACTGGGTAATAAAACTCTCCAACCTTAATAATCACATCCCTTACAATCCCCCTAGGACACGAAGGAGTTTGATCGGCCAACACCACAGTTGTGTTGGTTTTCTGTAATGGACCAAAATCATACTGATCATATAAACTCCCTGGTAGAATACTCACACTAGCTCCCAAATCCAGAAGTGCTCTATTCACTTGAAAATCACCTACTTGTATAACAATAATAGGCGCTCCTGGGTCTTGGAGTTTTGGGGGAAGGGTACCCAACAACACGGCATTCACACTGGCACTTAAATCTAACTGTTTAGGAAGTTTATGCCGTTGTTTTTGGGCACTCAATTCTTTCAGACACTGAACCTGATCTGGGCATTCTTCAATTTTATTAATTAACGGTAAATTGATTTTGACAGTTTTAAAATTTTCCCACTTCTCATCCTTTGGTGGGTCCCGTTTAATTAAGTCTCTTCTCTTAGCATGATCTATTAAAGCCATAGGAAAGGGTACCTTTTTCACCTTCTCACCCCCATACTTAGCCTCATTAGACCCACTCTTCACGTTTTTACTCTCAAGATTTAATTTGAAAAATTTTTCTTGTTCAGGTTCAGACTCAGATTCAGTGTTACACTCTTCCACCACTCCTTCAACAAACTTTGGTGGAGTACTCTCTACACTACCTGTTTCAGAGGTGGGGAAAAGACTTACCGCGTTTATGTGCACACTTCTGGAGGAAGACTGGTGAGCAGGATTTAGTGTAGTATCACTAGGGAGTTTACCTGGGTCTCTCCCTGACATCTGAGCAGCTAGCTGGCCTACCTGTTTTGACAAGGCTTCCACAGTTTTGTCCCGCACTTCATTATCCTTCCTAATTCCCTTAACATCCTCCTGGACTGCCTTGATAGCTTCCAGAATCACATTTAACTCATTACTGCTTCCACCTGAAGTGCCCTGCTGTCGGTTCCAGTGTTGCTGCTGATTTCCACCCTGCACATGAGAATTAGAAAAATTAGGATTTGATTGGTTATTCGAGTTACCATACCTGAAATTGGGGTGATTGTGCAGTCCAGGATGATATGTATTTGAATGCATGTCATACTGTTTTCTTTCTCCATAGACTTGATTTACCTGTTCACCTGCACATTCGGCTGCAATATGACCCAATTCATCACATTCAGTACAAACATTAAAAGCACTACCTACCTTCACCGCATCACTTTTTCCTGCTCTCAGTTGGGCTACCTGTTTTTCCAAGATCAAATTTTGTTGCTTAAGTTTTTCTATCCTCTCTTCAGCCTCATAATCAACAGCCCTAACAGAAGATGATTTAGATTTCCTACTAGACTGTGCCTGTCTCTTAGAAGTTGCACTCATCCTCTCTAAGTACCCCCAATCTATAGCTACCGTGTTAGTGAGAAAAGTACCACTGCTAATAGCTGTTAGATCCCTAACCTCATCAGGCAATAATCCATCATAAAATGCTTTAATAAGCTCCCAAGTCTCAATGCCATGATGTGGGCACTTCCTAAGTAGCTCCTTAAATCTAGTAAAGGCCTCGTGAAATGTCTCACCTGAATTCTGCTCAAAGGCTCTAATTGCTTCTCTAGCCTCAGAAGTCTTACTCATAGTGTAATACTCTTCTAAAAACACCTGCTGCATTTCTTGCCAAGTAAAAATGCTACCTGGGGTCAGGGTTGCAAACCACTGCCTAGCCCTATCCTTTAAAGTGAATTGAAACAACATAAGCATAACCTGATCCTTAGTAAACCCAGCCCCTCCTACAGTGTTACAGATAGACTCAAAAGCTGCAATATGTAAGTAGGGCTCCTCTGATCTCTTACCATAAAACTCAGGTAGGTGGCCTAAATAATGGGGTTTAACCTCAAAAGCTCTACCATTCCTACCTACGGGTGTCACTACAGCTGATGAATTAGGCATAATGATTGGCCTAAAGTGACTATCTACCCCACCCCTAGCTGGTGCCCTCTGAACAAGCTGTGGGACACCATCTACAAACTCTAAATCATCCCCCACATCACCCACATCAAATCGTGGCACACATCTTGGTGCATGGTTATTTACCCTTTGCCCTCCAACCCGGTTCCCTTGATTAAATTGACGTACCTGATTACGTGGAACTGGACGCCTAGGATGCAAGTCGAACCCGTCCTGATCAAAATCATCATACCTGACGTCGGCATATCTGCCGTCATACTCCTCATGCTCAGATTCTCTATCCCAGTCAGTCTGCCATGTACTGTGAAAACTTCCCTCGTCAGATTGTTGAGGGATGCGATGCAGCTGTTGGTTTCCAAAGTTTTGTTCCTGCTGTGGTATGACTGGTCGGGTGTTTCGGGCAGGTTGGAATTGTGGCACTGGTGGTGGGTAATGTGGTTGTGGTGGTATAGGTGGAATAGGTGGTGGTGGATTCTGAGGAGGTAGATCCTCAGGAACACTGTGGTGGCTGTGGTAACTCATGGTAAGTTTAAATTGGTGTAAGGATTGGTTTCTTTTAGCAGTTTTTTCGATGCATACAAATATGATAACCTGCACACACAAAGACAAGAAAACTAGAGTAGTACTGAACAAGGAAAATAACTAAATAAAAAAAAATTACTATTTAAAAAAAAAATTTGTTGTTTTTTTTCTTTTAAGTTTTTTTTTTCTTCTAAAACTAAAGACAACTAAAAACACTAAGCGCACGCACTCCCCGGCAACGGCGCCATTTTGATCGCGTGTCGAAGTGCTAATCAAAAACTATATTAAAAACAACTCCTTAGCTACAAGGACTGCAGTATAGGGAGTAGGGTTGTCGAACCACGAGGAGTATGTGGTTAGTGTTGATAGCAATTTTATTAATTAAACTAATTAATTAAAAATAATATTTTATGAAGTCGAACGTTGTTGTGCTTGAAAAAGTTGATTAAGTGATTCGAATAGAAAACAGTAATAATAAAGAAGTAACTCCCTTTAAACTTTAGGTTCTAGGTTTCACACAATTTTCAGTTTATAGATTGGGAACCACATAGACATGGTTCTGGAAATTAGTTAATTTACTGGTAGCACAAGTTCTTGTCATCAAACCCTATTATCTACCCAATTGTAAGCGTCAAGTCAACCCTCTTTATGTCACCCAACCCGCTACTAAGTTTTGTCATCAACCGAACAAGTTGTAAAGAAAGGACTCAAAACACAAATCAATTGTTGGCTTAACTAATGCATCAATAATGTTTTAATTGTTTGTCATCACAAGCAAAACATAATCCAATACTGAAAATAAATAGAAAAAGTGCAAAACCTAATTGAACCGTTCGTCTAGAGGAAGTCACAAAAGATTTAGCCTAGCATCTTGCCCATTGCCACCTCTTCCTCTCCTGTGTTGCTTCGTACCATCATCTTCTTGTGCCTCTCCCCTAAAGCTAGGAGCCGTCAAAAGAATTAAAAACCCCTGTTAAGTGCACCGACCTCTCTTTTCTTTCTAAAGCCCTTCAATTCAATTCTCTTTTGATCCGTGCCACGTACAGCCCAAACCCAAATTCCATCATATATGCCCAGTCACAATTAAGCCCAATTTAATTTGTATATTCTTCAATGTTATGCCTACAAAAATCAACAACAATTAATTCACATACCAATATAATTCTTTTATGTTAAAAAAATAAAGTAAACCAATGAATTTCAACTCCTGTAAAGTTACAAACAATAATTATTTGTCATGTCTTTTTCGTTTTTCTCTTTTGTAATCTGTAGTTATTTCATACTATTATTAGTACAATTAAATATAATTAAAATAGAGTAAAATGTATGTAAAATACACCCATCTAATACCAAAATATATACAAAACTAGCATATAAACATGACGTGTTCCACAACACATCATAACCCGATTCATCATAGGGTTATTGCTCTTTGATTGCCGATGAACAAAATCCATAAAGAAAACTCAACTTACAATGACGTTATGAACACGATTGGCAGGTCAAAGAAAAAAGTCAAACCCAAGCCAAAATCTATCGAACAGAGAATTTTTAAGTGTAATTGGAGATATAGAAAAGATGTTCGGCGAATGTATGAGGTTTTGGGCTGATCAATTTATAGTGTAAAGATTCGTATGTTCGAAATGGTAATTGTTGACCACCTTTGATGTTTTGATAATTAATGTGATAGATTGATGATGATTGTCCGTGACATACGCGAAGCTAATTACGTGATGATGTTTGACCAAAAAAAAATCAGAAGTTGTTTCCCAATTTATCAAAAACGCGTTCAACATTCAACCCATGGTTGGTCCGGTTTTGTTGCAGAGAAAGAAGGAAGACAGACCAGATTTTAAATCATGTTAAATAGTTATTAAACTGGAATTGAAACAAACAATCAAAGTGGCTCAGTTGGTTAGGACGCGTGGTTTGGGTGGGAAGTAACCCGGGTTCGAATCCGGTCAGAAGCACCTTTTATTTTTTTACAATTAAACGAAAAGGAGGGAAGGGGTGGTTAGCTGTTGGGCCGGTTGGGCTGTTATGTGGGCCGGATAAGAGGGATAGTTGGGCTCAGATTTGGGCTTGGGCTGGAATCAGCTGGGCTTCAAGAGAAAAAGGAAAACAAGATGGAAATGGGCCAGATCTGTTATGTTTTGTGTGTGTATATATATATATATATATATTTTTTTTTAAACTGAATTATAATTATTATATATATATATATATATATATATAGGTTGTGCTTTAGGCATAAATGTATAAAATTAAGGATAAAGTATATATATATAGTGAGGGTTTTATATAGAAAAATTTGGGGAAAATTTTTGTGATGTTACATGCACCCCATTTGAACTCCACGTATCTGTCTTACTAATATTAATAAACCGTTTTGTAGAGAGAGAGAAAGGAGCAGATCGGTTAGAGAGAGAGGGTAACCGGAAAAGGAAGGATAGGCGGGAGAGAGAGGAGAAGACTCGGCGGCAGCAACAGTTGGGGCTCCGATAAGGGTTACAGTGATGACGAATGATTGTGACGGTCAATAGGTCTGAACTACCGGCTCCTTTCACGTTCCCAAATTGCTCCGATAAGGGTTACACCGGTATGTTGTATCCATATAAAGTTAGGTCTAACTTATTATTTTCAGTTATTCCTGATCTGCTCTTTTTGTTTGGCCTTCCCAGAGCTGAGCAGAGGCACGATGCTGGTGAGTGGTGGACGAGGTCTCCGCTGGTGGTGATGTCACCAGAACAACAAAATCGAGTGTTTGGCTAATCAACAAGCTGAGAGGTAAAAACCTGCCCCATCTAATCATGCAACTAACTAATGTTGTGTGTTTGTAAAGTTTTAGGTGATTATGTTTACATTTTGTTTTGTGTTTGTAAATTAGGTTACAACAAAATTGGAATCTGTTGTACATGTTTTTAAGAAGATTTTTGCAGCGATTGATGCTTTGATTTTGTGTGGATTTATTTTGTGTTTGTAAATTAGGTTTATAAAGTTTAAAGCCGTCAAATATGTTGCTATAAATGCTATGATTTTGTATGGATTTAGTTATATGTTTGTGAATTAGGTTTAAAAACATGAAATCCGTATAATATGTTATTTCAGATGTTTGTTGCATTTCTTTGATTGATAACACCCTGGTCTGTGTATTGGAATGGTTAGTTGACCGGGTCAAAAGTTGTTTCAACTCAGTCATAATGACGGGTCTTGACCAGTCAAATAATCTTCCAATTAATCTTGCTGTTTCAACCCAGTCATAATGACGAGTTTTGACCGCTTGAATACCTTTTATTGCAATTTATGATCGACTTTATGACTGAAGATTAATTGCAAGATGAGTTTCAACTTAGTGAAACTATAAATTGAACTTTAGGTTCATTTGTATAGTTGTTTTTGTTGGTTCGTTTAAAAGCTCTGTGAAGTATACTAAACTTATATTGTTTTTTTGTAGGGTTCTGACAAGGATTAGCGTAAAGAGATTGGTGAGAAAAAGGACTGTCGTAAGAAGTTAGTTTATATCAACTTTATTGTTGAACCAAATTTTTTATTCTAATTTTTTTGACAAATGTGCCTGTCACATTATACATGTCCTGCGATAGTGCATTTCTCCTGTTTGTTTTTCGCAGTGTTCATAATTTGGCCAAAGAAACATACTTGAGACTCCACATGGACAAACAGGGTTGGGTTTATGTTCAGTTAATTGCAGGTTTCAATAGAGTGATTTTTCTGTTAATTTGGTTTGTCCGCTTCTACAAAATGAACATGCTGCTAATATTTTTACATGTTGCATCTTATTTTCCTTCTTTAAAACCTGTCTTTACATTGGAATTGTTTCAGTAACATTATATTTGATGGACGCCAGCACAGAGGTGTTGTTTCTTGAAGTTTGAAGTCATCAAAGGTTAAAAATCGTATGCGGAAAGTCAATCTCAACAATGTGACGATTGGGTTCTAGACGCTGGTGACTACTTGGCTACAGGCAGTTACTGCGCGATAGTCATGGAATCCATTTCTCGAACTTCGGCATCCTTGCGCCTGTCTTTCCGCATATGATTTTTAACCTTCAAAGACTTCAGTCGTCAATTACTTTCGATTTTAATAACACATCTGAAATTTGTAGGTGTATAAACAATTCACGACCTACCAGCTTAGGTGGTAACATGCAGATTCTTCACGGTAGCCACAAATATCAAATGCCAAGGTGACGCATGCTATCTTATATTATTTTCACCTTTTTAAACCTAGGCTAGGATATGATTTCTGCTGCATTGTAGGTCGTTTTAGGTATATATGTAGCAAGATCATATTTGTTGTGCAGTTTGGAATCAATAATGTTTAGGCTTTTATTTTTTTTTTCCCTCTTGATAGTTAAGGTTGAGCTTCAGTTTAGACACAATATTGGACTATTTGGTTGATTGTTAGCGTTGTTGTCAACTGTAGACTGTACTTTTGGGAAAACTAGCTGGCCCAAAATCTCATGCTGCATGTTACATGGCTCATAGAAAGGTATGCAGCAACAGGTTTTGCCGGAACTAAGGGCTTCAAGCATAAACCAGAGCCCAAATTGCCACATAACGTTGCCACTGACGTTAATGATAAACTCATGATGCATTATTGTCGTTGGTGGTCTACAGCTCATCTTTTGGGCCAAAAGAATACGGACTCTAACTAAAGCCAAAAAAGGGCATGATAGTACGCTATGCTGCTTTCTTTTGGCTTTATTTAAGACCTGCATTCTTTCGGTTGAAGAGGAACACTCTAGATCATGATCGTCAGTAATACATTATCACTTGATCATCATTGCTAGCATTAATGATCTCGGGTAATTTGGCTTCTGATTTATGCTTGAAATCCTTCTTTTCATCAACAACTGTTTGCCTACACCTTTCTTTGGCGCATAAAATGTCTGCGATGAGGTTGACTGCATATGTATAATTTGCGCCGCAGTCAATCAAATTTAAAAATGTTGTACCTAAATTTAATTCCAATTTCAACCATTAAAAGGTAAAAAAAAAAAAAATCCAGTTTCAGATTCAGCCATTCTACATCAATAAGTCGGTTGGCATGCACTTAAGTTGGTTGGCATGCTTTAAGTGCTTAAAGTTCAAGAATAAAATATTTCTTTAACCTGTAATTAAATGAAAATTTGAACTTAAAAACATTTTAGCCTGAAAAACAAAACAATATTGCAGACCGTAATGTTAGATTAAAAAAATTAGATTATTGGGATACATCAAAGCATATGCAAGGCTAGGTTAGGTTTTGTTTTCCTTGATTTTGATTATGTTTTATCAAGATAAGATTTGATCAAATAAGTTTGTCACATCGAGTACATTATTATATATATTTTCCCAGGTGATTAAATATATCCGAAAGTAAGCTTCTAATTGTCGATAAATGTGTGGTAGATTGAAAATGGGTACTTACTAAAGTCATAAATCTCATGCTGCACGTTACATGGCTCATAGAAAGGTATGCAGCAACAGGTTTTGCCGAAACTAAGGGCTTCAAGCATAAACCAGAACCCAAATTGCCACATAACGTTGCCACTGACGTTAATGATAAACTCATGATGCATTATTGTCGTTGGTGGTCTACAGCTCATCTTTTTGGTCAAAAGAATACGGACTCTAACTAAAGCCAAAAAAGGGCATGATAGTACGCTATGCTGCTTTCTTTTGGCTTTATTTAAGACCTGCATTCTTTCGGTTGAAGAGGAACACTCTAGATCATGATCGTCAGTAATACATTATCACTTGATCATCATTGCTAGCATTAATGATCTCGGGTAATTTGGCTTCTGATTTATGCTTGAAATCCTTCTTTTCATCAACAACTGTTTGCCTACGCCTTTCTTTGGCGCATAAAATGTCTTCGATGAGGTTGGCTGCATATGTATAATTTGCCGCGCAGTCAATCAAATTTTAAATTGTTGTACCTAAATTTTCTTCCAATTTCAACCATTAAAAGGTAAAAAAAAAAAAAAATCCAGTTTCAGATTCAGCCATTCTACATCAATAAGTCGGTTGGCATGCACTTAAGTTGGTTGGCATGCTTTAAGTGCTTAAAGTTCAAGAATAAAATATTTCTTTAACCTGTAATTAAATGAAAATTTGAACTTAAAAACATTTTAGCCTGAAAAACAAAACAATATTGCAGACCGTAATGTTAGATTAAAAAAATTAGATTATTGGGATACATCAAAGCATATGCAAGGCTAGGTTAGGTTTTGTTTTCCTTGATTTTGATTATGTTTTATCAAGATAAGATTTGATCAAATAAGTTTGTCACATCGAGTACATTATTATATATATTTTCCCAGGTGATTAAATATATCCGAAAGTAAGCTTCTAATTGTCGATAAATGTGTGGTAGATTGAAAATGGGTACTTACTAAAGTCATAAATCTCATGCTGCACGTTACATGGCTCATAGAAAGGTATGCAGCAACAGGTTTTGCCGGAACTAAGGGCTTCAAGCATAAACCAGAACCCAAATTGCCACATAACGTTGCCACTGACGTTAATGATAAACTCATGATGCATTATTGTCGTTGGTGGTCTACAGCTCATCTTTTTGGTCAAAAGAATACGGACTCTAACTAAAGCCAAAAAAGGGCATGATAGTACGCTATGCTGCTTTCTTTTGGCTTTATTTAAGACCTGCATTCTTTCGGTTGAAGAGGAACACTCTAGATCATGATCGTCAGTAATACATTATCACTTGATCATCATTGCTAGCATTAATGATCTCGGGTAATTTGGCTTCTGATTTATGCTTGAAATCCTTCTTTTCATCAACAACTGTTTGCCTACGCCTTTCTTTGGCGCATAAAATGTCTTCGATGAGGTTGGCTGCATATGTATAATTTGCCGCGCAGTCAATCAAAATTTAAATTGTTGTACCTAAATTTTCTTCCAATTTCAACCATTAAAAGGTAAAAAAAAACCCAGTTTCAGATTCAGCCATTCTACATCAATAAGTCGGTTGGCATGCACTTAAGTTGGTTGGCATGCTTTAGGTGCTTAAAGTTCAAGAATAAAATATTTCTTTAACCTGTAATTAAATGAAAATTTGAACTTAAAAACATTTTAGCCTAAAAAACAAAACAATATTGCAGACCGTACTGTTAGGTTAAAAAAATTAGATTATTGGGGTACATAAAAGCATATGTAAGGCTAGGTTGGGTTTTGTTTTCCTTGATTTTCATTATGTTTTATCAAGATAAGATTTGATCAAATAAGTTTGTCACATCGAGTACATTATTGTATATATTTTCCCAGGTGATTAATTATATCCGAAAGTAAGCTTCTAATTGTCGATAAATGTGTGGTAGATTGAAAATGGGTACTTACTAAAGTCATAAATCCTAGAAGAAGCGCAGGGGAGGAATATCTGGACTATGCAGCAAAAGTAACATTTGTTAGTCATTTGTTGTTCTATCTCAGATACATTAATAAAAAATTAATGCAAAATTGCATTGTCTGTTTTTTTTATTGCAGATCATTACAACCTTCAGTGTGGTGGATAACATCAAAGAGCAGCTCTGTTCTCAACATGGAAAAACTTCCAGGTAAACTAGAATCGGCCAGTCTGGTTTTGCTTCTTTGGTCTGATATTGAATGTTTTTCAAAGACCTTGAAAACAATGTGCCAGGTTTTCATGCAGGAAAGAAGATACACATATCAAAGAACTGTTTGAAAATATTGGAAAGTTAAGAGTAAAGTTTGGTTCAATTGAAAGGCCGAATCTTGAAAAGCTAAGGGTAAAGTTTGCTTTAGTCTAAACATTGATAGCTTCTTCTTAGGATTATCATGAATTTATGTCGACCTTGAGTTGGTTATGATGATTTTGAATAGGCTCAATGGTGCAGTGGAACTGATTCAATGGACGTCATTATGTCCAGGATACAACAGAGAGAGGACGCCATGACAAACCCCGGCCCCACGGCGAAGAAGGGAAACATGTTTGTTTTAGAGAGTGAACTGCAAAAAGCGATTAAGTAGGGAGCAAACTGCAGAAAGTGATTAAGGCTTCACAATGAGGCTTAGAATACATGTTTGGTTTCATATGATCTATGAAAATGAGCTTCTTGCTGTTTGAGTTTTTTGTTATTAGGTGTTTATTGTAAACATTTTACATTTTCATGTTTATTGACTGTTTCTTGATTTGGTTCTTCGTACATAGTGTAAATGCTACAAAATATTGTGTTAATTATCTAATACAAAGTGTGTTGCTAAATGTAGTATAACTGCTTATTGCATCATTTTTGTAATCAAGATTCAATGTTAAAACGACACTCTTGCATTTAAAAGATGAACACTTTGAACAGTAATTCATAAATGTTTTTTGTCTTTTCTGTTTTTTTTGTCACACGCGTCCTCTTCGGTAACACGCGTCCTCTTCATTTGGCAGCCACCACACCATTCTCTCCTATAATCCTCTTTACAGACCCCATATTTCACGACTAAAGGCGCCTTTACAACAGACCCCTTCCCCGCAACGCGGGGAATGCACACTAGTGTATATTATGTATGGATAGTTGTACATAGGTGTGAGCTTTTTTAGTTATGTGGAACAGTGGTTATTTTATGCATTTTACATAAACAATTTCATAGTATCAATTTCTTAATTTAGATTGTTTAGTTTGTCTCTTTAATTCAACTAGATCACTTGACATACAAAGGTTTTATTATTGTTTTCTTTTTTAACTTTAATTTTTCTTTATCATATTGTTATGATAATTAATTCTATTTATAATTTGTCGTAATAATTACTTTAAACATATTTTGTTTTTGCTATATCTTTTTTGAACACGTCAAATATATATTTTATTCTTTATCACGAGGAACCAGACCGATATCGTTTGAACATATGTACTGATACGGTATTTCTTTTGAAGATTCTCATGATGTCGCCGTCATTTTGAAGATTTTTATGATGTAACAGTATAAAGTTCGTTGAAGAAGTTGTAATGGCAATAGAGTAATTTTTTTGGTACCGTATGTTACAGCGAATAACGGCATGGAAACAGGTACCGTGACGAGCTGAATTGACACCAAACGAACAACATCGGTACCGTTAATATATTGAGCCGATGTGATACCAACCGAAAACCGCTGCGAAGCGCGTGTAATCCCCTAGTTGTATAATCATTTTATTTCAAACTTTTTGACTTTTTGTTGTCATACACAAATATATAAACCACGAAAATGGTACAAAATAGGAACCCTCCGACTCCATCGCTCATAAATTTAGAGCCAAAAAAAGTTTGCTCTTGGGGTTTGGGTAATCGTAAATATAGAATTGTTGATCGTAGAAAGCAGGGAGATATAGAAACGGATAGATACATACATAAAATATAATCAAAGAAGACAAAGAGATATAGAGGAAAGGAGGGAGAGAGAGGATTTGTTCATCCATAAACTCCCCTCCTCTTCTATATTTCTTCATCTGCATTGCATTGCATTGCAATTTGCATGGCATTGCATTTCATGTAAATGGGTTGTCGTGAATATTAATCATAGCCATGATCAACCATTCTCCTAATCTTTCTCCTCCTAACACCAAGAGGCTTTATCAAGTTTGGAAAGGTCGTAATGTGAGTTCATTTAATCGTTTTCTCCATTTTATTATTAATTTTTTTAACGTCAAACAAAGCCCGGCGACCCAGGTACATGCATAGGCAAAAGGTCACACACGCTCACGATGCCCCGTTACCGATTCTGAGGAAAACTAACCGCCCGAAAGCCCATGGTAGTTAAACCCCTAGATTGCTTATGACATTTTGTCAGGAACGAGAGTACGAGACTCCAACCGCTGACCTCTCTTAGATAAAGTTGCCAATTGTTATCATGCAATTTTGTAATTATGTTCATATTTTGTATTTATAGCTTAAATCACCACTTGTTTTGATGACATATGCTTCCCAACATGTTAAGTCTTTGGTGTGGGATTTTGACTTTTAAAGTCAATATTTAGATGAATGTTATTGGGGATGATTATGATAGAAACAAAAAGGTTGCAAAATGTGGGTATAATAACGGATTATTGTAGTCACTATATTGTGTTCAGCATCATATGTGTGAAAAGTATGGATTATTTGCAACATATTGGTTAATGGAAAAGGTCAATGTTTGACTTTAAAAGAATGGGATAATCATGGAAATGCTTTAATATTTGCTTGCACTATACAGACAGTAATGTGGACATTTGATAAATCTCAAATATTTATCATATTTTTATCACTTTTTTCTGTGTGAGAGTTATGGGTTTTCTATATGTTCTTTAAGAAAGTCAGCATTTGACTTTCATAAAAGTCAAAATAGACATAGATGTATCTTGAGGAATAATTCTTTAAGAATGTCAACATTGACTTTAGCATTCCAATCATTTTGGTGAATGGTATGAACCGCTTAATCGCTAAGTTGTTGATTGTTATGTTTGGTTTTGGTTACAGAAATTTTGTTGTGGCGGTAGATTGATCTTTGGTCCTGACGCCGGCTCAATATTTTTATCCACATTCCTTATTGGAGCACCAGCAATAACCTTTGGCATCAAATATCTACTCAAAATAGAGAAAGATGGAAGCGCCTTCGCGTACGCAGTACTTTCTTTAGAAATCATCCTCACCCTTTTGGTACATTAACCATCATTTCTTATTTTTTCGTTAACCATCATTTCTTATTTTTATGAATAAATCATAAATCAAATCGACTAAGTAAATGAGTCAAAATTATCACATAATCTGTTGCTTTAAATAACATGACCGGCCGTTATATAAGCAGGTTCTAACTTTTCTGTTCATGACGTCCGCAAGAAATCCTGGAATAGTTCGTAGGAACAAACGACAGCCAGAATCCGAGGACTCTTTCATTCTTGGGTCACAATCATCGGATTGGTTAGATGGTTCGTCCATGAGTCTGAGATTACCAAGAGTGAAAGATATGATGGTTAATGGACACTCAATAATAGTAAAATACTGTGAAACTTGCATGCTATACCGCCCTCCACGTGCTTCTCATTGCTCGGTTTGTAATAACTGTGTGCAACGGTTTGATCACCATTGCCCATGGGTCGGACAATGTATCGGAGTTGTAAGTCTCCTGACCATGTTTTTCCATCCATCATCCATGCATATACATAACTACATATTTTGAAATAGCTACATGTTTTTTTTTTTTTTTTTTTTTTTTAAATAAAGGAATCAATTACACACAAAGATGGTTTTGTGGTATGTCTATATTGTAGTTTTGGTCCCAACTATTCGGAAAGCGTCAGTCGTGTTTAAGTATAGCGCGACGACTTCAATCTTATGATGTTCAATTTGTGGTCATGTAGGTCGGTGGCATCCTAGAGGATTTACGTGCTTTATCTGGACCATTAAAAAATGTGTCACTTAGGCTTTAACGAATTAAATAATTTAAACTAAATTTTATGTATGACAATCAAAGTTATAGCAATAAACATAGTAATTAGCAAAATCATAGTATTAGATACGAGTGAAATTATATACCGATCAAAGTTGGGCCCAATTTTAAGTGTTAAATAGGTTTTTTTTTTTTTTTTTTAATTTATAAACACACACACATATACATACATTTTATAGAAAAAAAAAAAAAAAACATGCCCCCTAAAATTACAGACCCTAGCCCGGTGGCCTCCTTGGCCACCATAAGGATCAACCATGACGAAGGTGGCTGGTGGCTCCTGGAATTCTCAACACAAAACAAGGTGGCCAGCAACCCATGCTTCGTTGGGATAAATGGTGATGAATGGAAGACAATCATCGCGTTTTAGCCGTAGGTGTTGGTGGCAATTGGTGCAACTGTGTGGTAATAGGTGCAACGGTGGTGGTGTCTGAGTTTCAGTCATCGACGATAGACCGGATTCACACAGAAAAATATGGGTAAAGTAGGCTTTTCAATCTTTTGGTATTAGTTTTTATTTTGCATTTTATAATGTAGAGGGTAAAATCTTAATTGGACAAGAAACTAAGAGAAAGGTTAATGTCATTTAGTGTCAAGAACACCTAATGTGCTTCCATTGACTGAACATTGAGGACTAAACTCACACTTTACAAAAAGTTGGCACCAAAACCATAATATGGACATACCACTCCTCTTCATGTAGTTAGTTCTAAAAAAAGGTTAAATGACCGTTTTGGTTAAACCGCCGATATTAAGTTTAAAGTGTTTGGTCAGTTTAACGCCACAAAAACCGAACGGTATAAATCTCAAAACACGGAATTTTCTTGGGTTCATATGGCCCGATTAGTTTCAACTATTTACGACAACACCCCTAAATACAACACAAATTGATACATTTGCTTGTAAATGAGTTAAAACTTACACAATTATGTTAGTTGTAACCATGGCTACTGCATTTGCAGCGTAACTATCGATTTTTCATCCTGTTTATTACATCTTCAACCGTCCTGTGTGTATACGTCTTCTTGTTTTCATTGTTCGATATTATTAATCAAAACGGGAGTCTTAGGGATAATTTATCAAAAGACGTGGTTTCGGTTATGCTTGCGACATACTGCTTCATTAGTGTTTGGTTTGTTGGCGGGCTTAGCGTTTTCCATTTTTATCTCATTTCTACAAACCAGGTTACAATATTCTTACACTTGTACAACAACAGTGGCAAGTTGCTAATTTGTCCTAAAAGTTTTATTACGTGTCATGTTTTGCAGACAACGTATGAAAACTTCAAGTATCGATACGAAAAGAAGAAGAATCCGTTCAATGAAGGGTTTATCAAGAACTTTAAGGATGTATTATGTTCTAAATCGCCACCAGCTATTGATTTTCGAGAGTGGGTGGTAGTTGAAGACAATGATGTTTCAATTGTTGGGTCCTTCACACAACGGTTTTTTGCATCTATGCGTGCTTCAATAGGAAAGTTAGATAGGGATTCGAGCATCTTCCAACAAAAGGATGGTACATTGTCAACCAGTAAGACTTTCAACAATACTGATAAAGATTTTACAAAGCAACAACAAATCCAAAAACACGGCCACAAGAACATAGTTCATGATTTCTAGTTAATCGACGAGATTTAGGTTTCTATAACGATAGAAGAATCCTATGAAACAAATGTACCTGAACAAGATTTGAATAGAAAGACGAGTGATGTTGCTTTTATGGATAAAACGTTTACCAACTTTGTTTAGGCACAAGTGGCAATGTTTCTTTTTCTAGATCAATAAATTTCATGTCGTATCTATGATTGTGTGTTTGCAATGCTTGGGGAATTCTACTAGTTATATTATTATGCGGGTAAATGGTAAAATCGTCTATGTAGTTTGGTAAAAAGTGCCACTTACGTACAAACTTTTGATTTTTTGTCATAATCGTATCATGGTTTCACTTTTTTTTTTTGTCTAAACCATCCCTGGCACTAACTCCATCTAATTAGTCTAGTTAAGCGGAAGGCATTTTCGTCCATTCACCTTTTAAAGAAATAAAAATAATATTTTAAAATTTAAGTGGGTCCCACCCACCCCCACCCCTACCACACCCATTTCATCTTCTCCACCTTTTACCACCACCCATCTCCACCCACCGCCTCCTCCTTCGACCTGCACATCTGACCCAACATAGGAATCACAACCACCTCCTTCTTCGACCTGCAGATCTGACCACCACCAACTTCATACGATCACCCGCACATCTGAACCCGTCTTCCTCCCCTGAACCCACCGTCTTCCTCCTCTGAACCCACCGTCTTCCTCCCCTGAACCTCACCTTCTTCTTCTTCCTCTGAACCCACCGTCTTCCTCCCCTAAACTCACTTTCTTCCTCCCCTAAACCCACCGTCTTCCTCCCCTGAACTCACCTTCTTCCTCCCTGAACCCACTGTCTTCCTCCCGAGCGCAGCCAACCGTCTCCCCCTCACTACCCTCACCTCCACCCTCACCGACCGAGAGAGAGAGAGAGAGAGAGAGAGAGAGAGAGAGAGAGAGAGAGAGAGAGAGAGAGAGAGAGTGTTGTGATATGGTGGTGGATGTGTGTGTGTGTTGAAGGTAACGCCGCCGAGCACCACCGCCTGTGGTGGTGAGAGAGAGAGAGAGAGAGAGAGAGAGGCATTCTGAAACAGAACGGTGGAACGAATGTGGTTAGGTGGTTGTGGGTGATCGGTGGTCCGAGGTGGGGGGTGACGAGTTGCAGGTTTCTTTAATTAAGTTGGTGGGTGGGGTGGGACCCACTTATTTTTAAATTTTAATTATATTTCTTTGATTCTTTTAATTTTTAATAATTGGGGAGGGACGATTTCAGCAAATAAAACTTTAAAAGCTGAATGGACGAAAATGCCCTCCAGGCACTAACTGGATGAAGTTAGTGCCAGGGACGATTTAGACTAATAATTGAAACCATGGTACGATTATGACAAAAAAATCAAAAGTTTGTAAGTAAGTGACACTTTTCACCAAACCACATGGACGATTTTAGTAGTTTACCCTATTATGTGTTAAAACGATCATTTTATTTTTCAAATAAAAGTTAACACATTTTTTTTAATTTTAAAACCTACATAAAACCAGACTGTGTGGTGAAGGATGGAGATGGAAATGGAAATAGATGATGACGTGAGACCAACGTGGAGGATGTAAATTAATAGAAGCGACTTTACGATAACAACAAACTTTAACATAACGTCACACCAGTCCGCCATGAAAATGTGGTTTAATTGTTTAACTAAAGGACACAAAATCACTTTGGCATCTTCTTGAAAGGTAAATTCACACTATCCAAATGAAGATATCATGGGCACAACCCGGATTTCATCCGGGTACTCACTACCCGGACACGGGTAGTGTCATGCCCAGTAGTACCCGTTTACGATAGAAGAGAGAATTGTGTAAAAGACAAAGTCCATACTTGAGGGTAGTGTTGCGTCATCCTAATCAAAATAAGCAAGCAAGACAGTGAGTCAGTGAGACACCTTTAGAAA
The DNA here is from genome assembly GCA_028751855.1 of Ambrosia trifida. Taxonomy (NCBI): domain Eukaryota; kingdom Viridiplantae; phylum Streptophyta; class Magnoliopsida; order Asterales; family Asteraceae; genus Ambrosia; species Ambrosia trifida. Next base: position 44,872,293 of record CM054127.1, read on the forward strand.
TAATAATAATGATAATAATAATAATAATAATAATAATAATAATAATCTTCTGCAGAATAAGCAGACACCCTTCCCTGTGAATGCAACTTCACCATTCTTTTACCCATTTTCCTCCTGTCAACATAATCACCACAATTCACTGAACCCACATATGATTCACCAAATGCAAACCATTCTTGGACCAAAAGGGTTTAGAAACAGAGACCATAATCATTATAAAATGGCTGGTATAGTGCAGCTGGTTGTAACAGATACAGTCTTGTCATTCATGTGGGCTTGGGCAAGTGTTGTTATCAGGATAATTGTTCAAGATTTATTAGGGTTCAGCTCTAGCTATGCTGCTGAGTTGTTTAGGTGTTGTCTCTCTGTTGGCAACATGTTCTTGTTTGCTTATCTGGTTGAATTTACCAATGGTGGTGCTTATAATCCAATTGTTGTGTTTACCTCTGCTATTAATGGAGATTTTCTCATGTTTCTCTTCAATCTTGGAAGAATCCCCTTTCAGGTAATTTGTTGCATTTTTTTTTTTAAATTGTTGCTTAATTTGTATATATTTTTTTGCTTTATTTATGAAATATTTGATGATATCTGAAGTGTAGTTATGCAATTAAGGTATAATTGACATTTTTAGCAGGATAGGTTTTGCAATTTAAAAGAGGGTAGCGGCGCAGCTTGTTGCCTGTCTACCTGTCATTCTCATGTGATATGTTATGGTTATATATTAAGTAAAAAAAATGGAGTTAGAAACTAAATTAAAAAAAAAAAGTGACATTGTGTTCTTCAATTTTGAATTAGCTTGGATAACTTGTGAATCAACTTTGTTTTCATATGCTATCTTTGAGGATTATTAATTGGAAATTTGACCATGTTGTTCCATGACACTATTTGCAGGTCGCCATGAACACAACACGTTTAACCCAGATTTTTTTTTTTTTTTTGCATATTAAGACTCAAAATTACAAATTTACAAGTAAAAATACAAATGTGTATAAAACAAGTATGTATAAACGAGAAAACTCGATGTTGATTTTAGCTTTAAACTTCGGCATAAATAACTAATATGTACAAGTTATGACAAAAAAAGCACATCTTTTTAAAGTTAAATAAATAGGTCAATTTGGACCCGACCCATTTAGCTAAACATGTTCGCAGGTTCGGCTTGAAACCCTCCCGAACCTGCTTAAACCAAAACCCGCAAATTTCGTGTTAGGTTCATGTCGTGTTAGAAATTCATTTTCCTAGAATAATAGTCCGTTGCCTAAAAGGTCTCCGAATATGGATTATATATGCAGATTCTGTTAGTGACTTATTGTCTCATGTCTTGTATTTGAAAAACCATCTAATTTGTTCGGTTTCTTTGGTTCTTTTCTTTAGCATGCAATATCAGTTAATTAGATGCCAACATACATACATACATAAAGAAATACATATGCCCTCATTTATGTCTGATTTATCAGGTGTTCGGATCGATCATAGGTGTGAGGCTTATTCTTAAGACATTTCCTGAATTATGGAATGGGCCAGAGCTGGTTATTAACCTCCATCAAGGTGCACTAACAGAATGTTTATTGACATTCATGTATGTATTGATCACACTTGGTCTTTCTAGAAACATGCATGGCAGTTTCTTCATGAAAACTTGGATTAGTAGTGTCTTAAAACTCTCTCTTCATATCCTCGGATCAGATTTAACTGGCGGATGCATGAATCCAGCTGCTGTAAGTATCCCCTTACGCTTTAAATTTACTTCTTTTCTCCGTTTGATTGCATATAGTTAATGATAAACTCAAAATTGAGGCAAGTTGACTTGCACAAAGAAATACTAGAGGCGAAAAATTAGACACTTATAAGTGGAAAGGAGTCAATCTGGGTTGTATGATATTGAGAAACGGGTCAAGCTAGTGAGAAATATAAAGAAAAAAGGTTAGCTAAATAGTAAAAGGATTGATCTATTCCCACCCCGCTGTTTTCTATTTTCACCCCCTTCAAAGCGCTTCGCTATGCCATAGCGAGGCGCTTTGGGTCACATCATGGTACGAGGTTGACTGAAAGTCTGAAAAAAGCAACCCTAAGCGCCTCGCTATGGCCATAGCAAGGTGCTTTGTGGTAGGGGGGATGAACCTAATCAAACTATCATTAACCAAAATGAAAATTCTACCTTTCTAGATTCTATTCTAAAGTAGGGTTTGAGGGTAGAGATAATCCCCAGTCAATCAACTTCAACTCCTCGTGTGACGAAAATGTCCGGTCAGTCTCAAACGAAAATTTGACCAGGTAAGAGCCTTTCTCCTGATCTTCTACTGGCTTCTCCTCACCACCGCCGTCTCCCTGGTGCGTATAGTCTTTTTCTGCAAATGTCTTATCACCACCGTAAGCGTAGTTAGGATAGCCTTGTTGACCAAATGGTGGCTCACCACCGTAACCGTAGTCGGGTTGACGGGGATATTCTTGTGCATACGGGTCCTCCAAGGGGGTATTCAAGTCTAGTTGCATCGTATTGTCACGGTAACGAATGCTAGACTGACCCAACTCGACATTATCTGGTTTAGACTCGTAAAATGAAGTCGTAATATGACATCTTGTATATTGTGGACAAAACTTTTATATCGTGGGTAAGGATGTAAATGTTTAAATGTAAAACGAAAACGAACGATATAATATCGAACAAATCGAATGAATTTATAGGCAAATTCTGATGGGCCATAGCGAGGCGTTTTGAGGGGGGTGGAAATAACTTTTAGGAGGTTTAATTATCACCATCCATAGTAAAAACCAAGCATGTCGTAATTAGCTGATATGTATTCAAGTGCGTGCAGTATACTAAATCGTTTTCTTTTTAAAAATCCAGGTTATTAATTTAATCTAGTTTTTATAACATATTTCATATGTTAACTATTTACATATGAAATATACATATACCAGCAGTAGGTCAAACGGAAATTACCCTTTTGACCCGTTACAGAACCAAGATAACGACTTGATCAGTTTACCATTCTTTGATTACATCATTGCATATTGACACTTACTATATTTTACAAATGTAGGTTGTCGGGTGGGCGTATGCTCTAGGCGTTCATATAACAAAGGAGCATATAATCGTTTACTGGCTTGCCCCCATGGAGGCGTGTCTATTGGCAGTATGGACATTTAGGTTGTTTGTAAGCCGTTCAAAGCCCAAGAAACAGAAGACTTACTGAAGCTGACGGTTTACTTTCCGAACTGTACAACAATATAGCTTTCTTATCTTCCAGTTGTATTCCTTTTAGAGATACTTTTACTTAGTCAAGAATGTATGTTTTAGTATTCTAATGGGATGTATATTTTAGTTAGGCGATTCATTGTACAAAAAGTTTAGATACTTTGACTTTTCATAGTCAAACAAGTTTTTTTAGAGTATTCATACATGATGTATATGTACTTTGATTAGAGGGAATAGATGTGATGCAGAAGGTGCTCCAAATGCAATTATGCATCAAGTAAACAAACCAAGTTTTCAAACTTCTTTCGCGGGTGCAAAGATATAATGACAAGTCTATCAGTGGTGACGCAAGAATGCAAGATTTGGTTTCTTTTCTTGAAGCCGCTATTTGAAAATGTTCGATGAACTAGTATCACTCGAGCGTTGGATACATAAATAACATATGAAGAACGAGTACCATATGTTCATATAAATAAAACAACACACAAAAACAACGCTAGACGTCACGCCCCTGACTCTATTAGTAACTTTAGTGCTAACTTGAAATTTGTAAAAACAATGAAAAAAACATTATTCTTTGGCCAATTCATAGCAGCATCTGAGCCTAAAAAACTTGAAGAAAACTCTATAGCTGTTGCTGGCCTTGATGTTTATTCCATTTTGTACAGAAAACATCATTCACTTGTTTCTTCTGTCATTTAATTCCCTCTCAGCTGAACGACTGTGAGTCAGCGTCTCCTTTACGAATAACAGAAGTTAGAATTTTTTCTTTACGAATTATGTACTCTGCAATATGGCAACATCTACACATGATCAGAAAGCAAAAAATAGAAATTAAAACAAAGGAAAGCAATCTGAGGCACAGATAAAAAAGGAACGGAAACAAGACAAGAACTCGCGTTACCATAAAATAGTGTGTTCATTCACCACCCGAGTTCTGTATATTATGGGAAGTATAGCACACTGTTATTCTTTTTCCTTGACTGCTTTTGTTTTCTGTATAGATTCCATTGCTTCTTCGAACGATTTCTGCAGATGAATATAAAGGATTGTCAATGTCACTCTAAATAAGACTGTCCGTTATGATCAATAAATTAAGTATCTTGAAACATGGTTACAAAGGACAAGAAACATACCCCCGAATTATGCGTCTTCCAGATTTTATCTCTACCTATCTCAACCATCGCTAGACCGCTCAATATAGCCCTGCAGAAAGTTTTTTTCCATCAGATCAGATGAACAAGTTTTCGCATACCAAATTATCACTCCACCATAGTTAAATAATTGGGCCTGTCAATTTCACCTGTTCCCGATTAACCCAACCCGAACAAGCCCATTACCTGAAAACCAATTGTTAGTAGGGCCGGTAGCCCGGTACCCGAATAATCCGATCACCGAACATCCCAAACCCAACGAACCTGATTGCGATACAGATCGTTTATCCTATACAACATCATACACAAAAAACACAAATAACCTGACCCGAACTACCCGAAACCTGAATAATAAAACCAATCAACAGCTCACAATCCAAAAATTTACCGACTTTTCGGCAAAAATAATCAGATTCAGATAGGCAAGCAAAAAATTCAATAAACAATCCAAATTTTAAATCAATAAATCATCTTGATCCTTAAAGACATAATAACAAAAACAAATCATACCCAGCAAAAGCAACATGAAGAAGAAACGCACGACTATTTATATACCCAAGAGCCATCTCCATCTTAGAAACAGATGCCTTCCTATTCCTACTATAATAATAATCATAACCCCTCTTTCTATCATCATGTGTATACCCATATCCATAATTCCCATACCCAGACCCTGACCCGTATCCACCACCGCCCGTATAGGTTTGATTAGACCGAATATTATAATCAGCACGCTTTCGATCATCGACTAAACATTCGTAAGCTTCGGACGCTTGTTTGAATCGAACGGTGGCACTGTCTTTGATGGATCTAGGAGAGGTGGAGTGTTTGTCTGGGTGGAATTTTTTGGCGATGTTTCTGAATGCTTCTTTGATCTCGTCTTTTGTTGCGTTGCGGGTTAGACCCAGAACCTTGTAATAATCCATTGTTGTTGGATTGAGGGGTTGATGTTTGACGTATTATTATTGTTATTACTATGGGTATGTTTGGCACAAGGCTTTTAGGAGCTTTTAGGGGCTTTAAGCTTTAAGCTTTTAAGAAAAAGCTCTTAACCAACAAAAAACCTCGTTTGGATGAGAAGCTGCAAGCTTTTAACTCAAGAGATAAAGCTCTTTTTTGAAACGCTGATAACTGAAGCGTTCAGAAAAAAAAGGAGCTGGAACAAAAGACATTTACTTAAATACCCTTCTTCTAATACGTATACATCTCACGTCTCTTCATCCATAATACTACCCTAAAGGTGAGGTAATCGATTCTAGCAGGAGACGAGGGTAAAAGAGAAGACATCCGCAGGTTTCTTCCTCCCTCGATCTATCTCTGTCTTCTTCTTTCTGATTTCCAGTTTTATTTTATTTTTTTGCGTTTTTTTATGTGATAATATAATTGCAGTGTAACGGTTTCGATTGCGTTTTTTTTTTCTGATGTCGTGGTTATGAACTTGATTTAGTTTGGTTAGTTTAGTGGACTTTAGAGTGCAACTAGTAAAAAATTGCTACTGCAATAGTTTAGATTGTGTGTGATGTAATATAACTGCTTGATGAAGTACTAATGTAGGAAGAGTTATATTTGAATATTAGGAACTAGTAAAAAAATGCTACTGCAATAGTTTTGATGGGGCGTATTCGTGAGGCGACTTGTCATGCGCCTAAGCTGGAGGATGTGTATAGCGATATATTTAGGGTGTTGAAGCCCGGGGCGATGTATGTATCGTATGAGTGGGTTACGACTGAATTGTACAAGGGAGAGGATCCGGAACATGTGGAGGCTATTCATGGGACTGAGAGAGGGGACGCGTTGCCCAGGTTGCGGAGTTATGCGGATATTGCAGAGGTGGCGAAGAAAGTAGGATTTGAGGTGGTGAAAGAGAAGGATTTGGCGAAGCCTCCTACGCGGTCGTGGTGGTCGAAGTTGATAATATATATATATATATATATATATATATATATATATATATATATATAAACCAAACAAGAACATGTCAAAATATGGAGCTCCATTTCAAATACACTAGAATCGTGGTGTGTCTATCTATATACAATGTTTAAATTCCAAATGATAAGTATTAATCATCAAGAATATGTCAAAATGTGGAGGACTGATGTCGTAGCCATTTTATTATGTCAACTCTGCATCTATGAATGGATGCTTTTGTGTGTGTGTGTTTTAGTGTTTTGTGGTGTTGACTATTTTCTTTTAAATGGGATCAGAAATTAGATCAATGGGGTTTTAGTCACAATAAAAATGTAGGACTTAGGACTCACTGAATGATCATGAAGTTAAGCAGATGCCACTGAATCAAGTGGGCCAATTGATTGGTTTGACTATGATTTGGATAACTAGATGCCACTGAGTTTTTTCTCATTATTTTGTGTACCTGAACTAGGGCTGTACACGAGCCGAGTCGAGCCGAGCCAGGCCCAGCTCGAGCTCGAGCTCGAACCTATGCCGAGCCAGCTCGGCTCGGCTCGTTTTTCTGATCGAGCTGAAAAGTCGAGCTCGAGCTCGGCTCGTAAATGTTCAAGCCGAGCTCGAGCTAGCTCGAGCCAGCTCGATATATTTTTTTTTTTTACAAATATTTATTAAATAAAAAACATTAACATTAAATAAAATTACATATAATCATGTATATTTTTTTTATTTTTCTAAATTACACAAGCCTAAGTCGAGCCATATGTCGAGCCATCGAGCCGAGCCACGAGCTGAACACCCTTGGCTCGAGCTCGGCTCGATTACAAAACGAGCCAGCTCGGCTCGGCTCGAAAACAAAACGAGCCTCTTCGAGCCGAGCTTTTTTCGAGCGAGCCTCGAGTCGCGAGCTTTTTGTACACCCATAACCTGAACTGTAGCCCTAATTGACCAGATCGTTTTGCTAGGTCTATTTATTGCTAGATGGATTCTAAAAAAGAGAAAGGGAAAAGAGAAATTTGGTCAAAAGAAATGGTACTAGAATTTTGTCGGTTCTTAAACAAATATATCATGAAGCATGGTCGAACTTCCTCATTCAAATGGCTTTCCCTACAGCCAGAGTTTGAAAAGGTTATAAATCATAAATTCGTTAGTGATAAAGCTATGAAGAATAAGTATGACAGTATGAGAAAAGAGTACAATCTTTGGAAGTCACTTAAGAATGGAGAGACTGGTCTAGGTTGGAATGAAAGTACCAAACAACTTAATTGTTCTGACGAATGGTGGAAAAAAAAAATTCAGGTGACATACTATAACTCATTTAAAATTTAAGTACCATATAATATTATAGTCAAAATGATAACTAACGATCCACCATTATATTGTGTAGGAAAACCCGAAAGTTCAAGCAATTCATACTAATCAACCATCTATACAACTACAAGAAGAGTGGGATCAATTATTTGGAGATGTAGTTGCTAGTGGGGAAAATTGTGTGGCACCGTCTATGGATCCAGCTACATTCAATGCAGTGCATGTTGAGAACCTTGATAATGATGATGATGATGATACTATTTATCAAGTATACAGTGATACACCTAATCTAGAAAACCTAGAAACTCAAGAAGATACTTTCTTACGTGACTTTTTGAACGAAGCACATGAAAAGGATGGATCAACATCAAGCCCAATTGAGGTTGCAAACAATTTTGAGAAACCTACTAAGGTAAACACTAAGCCTAAACCAGTTAAGATGAAACGTAAAGGGAGAGACTCATTAGGAGCTTCAATGCTTAAAGAACATTTAACTCAAAGTAATATGAATCAACAACGTGCTCTAGAAATATTAGAATCAGATTCTTCAAAACTTAGTCAAAGTACTAAGTTTAGTATTGAAGCTGCTATGGGTGTGCTTAACCGGATGGTAGATGCAGGATTAATGAGAGAAGATGAGGAGTTGTGGTTCTTTGCAATGGATTTATTTGAAGATCCCGTGAAAAGAGAAATGTTTATAAATGTGCGACATGATCAGGGTAGGTTAGCGTGGCTACAACGAAAGCAAAGGCTCACCGACTAAAGTTTTCTTTGAGGACATGTTACGAAAACATTATTGTTTCTATTAGTTTGAACTTTATTGATATTGGATTGGTTTATTGTTTTTTAGTTTGACGTTTTAATGACATGACGTTATGGAAGTTATTTATATCTTTTTTATTTTTAATTTTTTTTATTGGAAAATATTATTTACGTCTTTATATGTTAAGCTGATATTGAATTTATTACTAGGGTTATTATGGATTATGAAACAAGCAAGAAGAAGCACAAATTGCATTGTTATAACTTTCTGTTGGATTCAACCTATACTAGTGATTTAGTTGCTGCATACTACTATAAGCATATATACAAGGAACCATGCATGACATCTCCTCAAACGGGGCATACTTGGATCATGGAAGTTTTGAATGGCAATCCTATACGATGTGTAAATGCATTCAGAATGCATCCAAACGTGTTTAGGAAATTATGTAGAGAGCTTGAATCAAACTATGGATTGCATTCGAGTGATAGAATGTCAACTTATGAAAAGGTAGGGATATTTCTGTATACATTGGCATTGGGTTTATCTAACAGGGACGTTGGGGAGCGTTTTCAACGTTCTGGGGAGACTATTAGTAGAGCATTTCATGAAGTTCTAGAGTCAATAGCCGGTAGAGGTAAAGGTTTTCAAGGTCTAGCACGCGACAATATAAGACCAAAAGATCCAACTTTTCAATTTGTACCACCTCAAATCTTGAACGACAAAAGATACATGCCGTATTTCAAGGTATTGGTTTGCTTAATGTCATTCCTACTTGTGTACTTTTGTTACTTAACTAATGTTCACATTGTATTTAGGATTGTATTGGATGTATTGATGGTACACACATAGGGGCCTGCATCACAGAGAGTCAACAACTACCTTATATTGGTAGAAAAGGGGTACCAACTTTTAACGTAATGGCAACATGTGATTTCGATATGTGTTTCACATTTGTATCGATTGGATGGGAGGGATCAGCACATGACACGCGTGTTTTCCTTAACGCGACCCAAAATAGTAAATTCAACTTCCCACAACCACCTGAAGGTAATATTTAGAATTGTTTATACATATATTTGGAATTGTTTCGTGATACTTTTAATAAATTCCAGTGCCATTTGTTTTTCAACTCCTTTATTAGGTAGATATTATTTGGTTGATAAAGGATATCCAGACAGAAAAGGATACCTTGTTCCATATCCCAAGACAAGATACCATCAATCTCAATTTCAAAGAGAGCCCCCGAATAATATGCAAGAAGCTTTCAATCGTTCACATTCATCTTTACGAAGTTATATTGAGAGGTCATTTGGAATTTTGAAGAAACGATTTAAGATACTTGGTAAAATGCCCAGGTATAGCGTGCAAACACAAATTGATGTTATCATGGCTACATTTGCATTGCATAACTATATACGTAATTCTCAAGAAGATATCATGTTTACTACAATGGAGCAACATCCAAACTACATACCACGAGATGAACTGCATGATGTTCGTAACCATGACACAAGCACCAACGGTCTAGTTGAAGGAACAACGAATGAGATGAAACATGTTCGCAACAATATTGCTACTTTGATATGGAATGCACGGCATTAATGATTTAATAGTATTATATTATGTTCTCGGCTATTTGTCAATGAGTATGTTTTATTTAATTGATTACATTTAGTATTATGTTTTTTTAGTTATGCCCATTTTGGTCATTTTATACATTTTATTAAAAGCTCCAGCTACTTTGCCAAACACTTAAATATCTAAAAAGCTACAGCTTCCAGCCATAAGCTTCCAGCCTCCAGCCTCCAGCCTCCAGCTTCCAGCCTCCAGCTAGTTTTGCCAAACATAGTCTATATGTAAGATTGATGAAATTGGTTGGGTGGTCGGGAACAGGATGTCGTGGCTTGGGGATAGCCATGTTGTTTAGGTTGTGTTTTGATTGTTGATTCAATAGTGGGATTGCTCGAGGGTGTTGATATAAGGGTGAGCAAAAGCGAAAAACCGACCCGAACCGAGAGTAACCCGACCCGAGAACTGAGGTGTATAAAAACAAAGAATCAAACTCAAACCCTAGAACTAGGTTCAGTCATCGGTCCAGAACCCGACGGTCCTCTCGGTTCCAAAGAATAAACCCGACCCGACTTTGATCTTCATGAACCAGGGTTGTAATCCATTAATCTGTCGCTGAAATTCGTGAAACAAGGGTTGTAATCCGTAAATCCTTCACATGTTAGTTGGTTTATAGTTTGTTAGTTGGAATTGTTTAGTTTTTATGTGGGTTTCACAATAATGATGATGTGTGTTTCTTGATGCTTGATGTGTGTTATTATGTGGGTTTCAAATAGATTCATTTTGCTCGTCGGGTATAATCTTGTTTCATGTTTCTTAAGCTAATTTTGCCCCAAATTGTTTTGATATGTGATGTTGATGGAATTGGTGTTACAAATAATCAAGTGTTTATGTTGATGGAATTGGTGATGATATTATAGCTTTTTGTAATTTCTATTTGTGTAGATAGCAATCAAAGTGGAGGTGTGTATTGATCGGTTAGAAGAACATGTACTTGGTTAACAATTCTAATTTAGAACTTTAGTAGAATATGTACCCAATGAACAAAAATTGATAAAGCAGTGTTGATCAAAAATAGTTTGAACAGAGAAGCATGATGATATGATGTTTGTCCATTTTAGTTGTTTTAGGTGGTTCAATTTAATTGGAATGCCCGACCCTAGAAAAAGTCAATCATGTCTTACAAAAGGTCAATCCTGTCATGCTTACAGTTACAGATAAGAAAAACAAGCAAAAAATTATCAATTCGTCACCGGGTCGGTTCTTTTTGTTCGGTTTTCCTTGGTCTTAGCTCGAAGACCAACCCGAAACCGAGAATCTAAATAAATGGGAACCGAAGATCGACCCTAAATAGTATTTCGGGCTCGGTTTCGGTTATTTTTCGGTCCGGTTTTCGAGTAATTTCGGGTCAACCTGATTTCTGCTCACCCCTAGTTGATATGTGTAAGACCGACCGTAGTGGTCTAAGATATTAGCGCCCTCCCTCTTTTTTCATTGGCTCAACCCACTCTCAAGAAATCAACGCCCAATTTCAGCGCCGAAAAATGTAACGCCACAGACCAAAAACCATATTTAGCGCCAGGGGGTGTAGGGGCGCGAATGGGGCATTTAACGCCCCTTTCATTTCTCCACTACGGGTGGTCTAAAAACAATAAACTCGGTAAATCATAGCAACGACTCTGCATCAACACTTGTGTAACAACCGGCAAAAATAAGGTAATTCCGTACAATTAATTAATATATGATTAACGTAATTAAATGCAATTATGTGTGATTTAATTAGCAAGGCCTTAGGGAATAGCAATTTCCAAATAGTGCATAGGAATGCATACGTTTAATGGTAAAGCATGATTGGATCATGTGCGAATAAGCTATCCGGTACGGATGTTGGCAATTACCCGGTAATAATTAAATAAACGAAACGAATCCCGGACACCCAGGATATAAAATAAAGGGTATTTTCATAAGATATAATGAGTTTTGGAACTCCAAAACCATAAATGAAAACGTCTTGTACAAATCTCCCGGTAACGAATAAAGTGCGCGTATCGCACCCGATACGCGTATAACTCATAATTTCACCCGGTAAAGGCCTAAATAACCAATCAACGCTTAAAATAGACTATATTTAAGTGTTATTTAAGGTATATTTAATGTCCGGATGACGCGTGATTAAAACCCGAAAAATACCCGAACGACACCCGAACGACGGGGGATTAAACATAACAATTAATGGGTAAATATTTGAAGTTGTAAACCCCACTTATACCCATCATAGGGGCCGGCCTTGTGGCCAAAATATAGTCCATACAACTTGTCTTGATAATAATAATAACCTATGTAAGGCATGTGAACATAAGACAAAGTGTGTAAGATAAAGTGTATAGAAACATGGAGTACAAAAGTAACCACCCTCTTGTCCCCTCCTTGCTATTTTCGGCCAAAGGCCACCCAAGGCCAAGACAACACTCCAAGACATCATGACACAAGTATGCATGCATGGATGAAGGGTCTTGTATATAGGTGTAATGATGCCTTAGAAAGATTAAGCAAGATTTGCAAGCAAAACACCTATATCTATATCCATATCCACGGCCACATTCATACACACACATAATCTTCATTTCAAAATCTCCAAGTACACTCATAATCTTCCATAAGATATCTCAAATCTCTAGCATCATTACATGAGTTGATTATATAATAACACATGTTAGTCCTTTGAAGATAACAAAGCAAAAACAATCCTCCTTCCTTCTTCTTAGAGCCGTGGGGTTGCATACACCCATACACATTGTTCTTTCAAGTTTTTACTTCTCCAAAATACTCAAAATCATCCATCATCCAAACCCCTTTTGTGTGTTTCAAGAGCTTGGAGCTAAACCACTAGGAAGAACACACTAAACCCCTCTCAAATCCAAGGTTTTTGTCTTCCCTAGCCTTGTGCTAGTAGTAAGCTTCTTAATCTTGTTTTTGATTGTTATTTTTCATGTATGTGTTCCTAGTAGCAAGTTGTACATGAAGGGTTTAAAAATGGTTTTGAACATAATCTTTAACAAGTTTTCATGTGTAAAATGGAAGGTTAAAGATATAGAAATAAACCATGGATTTGATGATGATGATATATTAGTCTTGAAAATATATGGAGTTTACATATAAGACTAAGTAGGATGATGTTTTGGTGAATATTTTGAGATGAACTTGAATATGTTAAAACTAACTTTAATTCATCTTGTTATGATCATTTAAGTTATAATATGTGGTAAAACATGTTAGGAGTTCATAAATGAATAAGATGGAAAATTAAAGTTAACTCACTTAGATGGATGAAATTTTGATAAAATGGACAAATACATAAAACACACATATAATTAGTCTTTCATATGGAATATAAGACTAACATAAGTGTTTTGATACAAAAATAACTTACCAATAAAAAGTTGAATCTTCAAAGTTAACTATTTTGAGTGAAAAATGCCAACTTTGAAAGTTAGAATAGAAAAATGCAACTTTTGTAAGTTAAGGGACTAAAGTTGTAACTTTGAAAGTTAAGGGACTAAAATGAACATTTTAGAAACTATTAGTCCAAAAATACAAGTATGGAAAGTTTGGTGTCAAAAATGTAAGTATTAAAGTCTAAGGATGATTTTTGTAAATACTAGTAGAAATACTTGGGTATTTTGTATAAAAGTGTATTTTTGAAAGTTATAAAAATATAAAGGGTTTTAACATAAGGATTTTTATAAAATAGAGATTTTATAAAATATTAAACAAACTTGGGAAACTTATACAAAAATGAATACTTTTATATAAATGGGAATATAAAAGTGTTGGAAACATTTTTGTAGTTAAGTTGACAAGTTGGGGTAAAAATACATAAGTATTTTAACCATCCAAGTAACATGTGAAAATAGGAAGAAATATGGTTAAATATTTCTATAAAATACATGTTGGGAAAAACTTGGAAAAATTAACTAATCAAGTTAAGATAACGAACAAAAACGCGTTAACGAACCATAACCGGACAAAACATGAGAAAAATGCCATTGCGGCAAGATGAGAAAAATATATATTTTAAGAGGTAAAATATATATATACTTGGGTGAAAATAAATAAACACTTTCCTAAGTGTTGGAGGATAAATTCATGGGAGAAACACTTGACGTAAACAAATAAGACGTTAAAACAAACGTATATACTTAACAAGAAAAATTACACATTTACGTATATTTGTACGCTCGCCTCGGCAAAACTCTAGTGTATCTACTTAATGGGAAAGTAGATGTGCGGGAAGGAAAGCCGCGACGAGAAGACAAGGACATATATATGTGTATGTCGTATCAACGAAATCCTAGTATATTTATTTGAATGGGAAAATAAATATACGGTGTGGTGAGTTGAATCGGACGTTAAGAATATACGATCGAACGACAAAATCTTAGCATATTTGTTTAAATGGGAAAACAAGTGTGTGGCAAAGTGAGTCGGGTCGAGGATTGAATTATATATTATATCGAGCGATGCGATCTTAAGTATAATTATTTAAATGGGAAAATAATTATATGTTAAGTGAAGTCGAGTCGATGATAATAAGATACAAGTTATGGAAATATTAACAAGAGTAATATATAACTTGTAACACAAAGGGTAATGTAACGCCAACAACACCTAGGATACACGCATAATTAAACGGGATTTGGAACCACTTGTGGTCGGGAGTTGGGTGTACAACTTGCCAAGGCACATACACTATAGGAATAGTGACTTATACGTTTAGGACGTTTATAGGTGCAAGACCACCCTTTGCTATTCACCTCATTGAGCCAGACACAGCATCAGGTGAGTTTCACGGCCCCATTTTAAACTATTTTTACGTTTTCCGGGGGAAAGATATGTTAGGGATAGTGTTTGACGGATTTAATACTTGAGGTGTGACCGCCACTCGGGGTTGAGTCCTCGCCTCTATAATCATTTGTTCAGGGAATTGAAACCGGAGGAATATTCGAATAGTACTATTGGTGCCTGACAAGGCCCACCCCAAATCGATAGCGTCGATTATGCATTAGGTTATGCCTGGGGTGCAAATATTCTGAACTTAAGTCGTGGGAAACCGAGTAACGACTTGGAGCGGGGCACAATTATTATATGTCTTGGTTTGATTATAGTCTCAAGTAGATTTATAGGAATTTGCAACTCCTATATATTGTCATAACATGGTATTCCCAAGTATTCAAGTTTTAGAAACTGAAAACCTGTGAACTCACCAATATATTTATATTGACGAAACTTTTTAAACATATCTTTCAGGTAATTAGAAGATGAAAGATCAAGCAGGCAGGGTCGGGAAATCTCCAATGCAAACGTCGAGCTTTTGTGGGGTTTCACCTTTATTTCCCAAGGCATTTGGGATATATTTGAGAAACCTCTAAGTTTATTTCAAAAACAATTATCTTTTGTGTAATGTTTGAAACTAATTCGACGTCATAATAAATGACCCATTTTCTTAAATTACTTGTGTTTAGCCATAACCTTGACTTTATGCTTTTGAACCGTCGCGCCACGTGTTTCCGCCTTTGTCGTGGTGTGACAGAACGTGGTATCAGAGCCAAGGTTATAGCGAACTAGAGTATTTTCTTTAAAAACTAGACTATAACCGGATTTGGTTCTAAAGATAAAGTTTTCAAAAGAAAAGGTACATGGTTTTAAATAAAAGTAATTTTCAAGAAGCATTGGGCATGAGGAGATTCCGACCAAGCCAGCCATGAGTATTGTTATGCTTTAACGTAAAATTAGAAGTTAGGAAGGTTACTATAGAGTACGCCATAACTGTCTAATTTAAATAAATCATATATATATGTACGGTTCTTTTGCCAGGATGTCGGACGCGGGAAGTATAGCACCTAGTGTTGACAGCAGTATCCAGATTATACCCGCACCTCCACCGGAGCCAGTCGAGTTGGTTGTACTCGATGCAGAGGGAGACGACGTAGAGATGGACGTCGCAGGAGGGTCAGACGACGACTCAGACGAGACAGATCCTAGCGAGGATCCTGACTGGACACCGGCCGTGGTCGACGCACCACAGCCCGTCGTACCGGCCGCACCTTTGGCCGTACGCCCCGTTCGTGCCATCAGGGACTTCCCTGACGGCTGTGCCGGTCCTTCGCGACCAGTTCCCGCCCAGTCAGACGCAGCAGAGTCTCCTTTCCGGGCTCACGCCGAGCACGAGCCGGCACCGGTACCCCATATTCACGTACCTGCTGGTATGAGACTCCTACCCATTCCCCGTGGAAGAAACGGATGGATATCCGACGACTCAGACGACGAGTCGGTAGGTTCAGTAGGGCACATGCTGGTGCCCGAGATTCAGGCTGCCCAGGAGGAGCCAGTGGCTCCCATGCTAGAGGACGCCCCAGCGGACCCCGTAGCCCCACCAGCACCCGAGCCCCTACCCCAGGAGGAGCCAGCACCACCAGCACTTATTCACGAGGGTAGTCCCGCCCGTAGCTCTGAGCTACATAGGGCAGGCTTGGAGGCCTTCGCCACTGCGAGCCCTCCCACACCCCCTGTAGTGGTGTCCACTCCAGAGTGGGCCACTGTTTCTGAGCCACTGATAGCCCCACTAGCTGAGCCCATGCCACCACCCACCATTACCATGACTACACCCATCCCCGCCATACCCAGCATGACACCTGCACCATACCCTCTAGGTGCAGGGGACCCTTATCTGATGTCACACCACTTTTCCATCAGACCACCCAGTTTCTTACTGCCCCACATACCAGTACCATTCCCCTTCGGGCCATTCCCATCCTCACACCCAGACATACCCGGACCATCCCAGCCACCCAGGACGACACCCTTGTCTGGACCAGCATGGTCCACTGCCATCACACTAGAGCGGGATTTTCAGACTCTCGCTGATACGGTGCAGCGCACCGTAACACAGGTGGAGCATCAGACACGTCTGATGTGGACGAGGATGATAGATGCGCGGGATGCTTTGGCGCATTACGCGGAGGAGTTGCTGAGCCTGGACGCTCAGTGCGGTATCACAGGGGATGCGCACTTTGCGCATCGACATTTCTTGTACGAGCGTATCATGAAGATCAGTATGACGATCAGTACGCACGCGCCGCAGTACCAGTACCCCCCGCCACCGCCACAGTAGGATATATTGGGGATGCACTGAAGACGCACCAGATTATGTATATACTAGCAGCACTATGGTAGTACAGCACGGGTTATGACAACTCGTCTGCATTTTGCCCAGCCGTACGGGTATTACGGCGTATGATATGATGTTTTATTATTTCAAAAGCAATGTGTTGTATGAGAAGTGTATTCTCCATTTTGTATTATGAACAAGCATTGTAATGACATTATTGAAATTAATGAAAAATCTTATTATTATGGTGAAATATGTTGTTGTCTATGATTATTATTGCTTACTCCATGTGTTGTGGTTTGTATATTTGTGTGGTGATGTTGTGTTGATTCCTATTTATATTTATGTATGATGTGTTGGTATGTTGTGTGATGATATGGTGTTGATTATTGTGTTCATGCTTTGGTTTGTTATTTATGCTTTGTATTGTATAAATGTTGCCAAATTAACCTTTGATAATTATTATTGAAGAAAATGGCACCTGCCACCCGAAGCAACAGTGGTGCAGACGGACTGCCCACAACACCAGCTGAGCTCGAAACTATGATTTCTGAACGAATAGCTCGTGCCATCGCTGAACACGAAGCCGCACGCTCTGAACACTCCCATGACAGGACAGGGAGTGAGCGACGTGAGACCTCCCCCAGTGGTAAGAGGTTTATAAATAAATGAAAAAGCAATGGGAGAATATTTCACAAACTCCCATCCCATAATAACATACTATGTTACTATTACAGGGACAGCCTCGGGAGAGCGCGGCTGCACTTTTAAGGCTTTCTTGGACTGTAAGCCACTAAACTTCAGCGGAACTGAGGGATCCATAGGCCTGGTCAAATGGTTCGAAAAGACCGAGGCAGTTATCCGCATCAGCGGGTGTACCCCTCGACAGTCTGTCATGTACGCCACTAATCTGTTCTTGGATCAAGCGCTAACTTGGTGGAACGGCCAAGTACAGTCCTTAGGAGATGATGTTGCATACTCTCTATCATGGGCGGCACTGAAAGAACTAATGACTGCCGAATACCGCCCGGCAAGTGAAGTTCAGAAGTTGGAAACTGAATTCTGGAACCTCACCATGATAGGAGCAGACGTCACTGGGTATACGTCAAGATTTCATGATCTCGCACGACTGGTACCTCGCCTGGTTACACCAGAGAAGAACAAAGTGGAGCGATACCTATTCGGGCTAGCACCACAGATTCGCAGCATGGTCACCTCTTCCAAACCCACGACCATGCGCGAGGCAATTGATCTGGCACTGAGTCTGACTGAGGATGCTATCCGCATGGGTACCTTAATCCGCCAAGTTTCTGGGTTGAAAATTTCTGAAGCAAGTAGCGTTGAGGCAAAGAAACAGGGAGCAAGTTCAGCAGTTGCAGCCAATGATCAGGGTAACGGGCAAAGGTTTGGGAAAAGAAAGAGAGATGAAGGGAAAAGGGATCGAGCATCAGGAAGCTCGAACAAGAAAGGAAAGGGTTATGCCGCCACAGGACGTGGTAACAATAACAGCAACAAACAGGGAAACCAAGGGAGAAACAATGGGTTGACTTGCGGGAAGTGTCACCGCAACGGGCACAAGACTGAAGAGTGCCGATCTGGAGCACCAAAGAACGGAGGGGCTAGACCCTGTTTTGCATGTGGGTCGTTGGACCATTGGAAGAAAGATTGCCCCAAAGTCAACAATCAGGCCCGTGGCCGGGCATTTGTTATTGGAGCCGGTGACGCACGGCAAGACCCCAATGTGGTCACTGGTACGTTTCCTCTAAATGGTCATTATGCCTCTGTATTATTTGATACCGGTGCTGACTTTAGCTTCATATCCATTGAGTTTAAGAGACTACTTGGTTTAAAAACTAGCAAACTAGATACACCCTACTCTATAGAACTGGCTAATGGTAAAACTATTGAAACGAGAGAGGTAGCAAAAGATTGTAAGTTAGAACTCTGTGGGCACGAGTTTGGGATTGATCTATTACCGGTCGTATTGGGAAGTTTTGACATCGTTGTTGGCATGGATTGGTTGTCCGCGCACCGTGCCATTGTGGTTTGCAACGATAAGGTTATTCAGGTTCCCCTCGCAAGCGGTGAAACTCTCTCAATTCAAGGGGAAAGACACGGGACGCCACTAAGGATTATTTCGAGCATGAAGGCTCGTAAGTGTCTGAGAAAAGGGCTTGTCGCATTCTTGGCACACGTAGTGGACAAGAAGGCCGACGAGCGAAAGTTGGAAGACATTCCAGTCGCCAGAGATTTTCCGGATGTATTTCCAGAAGATTTGCCGGGGTTGCCACCACCTCGACAAGTCGAGTTCCGCATCGACCTCGTTCCCGGAGCAGCTCCTGTGGCACGATCGCCATACCGCCTAGCTCCATCAGAGATGCAGGAACTGTCCAGCCAGCTACAAGAATTATTGGACAAAGGTTTTATAAGACCGAGTTTCTCACCGTGGGGAGCTCCCGTCTTGTTTGTGAAGAAGAAGGACGGCACATTTCGCATGTGCATCGACTATCGAGAGCTGAACAAGCTAACCATCAAGAATCGCTATCCTCTCCCCAGGATCGACGATTTATTTGATCAGCTCCAAGGTTCCAGCTATTACTCCAAGATCGATTTGAGGTCAGGCTATCACCAGTTGCGTATACAAGAAGAAGATGTACCAAAAACGGCCTTCAGAACCCGGTATGGACACTATGAATTTTTGGTAATGCCGTTCGGCTTGACCAACGCACCAGCGGTTTTCATGGACCTAATGAACCGCGTGTGTAAGCCATACCTGGACAAATTCGTCATCGTCTTCATTGACGATATCTTGATCTATTCACGTACGAAGGAAGACCACGAGAATCACCTTCGGTTAATTCTTGAAGTATTACGCAAAGAGAAGCTCTATGCTAAATTCTCGAAATGTGACTTTTGGATTCGGGAAGTTCACTTTTTAGGTCACGTGGTAAACGAGAAGGGCATACACGTTGATCCAGCCAAGATCGAGGCAATTAAAAATTGGGAAGCACCTCGAACTCCTACCGAAGTACGACAATTTCTAGGCCTCGCGGGTTATTACAGGAGGTTCATCGAGAACTTTTCAAAGATAGCGCAAGCTTTAACCATGTTAACCCAAAAAGACAAGAAATTTGAGTGGACGGAAAAGCAAGAGGCAGCATTCCAGTTACTAAAAGACAAGTTATGTGGCGCTCCGATACTGTCACTTCCTGACGGTACGGAAGATTTTGTGGTTTACTGCGATGCCTCGCATCAAGGTTTGGGTTGTGTATTGATGCAGCGAGAAAAGGTAATAGCTTATGCTTCCAGGCAACTGAAAATCCATGAGAAGAACTACACTACACACGATTTGGAATTGGGTGCAGTGGTATTCGCTCTCAAGATATGGAGGCACTATTTGTACGGAACCAAGTGCACGATTTTCACTGATCACAAGAGTTTACAGCACATCTTCGATCAGAAGGATTTGAATATGCGACAACGGCGATGGGTTGAATTATTAAACGATTACGATTGTGAGATAAAGTACCATCCCGGTAAGGCGAACGTCGTAGCCGACGCCTTGAGTCGCAAGGAACGGGTTAAGCCATTGCGTGTTCGAGCTTTGGGATTGACTATCCACACGAATATGACTGAACGAATTCGTGAAGCTCAAGTTAACGCCCTCAAACCCGAGAATGTCAAAGGTGAAAGGTTACGAAAGATGGTTGATTCACTGGAACCAAAAGCGGACCAGACACTGTATTTCATGAATAGAATTTGGGTTCCAGTATATGGTGGATTGCGTGAGCTAGTATTGGCCGAAGCTCACAGTTCTAGATATTCGGTTCACCCGGGTGCAGACAAGATGTTCCACGATTTGAAGGAACTTTACTGGTGGCCGAATTTCAAAAGGGATATAGCAGCCTTTGTTGCGCGATGTTTGACTTGCGCAAAGGTCAAGGCTGAGCACCAGAGACCTTCCGGCTTGCTCCAGCAGCCGGAAATACCGGAATGGAAATGGGAACGAATCACCATGGATTTCATTACCAAGTTACCTAAGACAACAAGCGGCCATGACACGATCTGGGTAATCGTTGATCGACTGACAAAATCTGCACACTTCCTCCCAATTCGCGAAACGGACAAGTTGGAGAAACTGACCCGTTTGTACATTAAGGAAGTGGTATCTAAACACGGTGTACCTGTATCCATCATCTCCGATCGGGATAGTCGCTTTACTTCCAGGTTTTGGGAAAGTTTAAATGAAGCCCTCGGTACTCGCCTCGACATGAGCACCGCATATCACCCCCAAACGGATGGTCAAAGTGAACGAACCATCCAGACATTGGAGGACATGTTACGGGCATGCGCGATAGATTTCGGAGGTAATTGGGATACGCACTTGCCATTGGTAGAATTTTCTTATAACAACAGTTATCATACGAGCATTCAAGCCGCACCGTTTGAAGCTCTATATGGACGCAAGTGCCGATCGCCATTATGTTGGGCGGAAGTTGGGGAAAAGCAACTCACCGGGCCCGAAATTGTTCAAGAGACCACGGATAAGGTCTTTTTGATAAAGGAACGCCTCAAAGCGGCCCGGGACCGCCAGAAAAGCTATGCTGATATGAGGCGAAAGCCTTTAGAGTTTCAAGTCGGAGACAGGGTCCTATTGAAGGTGTCACCTTGGAAAGGTGTCGCGCGCTTTGGGAAGCGCGGGAAGCTGAACCCGCGATATATTGGACCATTCAAAGTCTTGTCAAGGGTAGGCACAGTGGCATACAAGCTCGAGTTGCCTCAAGAGCTGAGTGGAATACACGACACGTTTCATGTGTCGAACTTGAAAAAGTGCCTATCCGACGAAACTCTCATTATTCCTGCTGACGAGATCCAGATTGACGACAAGTTACATTTTGTGGAAGAACCAATCGAGGTAACTGATTGGAAGGTCCAAAAATTAAGGCGCAGCAAGATCAGGTTGGTCAAAGTGCGCTGGAATGCCAAGCGTGGACCGGAGTTCACGTGGGAAAGGCTGGACCGGATGAAGCAAAAATACCCCGCCCTATTCGAGAAGACACCTGTACCGGAGAACTCGAAGTGAATTCCGGGACGGAATTCTCTTAACGGGGGGAGAATGTAACAACCGGCAAAAATAAGGTAATTCCGTACAATTAATTAATATATGATTAACGTAATTAAATGCAATTATGTGTGATTTAATTAGCAAGGCCTTAGGGAATAGCAATTTCCAAATAGTGCATAGGAATGCATACGTTTAATGGTAAAGCATGATTGGATCATGTGCGAATAAGCTATCCGGTACGGATGTTGGCAATTACCCGGTAATAATTAAATAAACGAAACGAATCCCGGACACCCAGGATATAAAATAAAGGGTATTTTCATAAGATATAATGAGTTTTGGAACTCCAAAACCATAAATGAAAACGTCTTGTACAAATCTCCCGGTAACGAATAAAGTGCGCGTATCGCACCCGATACGCGTATAACTCATAATTTCACCCGGTAAAGGCCTAAATAACCAATCAACGCTTAAAATAGACTATATTTAAGTGTTATTTAAGGTATATTTAATGTCCGGATGACGCGTGATTAAAACCCGAAAAATACCCGAACGACACCCGAACGACGGGGGATTAAACATAACAATTAATGGGTAAATATTTGAAGTTGTAAACCCCACTTATACCCATCATAGGGGCCGGCCTTGTGGCCAAAATATAGTCCATACAACTTGTCTTGATAATAATAATAACCTATGTAAGGCATGTGAACATAAGACAAAGTGTGTAAGATAAAGTGTATAGAAACATGGAGTACAAAAGTAACCACCCTCTTGTCCCCTCCTTGCTATTTTCGGCCAAAGGCCACCCAAGGCCAAGACAACACTCCAAGACATCATGACACAAGTATGCATGCATGGATGAAGGGTCTTGTATATAGGTGTAATGATGCCTTAGAAAGATTAAGCAAGATTTGCAAGCAAAACACCTATATCTATATCCATATCCACGGCCACATTCATACACACACATAATCTTCATTTCAAAATCTCCAAGTACACTCATAATCTTCCATAAGATATCTCAAATCTCTAGCATCATTACATGAGTTGATTATATTAATAACACATGTTAGTCCTTTGAAGATAACAAAGCAAAAACAATCCTCCTTCCTTCTTCTTAGAGCCGTGGGGTTGCATACACCCATACACATTGTTCTTTCAAGTTTTTACTTCTCCAAAATACTCAAAATCATCCATCATCCAAACCCCTTTTGTGTGTTTCAAGAGCTTGGAGCTAAACCACTAGGAAGAACACACTAAACCCCTCTCAAATCCAAGGTTTTTGTCTTCCCTAGCCTTGTGCTAGTAGTAAGCTTCTTAATCTTGTTTTTGATTGTTATTTTTCATGTATGTGTTCCTAGTAGCAAGTTGTACATGAAGGGTTTAAAAATGGTTTTGAACATAATCTTTAACAAGTTTTCATGTGTAAAATGGAAGGTTAAAGATATAGAAATAAACCATGGATTTGATGATGATGATATATTAGTCTTGAAAATATATGGAGTTTACATATAAGACTAAGTAGGATGATGTTTTGGTGAATATTTTGAGATGAACTTGAATATGTTAAAACTAACTTTAATTCATCTTGTTATGATCATTTAAGTTATAATATGTGGTAAAACATGTTAGGAGTTCATAAATGAATAAGATGGAAAATTAAAGTTAACTCACTTAGATGGATGAAATTTTGATAAAATGGAC
The DNA here is from genome assembly GCA_028751855.1 of Ambrosia trifida. Taxonomy (NCBI): domain Eukaryota; kingdom Viridiplantae; phylum Streptophyta; class Magnoliopsida; order Asterales; family Asteraceae; genus Ambrosia; species Ambrosia trifida. The sequence continues at coordinate 44,896,140 of CM054127.1, forward strand.
AAATACATAAAACACACATATAATTAGTCTTTCATATGGAATATAAGACTAACATAAGTGTTTTGATACAAAAATAACTTACCAATAAAAAGTTGAATCTTCAAAGTTAACTATTTTGAGTGAAAAATGCCAACTTTGAAAGTTAGAATAGAAAAATGCAACTTTTGTAAGTTAAGGGACTAAAGTTGTAACTTTGAAAGTTAAGGGACTAAAATGAACATTTTAGAAACTATTAGTCCAAAAATACAAGTATGGAAAGTTTGGTGTCAAAAATGTAAGTATTAAAGTCTAAGGATGATTTTTGTAAATACTAGTAGAAATACTTGGGTATTTTGTATAAAAGTGTATTTTTGAAAGTTATAAAAATATAAAGGGTTTTAACATAAGGATTTTTATAAAATAGAGATTTTATAAAATATTAAACAAACTTGGGAAACTTATACAAAAATGAATACTTTTATATAAATGGGAATATAAAAGTGTTGGAAACATTTTTGTAGTTAAGTTGACAAGTTGGGGTAAAAATACATAAGTATTTTAACCATCCAAGTAACATGTGAAAATAGGAAGAAATATGGTTAAATATTTCTATAAAATACATGTTGGGAAAAACTTGGAAAAATTAACTAATCAAGTTAAGATAACGAACAAAAACGCGTTAACGAACCATAACCGGACAAAACATGAGAAAAATGCCATTGCGGCAAGATGAGAAAAATATATATTTTAAGAGGTAAAATATATATATACTTGGGTGAAAATAAATAAACACTTTCCTAAGTGTTGGAGGATAAATTCATGGGAGAAACACTTGACGTAAACAAATAAGACGTTAAAACAAACGTATATACTTAACAAGAAAAATTACACATTTACGTATATTTGTACGCTCGCCTCGGCAAAACTCTAGTGTATCTACTTAATGGGAAAGTAGATGTGCGGGAAGGAAAGCCGCGACGAGAAGACAAGGACATATATATGTGTATGTCGTATCAACGAAATCCTAGTATATTTATTTGAATGGGAAAATAAATATACGGTGTGGTGAGTTGAATCGGACGTTAAGAATATACGATCGAACGACAAAATCTTAGCATATTTGTTTAAATGGGAAAACAAGTGTGTGGCAAAGTGAGTCGGGTCGAGGATTGAATTATATATTATATCGAGCGATGCGATCTTAAGTATAATTATTTAAATGGGAAAATAATTATATGTTAAGTGAAGTCGAGTCGATGATAATAAGATACAAGTTATGGAAATATTAACAAGAGTAATATATAACTTGTAACACAAAGGGTAATGTAACGCCAACAACACCTAGGATACACGCATAATTAAACGGGATTTGGAACCACTTGTGGTCGGGAGTTGGGTGTACAACTTGCCAAGGCACATACACTATAGGAATAGTGACTTATACGTTTAGGACGTTTATAGGTGCAAGACCACCCTTTGCTATTCACCTCATTGAGCCAGACACAGCATCAGGTGAGTTTCACGGCCCCATTTTAAACTATTTTTACGTTTTCCGGGGGAAAGATATGTTAGGGATAGTGTTTGACGGATTTAATACTTGAGGTGTGACCGCCACTCGGGGTTGAGTCCTCGCCTCTATAATCATTTGTTCAGGGAATTGAAACCGGAGGAATATTCGAATAGTACTATTGGTGCCTGACAAGGCCCACCCCAAATCGATAGCGTCGATTATGCATTAGGTTATGCCTGGGGTGCAAATATTCTGAACTTAAGTCGTGGGAAACCGAGTAACGACTTGGAGCGGGGCACAATTATTATATGTCTTGGTTTGATTATAGTCTCAAGTAGATTTATAGGAATTTGCAACTCCTATATATTGTCATAACATGGTATTCCCAAGTATTCAAGTTTTAGAAACTGAAAACCTGTGAACTCACCAATATATTTATATTGACGAAACTTTTTAAACATATCTTTCAGGTAATTAGAAGATGAAAGATCAAGCAGGCAGGGTCGGGAAATCTCCAATGCAAACGTCGAGCTTTTGTGGGGTTTCACCTTTATTTCCCAAGGCATTTGGGATATATTTGAGAAACCTCTAAGTTTATTTCAAAAACAATTATCTTTTGTGTAATGTTTGAAACTAATTCGACGTCATAATAAATGACCCATTTTCTTAAATTACTTGTGTTTAGCCATAACCTTGACTTTATGCTTTTGAACCGTCGCGCCACGTGTTTCCGCCTTTGTCGTGGTGTGACAACTTGTAACCTAAGACACAAAAGAAATACTATGTTTTCAATGAATTTTACACCGTCATGTCGAGAAAATTATAAAAACATATACAATACAACTACCGATGTTATACATATGATATCAGTTCGGTTCGTCAAGTAAGAAAAAGTTAACGATATTTGACTTGTTTGAATTAAACTTTTATCGAATCATAATGACGACTCTTTATACAAAGAAAAAAGTAAACTGCAGGGTAAATTTGATGGCATGTATGTTTTGTGTTTTGATAACTTGTATGTCGTATGGTGCAGCCTGCATCTCTAAAATCTTAGAAGAAAAAAGGTGCGACGAAGGCTATACAGTGTGATCATGGGAGTGAAGGGGGCATAGAGCGACATATGACGACAACGTCAGCAGATGATGATGATTTCCTCTCCAAGCTCTAAAAAACCACGGGTTGGTGAGGTGTGGAGGAGGTCACATCCCCTCCCATGCCCCATCCCGTAAAAGTGTTTGGCTAATTGTTTGAAAATGACTTTTTGGGTTTGAATAAAGAGAAAATGATGTGGAAAAGAAGATAAGTTATAAGTTAGGACTGTATGACTTTTTGAAAAATGAGATAAGTAATAAGTTTATCCAAACATGCTCTGTATAGTCCAATGCTCTGTTCCTGAGTTTACTTGAGTAGGGAAAAGAAATGAAAAGAAACGAAGGAAAGAAAAAGAAATGATACATGTCCTTTCCTTCCGTTTCCTTCTAAATCGGAAGGTAAACTAAACTAAAAGATTTTGCTTATTTTCCTTCCATTTTCTTTCTTTTCTTTTCTTAAATATAACTCAGGAACACAATATGTTGTTTTGTTTTTCTTTCTTTTTCTTCCTTAAATGAAACTCGAGAACATAATCAAATTTTTCTTTACTTTACTTTCATTTCATTTCTTTTCTCTCGTTAAGCTAACTCGGGAACACAACGTAAGATGGTGGGACCGTCGCAAACCAAGTACTAGTGTGTGGCATGCGGCAAGATGGTGTGGCAAGGAGTTTCAAACCTTTGCTTGAGATGCCAAAATCTAACCAATCACAATTTTTTTAACCATTTATATTTTAGATTTAATTTAAAAATTAGTTGTGGATTAGTCACCCTAATCCCTTACCTACCTACCTACCACACCACCAACCTCCTCTGATAGGTTAGGTTCCATTTCCATACTTTTTAAGCCATATTTTATTATTAACAGATCTGCATCCTTTTTCTTCCTCATTTTGTTTTTTTCTTCTTCCGATAAGTTCAAGGTAAACCTTTTTTTTATTTTTTTTTTGTATCGTTTCAACTTTTATATATTGTTGTTAAGTGAATTATGTTGAATTAGCTGTTAATCTATAATCATGCTTTCGATCAAAACTTATAATCGTTTCAAAACTTGATTCAGTGAATAATTATATCAGTGAATAGTTATTATATCAGTTCAGACGTGAAATTGTTTCTAAAATTGCTGTCAAAATATAATCATTCAACATCATATGCACTTATTCGGTTTATTATACAATACAATTAGACTATAAGCAACTTCATCTCATAATTCCTAGTTATGTTAGTCCGAATGCCCGTGGTTACTTATTTTTGCTAAGTTTAGCGCTCGCTATAGCGAATAGCGTTAGCTGACAGCTATAAGGTGTTTAGCGCATACATAGCGATGAAACAGTGATCAGATACATTTTTTCTTTTATTTTTTTTTTAATAAATACAAGTATATTCTGATAAAATAATCGTATTTTAGGTGTTTTTGTTACAGGATTGACATAAGAAGCGTATATTCTTCCGTATTTTTTTTTTTTTTCGAATGAGTATTTTATAAAAATTTCTCATTCAATCCAGGACAACGAAAATTACATCAAGATAACGGGTAGGCGGGCAACAAGCTGCGCCGCCACCCCTTTCCATATTTATCTGAACTTTTACAAAATAGACATAAAATATTTTTAAAATTTTTCTTCTAGTATATCGCTATCTACTAAATAGCACCTGCTATTTCATCGCTATCGCTACATAGCGTGTCGGTAGCTTGTAGCTATTTACCGCTATTCGCTATCAACAACTATGAGTTTCGGCTTATAGCTACAGTAGATCCTTTTATTCATTGTTGTCATGTGATGGCAATTATTATTTAATTTTTCTGTCTCCAGTTAGTTTAGATACTGTTCTGGACAAAAATTAGCATATAGAAAACGCTTTTCTTATCATACCAATATGATTATGTTTTTTGGCAAGTAGCTTCCAGACGCAATATATAAGAAAAACAATCTAATTCTTTACTTCTGCAGCAATGGACTTTTTGGAAGCGAAGGAGATCCAGGTCGGCCTTGCTGTTGCCGTTCTTGCTGTGGTTGCCACTGCCGCCTACTTTTATTCCTCGAAGAAAACCAAAGGTTTGTCGTAAGACGCCTTCAACAAGTTTTTCCTCAATCAAACTTTTTTATTATTCCATTTTAAATAACGTAGCTCATGAGACTTTTGTATTCTGAATCTTAGTTTCTGTTGATTTTTTTTTTAATTTCGTGAATCTGAATGAAAAAATGCTGTCTTGTCAGTTGGGAGCATAGATCCTGAAAATTTTAAGGAATTCAAGCTTGTGAAGCGCACGCAACTTAGCCATAATGTGGCCAAGTTCAGATTTGCACTTCCTGCACCGACTTCAGTGTTGGGCCTTCCTATTGGACAGCACATAAGTTGCAGGTATATTTTGTTTTGCTTTGCTTTTTCTTAACCGATAAATCTATATCAATCCTCTGCACACTTTCACGGTTTCACCTCAAATATATTACATGTAAATTTTATACTTCATACTTGATTTGAATTCTAAGACCGTAGGGAAATCATTCATTATCATACTAAGTAAATCCCACCAATAGCAAAGCTAAGAAAGGGTCTGAGGAGGGTAAGATGTAGACAACCTTACCTCAATCCCGTAGGAATAGAGAGGCTGCTTCTGGTGAGACCCCCGGCTCGATAGTAGTTTTGCTGTTTTGCATCAAGTATTGGGGACATAAGGCACATAACACTCAGAAATCGGGACAAGCCCGACTAGTGCATGTAGGGAAATAGATGATCAAAATAAACTTCATGAATCACTACAAGTGGCCTCAAAAGTCAAGTTATAATTTTTTGTGTTCTTTAGTGGAGAGTGTATTTAGGTTTTGCTATCTGCTTTCTACATGTACACCACTGAAAACATTAATGTGTGTTTTGTGTTTATCATTTACATTGCTTTCTACTTCAGGGGTAAAGACAGCCAAGGGGAAGAGGTTATTAAGCCATACACCCCAACCACCTTGGACACTGATGTGGGATATTTTGAGTTGGTTATTAAGGTACACATCAAATTTTAAATTTACTTGATTTATTCATGCTCAATTTGCTAGCATAAACGTATAACTTTGATGCTGTACATATATATACATAGATGTACCCACAAGGCCGGATGTCCCACCACTTCAGAGAGATGCGTGAAGGTGACTATTTGCCTGTAAGGGGACCTAAGGTACATTCACTTCTCAATAGTTATAATTTCTTTAATCTTCTAGACTGTGAGAGATTGTTAGCAGTAATGAATTCTTTACACTTTGGGTAACCGGTACGATGTCCTTTACAAGTTATCTAGAAGCAGTTTGTAATCGTACTGAGCTACTGATTAAAATCTGTTATGGATAATTATAGTGAAATGCCCTTAGTTGTTTACTAGTTAATTGATATGAGCTCAGTGCTGTTCTTAAAACAAAGTTTAACTAAAAGTTGTACGATTCCAGGGGCGTTTCAAGTATCAACCGGGTCAGGTGAGAGCTTTTGGAATGCTTGCTGGGGGATCTGGAATCACTCCAATGTTTCAGGTATTTATTTATTTGTCAATCTTATGATGTAGAAACAAGCTGGTTGTATGCTTGGTTTAAAAAACGTGAGGCGCTCCGAGGCGTTTTGGTTCGAAACGCCAAGGCGCGAGGCGAGAGCTTCACGTATGTGAGGCGCCCAAGGTAAAAAAGAGTAAAAAATATTTTCACAAGCCAATACTAAATATTCTACTTGTTAATCAATCCTAAACACAATAACATAATTATAAAACACACTTAAAAACTTCATTAAACATACATTGAAGCCGAAGCACACTTAAAAATCTTTAACAAAACCCCTGATTTTGACTTTTGGACCAAATAAACCTAATTTGGACGACTGAGGTGGCGCCTCAGGCCAAAAAAAGCGCTTTTCCTAGTGTGCTTTTTTAAACCAAGGTTGTATGTGAGGTAGCGTCACATTATTTATTTACCTTATGAATTTTGTCTAGGTTGCGAGAGCTATACTAGAAAACCCAAAAGACATGACCCAAGTGCATCTCATCTATGCTAATGTCACATACGATGACATCCTTCTTAAGGTAAATACTGTATATTATATATAAATATAAATGTTTATTAATGTTATTGACTTGTTTAATTATTTTCAGGAAGAAATCGATGGACTTGCAACTAATTACCCTGACAGGTTCCATGTGTACTACGTATTGAATCAGGTATTCAAATAAAACTGATAATTGTTTGCTATTTTATGTTGTTTTGTTTTCATTGGCTGTCTAAATAGTGTATGTATATACAGTTATACACTTGTACATATATCTCTGTGCTACAATTTATTGTTTATACTTTTGCAGCCACCTGAGGAATGGACAGGTGGTGTTGGCTTTGTATCGAAAGAAATGATCCAAACCCATTGTCCTGCACCTGCATCCGATATTAAGGTATGGTTTAAACACGCATTCAACTTGTAGAAGTATTTTATAGGAAAGTTAAAAGAGGGTGTCTGGGAATGCATATTAAAATCAAACGCCGCTTTGATATATATGAATAATATTATCAAACATTCAGATTTTAAGATGCGGGCCGCCACCAATGAACAAGGCTATGGCTGGTCATCTAGACGCTTTGGGATATTCAGCCGAGATGCAATTTCAGTTCTAAATATATCAAGATAACAGTTGACGCCACATGTTGTGCATCGCCGACATTTGGCTAGGATTATGCTGATAAATGTTGGTGGACAAGTTACAAACTCGTTTGTTAGACGACTTTAACCATATGGTTGTGTTTCCAAACAGTTTTGTTTGACAGATTTTGTAATACATTGCTGCAAAATAATAGCATCAAAAGTTTGATCACTTCATTATAGAATATGGTTTCAATTAGGGGTGCAAACGAGCCGAGCCAAGCTCGAGTCTTGCATTATCGAGCTAGGCTCGTTAAAATTTTCAGAAGCTCGAGCTCGATTCAAGCCTTGTATTTTGGGCTCGAGCTCGGCTCGATAGTATATTTAAAAACTCGAGCTCGGCTCGAAAGTTCGATCAAAATGTATGTGGCAAGAGTTTAAATGAGCCCAAGCTCGGCTCAAGCTCGTTTTGGACCATTAAGGAGCTTGTTTTGGGCTATATAGTATTAATTGACATAAATAAGCAAAGTTCGATAAGGCTCGACGAGCCCAACCGAGCTTTACATTCGAGGCTCGAGCTCGAGCTCGATTACCAAATGAGCTTTATTACAGGCTCGAGCTCGATAAGACTCGGCTCGTTCGAGCTTTTTACCGAGCCGATCTCGAGCAGCTCGCGAGTCGCTCGGCTCGTTTGCACCCCTAGTTTCAATATTACCAAAGATGATAAAGTGTGGTCACTGCCACCGGCCATTTGCAAGGGTTTTTTTTTTTTTTTTTAACCATTGTAGGCACTTTAAACCCAAAAGCAAAACAAGTGATAGTTACTAACATATTAATGGGGAAAACAAACGGGTTAAAAATGTATGATTGTAGCTTTTTTTTTCCGGCTCGGTTATACGACTATTGGGCCTCTACTAACGTATTAGGCTATAACTAATATCGATTTGGATTTAAACAAACTATATTGATGGGTTATGCCGTTATGGAGCTAAGGGTCTCTCTAGAAGCAGCCTTTCGGTCCTCAGGAATATGGATAAGGTTGTCTACATCTCACATTTCTTAGACCCTACTTATAGCTTTGTTATGGGTTGGATTTAAACACTTTCCAATAGAGATTCAACTTAAAAAAAAAAAAAAAAAAAAAAAAAAAAAAAAAAAAAAAAAAAAAAAAAAAAAAAAAACTCTTTGTTTGGATTCAAAGTTTTGCAGAAGTATAAAGAAAAATAAGGATCTAGGAGAGGAATGTTTGTTAATTTTGATAGGTTAATATTGTATCTATAGGTGCGTCAATTAATTGGTATCAATTGGTTAAAGAAAATATAACTCGTTATCTTTTCTAGCAATTTTTTTTTTAAATATTTATTAATCACCTTTGCATAAAGTGTCATGTGAATTTCCTTGAAGGTGGTCCATTTCAATTTACTAAAAAACATATTATTACACACCATGTGTAGTAGGAGGTGAAAATTTTCACCTTGTATAAAATATTTTTTGACACTTGGCTTGTGGGGGTCACTAGGGGGGTGAAAGGGGCTTAAGGGTGTAGTGGTGAGATAAAAATTTTCATGGGGCATAAACCATTTAATATTAAATATTTAATTTTTTTGATTGACCCAAAATAATAAAAAAAAAGGAAGATGCAATGTGATTGGCCAACCCAAAAATGAAAACGCCGTGAAATATTTCACCCCCTCCGCCCAAAATAACGCCCCTAATAACCTCTAGGGGGCGGTGTTCAAATAACCTCGGGGTTATTTGCCCCAATAACGCCTAAATCTCCTTTCCATTACGTATGGTCTTATAGTAACGATAATTTTGTAATTACATTTAATAAATTATTCATACATAAATAAATAATAAGTCAACTAAGGTAGCGTTTAGTATGCAGAAATGGAAGATGAAATGGAATGAAATGGACTGTTACGAGGTAATGAAAAAATATGTGTTTGGTTGGTTAATGGAATGAAATCACCCATTTCACAAGGCATTTCATTCTCTCAAAACAATTTCATTCACCCCCTATGTTTTTTTTTTTTCATTCTATCCCCTTTTTTCACCACCCATTAACAACACCAAAACTCATCACCCACCGCCACAACCCATCATCATCGTCACCATCCGGCACCACCCACCACCGACACCACCCACCACCACCATCATCACCACCACCGCCACCAACCACCACTAGCTACTACCTTCACCCACCCACCACCATTGTCACAACCCACCACCACGGCCGCCACCCACTACCTTCACCCACCCACCACCATTGCCATCCACCACTACCTACCACCTACCATCGCCACAGACACCCCTTCACCGTCACCACCCACCCCCATCACCCACCCCCATCACCCACCCCCATCACCCACCCACCACTAGCGCCATCCACCACTAGCACCCACCTCCTATCGCCGCCATCAGGTTACCACCAACCACCGTCGCTGCCAACCACGACCGTCACCACTCACGATCACCGCCACTAACCACCATTGTTACCCATCCACCATCGCCACCATCCACCGCCACCGCCGCCGCCACCTGCCACCACCACTGCCACCCTTCACCGCAGTTGTCACCCACCAATAGCACCCGCCAACACCACATTTCACCACCCACCAACACTGCCACTTGCCACCACCGCCACTCACCATCAAATTTATTCCTCGTCTTTTTCTGTCTACGGTCTACCGAAAAAACATAAAGTAATACTTTGTTTTATCTCCACAAGGCAGCCAACCAAGAAATAAAAGGGTAATGATCATTGATCCATTTCATTACCTTTGCATTTTCATTCATTCCATTACCCCATACCAAACATACACTAAAACTTTTTTTTTTTCAACAGCTTTAAACTATATATAGCAAATATGTTTTGTCCCATTATCCCACATATCTTATCCTTTTGACTACAATAAAAAACTTACAACTAAACTATTTAGTAAGTACATTTTGTCCCCTTAAGCCGGAGTCACACACTCGGCAACGAAGTGGTCGGCACCATTTGAATTTGCATATTACAATGTAATAAAAATACATATACCCATGACCTCTTGGTCTAGTGGTATGGTGTCCCCCCTGACAAATGTGAGGTTATGGGTTCAAATCCTTGCAAATAGTAAAATTAGGTGAAAATAAGGTGGTATAAAATTTGCCGTTAAAAAAAAAATAAAAATACATACGGCGGTACTTTTGCTTTTTAACGAACGACACCATTGTTTTTTAACGTTTTAAATAATAAACAAATTTACGATTTAAAAGTTAATCCTAGTTAGTTACTTTTTAAATAGTAAACTTAATCATTACAAGGCCCATATTTTGAATTTGTATCATCATAAATCAAAGCATGAGTAAATGTTAGTTATTCTTTAATCTTTAATTTTGAAATTAGACATAACCTCTTTTGAAAAAGTTTGAAATTAGACATGAATACATGCATGGAGCAACTATAAAATGTATTTACTATATTATAATGCCTATGAGAAGGATATATTAAGAGGAGAACATTCAATTGGAAAACTCATAGTTAGGGAGAGAACTCGAAAACTCATACTTACATTAAAAAAAATCATAACTCAAAATTTAAATAAAAAACTAGAAAATTGTTTAGGTGCTTCTCTTTCACACGTCATCACCGTTCAAAAAAATAATAAAAAAAATAATAAGTTTTCTATTTAACAATACTCAAAAGTTAGAATCCTTTTTAGTTTAATGCAGGTACAACTTAAAAGGGAGGTAAATTAGTATTTCAAATAGTAATCTTATTTTAATCCTCTCATTTTAATTTTCCCTCATTTTAGTTTTCCTCATCTTTATTAAAACACTAATTACAATTTAACCACTAAAGTCTTATTAGTTTCATCATGTATCAAATGGAATAAGTAAAAAAAAAACATTTATGAGTTAATGTGTTATACACGTATCCAGGGATCCAACAATCCAGTGACCGCGACTTACTGAATATTCAGGTAGTAATATTAAAAATATTAACACTAGTATTAATATTAATAATAATATTATTATTATATAGTTTTGGATTGAGAAGCCCATAGTGTGGTCGCCCTAATGGCACACAGAGCATGTAACCGATGGATATAAAGCCAGCAAAAGGCTGCAACATCCTTCTACTCCATTCTACTTCATTTCACTTTGCATTGCAGCCTTTAAAAGTGCAACATCCTTCTAGTCCATTCTGCTTCTTGTAATCAATCACGTATGCATTTATGATTCTTAATCTGTAAGGGTCATTGTAATGACACACTCACCTGTACGCCGCGTATAGGGCTATATGCTGCTTATAGTTTGGTGCACAAACTCCCACACATCATTATTGTCCATCAGTCGCGTTTTGTCAGACCTATACGCCGCGTATAGGCCCAACATTTGTCGTTGTCAGACCCCTATACGTCGTGTATGGCCCTATACGCGGCGTATAGCGGAGGAGGGTGTGTAGATACAAGTTGGGGGTGTGCCAATATAAGGACCCATCTGTAATCGTTGTATATTTGAATCATCTATTTGCATTATTGATGTAAAAAACCAAATGTTTAATTATGCATGTTTGCTAAAAGTTTTTGGATTGAATTGGTATGCCAGTTACGTATACATAGGTGTGATTCAGTACAAATGAATTTGACCTACTAAACGTACTAATAAGTAGAGTAATTAATAATTACTCTGGTTATTTGTACGCTTAGTATGTTAAATTTATTCGTATTTGATCCTAACACTACATATACTGATGTAACGTAACAATTTTGAAGGATTTTCAAACTATTTTAGTTCTATAAATGTTTTGCTAAAAGTTGCTTTAATACAGTCAACAAAACATATTAGATTTGTAATTTTGAACAATACTACTACTTGTCACTTGATATGAGAAATATCTTTTGCATAGGTATAGTTTCATGGATGCCATGGGGCTCTTCGGGAGTAATCTGCCAATGTGTCCTGCGGATCAACATTGTTCGCAGTGGGCTAGAAGTTACATGAAGTATTGTCTTTGCACCAGAAGGGATTGGATTTCGCTGATATTGGGAATAGTTAGTGTTATCAGTTGGGGTGTTGCCGAGGTACCTCAGATCATCACGAATTATACAGAAAAAATCTTCTGAAGGCCTTGCTATAGGCTTCCTTTTGACATGGATACTCGGGTACTATTTATATAATCTGCTATTTTGATGATTTTATAACCTATCACGCTGTTACATTTTTCCTTGGATTGACTGTCACCGTAACATTTAAAGGTGGTGTTTGGCACAATGTATTGGGATGCAAATTTATTTTGATCATAAAGTTCACTTAAAAGTATTTAAATTTTCTCAAGTTTACGTTTTTAGGTTTTGCAAAGAACTAAGTACTAACCCTGCTTTGTTCTGCTCTCTTTTATTTGACAGAGATCTTCTGAACGTGTTTGGTTGTTTGCTAGAACCAGCCACGGTGAGTTTTTTTATCCCTCTTTTAAACTATGCTAAAACTTTCTCGCCTTAATATTTATGTGTTAACTAATGTAACTTAATCCATCTTATCCTGTTATTCTGCAGCTTCCAACACAGTATTATACTGCAGTGGTAAGCAGTTTTTAACCTCCAAAATATCATTTACTTTTGGTAAATTTGATAAATTACACCAAAAGGTGGCACTATTCATTGGATTTTGGTCGGCATGTAGCTGTACCTGCTAACTACCTTAGCTCTTGCCGCTCAAGCAACTTACTATGGCTACTTTTCTCATTGGACATCTAAGAAACAACTTCATAAGGTAAGAAGAGGCCTTCTTATAGGTTAATTTACAGTTGTACTCTAAATTTGTGCTATAGAAGTCACTTCAAAATTATTTAGATCGAGTCGTTAGACAAGGAAACAAAATGCAGCCATGATAGTAAACAACGGATGAATGGTGACAACCTTAAAGAAGCAACGGTTCCTATGCTATCAAATTTTACTCCAAGTGTGCAAATTCCATCTCCTGATGACAATTCTTCCCTTAAAAGATTATACTACAGGTATTGACATTTTTATTCAAGAATGCTATTAAGTCGAATGCTTGTTCTGTGGAAAATTATGCTTAATATACATGCATCTTACTTATTTATCTTTAATGGCGCAGTTCTGCTAGATCTCTATCTAGAAGTCACACTCCTACTGTGAGTTTCTTTCACTCACAAAGAACAAACGCCAATAAATATAATCAGGATACTGTTCAAGAACCTTTGCTTGACGGGCATGTGTCGAGGCAATCACCACCTGCTTCAGAAACCAAGACTATGTTATGTGTGGTGAGTCATATAGGAGGTAAACAAATAACTCTTAAAAACGTTAATCGTTACTGAAGCAATGATGATATGTTCTTCTATGATTTAGGTTTTTACTGTGACACTATTTCTCTGCACATACAACCTCAAACTTGTAAGAAACAGTTCCCTCAATTTAGATTCAGTAAAATCACATAACGGAATTGTCATGCAAATAGGAAGAAGGCTTTTACAGGTAACGAACCAATTTTTTGTCCTAATTATCTTATTTGGTCCTTCAAATTAGCATATGCAATTGTTTAATATGGTATTTTGTTTAAAAAAAAAAACCTTAATTTTTTTAAGTGACATTTTGTTATTGTTTGATCGTATCCGTCAATTGCAGGTAAGTGGTAGTTTACTCGAAGGTAACAAAGGCACAAAGAGTATAGGGATTGGAACCTACCTTGGTTGGGGAATGGTAGCTATTTACATGGGTGGGCGTCTTCCACAAATTTTGTTATATGTATATTATACACAATCAGGTTAAATGATTTTATTGTACAGAGGGCATTGATGCACCACTTTTGTAACATTGATGCATATTGGTGCCTTTTTAATAGATGTTCGATCAGTGTTATATAAATGATCCACGTGTGCGTTTTGTGCCTTGAAAATAGTTAGTGTCATATTTCCGTCATCTTGTCAGAAAAAAATGTTCAGTTTTTTATGTACACCTGGGTTTGTCATGAAAATTTTGGGCAATATGGTATGTATGATGATTGACGTATAATATTATCGATCAATCATGTTCATCTTTGGATTTTGATATTTGCAGATCAGAAGGGGAAATGTCCAGGAAAGCATACCCTAAAGTAATCCTTTGTCAACTAATAAGATGCATATAACATGTTTGCATACTGTTACAATGTGCAGGGTCTAAATCCACTAATGTTCATTTTTGCTCTTATTGGAAACTCTACTTATGTAGCAAGGTAAGTGCTCTTCGGCCTTCGCATTTGTTTGCTTATAGTGATAAAATTAAAGTAGTAGACTTCCTTTATCTGTTTCTCATGCGTATGAAACTGTGCAAACTGCAATATCTGAGTTGGCTTTTAGTTTAAGAAATTTGTTTGATTATTGAGTTAAAAATACCTAAAGCGATCTTTAACTTACCAATCTTTAGACTCAAATCGATACCAACCACTTGTTTGTATCTGTGATGATAATAAGCACATCGGACCGACACATAAATTGTGTCTCTAATATTATTATTTTTTAGGGGGGGGGGGGGGGGGGGGGTTCAAATTGGAGTTTACGTACTTTCCTCACGAAAACAAATATAACAAGTTCAAACGGGCGGAAGTGATCTTTTTAGCCCAATTTCCAAACACAGCAGTTAACGCCGTGAGTCGTGATCATTTACCTTTTTCCCAACAACATAAAGTTTAAATTAAATATTATAATCTAAAATAAATATACAGAAAAGAAAAGAAAAGCGTTTGACCCAATGGGTCAGACCTGCCCAAATCGACCAATGACACATCTGACTTGTGAATTACCCAACTCGGCCTGAAGCCATTTTGATCAGTTACCTGGCTTGCCTTTGTTCAACATTCAATAACAAGGATATATGTGACATCTGGAACTGATAGCATACCTAAATAACGAAAGGCTGCAACTTTCATTACTTGTCCGAAAAGGAGAAAAATGTTACAATATTGTATTAAAGGACTTGTTACACACTTGATCAGCAGTCAAAACATTTCTACTGAACTATGTTATTACTCTTTACGATTTCTGTTTTTTATAGCATACTTGTGAGCAGCATGGAGTGGTCAAAAGTACAACCAAATCTTCCATGGGTGGTGGAAGCAAGTGGGTGCGTAATGCTTGATACTTTCGTATCCTTGAAACTTACGGATCGATATTCTAACAATGCATTTCAACAGTGGTGATCACATTATATAACATAAACTTGTTTAACCTTGACATCATATTAGATTCTAATCCAGTTTATCTATTTCCGTAAATGTCTTGCCACCAAACACACAGATTTGGATCCATGATTGGTAGTACACAAGGTAGATACTTGCGCTTGCTCGCCTAGCTGTATTCATGTCCATTAACATCAAACATGCATGTGAAAACTGGTTGGAATTATGATTTCTATTTGGGATTTGATAAAACAGAAGTGTTTGTTTTAATCGCTTGGCTTCTTTAATATGTAGCTAATATTGTTTACTCATCACTGTATCTCAGCATTACTTTGCAACTATCACTATTAGTACATGTGTATGTTTGTTTGCTGGAGTTCTCTTGGCTGCATTTTCTGTTATCAGAATTGTTATAATATACTATTATGTTATACTATTATGCTGTAAAAAACGGTTTAGGAACCGTGGGTAGCCTCTATCCCCTGTGATAGAGCTAGCGTCCCCAGTCACACCATCCTCATATCCTACCAATAGCTCTATTATGAGTGGGATTACAGGGTACATTTGTTTGTTGGTTTATTTGGGATTTGACAAAAATTTCAGTTATATTGTATGTTTGTTGGTCTATTTGGATCTGGATTATGGAGTCAGTTAGTCAAAGCTCTTTTTGTTGAAATATGACAATTTTGACCTTTAAGAAAGTCAAAGTCAAAGCCAGTTCAGATTAATCAAACTAACCCTTTGCAAGTATACAAACATGCATGGGAAAATGAAAATCATAATTTTGACGTAGTTTGCATCCCTAATTTATTTCTCGATTGGTATCAGTTATTTTCTCACAACAAACAACAACAAAAAAATCAACTATATTCTTATCATAGATAAAAAAACACAGTGGTATATTCAAAATTTATAAGATGTTATATTATATTACTTCTATAACGAAAATGGTAAACACGTCATTTAAAAAAAGATAAAAAATTTAATCGAAAAATAAGCACGCAACAACGGCACATATTCTTAAAAACTATAAGTGAAAAACAAAACATGATAAAAAATAATTAAAATAGTAAAACAAAAAAACGCTATTTTCAACCGACATAGGGTTTTAATGGTTTATATAATTTCCTTGTACGGTATCAGATCAAAACATTAATGTTTCAAGCTATTAAGGGGGTGTTTGGGATTGATTATTCAAAACAGATTATGCGTTTTGGAAAAGCATGGGTGGAGCTGCTTATAGATTATTGCGTTTTGGTAGCCTAAAAAACTGATTATATGCGTTTTCAAAACGCAATCCCAAACACTAAAAACTGATTATCTGTGTTTTCAAAACGCAATAATCTAAAAATCAGATTCAATACGCAATCCCAAACACCCTCTAAATCGAGTTCGATCCTACCCCACCCTTGAACTTTTAACTTTAAAAGACATGTTTCATAACATGAAGGGTAGAAATAGTCTAGTTCCATAACAATAGGGACCAAATACAAACTTTCAAGCTTTGAGTTGACTGTAAATGTAATCATAGCATACTGTAACGGATTATATTTGAATGTGTGGATGTGTACCAATAATAATATTTAACAATAATATTTGAAGCCCTAAATCTTGTCGTATATTGATTGTTAGGAAATCGAGCTAAGATTGGGGGGAAGAAAGATAGAGCTGATTATTATTAGCTATTTGAAAACCCAAACCCTAGATTCAATCATCCCCTGTATATTGTTTGATTGAAAATTTGAATCGAATAATAAGGATGAGCAGCAGGAGGGAGGAGGAACGAAATGAAAAGATTATAAGAGGTTTGATGAAGCTTCCTCCTAATCGAAGATGCATCAACTGTAACAGCTTGGTATGTATGTAGTATACTATGTGTTTCTTTATATTATTATTAACTGTATACTACTGAAGGAAAGATTAATGAGTTAGTATTGTTAGTAATGAATATTTAGGTAATTAGATATTATTGAAATTAGGTGTAAATAAGTATTTTAAATAATAAAGCAATAATATTGAAAATGATAAGAGATAACTATAATTCATAAATTAAAAAAAATGTATTTATAGATTATTGTTTTTTTAATTAACTTTTTGTATAAATTAAGAATTAGAATAAGAAGGGTGAAATAAGAGAAGTGGGAAAAAGAATGACGCAACGAGTTACTAATTTAGGTATAGATATGTATGTATATGTAGAATGATGGTATATATATATATATATATACACACACACATGTAGGCGAACGTTTTAGGTGAACAAATGTTAAATGATATAATGTATTATGTATAAAGATATAGGCGATGGTTTGTATAGTCTAGCATCTTGCTAGCATTGGTGTGTATTTTTTGGGCGATAAATAAAGTAATTTGCCGTTAAAAAAAAGAAAGAATTTATATTTCTATTTGTGTATAAAAGGTATATACACTT
This sequence comes from Ambrosia trifida, assembly GCA_028751855.1. Lineage (NCBI taxonomy): Eukaryota > Viridiplantae > Streptophyta > Magnoliopsida > Asterales > Asteraceae > Ambrosia > Ambrosia trifida. The sequence goes on from CM054127.1 coordinate 44,913,922, forward strand.
GATGGCTGTTTTATGTGCTTAAGTTGGTATTACCTCACAGAAGTTAAGAATTTATATTACTATTTGTGTATAAAAGTGCTTTTTTAAAAGCTTTGCAAGAACTAAATCAATTTGTCATAATCGGATATTCTCTTAATTGGGGCTTATTCATAATTCAATACAGAACCTATTTAAAATAAATAGGGAAGTTCAAGAACTATATAAGCACTTCTGCATGGAAGATAAAGCGGGAGACAGAAAGAGAGGCCTTTGTGCGGTTACTTAAGCGCCTTATGTGTCGTCATACTTAAAGCAATATGTACAAGTGTTTATGCGATTCTCACGTTCTCACAGCTCTCTACTTAAGATTAGTTATGTGTTTAATGACGTTTTATCACCATAACTGAATGAGTACGACTTGTTGGTTATAAGAAATTTATTTTTCTCTTGTCATTAGAGTAGTTGTATTCTTGTCACAGACATGGAATTATGGTGGAAGGCCTGAAGCACAAATTGTTTATGTATTCCATTTCATAATAATTATCTATAACTTTCACTCCATTATCTATGCAAATCATACTTGCTTGTGGTCATGGAATGTTCTTAGGGATAGGAATTGTTAATGTTTATTTCAGTTAAGAATTATATTCCTTGACCCTATTTTGATTTCAAAAAATTGATTTCCAGGGACCTCAATACGTGTGCACGAATTTTTGGACGTTCGTTTGCATGACGTGTAGTGGGATACAGTGAGTTTTTCTTTAGTCATTGTTTACCATCAAATTTAATCTGTATCAATGTGGGACTCTATTCAAACTTCAGAAATTCAATGTTTCTCTTTAGTCATTGTTTAACATCAAATTTAATCTGTATCAATGCTTTTCACAGCCGCGAGTTTACTCACCGTGTTAAATCCGTGTCAATGTCTAAGTTTACTTCACAAGAAGTTGAAGCCCTTCAAGAAGGCGGTAATCAGGTACAACTATCACATAACTTTCTTTTCTTTGGGTGGAAATTAGTTTATTTTTTCATAGGATATTTACTTGTCCAGCGTGCAAGGGAAACATTTCTTAGAGATTGGGACCCACGAGAACAGAGACTTCCAGATAACAGGTGATGCACTTATATAACTTTTACATTTATTGTTGAAGTAGAAGAATGTTAAATAAATTTTCTTATGCATGCTCTCTATTACAGCAATGTTGACAAAGTTCGAAATTTCATAAAGAGCGTCTACGTGGACAAGAAATTTTTTGCTTCAAAGGCGTCCGGAAAACCTCCCTTGGTAGCATGCATGTCTAGTAATATATATCATTTTGAAAAGAGATAATGTATACATACACCACCCTAACATCGAAACAACTTTAGAGGCCACCCAAGTATCAATTTGGTTTCATTTACGTAGAATCTTGCAAAACAAATTGCCCCTAATTTTAAGCTTTTGCCTCTTCTAGAGTCGTAGAATGACAAAAATACCCTTTATTTTACTCAAATTTGTTTGACAATCCTTCTAGAGTCGACTATATTGAGTAGATTCAGGGGAATATTGTCATTTCTACAGCTCTAGATTTTTTACACGCTTTACATTTAAAGGCATTTTGTCATTTTATGGTTTTCCGCCTAGCTTTTTGCCAGGATCAGCGTAAGCGGACCCAAATTGAGGTATGGGTGGCCTCTAAAATTGTTTTAAGAGTTGGGTGGCCTCTAAAATTCTGTACGCACATCATTATCTCTTGTTAGAAATATGAGTTGATTTGCGTACTAACGTGTTAATTCTGGTAATCATTTTGTTCAGAATCTTAGAATTCATGAGGATGAAACTAGACGAGCCAGTTCATATCATTCTTACTCTCAGAGTCCACCATATGATTATCAATATGAAGAACGCCGTTATGGAAAACAAGCTCCTGCACTAACTAAAAAACCTGGATCAGACAGAGGAATGTTGCGGATTCTTAGTACAAGTCGGTTAAGTGATCATGTGCAGGAAGACAGGTTTGCAAATGAGGTGGCTAGTGCTAGGGTTTCAGATTTTTCAGTGACTAATGGAGGTGACTTATTTAGATCCGGTACCCAATCACCTCCCTCTTTGTCACACTCCTCAGGATCTGGAAAATTTGATGGTCTGGACCTTTTTAGTGAACCAAATCAACCTCAATCTGCCATATCAGCACCTTTTGCTGAATCTGCAAAGTTTGATGGTTTGGACCTTTTTAGTGCACCAAATCCTCAATCCACCACATCCGCACCTTTTGCTGAACCTCGAAAGTTTGATGGTTTGGACCTTTCTAGTGCACCAAATTTGCCTCAATCCGCCACATCAGCAACTTCTGCTGAACCTGGAAGGTTTGATGGTTTGGACCTTTTTACTGCACCAAATGCGCCTCAATCCGCCACATCAGCACCTTTTGCTGAACCTGGAAAGTTTGATGGTTTGGACCTTTTTAGTGCTCCAAATGCACCTCAATCCGCTACATCTGCACCTTCCACAGAACCTAGAACGTCTAATGGTCTGGACCTATTTGAGTTATCGGCTGCATCTTCGGCTTCTATAGCACCAACTTTGAGTGTGAATCAGGAGTTCAAATCTTTTGAACCTTCTTTGGACTTATTTACTGTTATGCCACAAAAGCAGTCGACTGGAACTTTAAATGATAAATCAACGGATATGCTTACTCAGAAAAATGAAGGGTGGGCGACCTTTGACACGGTATGGCAAGCACAACTGAGTCAACAAGATGTTGGTGGCAGTGTACCTTCATCACTAACGTCGTGGAATGGAGGTGCTCATGATATTGGGGCTCCAGTAAATGTCGAGAATAATAATCTGGTGTGTGATATTGTTATCTTTGCAATATATTTTTTTTACACAAAACATTATTAGAAGCATAGGTTTGTTTAACCCTAACTTTTCCCACCAGTCATGGAGTTCATTTGAAGAATCTACCGTACCCTTTGAGAGCATTTATACAAAGAGTAGTGAACAAGTCCCCGTACAAGATCCTTTAGTTGCTGATCCATTTTTGGCATGGGGAATATCAGAGGTATCAGTTTATTAGCTAGATAGATAACAGTTACATTGTTATATGATTTTTTTTGTTATTTTGTACGAATTTACAAAAAAAAAAAAAAATATATCCAAGATGAAGAAAGCTGATTTGGACATTAGATACGCTCCTTTTAAATTTTTTATTTAATATGATTTGTCTGAGTCGACGCGCTCTCATTATTATTAACTTTTATATATTCAGGATGGAGCACAATCACATGGACTTGATATGAAATCTTGCAATCCATTTGATTTGCCTAGTGAGGATGATCATGAATCTAGCAATATGGTAAGTTCGTGTATAATCTCAGTTATAATGGGCATCAAACTATTAATTGATCCGTTCTGTCTACAACCGCAGTTGTTTGATATGAGCCATATGCAATCGGCTTTGCCGAATCATAATATGTCGTCATCGCCTTGGTTTTCTGAAAGTGCTGCTATACCTTATACTCCTGATGATTCACAAGGTAAGATCTAATCAAACAAATCAGTTTCTATTGTTTTATTTGAATATTTTCAAGTATATATATTTTATATGATTCTGCAGATACTTTAGTATTCATGGCAGGGCCAACAAGCATGCAGATCCCGTAAGTCCCTCCTATATGACTTGATTTTACGATGTTTCCGTATTTCACATGTGCTATTTCTCCATGCGGGATTGTTGTGTACCATTAACGACATATTTAAAATCTTTTGGCTCATTTTGTAGGAGTATTCAAGTTCAGGGTCCTGTAGCTACAAGTGGTGGGAACCCGTTTGCATAGGTTATGTAGCTTCATTGGTGGGAATCCGTTTGGATAGGACCGATTATTCTTTTGTGGATAGGATCTAACATGATTATGTTAAGTTGTTATTCTCTGTATACCTTGTAAAAATAAGATCCGTTGCGTTTAATCGTTATCGGGTATCCTAAAACATCTGTGATTTGAAGTTTTAGGTACGTTGCTAAGAAATACTCATGAATACTTACAAGTGATTATTTGTTTATGCAATATGATGCATTGTGTGTATAATCCTTAAGCAATGCAAGTTTATGCAAAAATGAGTAGACTGAGTTTTGACTTGTATCTGGTTTTTAATGTGTTGATGTTGTCGCTTCTTACCTGTGGAGTGCTAGGAGGGTCTTTAGAGCTCGGGTTTGGTAATTGGTAGTTGGTTCCAGGTTAGTATAAGCCTAAGTGGCTAACGATAGAGATGCATAAATGGGTTCAAGCCTCGAACCATTCCGACCACACCTAAAAACTTTAGATCATGTTTTGATATCGGATTCTGTACATTATTATGTTTTGTTTCTTTAAAGCCAGGTTAAGGACCAAAGAGCCCCAACAAGACCCAGGTGAGCGTTGGAGGAAGACAAGCATGAGTCAATTTGGTTATTGTATTAATGAAACCTTAATGGGACACTTCGGTTATTAGAAAAGCATGACCGATTGATTTTGGTTAAATTAGATTCGGTTATCAGTTTTTCAAGGGTGGTTCAGTTAACCGAACCTTTGAAGTTGTAATCTAATCATCCATAACACCAATTAAACCGAAGCAAAGAATCAGTAGTCCCTTCGTATGTAACGGCCACATCTGATTCTGCCAAATGAAAGAAGATCCAATATCTAAGAAGTATCGCTTACGAGTTCTTTGCATTCACAAAAATTAAAGTAACGGGTCAATTTGATAAATTCAAGTTATACTATGGATCAAAATGTGTAACTTTTATAAAACTTGCCAACTTAGGGGGGTGGGGCGCTACCATAATTGGTCACGGGTACCCACTACCAGCACAGTAACACCGCCGTCACCCATGCTGATAGTGGTCCTGTGAACCAAATTCGGGTTCTACTTACCGTGCTGGTTCACGGATGTGGGCACAAACTTTCACAAAACTTTATTATTTTTAATTCCTTTACTCAATAGTGTTACGTGTAAAAATGGTGATCAAGAGATAAGAGCTAAAGATTGAAGAATAAGAAGAGAACACAAGAGAAGAAGAGGAATAATCCCAAATTAATAGCTACTCCTCTCATTCAACTATTTAGTTATTTAAGTACATTTAGACATGTTCACGTAACCCCCTATATTACTCTACAATTACACTAAAGACCCCTCTATTATTTGTCACCTAACAAATAGTTATGTGACTATTGGAGAAGATGAATATTAGAGATGAAGGAAGAAGAAAAGGGATGAATGAAGAAGATGGATCTTGAGGAAAAAAGGTATGAAAAGAAAAAGGATAAAGGAAGAAGATACATGTTCAAGAAGATGAATATTATTATTATTATTATTATTATTATTATTATTATTATTATTATTATTATTATTATTATTATTATTATTATTATTATTATTATTATTATAATAGAGGTTGTACTTGTTTGGCAAGTATTTGGAAAGTAAGTCAAAAGTATGTGAAGTCAAAATTCTTATATTTTATTATTATTATTATTATTTTTATTATTATTATTATTATAAAAGTCGGTCAATTTTTTTTTATATATTATTATTATTATGTGTGAAAATAATTGATTGTTGGGTAAAGAATCAGTGGAGTGTTGCCTTTAAAAAACGGTTTCAGTGAAGGAAATCAGTAAACTGATGTGGCAGTGCAGGATTGGTTAAAATCAGTAAAGTTAAAAAACCTCACGGGTAGTGCCCCTTTCCCCCTTTAAAACGAAATTCACCACCATTAATTGTCTCCATCGCGGCTCCTCCACAGTAACTACCGTTGCAGCGTTGCCACCACATTAATATTGCCTCCACCACTACAGGTAGTCATCGCAACCCTTTGTCAATAGCCACCATAAAAGCAAAACATAGAGACAAGACTTGTTTTGGTACTTTTAATTTCTAAAACTACAAACGTCAAGGCAAAACCATTTGGTTAGAATACCTTCTTACTGTAACTAAAGGGTCCAAAACTGATAAGTTTTTGAAAATATTACACATAAAAAACCAAGTTTTTTGACCAAATGACTACATTTGTCAATGTTGTATTGTATTTATCGAAGCCTGATGAATTGATGATTGTGACAGGCTAGAATGCGGTGAATCCATGTTGAATTTAACTTTTTGGGAGTGTAAAACACAAGTTATATTTAGGCTATTGGATAGGAGGAACTCAACTACAAACAAGTCACATTATCTAAACGAAGTAGGCTAATTCTGAAATATGAACTTCTAACAAAAAAAAAAAAAAAAAAGGGCGGGGCCTTGGCCCCCTCCCACCATTTTTATGTTCCTCCCCTAGCTGTAAAAATTATAATCTCTAACTAAAACCTAAATACTCTAATATTTTTACTCATGTGAGCGTACAAATACATAGAGTATTTTTTTCGTACCGTAAGCTATTGTGACTGTCAGTACAATAAAACTAACGAACCAATTCGATATCTGCTGAACAACATCAATATGAATACCAATATTCGTTTTTATAATTTTTGATTAATGTAAAAACATTTGTTGATCAATGTTATACCAAATACGCCAATGACCTTGTAGCCCAGTGGTTACAAGTGAGGTGGGAAAGGTTTTCACCCCTTGGGGGGTTTTCTTGCCCGGGGTTGCGAGTTTGATTCCTGCCATGGACATAATTGCCATGGGTGGTAGAGGCGGGTTTTACCCCTCAGCGGCTTCGAATTTAGTAGGGCCGTTTCGAACTTGCGTGACTTGCCTAACCACTTAACATGGATGTTAGCAAGTCAGTGGAGAATCAGTCGATCTACACCTTTAAAAGAAAATGTTATACCAAATACCATTGCCATACCGTACCGTACCGAAGAAAACCTGCTCATAACCATCCGTATTTATAACCCCTGTATTTATCATTTAACATGTTTTGACATTTCTAAACCCATCACCCATTCAACATGTAAAAAAAATCCCCAATTCCTCTAACCCCACCATAGATCCATCATAACCCTAACCCTAGAATCCAAATCTCAATCACCTAATCATCTTCATCTTCATCCAAATCCTTAATCCACAGCCATGGATGGAAGCATCCTGTCATCAATCGGACTCGAAATCATCGGCGTCATGTCTCCCGTCTCCATCTGCATGCTCTTAGTCGTCCTCTTAGTCTACTCCCTAACCCCTTCTTCTCCTTCTCTCCAACCCATCCGTACAGCCGCTAATCTCGTCTACCTCGAATCCCCTTCAGACCCCACTTCCCAAAAGATCGAAGGTTCCCTCTTAAACGCCCTCGTTTTCATAATATTAATCGCCTTAGTAACCTTCCTCCTCGTCATCCTTTATTATTACAATTTCACTAATTTTTTAAAAAATTACATGCGATTTTCGGCCTTTTTTGTTCTTGGTGCTATGGGTGGGTCGATATTGTTATCTGTTGTTATTCGGTTTTCGATTCCGGTTGATGTTATTACTTGTTTTGTATTGTTGTTTAATTTTACTGTTGTGGGAGTGTTGTCGGTGTTTGCGGAAGGGTTTCCGATACCGATTGTGTTGCGCCAGGGGTATATGGTGGTTTTGGGGATAATTGTGGCGGCGTGGTTTACGAATTTGCCGGAATGGACTACGTGGACGTTGCTTGTGGCGTTGGCGGTTTATGATTTGGTTGCGGTGTTGGCACCTGGTGGTCCGCTTAAGATTTTGGTTGAGTTGGCGTCGAGTAGGGATGATGATTTGCCGGCTTTGGTTTATGAGGCGAGGCCGACGGTTAATAGGAGTGGTGGGAGGGGTGGGTTGGGGTTTTTGGTTGGGGGTGTGTCGTCGGATGAAGTTGAGGTTGAGATGAGTCGACGGAATGGTAGTGGTTCTGGTTCAGGTTCGGGTTTGGGAGATCGTGTTTTGGTTGAAATGATGGATGAGGAGGAGACTTCGCCTTTGGTGGCGAGTCGTACGGATCAGTTTCATGAGAATGGGATTGTTGAAGGTGAAGCGGAAACTGAAGGGACGCCGCTAGCTGCAATGTTGGGTATGGGAAATGAGGTGGAACGGGAATCGAGGAGTGAGGATGCGCGTGAGGAGATGAGTAGAGGGATAAAGCTTGGGCTAGGGGACTTTGTTTTCTATAGTGTTCTTGTGGGTAGGGCTGCGATGTATGATTTAATGACGGTTTATGCGTGTTACCTTGCTATTATATCTGGATTGGGGTGTACTCTTATACTGTTGTCAGTGTTTCGTCATGCTTTGCCAGCTTTGCCGATTTCTATAGCTCTCGGCATCTTGTTCTACTTCTTGACTCGTGTGTTAATGGAGCCGTTTGTGGTTGGGACGTCGACGAATTTAATGATGTTTTGACTCTTATTTTCTGTAAGAAGTTAACGAATTGAGGTATTACCAATTTACCATAGAGGTCATTTGAGATTATATAGTCGAATCCTTCTAGTTAGGGGATAACTTGCGCCTTTCTAGTTGTAAAGTTCTTGCACACTATATCCGTGAATTCATGTAAGTTTTTGAGGTTGTCATGATTCAAGAGTAAATGAAATCAAGTACCAACTTTATCTAGAGACAAGACATGTTATTCTTGCATATATATCGCTTATGATTTGTGCCTTGCGGTTAAGTTTGCAGCCATGAATGTATTGTATGGACGGGCGGTTCTTGTTTCTTATATGCTCTTTACTTGTTGCCTAGCCGTCTGAAAATTTTGTTTTCGCTGTTGTGATTTGTGAAATGCAGTAGTTGAAGATGATCTTTTAGTCAGTTATGAGAAGTGTTCTGTGTGTACAAGGTTACTGTGTTTACATCTTTTGAACTGAGCTTTATGCCTGTGTAGTGGTATAACTGTAATGCAAATGGATATACTCTTTATACCACATAAGCATGGTAGGAAAGCTGCGGTTTTAATAGCTCGAGGCTGCATCTTCTTAAATAGTTAGTGTGTGATTAATCCACAATGTTTTCAACATTCTGATTACCCATCAAGATTTGCAGCTTTATAGTTTGTACCGATTCAAAAAAGTTATGATCACTTGATATACAAATACAAGAATCTGGGTCAGTTCATGTCATTGTTTATATAAGCTTTGATAACTTTTGACTGAATTGCCGATGACTAGGGTCTAGGGTATAGTTTATCAATGTTGTTCTGGCGATCATGGTGTTTGATGCTCGCATATATGATATTGTTTATTGTTTCAGTGCGCATCTTCCTTTGATTAGGAACTCTCATAACTTCGATTTGGTCATCACCTTGATCGTAGTCTGTATGTACTATCATGGCGTATGATGATCCGTTCTTTTGGTAAAACATGTAATACATTCAAGCCCTTGGTGGCATTATTTTTGTCAAACCATTTGCTAAAGTAGTAAGGTGAGAACTTGTAGACTTTAAAAACTAATTCAATAATTTGTTAAAAGTAAACTCTAAATTGATAACCACTAAATACTTTGTAAAAGCTAACTAGTAAATGCGGTGAGCTGATATTTGAGATATAAGTTATTGCGGTCGGATATTGGTAATTTTAATATCATGTAGAATTTTGATATACATAACCCAAAACATATTGAACTGTTAGTGGGTTAGCAATGACAAATGGGCGCCCTATAGGCAACCCAAGTCAACCAAGCCACAAATTCGGGGAAAAACCCGCCGCCTGAAGGCTCACTGCAGTAAAACCCATCTGGATTAGATTCAAACTTGAGACCAAAATCTTATCTTTATTTTCACATGGTGGGGACACTAAATTACTAATAGTAATATCAAAAGTCAAGACTCTAAAGTGCCATTATTTGAAACATTATTTAACCATAAGCCATGAAATCTTCCTTCGAGTCCACATCAGCCAATGAATCCAATTGTTTATCAAGATCTTCCACTTTAACTCTAATATCATCATTATCATCGTTGTTGTCGTTATCAACATCATAGCACGATATATTGCTCCTAGTACTTGGGTCCAACTAGGGGTGCAAACGAGCCGAGCCGAGCCCGAGCTCGACCAGGCTCGAACTCGAGCTCGATTAAGTTATAAGAGCTCGAGCTCGGCTCGATTCGAGCTTTGTTTTCAAAGCTCGAGCTCGGCTCGTTTATAATTTCTCAAGCTCGAGCTTGGCTCGGGCTCGGCTCGTTTAGTATTTATTAGTTAATATATTAGATAAAAATAACAAAAATAATTGTTCATTTAGGCTCGTGAGCTCGATAAGTGAAGCTCGGGCTCGGGGCTCGTTTACTAAACAACTTTAAATGAATGATAAATATTATTAAATATTAAAAAAAAACTAATATTATACTAGGCTCGATAAGGCTCGACGAGCCTAACGAGCTTCACATGTCAGGCTCGAGCTCGAGCTCGATAAATAAACGAGCTTTGTTTTAGGCTCAAGCTCGAGTAGCTCGCGAGCTGCTTGGCTCGTTTGCACCCCTAGGTCCAACTTTTCACAAATCATGCACCCACTTTATTTTTTTTCTTTGATTTAATCTACATGTGAAACCCATAATTTTAGGAAAAAGTTAGTAAACGCCCACTGGCTGAGTGGTAGTGACATGTTATACATAGTCTAATAAGCTTCGTCGTTCTACCTTCTCTTGCTAAGGTTACCTTCTTTGAAGATTCAAACAAGATTAAAAAACTAACATGTGATATTAAAGAATAGAGCCGCCACGTTGCTTCCTTATGTATGCCTGAGTATATGCCAAGACCAACCATGTCGATTGTCGAGTTCAACTTCATCAGGTAGATCACATGTAGAGGAAGTGCTACTTTTGCTACACTTGATTCACAAACGGATATACCAGTGGTAAGTGTTCCCAAAAAACAGTCGTACAAACCGCATGTGATGCTTTACTTAGGGCATGTGTAGTGGAGGGGGGGTTATAGGGCGTTATGGGGATTAAAATATTAAAAAGTAATAGAAGGGGGTTATGGGGCGTTATAGGAAAAGAGAGTGTAGTGGGTGAGGGGGCGTTATAGGGATTAAAATATTATTATTTGATTGGATGTGTTATTATTTGATTGGGTGTAGAAGAAGAGGTATAAAACTGATTAAAAAATAATAATATAAAATTGATTTGGAAAATATAACGCCCGCTATATATAAAACGCCTCCACCCCCCCCCCCCCCATAACGCCTCATAACGCCTAAGGGGCTGTGTTGGGGGCGTTATAATCCCCCTATAGCGCTCCACTACGCATGTTCTTATGTAGGATTATGGAATTAAACAGTCGTACAAACCACATGCATGGAAATCGAAAAACAAAAAGGTCACCATCAGCCCATGAACTCATGACTCATCCCTTTTTCAAGGATCATGGGTCAACTTTAACGAACGAGTCAAGAAATTAGAATTTATGAAATATCGGGGTAGAGGACAACATATGTTTAATATTGCCACCATGTAACTTCTATCCGTATACCATACAAAATAAAACTTTGATAGAGCCACCTTCGGGTCCTTCCACCTTGCAAGTGGAAAAAAAGTACATACAATCAATGTATGACACATCAATTAATGTGACCCCAACATTTACTAGGTCACTTAATGTCTACAATGGTAGTTGGAACATGGAAACCAAATATACTTCAATCTATTGCTAGATATTGCTAAGGGGCTGTTTGGTTGATTAAGTGCTGAATTATTAAAAGGTCTGAATGGTTAAGAGGGTCCGAATGATTAAGTGCTAAATGGTTCAGCTATACACAAAGTCTGAATGATTCAGCTCTTAACCATTCCAGTCAGAGCCTTTTTTAGATTGAAACTAACAGTCTAAATGCTTAACCATTCAGAGCTGAATGGTTCAGAGCCTCATTAAGAGGTTACCAAACAAGCCCTAAAATCTATATTGCCGAAATCGACATCATTTAGGATTTAAAGTTCTTGGAAGAAAAAAGACGGATTGGTCTTGTTGCCACAATGGTTCTTGCTATAATCATTGGGATTGTTCTCTGATGCCAAGATCGACAAAACAAACACATAGCCGCAAACAACACTTGTTTGGAAATTGAATAAAATATTTCTTCGTAGAGCGTATTGAATCGATCCCATAAGCAAGACCACCACCCAATGGTGTGTTGCCACCTAGAGAATCCCCTAATTACCCATTCAGATTTTTTTGCAACTCAATCATAGATGATGGAATCTTTTCAAACCGTATTACTATATCTAATTAATACATAATTTAAAAGTGAAAAGTACTCCTCTAAAATATGTTCCCCACACATAGATTTATAGGATGTGAATTGTTGTCACCGATTCACAAACCTATGAGACGTACATACGTACAGTAGTAACTACTACTAGTTGGGCTTAGTTAGAGTTAAAGAAATGCAACCTCTTTTATTATCCAAATACAAAGCACTGAATAGAATAGAAGATGAATACAACCCCACCAATAAATGGCTCACTTAATAACGCACATGTATTATTAACTATGGTTGGTGAAACATAGCTTCAATCTCATGTTAAATATAGCTAGGAACAATGAACAAAAATATAGAGACATTTTCACAACCTTGAGAGGAAAAAATGAAGAGAGTAGCTATATTTGTTCTTTTAATTGTTTCAATCCAAATTCATAAAGTCTATGCAGCCGAATTCGACATCATTTCAGATTTACAGTCCTTGACAGAAAATGACACATTGGTCTCGCCGGGTGGAACCTTTGAACTTGGCTTTTTTAAGCCGGGTAGCTCTGGGAATAGATATGTTGGTATTTGGTTTAAGAAAATACCTGTCCAAACAGTAGTTTGGGTTGCCAATAGAATTCGCCCAATCACAATCGCATCATCAGGCGTGTTAAAGATTGTCCATCCAGGAAATCTTGTCCTCATGAACGATACCAATGGTATAATGTGGTCATCCAACACAACATCAGAAGGAAATGCAACTGCAAAGCTTGATAACAAGGGCAATTTAGTAATAACAGACGGTGACAACAAAAAGACTCTATGGCAGAGTTTTGATTATCCAACTGATACTCAATTGCCTGGAATGAAGTTTGGGAGGGACTTGTTGACGGGTAGGGAATGGCATCTTTCGTCATGGAAGAGTAGCGAAGATCCAGCGCCAGGTGAATTTACCTATAGCATTGACGGGACTTATCCTCAGCACATACTAAAAGAAGGGGCAGAAATCAGTTGGCGCGCTGGACCATGGAACGGTATATGGTTTAGTGGGGTTCCAACGATCAACAGGAACAAAATCCTTAAATACAATATGGTTATTAATGAAACAATGGTAGATTTTAGTTACAGTGTTGTAAGCAGTTCTGTTGTATCAAGGTTCACCTTGAATTCATCCGGGGATCTACAACGTACGATGTGGGGGAAAGACTCTAAAAATTGGGAAACTATCTATGAAATACCAAGAACAGCGTACTGTCCATACAACCTGTGTGGTGCTTATGGAAGTTGCAGCCCCTTGAGTGTGCAGAGATGTTCGTGCTTAGATGATAAAATGTTTGTACCTGTACATCCAGACGCTTGGACGAAAAAAGATTGGTCTGGTGGTTGTATGAGGCGAACAGGATTGGATTGCAAAAACGGAACAGATGGGTTTATTAAGCGTGCAAATATAAAATGGCCGGACACAATGACTTCATGGTTTAACATGAGCATGACGCTTAACGAATGCAGAGACGTATGCCAGAAGAATTGTAGCTGTACGGCTTATGCAAATGCAAATATCACAGGTGAGGGAAGTGGCTGCTTGATTTGGTTCGGTGACCTCTTAGAAATCATAGTACTCACCCAAGGCAACAACGGTCAGGATCTATTTGTAAGAATGGCTTCCTCTGAATTAGGTAACTATCTCTTATTAATTTTGAAGGCTATTATTATGTATCGTTAAGTACTTACCAATGTCGCTACGTTAAGATCATGTAGTCGTTCCACCAGCTTCTAAGAACCGATCAGGCACACACATCAAATACATCTTATTAGCTGTCTTTCTGGGACTTCTTCTTATTGGCTTGAGCTCTACATTATTCTGGTATGCATTGAGAAAGAGGCATCATGCACAACCAGTGGGAGAAGGTAAGAGATATCAGTATGCTAAATAGTTTGGAGTAATAAGACTTCTTTGATTAGATATTGTCAGTTTAAAGTATGTCTTCTTTCAAATGCACAGGGGATTCGTTGCTTGATTCTCAAAGCCAGAAAGACGACATGGAGCTACCGTTGTTTAGCTTCTCTACGGTAGCACAATCTACTGCTAATTTTTCACTTGATAATAAACTTGGAGAGGGTGGATTTGGACCTGTTTATAAGGTAAAGTATAAAGTGCTTTTCATGCATTTTTCTTAAGTATGACATAATATATTATCCATAAGATTAAAACTGCTTTTCAAAGATGTGATAAATACACAGGAAAATTACTCAAATAGACAATGTTGACATTGACTTTTCCAAACTAGACAAAAAGTATGGGCTAAACAAAGAGCGCAGGCTAAAATAGCGCGAGCTAAACATGATTTTTTGTGCCAAAAAGTACCGATTATGTGTATTATAGTTAGGACACTTATACAAGAAGATAAAAATGGAAGCCACACTTTGATGTCGGTCAGTTTTTCACATTGAAAATCTTCAGGGTGTGCTAGAAGGGAAAGAGATTGCAGTTAAGCGTTTGTCCATTACTTCCAGACAAGGACTTAACGAGTTCAAGAATGAAGTCATCTGCATTTCAAAACTTCAGCACCGGAATCTTGTTAAGCTTCTCGGATGTAGCATAGAGGGAGATGAGAAATTGTTGATCTATGAATACATGCCAAACAGAAGTCTAGACCTGTTCTTATTCGGTCAGCATCAATGGCCATTGATTTAATATTAGGAACTACCTATCTATTGAAAATATAAATAACTAATTAGACCTGCGTGTTTTGCAGATAAAACACAAAGCACACTTCTTGATTGGACAAAGCGATTCCACATCATTGAAGGAATTGCCCGAGGACTTCTATATTTGCATCAAGATTCACGACTAAGAATCATTCATAGAGATCTTAAAGCTGGCAACATTCTATTAGATCTGGACATGAACCCTAAGATAGCGGACTTTGGCTTAGCAAGAAGCTTTGGAGGAAATGAAACTCAAGCAAACACAGAGAGAATTGTTGGCACATAGTAAGCTAAATACCAATTGTATATTAATTATATTTTTCTTAAGTTAACACTTTAAAAAAAAACATCTTGCCAATTTCAGTGGTTACATGTCTCCGGAGTACGCACTAGATGGTCTTTTTTCAACAAAGTCAGATGTGTTTAGCTTTGGTGTTTTAGTGCTGGAGATTGTTAGTGGGAGTAGAAACCGGGGATTTGTTCGTACTAAGCATGACAGTAACCTTATAGGACATGTAATTTGTTACCAGCCACAAACTATTATTTTGATTAGTGATTATAGTTCTCTACTTTATAACCAAATAACTATGTCCATACTATATTCAGGCATGGAGAATGTATAATGAAGGCAGGTCACTAGAGCTCATTGATTCAACCTTAGATGAACCAAGCGATTTATCTGAAGTACTAAGATCAATCGAAGTGGGTTTGTTATGCGTTCAAGAAAGTCCAGAAGACAGGCCCGATATGTCATCCGTGGTACGAATGTTGGGTAGTGAGGGTGCATTGAAGAAGCCTAAACAACCAGCATTTTTTACAGAAAGAAACTCACATGCTGTTGATTCCTCTTCAAGTAGCTATCCAACAAGCTCAACCAATGAAGCAACTGTTACAGAGGTGGTTGCTCGATAAGAAGCACATACATAACTTCACTTTTAAGTTGTGCTTTCTTTTTCTTATTTCATGCAGTGGTAGAGTGAGTTACATCATCCCACTACCCTCACTATCTAGTCTTCCTTCATTGTTTTTGTTTGACTATTAGCACATTATGTATATCTTTATATATAGTTGTATAGATTAGTGCGTAATTATGTTCTCTATTTATATCTCTTGTAATATCCCTTTACAATTACAATAATACACAATATCTTTCTATTAATCATCTTGGTACAGAGCCAAACCCTAAAAACCTTTTTCAGTCGCCACCTCCCTCAGCCTCACAACCGCCGCTGCCACCCCTTCTTTCGTTTTTTTATTTCATCACCACTCCCCTGTGCTGCATAAATCAGCCATGGATCTTCTTGCACCTTTCACCATAGCCAAAAAAATAGAGTCACACCTCTCACAAATTCAGTGTTACCCTATCTACCTCCAACTATGATCATTGGAAAACCATGCTACGTTCGTTTCTTGTCACTAACAAACTTTATGACTACGTTGATGGCACCATTCCCTGACCCGATCATCTTATTACTGTCCTGTCCATAGACAAGGACCAACCATCTTCCAGCCAACCAAACCCTAACCATGCAACATGGGTGCCTAATGATGCACACGCTCGAATGTTGCTTCTTTCCAAAAAAAATTTAAAGTGCCTTCCAGCATGTTAAGGGTGCCATATCTAGGGAATTATGGCTTGCACTGGAACGAACTTTTGCCCCTCATACTATCTCTCGTGAATACACACTTAGGGCATGTTTGGATAAACTTATTTGATGCAAAAAGGACTTTTTGTTAAAAGGACTTATTAACTTATGACTTTTTAAAAGGGAGTTTTTAAAAAAGTGTTTGGATTAGCTTATGTGGTGGGAAAAAAGAATAAGTTGATAAGTTAGTTTGTAAAAATATGTTTGGTTTAACTTATTTAGGTAAAATGACCAAAAAGGGTATAAGGAGGGAAGATGTAAGGATATAATAAGGGCAAGTAGGTAAATAACCATCAATAAGTTATAAGGAGGTTCAAAAAGTCACTCCTCCCTTACTTTTCCAAAACAACTTATCATAGGCTTACAAAAAGTTAAAACAAAAAGTCCTTTTCCTTTTGCCAAACACTTTTTGTAACTTATTAACTTTTTGAAAAAGTTATAAGTTATAAGGAGGTGGAAATAAGGAGAGCCAAACATGCTCTTAAATCCCAACATCTTAGAATCAAAATGGAACACGATGAATCTAGTTCTGCTTATCTTATATGTGCGAGAGAGTATGCTAATGTCCTAGTTAACAAAGGCGGGCCATTAAAAGAAAAAGACCTGGTTATGCTTGTTGTTACTGGTCTCTGCGATTAATATGTTAGTTTCACGACGCAAATCGTGGGTCGACAATTTCCCACAGCCTTCACATATTTACATGCGCTCCTTGCTGATCATGATTACATGATTCGGAAGCCACAACCAGCCACGGCTCAGACCTTTACAACCGCAGTAGCCACGCCTCCCCCCTCAGTTGCTCCCTCCTTACCGGTTGAAACCATACATGCTTTGCAGCAGCTAAGCTTATGTCTCAACTTGGTCTTCAGGTTTAGTCACAAACCTTCACATCAAGAATCCTCTTCTCAGCAGCTTCAAGCAAACTATGCTTCTCGGGGACACAGTCGTGGCTCTTACAGTTGTGGGCGCGGTACACGCGGCAATACTCGTGACAATAACTACAACTCTAATGGTGGTAATAGAAGTCAATTTACTTCATCTAATAAGAATACAGTTTTTGGTACTTGTAACAGGTGTGGAATTGGACATATTCCATCACAATGTCCTAACAGGGATCCTAACACTATGAGAGCACCACCACCATCCGCAAACTATGTTGATTACCGTTCACAGGCATCAACAAATTGTCTTCCTGACACTGGTTGCAATGGACACTGTCACACCCCAACAGCGCACAACGGAAAGCAAGTCATGAGGTAACGGAAGTTGTTACCACAAAGTTTAGCAACTCACACATAATTACATATGGACATCTTCCAACCACCCTCTAGATAAACATATTTTATTTTCATGGTCAGTGAAAGTTGTTAAAAACAAGAAAACTTGTTACACCAAGATGAAGCGAGATTTAAAGTTAACATTGTTTTACAAAATAAAGAAAAACATAGTTTTAAAGATAAACGGTCCCAACATCATGTTCATAGTAGTGCCCTGGTAAACCCACTCTCTAAACCCTTATGCATCAGTAGCTGAAAAACATGCTTAAAAATATCAACAAAAATGTTGGCGAGTTCACAAGTTTTAATGGAATCAACAAACTTTCATGTTTAAAAGCGTATGATTAAGTACAACTAAAAGAGAACCAAGTAGACTCACGAAAATCCAACAAGTATGATTTAAACCTAAGGCTCCTAATTAAACCATGACTTTTCTTCCCAAGTTTGACCCCACTTAGAGGAACTTTTTGAAGTTAATGCTCTTCCCATAAGACAACGGGAAAGTGGACGTCAACCCAATAGATCTATTAACACAACTACGACTCTAACTAAGAGCTGATGATTAAGAAATGGGGGGAAGGTATCCTCCCGAAGGGACTGGCGAGGCGTCCAACGCACACACCGTGCACCAACCCAAGGCCATCATATGTTTTACAATTCTAGTCCTACTCATCATAAAGCATGTTAATCCCCCGATTGTAAAAACGTTCAAAAACATTTAAAAATAAACGGGGCCGTGAAACTCACCTCAACGTAGCAAATCGCGCAATCTTTTAATCCAAATCACAATCCTTTACTTAATTACACCCTAAAATCCACAGGGTCACTTTAGCAACCATTCTAAGTCTAATCAAGTTATTCACCAAACTTCCTCGACTTAGTTAAACCAAAAGCTTTGAATTTTCATTAACCCTTACCCCATCGACCCATTGGTGACCTTTGACGGTTGGTTAAGTTTTAGACTTCGCGTGCATATATTTAGCATAAACCACCTATTCCTTAGGTCCATATTCACACATACATTAATCCATGTTAAACGCCACATAATATGTCATAATAAACCTATCATAACATACTAATCAATCATAGTTACACGAAGCATGATAGATCACTTTCAAGCAATTTCCATATCAAGCAAGCTTCCAATGCCTCATGTTACCCTATGCACATCCTATAAACTTAATTTGGACCTTAGAACATGCATATAAACCACGAACCAAGACCAATTTTCTGTTCTATATCAGTTACAAAATCTAGCCGTTATATGCCTCAAAAATCGCATTTCGGCGACTTCCGCGACATAGTTTTGCACTGTAAACTTTCGTTATTATAGCAAACATATTATACACCTTAAATAATGAATTTTATACACATTTTGACACTAAACAAGCCGTTTACATCAGACCTGAAAATGAGTGTCCTAAACGCGTAAAACTTTGTCGAAAACATGCGTTTTTGCGCATCTTTCGCAAACATACCTAGGTTTTTAACTTAAAGCTAGAAACATTCTCCTAGATCTAGACATGAACCCTAAGATAGCCGACTTTTGCTTAGCAAGAAGCTTTGGAGGAAATGAGACTCAAGCAAACACAAAGAGAATTGTTGGCACGTAGTAAGCTACAAAAACTAACTGTATATTCATTATATATTTCTCCACTTCACTGTATTACTTTAAGAAACATTTTGCTCATTCAGTGGTTACATGTTTTCGGAGTATGCACTAGATGGTCTTTTCTCAACAAAATCAAACGTGTTTAGCTTTGGTGTTTTAGTGTTGGAGATTGTAAGTGGGAGTAGAAACCGAGAATTCGTTCGTACTAAGCATGAGAATAACTTTGTTGGACATGTAATTTGTGACCAGCCACAAACTATTATTTTGATTTGTAATTATAGTTCTCTACTTTATAAGCCAATAAGCATTTCCTTATTATATTCACGCATGGAGAATGTATAATGAAGGCATGTCACAAGAGCTCATTGTGTAACATTTCGCATTTTATCCGACATGTAATAAAGAAAGCTATTCAATAAATATTCGAATCTGGACATTTTGGGCGTAATAAAATTTTTCCTATCATTTTTAATCAAGTTATGATTTTTTTATATATATATATATATATATATATATATATATATATATATATATATAGGAAAAAGATCATTTAGGAACCAAGGTACTAGTTAGGAACTTAGGAACCAATCTGAGCCATTCATCTTTTAATCTTGATCTAAGGGTAGGATGGTAATTGAACAATTATGTTTTATATTTTAATTAAAAAAAAAAAGTTTTAAAGATGGAATGTTTATCACCATCAATGCCTTCCTAATATCACTCATAACTTCCTCCTAATATCACTCAATTGCCTTCCTCCAAAATATCAACATCACGTACGATTCATTAGACCCGGCTTCAATCGATTAAGATAAACAAGTGATGGATAATAATCATATACATGAAATCATTCAATCAGTTTCTCACGATATTGAGGATCATGATACACAATCACAACCTTTTTTGCAAAATAGTGTTGAGAATCAAGGTATTTGTGTAGTGTTTTTTTTAGTTTTTTAATTTTTTTTTGTTCGCAATTAGGGTTTCAGTTTGCAGAGCAGTTTTTTTTACGTGCAAAAATTTTTCGTACGTACAAAGTTTTGGAATTATACACCGATGTATAATTCAGATCATGTTGCTTATAGCAGTTTTCATACGTACAAAGAGTTATACAATTATTCACTGTCGTGTATTAGTTTAGTTTTTGGAAGTATACACCGATGTATGATTCAGATCATGTTGAAGCGTACAGATACACTAACATTCATCTATACGCTGATGTATAATTGTTGGAATATGAATATACACTGACGTATATTTGTTGAATATTATGGTACAGTACAATGTTTTTGTAGTACTAATTGGACTATACACTGATGTATAATTGTTGGAATATGAATATACACTGACGTATAGTTATTTAATGTTATCGTACAGTAAAATGTTTTTTGTAGCAATGATTGGACTATACACCGATGTATAATTGTTTGAATATGACGATACTAAACACTGTTCTATAGCATCAATTTTATTGGGGTCTGATGTATATTGTATGTATACACTGATGTATATGCTAAACAACCTTTTTCTTTGTTTCAGGTTACTCTTGATAAGACCAACCTATCAGTTCGTGTGAGTGCATGGAATATGAATATACACTGACGTATAGTTGTTTTAATGTTATCGTACAGTATAATGTTTTTGTAGCAATGATTGGAATATACACTGATGTATAATTGTTGGAATATGAATATACACTGATGTATAGTTGTTTAATGTTTATCGTACAGTATAATGTTTTTTGTAGCAATGATTGGAATATACACTGATGTATAATTGTTGGAATATGAATATACACTGACGTATAGTTGTTTTAATGTTATCGTACAGTATAATGTTTTTGTAGCAATGATTGGAATATACACTGATGTATAATTGTTGGAATATGAATATACACTGACGTATAGTTGTTTAATGTTTATCGTACAGTATATTTTTTTTGTACGCACAAATGATATTAGTTGTGGTTTTTGTCAGTTACAATGTATACTAAATAACCTATTAATACTCACATACCAAAAGACAATATTACCCCTTGATTTAATTAAAAAGTTAATTAATGTTTAACATATTTACCATCATGCCATTGAAGATGGATGGATGAGATTGGTTCCTAAAGTTCCTAACTATGGGTTGGTTCTCAATTGAACCTTACCCTATATATATATATATATATATATATATATATATATATATATATATATATATAATTAATAGTTATAATATTAAAAATGTTTCAAAAAAAATGGGTGGACCGGGACTCGAACCCGCATCCACCACATAGCCAAACCATACAACAACCAGTTGAGCCACTAGCTCTTTGTGTTTAAATCCCACGCGAGTTAAACATAAGGTATGTTAGCAATCATACCAGTTGACTTTGAAAGTTAACACCCACAACAAACCATTCAATTAACCAACGAATCCCACGAATCTCTTGATAATCAGTTATAGGGAGTTTGTTAGCAACTTATCCGGCCCTATCCCATCATAATTTTAAATAAAACAAACCAGAAATCCATATTACTCGCGTACGACTTATTCATTCAAATTTAAAATTTAAAATCATTCAATTCGTTATAATCAGTATAAATAGGACTCTCCCCTGAGCCTAATACCACCGATAAACAATTTCCCACAGTCAATTTCAGTTATAACACATTAATCAATCCAGTTTCAATCGCGTTTTGTTTTCAAGCTTTATCGGATCAATCAAGCACGAATACCCACTGGTGATATTTGGATATACACGAGCCACATTTATTTATTTATCAAGGGTCTCCATTCTAGCACTAAGGTGAGTTTTACATAGCCCCTTTTTCCATTTCACTATTTTGGGGTGAAACATGTTACAACATTCAATTTACAATTCAATCATAAGTGTCTATGTGTTATTCTATGTTGCATTATATCTTAAACATTACTAGGGTAAGCACAATTATTCTAGCATAATCATTAACATTGATCAGCCGACGGTATACAATGATAGATATATTGGACTGACAATCCCACCCGGATACGTGTACCTCCTACATAGGTAGCGTGGGTGATTGTTATTGAACACATAACATAATCGAGTGAACCATATGCGTATGGGATGGACCACAGTATTCTAGTCTCAAGGGTTGATTATGCACTCGATTTACATGATAGTTTTGTTTTCACATATGGACTATACTAGCCATGGCACTCGAATTGTACAACATTTTTTATTCAATATACAAACCTATGTAATTCTCACCAACATTTTTTTTGACCCAAAAACATTTTCAAAATTAACATATTTCAAGTAACAATGAAGATGAAGCTTAGAGCATACTTGAAGAGTTTTATGAAGTTATTTGAAGTTACTTGTTTTATTTCATGATTGTACTAGATGTTTTGAATTTTTAGACAATGTTTCTTTTGGATATTATGCTATGAATAAAGTATTTAAAATTCAATAAATACCATGTGCTACTGAAACAATCATCAATACATGACATTCTGATGTTTCCGCTATCGGTTGGGGTGTTACACATTGATTCAACCTTAGATGTACCAAGAGATCTATCTGAAGTATTAAGATTAATCGAAGTGGCAGGGCCGGCCCTAAGGGGGTGCGGGGAGGACTCCCGGCCCGGGCCCAATTTCTAAAGGGGCACTTTGAGCGGCGACGGGTGTAGAGTGTATTTTTTCTGCAAGTATTTTCTTTCTGTTTTCAACCCAAAAAAAGATCTCATCTTAAACATCACTGGTTATAAATGCAAGAAAGTGAAGAGTAGATAAGGAAGAACATGAGTCATACATGAAAAATTATATTTGAAGGATACGACAAAATTATAAAAAAGTTGAAGTGTGTTACCTGAGATTTGTATTGTGGTACAGTAATTGTGCAGCATTTGCAGTAAATTTTAATATATAGTAGTACTATAAAACATTAATTGTCTCACGCTTATGCACATGATTCAAGTCAAATTCATTTCATTACATAAATAATGACCCTTCAGATTATTATGGAATTTTAAGAAATGGTGGTTTTTTTATAAGCCAATTAGCCAAACATATTAATTTTTATAATTATTACGACATTTTCAGTTCTATATCCGGTTCGACCGGTCCGACTAGAGAACCGGTAAGGACACCGGTTCAACGTCCGCTTCGGTTATGAAAACATTGCTTAAAAGACCTAAGACTAAAGGGCACATATTTCCCGGCTTGGCCCGGGCACCCGAATTTTCAGGGCCGGCCCTGCGAAGTGGGTTTATTATGTGTTCAAGAAAGTCCAGAGGATAGGCCTGATATGTTATCTGTGGTTCGAATGTTGGGCAGTGAGGGTGCATTAAAGAAACCTAAACAACCAGCATTTTTTACAGAAAAAAACATACATGGTGCTGATTTCTCTTCTAGCAATTACCCAACAAGCTCAACCAATGAATTTACTGTTACAGTGGTGGTTGCTCGATAAGAAGTGTGTACATAGTTCACTTTTAGGGTCGTGCTTATTTATGTTTTCATGTTTCATGGAGTAGTGGTAGAGTAAGTTGCATACTCCCACTACACTCATTATCTTGTGTTCCTTTAATGTTTTTGTTTTAGTATAAATAGGAACAAGTTTTCATGGATAAAGTTATCGCTAGGAAGACTTTGAATTTCTTCCTAAAGTCTAAAATTTGTAAGTTCAGTCAGTCCCAAGTACCTCCTTTTTCAATCCTAATACAAATGATGTAATATTTTCTAGGGGTGTAAATGACACGTAGCGGCTTGGGATCGGCTCGGGATCAGCTCGGTAAAAAGCTCGAACGAGCCGAGCCTTAACGAGCCCGAGCCCGAGCTCGAGCCCTAGATACAAAGCTCGATTGGGCTCGCGAGCCTTAACGAGCTAGAGCCCGAACCCGAGCCCGAGCCTAAGTTACAGCCGAGCCTAAGTTATAGCCTTAACGATTGGGCTCGCGAGCCTAAGTTATAGCCGAGCTTTTGCGAGCTCGAGCCGAGCTTTTGAGCTCGTTTGAGATTCTCAAATCACCTCGAGCCGAGCCGAGCCGAGCTCGAGCTTTGGATTTTACTAGAGAGCCGAGCTCGAGCTCAAGATTGTAGGCTCGAACCGAGCCGAGCTCGAGCTCGAGCTTCATAAAACCTTAACGAGCCCGAGCCGAGCCCAGTCAGGCTCGGGCTCGACTCGGCTCGTTTACACCCCTAATATTTTCCTTTTATTCCTAGCCCACCTAAAAAAAATTAAAAAAATAAAATAAAAATATTGTTAACTTTTTCTTCATCTTACCTATTGGTGGAAGGTGTCTGAATTGTGGTTTCCTCATTCTATTTGACATAAAAATTATTAAAAAAACCTTATTTAGCAATTAACTAATTTATAAAATAAATGAATTATTTTGGTTATCTAAATCACAAATTTATCTCTACTATCTTATAATACATTTCACAGGGACCTCTTAAAATTTAAGTTTTACAAGCATAATTTTTTATAGTACAACACACAATACATATATTAACTACTTTTTGAGGGCAAATATGTCTTTTATATAATATTTACACATTTTTCCCTTTAACTTTACTAAACTTTTTTTATTTAAATAATAATTACACTTTTCACCCTTATTTTAACCAACTACCCTCACGATTTTTAAACGTCCATAATTTTTTTATACGTTAATATTTTCATAATATTATTATACCGTATAAACGAACATTTTGTTCTTTAATTTGAGTATAGTATGCTATATATTTTTTTTAATTTAAAAATGATATGTTATGGTTAAGTAATAACTGAAACGAAAATGAACCGAAATCATCTATACTATATTATAATACATTTCTTATTGACCTCTTAAATTTAAGTTTTACAGTATAATTACTTAAAGTACAACACACAATGCACATGTTAACTAAATGTTGTTTCCCGCCGCAACGCGCAGCACCTGACCAGTCAACTAAAAAAAGGATAAAAACCTGCTCTTAAATTTTACTAAATGTCCTAATTAATATTTATGCTTTGCAACCTACACTCCACTGAACTTGTTTTCAACATTAATACAAGGGGCTTGCTTTCGAAAATTATTAACAAAAAAAGGATAAAAATGTCACAATATATATAATACCTTTTTTAAGCATATATTTGTTTAAAAAACACTAGGGGCCCTATACTTTTAGAGGCCCTAGCCCAAGCCTTACCTTAATATACTATTGGGCAGGCTCTGCTCGCCACCAAATATGGCCGGCCATCTAATCAACAATCATGGCCATGCTCGATTTGGAGGTGGCAGAGGTGATGGTACTTTTGATGGATTTAACTAGGACGTTTAGAAGGCAAATGATAGGGATGTAATTGAGTAGAGCTGGGATGAGCTCGAGCTCAAACTTAAATGAGCCTGCTTAGCTCGACTTATTTATTTTATTGAATTGAAAAGTCAAGTTCGAGCTCGGCTCGTAAAAAGCTCAAGCCGACTCATTAATATTTTTTTTAATTTTGTTTACAAATATTAGTAACATAAAAAAAGTCACACATGAATAAGTGTATGATTTTTATTTTTCTAAGATTTCATTCTTTTAAAGGCTTAAAGGCAATTTAAAAGTATTATATTATACTTATAATTATGTGCCGTGTAATTGAACAGTAATTTCAAGTTTTGTATAAAATTTCTTAGGTGGTTTTATAATTAGATTTTGAGAAGTTAATGTGCTGTCTTCTTTGGTGTAGTGGTTGTGTTGTTTGTTTGATACCTGAGCTTCTCGGGTTCGAGTCTGTGGTTGACGGGTTTTTATGGTTATTAAATTTTTTTTATCTTTCTTAATTTAGCTGCCACGTGTATTGGACAGGTGTTTAGCCAGTTTTGCATGACATTATATTTCTTTTAATTTGTTTAATTACCTTCTCTTTCAATTTCTTTAATAACCTTCATCATTGTATATAGGGGTGAGCATACAAAAGCCAATAAACAAAAAACCAAAACCAAATTGAAAATAACTGAAACTAACTCAACCGATTGGTTACGGTTAAGATATGGCCAAAACCGAAACATAATAACTAAAACTAAAATAACTAGGGGTGTACAAAATGCTCGCTGCTCCCAGCTCGGTCGAAACTCGCTCGAAAAAAAACTCGACTCGAAAAAGCTCGTTTTGTTATCGAGCCGAGCTCAAGCTAGGAGTCTGGGCTCGTGGCTCGGTTCGTGTTTTTTGTTAATTAATCGAAACGTAACCAAAACCGAACCAATAACCAACATATTAACCGAAATAGTCGAACTGACTTAACCGATTAGTTTCGGTTATGGTTTTTCTTAAAACCAAACTTTGGTTATTGGTTTCGGTTATCTATATATAAACCGAACCAAATAGACATTTACAAAGTGTAATTTGAATTTAGGAGTGATAAGTTATTTAAAATTAGTCAGATGCCTACGCGTTGCGGCGAGAAAATAATATTTAGTTAACATGTGCATTGTGTGGTGTACTTTAAGCAATTATACTGTAAAACTTAAATTTAAGAGGTCAATAAGAAATGCATTATAATATAGTATAGATAATTTCGGTTCATTTTTGTTTGTTTTCGTTTCGGTTATTACTTGACCATAATATTTCATTTTTAAATTAAAAAAAACTATAGCAATACTATACTCAAATTAAAGAGAAAAAAATGTTCGTTTATATGGTGTAATAATATTAGGAAAATATTAACGTATAAAAAAATTATGGACGTTTAAAAATCCTGGGGGTAGTTGGTTAAAATAAGGGTGAAAAGTGAAATTGTTATTTAAATAAAAAAAAGGTTGAGTAAAGTTGAGGGGAAAATCTATAAGTATTGTATAAAAGACATATTTGTCCTTAAAAAGTAGTTAACATATGCATTGTGTGTTGTACTTTAAGAAATTATGGTTGTAAAACTTAAATTTTAAGAGGTTCTTATAAAATGTATCATAAGATAATATAGATACATCTAAATACTATTGGTGAGATGTCGTAAAGTCTAGAATGGAAATAGCATGTGATGCATCCAAAGTCCAAACACAATGAAATCCACGTTTGGTTCATGGCCAGTAACTGTAGAAATAGACACGCAGGCAGTTTCGGTTCACACTACGACCCAAATAACAAAAGCCCAGTTGGTAAAAAGTGTCAGAAACAAAACCGACTCGTACCCGATTCGATTCGAACATTATGGGTGACCCATCGATTTAAATACTTTGAGAAAATAAATACTTTTTACCATTGAAAAATAATAAAACCTAGGAATATTTTTTGTTGCGCTAAACAGTCATTTTTTGTTCGTTCGACTACACCGGACATGAGACTGTAAGTTATACGAGAGTACTAAATATAACAATTACATCGAAGTGGAATTTTCAAAAATGCAGCTGATCTGTCTTCTTACATTCACAGCCAAGCAGCTAATTGTTTCGAAATTTGAAAATGACGCAAGCATTTGGTGTCTCACTCACCTGAATGTCACCAACGCTTTAAGCTGGGACAATTCCATGTCGATATGCTTGTCTAGGCTTTCCATTTGTAACTACACGTGCTTGCGACCTGCTGCAAAAATGCAGCAAGTATTGAACCTACTAAAAATAATAACTAAAAATTAATAACATGTAACACGGGAAAACACAATATAAAAAAATGTTATCTAATAAGGTATGTTGCAACCAAAGTTTATGCATATAGCAAAACACCATATCACAGGTGTTAGCGCACAGTTACTGAATTCATTTATACATACTACATGCACATTGAAAAGAAATAACTATTTCCTTGGATGCCTATAGCACAACATTGTAATAATTATAAAACCAAATACATAAGAGAAATAGAAGAGTTCAAATCATAATATTAGATAATCATGATTATGCAATAGCCAATCAAAATCAAAAGTTGGATGAATTTGTCACTTGGTTGTCAATTTGTGTCTATGCATACAGTTTTAAAATGGTAGTTTGTTCCATAGAAAGTTAGTTTCTGCCCTTTGCTTCTTTTTATCTTCGGATTATACATTCATTAGAGATACTTTATAAAGGCGTCAAACAAAACCGTCTAAGGTTAGGCGCTTAGGCTTAAGATTTCATCAACTGGGATTATAACTTGGGTTGTAATTTTCTGTTTGAAAAATAAAATGTTTTCAGAATATATAAAAAGATATGCAATCTATACCAACTTTAATTTGAGGGCTAGCTTTGGCATATGGATCTATAGAGTTTTAACTTTCGCAACTTGATTGGTTTTGCATGTTCGGATTCTTCATTTGCTTGGAAACTTTGCCGATAGCAAGTACAAGTCTTTTTTATGTACCTTAAAGTAAAGGTTTCATTTTTACACTTCGGTTTACATAAAAGCTATATAACTTGATGTTCCTATCCTAAATTTACTAAATTATAGAGTAAAATTATCAAGAAAAATGTAATTGGGTAAACCTTCCACATATGTAATGTACCAGCAGGTTGGTACCAGCTATGAGTAAGTTCTCATCTGGTCCTAATAATTAAGACATTGAAACAATAATCTAAATCTTTGTCTACTCTCCTATTTATGTAGTTTAGAGCATAGAGTTTGACATACAAGGTAATGTCATAAAGAAATAATAACAACTATGCATCAATTTTGAAGATTCATTATCTATTTTAAGTTGTTCTATGTAATTCGGGTAATTTGGTTTGTAAAGTACGTGTTTGTGTAATTATATTTTACGTATGGTGGATTTTCGCCTTTTTTCCTATGATTAAAAACTTCATTTGTGGAATTTTGTTTACAGAGGTGAAGGTTATTTAGGGCCCAAGGGGGCCCCGGCCCCCACCAAATTTTGGCACAGTGGTGGAATTTTGCGATTTTCGTAGGTAAATTGAGTCGGGGTTAACTACGGCCCCGCAGATTTGATCTCCCGGCCACTACCGATCGAAAAAAAATTTGAGTCCGGTCTCCACCGATTCGAGAACCAAATTTCGCCACTGTTTGTTTACACCTTCAACAAAAATTACAAGATAACAAATTCACATTTTCATATCTTTTCTATGTATGCAGATTAAAATATTCTTTTAACTTTCCTGTGTATTTATAATTATTAGCATTTATATGTCAGTTGTTTTGTGTTTGATTTTGAAGAAACAAATAGAACCAACAGAAATAGGAGTTGTGAAAAGCGGATACCACCGGCTAAAAAGCAAGATCTGAACAACTTAGATACATATGCAGGACATTACTGAGAACAACTTAATCCTATCCACGGTGGCGTTATTGAGGCAATAGCATGGGACTTGTCCCACATCGGTTGTATGGGCAACCAATGTGGGGTTTATAACCCAAGTGGGCTCTCTCTCCCATTAGACTAGTCTTTTGGGATGAGTTCTCCTGTTTGAGTTGTAACAACGGTATCAGAGCCAAACTCGCAGTGGTGGCCTGGAGAGAGCAAGCCGTGACCAACGAGAACGTTGGCCCTTAAGGAGGGTCGATTGTTATGGACTGAAATCATTGTAAGGTATGTGACTTGTCCCACATCGGTTGTATGGGCAAACCAATGTGAGGTTTATAACCTAAGTGGGCTCTATCTCCCATCAGACTAGTCTTTTGAGATGAGTTATCCTGTTTGGGTGCTAACACAATAGCAAACCTAAATGCGAACACACTTCGACTCGATCATCAAAGTACATGCATGTAACGTAGTGATGTTCAGCCCAACACATCCCTCAAGATAGGAAATTTAGCAAGATTTGCATCACCTTAATGGCACTGACATACCAATAAAAGCTATACATGGTCAAAAAAAAAGCTGGGCAAATCGCTAAAAGGTATTAAGAAAATATAGTTATTCTTATCATATACACCTTTTATGATCTCGATCAACTATGATTAATAAGGTTCAATGATAGGGACCGATTCGAAATGGTCAATCTCCCAAATTGTAGATTCGTTGAGTAGTTTAGGCTCCAAAGAACATAGATAAAGAAAACTAGATTTTACCAACAATTTTCTCTTCTTTTCTTAATACAAAATACAAGTACATATATAGGAAAAATAAACATGAACATGGATTCCTAAATTAATGCATGTTATGGTGAATATGGAGGGAAAATAAAGAAACATGGAATAAAACTACTCTTCAATAGTTATGCATGCATGAATTACGTGGATTGAAAGAGTAATGTATAGAAAATGGTCTTCATCATGTGTCATGGGTCTTATCATTCGATTAACATGAGCATTGGGAGCATTCCCGATGCCATGCACACTGAAAAAGATTTTATAGGAGGGTTAGCGTCTACATCAACGAGAATAACTTTAGGAATTACTTTGATATGACGGAATATGTGGATCCTTAACATGAATTCAGTGGTAAAATGGTGGAAGTCAAGCGAGTAGTGTCAAAGGAGTCATCGATCTCCTGAGTAATGTAGGTGGATATAGACATATCTCTTTTTACAACATTTTTTAGTTTTTTTTTAAAGAAAAAAAACTTGGTCGAGTTTATGTACCTGTACACACGGTTTTTCTGCCGCAACGCGTGAATGGGTAGAAACCTAGTTGTATTAATGACTGAAAATATAATATGTTGCAAACTAAAATTACATAAAATGGGTGTCAAAGTTATCACAAGATGTTTCACATATTTATTATCTAGTATAATATCTAATGCATATGATCTCATTGTAGATAGACAATAACATCAATTTTGGCATGAATCATAGTTATTCCGAGATTGGTTTTTGGATAGCTTAGCTGCGATCAAGCAATCTATTGGTGGGCTAGTGGTTGTGTTGAGTTCTCCATAGGCATTAGAACAAAAGGGTTCACCTATATAGCCATTTTGTTGTACCGGTTGAAGTTGAATTGTGTCTAGCTTTACATCTGTGCATGGTGTACCTTCGCTACATGCAAATCGAATAGGGGTTTTAGTATATGTCCCTTTTATGTTTTGGTAAGATATATCTGAAACATCCACTGATGAACCCTTGTTTTGGCACTTGCCCCCATCGCAGTAGTATTCCTCGATTATGATTGGAATTTCGACTTTTGAAACTTGAATGTTGGAAAATGTCACTCCTTGCACTAAGCCGTAACCACCCTGCGAAAGAAAGATGTTAGTTAATGTAACCGGCCCAATTGCTATATTATAGAAGTTGTAAAAAAAAAAAAAAAAAAAAAAAAACAAGTGAATGAATTAAAAGTCTACTATGACTTCAAATTTGCAACGTCCCAAATCTTTTTTTAAGACATGGTTGTTGTAATAATAAGTTTGTAAGATTATATTATGTTATGGTTATTATTATTAATAATAACAATAATAATAATAATAGCAATAATAATAATAATAGTCATTTTAGTAGTAATTTAGACATTTATTTAAAATTAACATTTTATATATTTTGACCCATTATCTAACCGAAAAGTATACTTTTGTAACTCTTTATACAAAGATAACTAGCTTTTACCTGCCATGTCTTTATTCTTACTCCATTCTCTGTGTCATGGATCATTGTATCACGAACTGTAATATTCGAAACACATGCTTTCGTGTTATGTTTACCAAGACTCCCGATGCTTATTCCATGACCCGGTCCACAATCCACATTATGTATGTTTACGCCCGAACATCCTGTTTGTATAGAAACACAATCATCTCCTGCATGTTGAATTAATTAAAAACCTAGTCACTTCTTGTTAGCAAATAAACATATGTTTTTGGATTGTAGTTAATATATACCACAAGCAAGTCTGGTACTATGGATGGTTACATCTTGAGAGTTTTGCAAGTGAATTCCATCTGTGTTTGGACTGTCACCTGGTGACGAAATAGTGACATTGAAAACCTGAACTGATTGACAGTTATCGAACTTGAGGTGTGTTTGTTGACTGTTTTGTATCGTTATGCCCGTTACTGTCACATCAGAGCTCCCATAAAACCTGACCGCCTGTGTATGTATATATTATTTAGGTAACAATTTAAAATTTAACCAAAAAAAAAAGAGTTAATAACATAGTTGCTTAGGCTTATTAGCAAACATTGATAGAATACATTCTAAGCAGCATGCATTGAAGTGTGCAACATTATTATGGATGATATGTGCTAGACTGCTAGTTGCCTAAAAATTGTATTCGTTTATTCTTTTTATTAATAAAATTTTGCCTGGCAGTTCTTACAGTTGGTTTAGTGCCAGATGACTTGCTCCACCATCCTGCGCCTTGCCCGTCGATAACACCAGTTCCACATATCATTATCCCGTTGAGCTTTCTAAACTCGAGCCATTGAAGGAGTCCAGTCTTCCAGCTTCCAGATCTTTTTGGAGCTATGATCTTGCCATCTAACTGTGAAACCAACAAGCTACTTTAATCATCAAACTTTCATGAACAAAATGAATTGTGTACATGGTTTGCTACAATTAGATCGATAGCGGTATGGAGTAACTTCACCTGAAAAACAATGTTTGATTCGCAATTGCGTCCTGAGAATGATATGGGTTTGATTAAAAAGACTGATCCATTTGGTACAATCATAGTTGATGCCTCCATCTTACAAGCAGCCAGCCATGCTGCTTCAAATGCCTGCATCATCAAAACATATCATTAATTAGGATACAATGTTTTTTCTTTTATATATCTCTCAAGTTTGTACTTTTTTATTCCATAAAAACTCAATAGAGTTTCTTATATTTTTTTCACGAAAAAACACTCAATATATAAGAGTTAATTACACCGTTAGTCCCTATGGATTTGTTAAAATAACAACACTAACTTGTTTTTTTTTTTTAATATCTATAAAATAAGGGTAATATGGTCATTGCACTAGATTACTTAACATATATAATTCCCCTAACTCCCACTTCGTTTTACATTAACCTAAACTTTTATTCAAATAATGATCATAAAAGTCGAGTAATTATAAAATAATTTTTATTTTGTAAAAGCTTCAAAATAACGCATATAGCAAATTAGATAAACTTTGAACAATAAAGTATGTTTTAAATTTGATAAATCAATCAAACCTTTCCATAACTATAAAAAAATAATTATTTTTTCTGTTTTTGACGTGATAAGCAACCAGTATGATTGTATGAAGATTGTTTTTATTTTGACGATGGTAATAAATATATGCAAAATTGTTTAAATATATTTTTTGGTTTATGAAAGAAAATACTAAACAATCATCATCTCATTTCTTTCTCAAGATCGGTTCAACATTTTTTTCACATTAAAACGGTCATCTTAACATAACTAAGATTAAAAAAAAAAAGAATTAAACCGGATTAACCTACAACTATTACGTATTGTTTAAATTAATTAAATAAAATAAATTAATAATGTTGATGGGAAAAAAATATGGTTTGCACACTAAAATCGAATATATATATATAGTTTAGGTTAAGGGGGAAAAGATGGGTAAATATATAGTTAGTGCAATGACAAAAATACCCCTTTTTTGTTGTTACTTTTTAACTAAGGTTTGATTTAATACCTAACAACGTTACAAAAATAAAACCATAAAACTCATTGTTGTAACAAAAAAAGTTACTACCTAGTATTGTTATTTTGATAAAACCGCAAGAACTAACGATGTAATTAACTCCGGTATATAATTTTGTCATATATAAAAAAAGTATCGAAGCATATAAAAAAAACGCAAAAGAGTCACTCAATGACAATCCAACTTTACTATATTAATGTACCTAAGCTTTTCTCGAAGAATACAGGTAATTGTGAAAAAAAATATTTTAAATAATGCCTCATTAATATTCACAGAAATAAGTAACACCTCGTTATTTTTTTT
Organism: Ambrosia trifida; assembly: GCA_028751855.1. Taxonomy (NCBI): domain Eukaryota; kingdom Viridiplantae; phylum Streptophyta; class Magnoliopsida; order Asterales; family Asteraceae; genus Ambrosia; species Ambrosia trifida. The sequence goes on from CM054127.1 coordinate 44,947,964, forward strand.
TTTTTGACAAATTTAAGAGGTGACGAGTCATCGTTTCATTTTTTTTAACAAGCATATGCATTAGGTGTGGGTACTTTAATCTAGCAAAACTGAGTTGAGAGATTTTTGGTGTTTCTTTTAGAAGTGCGCAAACTTTTGTATGCCAAATCCCCCTCCGTTGTGCAAAACACAACTGAGCCTTGACATACCGGATACAATATATTCAACCGTTACCTACCTTTGTGTCGTCAGTTGTTCCATCGCCTTTAGCACCAAAAGATAAAACATTGAAGATCGTAGAGGTGTTGCTGTACGGGAACGAACTTGGGATGGTCTCTCTGTATCTCGGGTAAAACGTCTCTTTCAGCCGCCTCGAGCCATGACCGTATCGCGTTTCTCTTGTGGCTTCGACACCTTTATGTTGCAAAAACAACATAAACACACATGTGAAGATGACAAACATGCAAATCTTCATATTTTTGTTCTTCGTGTTGTAAACTATTGATTCACTTGGTGGGTTGCTTCAAATCCGGATGATTGGAGAGATTTTATAGGCGTGCATACGGATAACTATATTAACTATTATAATTATTTTCTAAACTTACAGATATCTATATTAACCATACAGATAACTATATTAACCATTAAGGGCGATTAATATATAATTAAAGGATATATGGCCAGTTTTGGTTTGAAAATATATTTTTTCATTTGTATTTAATAAAATTATTTAGAAACCGTATAGTGATTAAAAGATTTTATACCCTTTTTATTTTGACACAAGTTTTTAACCCACTTGAGATAATTAATTAAATTTAGATATACTTTAATAAATAAATCAAAACCATCTATAATCTATTGGGGATTTCAAATTGACATTTAAAGATAGTCATGCCAAAAATCGATGATTCTATCGGAATTTACGGGATAAAAATCAAATTTGAAATTTGAAATAACGAATAAGATTTGTATGCTAATTTTTCACAAGAATAAATAAGTTACAATTACAATTAGATAATTTAATAATTATCTATTTATATAAATTTTGATGTTAAAAAACGGTATTATTGAAATAAAAATTAAAAAGAATAATTATATTGTTTATCTTGTTATATGATTAAATTCACAAGTTCAAATTGTCATTATATTTGAAATAATATTAAAATTAACTCGACCCGCTTATTTTAAAACCTCTACAAGATCGAGATCAAAGCAATATGGTAGCCTCAAGTAAATAAGTAAGCAACATGCTTTCTTAACTTGAATGGTGTTAGTTTGTGTGTGTGTGGGTGGGGGGTGGGGGGGGGGGGGGGGGGGGGTTTGCAGGGATTGGTTTTGGCTGACATCAATAATCGGCTTACTCACGGCTTTCTTGACTTGAATGGTAAGTTATGAGTCGGTTACTGGTATCAAATCCAAAAAAAAAAAAACGCAATGCATCAACATTAATAATCGGCTCACTCACGGCTTATTCATCAACATTGACCACCAATCTTTCCATCTCAATGAGTACAAAACAAGAAAAATAACACTCATGTATTATCAAAGAACGTAAAAAAAATACATAGAACCAACACCATAGCAAATATTATCACATAAATTTTGTGACTTCTAGCCTAGACTTTGATTGTTAACAAAGCTTGACCTTAGTACACCACCGTAGTCATCCTTTCTTGGCGACCAGCGGCTGACGCAGTGACGCTATCACTAACAACAACCAGAATTGATCGTAGCCAGCATGAGTCACCGATGAGTTCTGTAACACCAAGCGCCAGAAATGTGGCGAATAATCGGCAATCAGGGCTATGAAAGTCAGAACTCACCTTGTTCGCTAGATGTTTCTATATACCATGGTTTCATGAGAGATGCAATGTAAGTAGTTTTACCGTTAGGAGAGGCCCTGAGGAAGTTAAATATCATTCATTAGTCAAGGCTCGGATTAACAAAACTATATTTCAACATCAACCCTTACTTTAAACACAATTAAGAAACATATAAACTTGGAGAAACTTTATGAATAGCCTAAGGACAACTAACCCTTACTTTAAACACCTTTAAAAAGCGATATATATAAAGCCCCCCAAGTCATCTTACTCAAGCCATAGCTTATGAAAATAAATACTTGCATACTGCGTACTAAAGAATTTGGGCGACTGATAACTACACCTCCACAACCTACTGACCCCCTCGGCCCAAATCCGATACAACCTCCCCAGGCCCAAAATCCAATTCCACCAAATACCTCCCACCCTCTCGGTCCCACCCAATACCTACTCCTCAGGCCCAAAATTCTAGTCATCATGTTTCGGCCTAAGTCCCATCTCCCTCACCAGCCCAACCTATACCTTCCCCTCCGCCAGCTACCCGGACCATCCACACTCGATCTATGAGTGGTATTGTCAGACCCAAACACCCATTCAACCTTCACACTTCCACTATAGTCCCTATCCCGAAAAATCCACAGGTTGCCTTGTCCTCTCTAGAATGGTACAATGCCATGTCCAACGAATTCAGTGCACTTATTAAAAACAAGACCTGGGAGCTTGTACCTAGGACTCCTGACATGAATATTATACGTAGCTTGTGGTTATTTAAACATAAATTCAGGTCGGACAGAAGTTTGGAGCGTTACAAAGCGTGTTTGGTTTGTGATGGTCGTAAACAGCAGACGGGCATCGACTGTGGCGAAACATTTAGCCCAGTTGTCAAACCGTCTACCATACGCTTGGTTCTTTCATTGGCATTATCCAAGTCTTGGCCTATTCATCAATTGGACGTCACTAATGCGTTCTTACATGGCAACTTGAAGGAAACCGTGTACATGCATCAGCCTATGGGATTTCGGCAAAGGGACTTTCCTGATCACGTTTGTCGCCTTAGAAAGTCTCTATACGGTTTAAAGCAAGCTCCACGGGCCTGGTTCCAGCGGTTCACAGATTTTGTAAATTTCCAAGGGTTTCGCCAAAGCAAGTCGGACAACTCTCTATTTATTTACCATCATGGGTCAGACATTGCTTACCTTCTTATATATGTGGACGACATCATACTTACCACGTCCATCGAAACTCTTCGGGCACGGTTGTTACACACATTGTCTAGTGAATTTGCAATGAAAGATTTGGGGCCCCTATCTTATTTCTTGGGTATTCAAGTAACTAGGGACAGTGATGCTATGTTTCTTTCACAGCAGGCCTATGTTAAAGACATCATTCATCGGGCCTCCATGGACTCTTGCAAACCGGTCGCAACTCTGGTTGACACACAGCCCAAATTATCTGCTGACTCAGGACCCCTCCATGATGACCCTTCTACTTATCGTAGCCTTGCAGGTGCTTTACAGTATCTTACTTTCACCAGACCAAATATTTCTTATGCTGTGCTGTGCAGCAGATTTGCATGCACATGCATGCACCACGACTGGATCGCTGGAACGCATTGAAGCGTATTATTAGATATCTTCAGGGAACTGCTGACTATGGTCTTCATCTTGGTTCCGTTCCCAACCTATCTTTAGTGTCTTATACGATACAGACTGGGCTGGCTGCCCAGACACTCGTCGTTCCACAGCAGGTTATTATGTCTATTTGGGAGAGAACCTAATTTCTTGGTCCTCCAAACGACAGTCCACTATCTCCAGGTCCAGTGCTGAAGCAGAACATAGGGGTGTGGCAAATGTCGTTGCTGACATTTGTTGGCTACGTAATCTTCTTCTCAAGCTTCACCATCCTCTTTCTCGTGCTACATTAGTATACTGTGATAATGTTAGTTTTGTTTATCTCTCCGGTAACCCCGTTCAACATCAACGCACTAAACATATCGAGCTCGACATTCACCTTGTCCGTGAACAGGTGCAACGTGGACACATTCACTTTGTCCGAGTCTTACATGTTCCCTCCCGTCATCAGATTGCTGATATATTCACAAAGGGTCTACCTCGAGTCCTATTTGACGATTTCCGTGCCAGTCTCAATATCGGTCCACCCAACATTTCAACTGCGGGGGTGTAATAATTATAGGAGATCATCTTTGTATTATATAAGGATTCGAAATCAATGAGATGAGACAAGTGGAATCATTCACTTTCAGCCACAGCCATTTTTTTTGCCAAAACAAAAAACTTATCATTGAATGAGTTACTGACTTACGTGACATGGGCGGACTTACACTATGGTCAAGGGGTGCGGGCGCCCACCTTGAAAAAAAAAATTTAGTGTTATATACGCGCGTTAATCCCGTCCGCACCTCATGAATTTTTTCAGTCGCACCCCTTAGACTTTTGAAACCAACCTCAAGAAAAAAAAATTATAATTATATGTTAAGAGTTAGCCCATTTTATTAGTTAGTAGCCCAATATCAAGAATGAGCCCAAGCCCAAAGTTTATAATAAGCCGACATGCGTTTTAATATTGACTAAAATGAAAAAAAAAACAACATATAAACCTAAAGCCAGAAGAGCACTAAACAAAGAAACCCAAAGAAAAGTTGTTCGTCTCCCTCCCTCCCTCGGCGATCGCTAAACAAAGAAGAGGAACATGTGACGTTGACCCATCACAATTCACAAACAATTGAATAAATCCAACAAAACTTCAAAAGGTAATTAAGTAAATGTGAATATTATTAGATGACTACATGAGCAATATTATTATGGGTTTTTATATTGTAATTTTGGTTTTGTTTTGGGTTTTTATATTGTAAATTTGATTCTGTTTTAGATGAGCAATATTATTATGGAACGGTTTCTTAGAAGGAAAAGTGGACAATCATCTTCAAAAACTTCTGAATTCGTTGACTTGGATACTCTTCCTACGGATCCTGCCGATAGGAAACCGAGTTCGTCATATAACGTTAATCAGCGAGACGAAATCAGAAGGGCATACATACTTAGAGGACCATATCAATCACGGGGTATAGAAATTCCACAATCAATGTTTGGTGTTGAGTTAAGACGATTTAAAGAAACTTGGTATAATACCTATAAGGGATTGTTAAAGTATAGTATAAAATCGGACTGTGTGTTTTGCTTATGTAATGACATTTAAATTACTTTTGGGCTTTTGGTTTGCTTTAGTTGATTATATAATTTTAGTATTATTATTTTTGGTATACGAGTCGACCGAACCCGACCGAACCGACCCAGGTCATCTGATGGATAAATGACCTATATAAGGTCTATAATTCCGCACCCCATGAAAAAAATTCCTGGGTCCGCCACTGTTACGTGATTAAGCTAAAAACTCTTATCCTTTCAGTTGTGATGGGTTCTGACTTACCTGATGACATGAATGTGCAAAACTTGATGATAACTCAAGTCACCATATGGATTACAACCATGCCAGGATCTACTGGGAGATATGGTATTTGTTGAGTTAGTGTTAAGGCTTTTTTCAATATTTGTATATGTTATTGATGATTTAAACTTATATTAACAATTTAATCCTTCCCCACATATTTTTTGTTTCAAGACATTTACAATTAAAATTAATACATATAAAATAAAATAATTCGAGTTGGTTCATGAGCCGAGCCAAGCCTCGCTCGAGATAGCTTGTTTACATCCAACCTTTTTTCAAGCCGATCTTTTTCCAAATGACCAGCGAGTTTTTGAACAACCTTACCCACCCGCATGTAGACGTCTCCCAACAACAGTGGGCTACAACCCAATGATAATATCGATTCAGATGCTAGATCCAGACAGGCCTCTTAATGACTCAACAAAACGTCGTGAAGCAGCCAACATTAATTTGGTAATGTTTTTGTAAATGGGCGAATTATAAACAACCAATTTTTCTTCCATAAATCTTCATTATTACAACATCAATTCATACACCAACAGGAGACTCTGGACAAATAGGCACATTTCTGTGTTCATACAAAAACATGTATTTGAAAAAAAATTCTTACACCAAAACCACTTCTGGTGCCGTTTAGAGCCATGAATACAAAATAGTCGGGATATAGAACAGGTAAAAAGAAACGCTGGACCAGCAACAAAACTATGATCAGCAACTACGATCATTAAACGTTATCTCGTCATTTTCTTTGGTTGTAATCTCTTGAAAGCCATAAATGTAACGGCTGCTGATAAAGAATACCTACATCAAGTGAAATTGAAATATAACCCAACCATTAGACACTAGTCATGACTTTGAATGCATGCTCATAGTAGCATAATAATATGATATATAACACCATGAGATGAAAAACGCACCACGTGAATGTATAGTTGAGATGATCTTGTGGCATTACCGAACTGCGAATCAATGCATTATTATCTTTTGGGATTGGGTATGGATTACTGGGGTTGACTTTATCGTTGACTGCTTCAATGTATACTGTGTTCTCAGGGAGCCCACAACTATTAGCAATTTCAGCAACATCAACATAGAACCATTGGCATGAATTTGGGTCGTTTGCTGGTACAAAAATGCTAGGCTTCTCACTTCCACGAATAACTCCAACTACTTCATCTAGCTTTGTTTGTGGAATATGCTCCTGTAGAATAATTTTTAAGACAATAAACTTTACTTGTATTCTACATGGGCGCGTTCATTGCAGAACACAGCATAAGCATCGGTACGTATTGCTTTTTTAGATATAGTGGGAGAGAGAGGCAGTTATGTGGTTACATAATCGCCTTATGTATCACAACTAAAGCAATAGAAACAAGTATTTAAGTGCCTCTACTCAAAATTGATTATGTATTAAACTCCCTCTAAATATTGTATATATGGAAGCATGCTTAAGCATATAAATGGCACCTTCTCAGTAATAGTAGGCTTCTTAGACCAAAAGCTCCACCAAGAGCTCCTTTCGTGCTGGATATCAGTAGATTCTGTACTTTGAGGATGTCCATCCTCTTCTAGAACTTTCAGAGACTTGTCTCTCCAACTCCGTGGAACCCACCCTCTGTTGACTAAGATTGGCATCTGCAAACTGCAAAAAGTTCAAATTTTTCAGCATGCTTTAACATGAAATTGTCATGGAATTATCCAGGGAAATGGTAACAGGATCTTTGAGAAAACATACAGAACTGTTTTAACATTTAAGTGAAGCATTTTATAAAATATTTGATATACAGTGAATAAATATACAAGTGTTGCTGAAGTCCGAACCAACCTTTCAGAATTGTTTGGAAGTGGCATAAGGGGCGTAATGATGTAATATCCGTTTTCAGTCACTCCTGATATGCTTCTAGAACGTGGGCCAACAAAAATGGATTTTGACTCGTCAAAAACTCCTTTGCAGACTACCCTCCTGAACTCCAGAGAGTCCAAATTTTCACTTGAAGGACTGATGTGTTTGCAGTCAATCGGTTCCATTTCTAATCTACTTTGTCTGTACTCCAGCATTTTCACCTACATGATCAACATCTAAGTTAGTTATCAAACTATATGTATTAATGTCATTTGAAGCTCGTACAATCCCTCTATATTTGATCCATTAATCAAAATTCAAACTTGGCGAGCGTCCATTAGATTAAAAATGTAACATATCAATCTATGTGTATGCACCATTTTGTTTTTATTTTATGCAAAGATTATGCCTACAATTAAGTTAATAGATTTAACAAGGCATACCTTATCTTGTCTTCTGAAGATCTGCCAAGTGCCTAGACCAAACGTGATCGCTCCTGGAACAAAAAGAAGGAACCTTGTCCATCCTCTTTGCTTCTCTGAAACATGAATAATGTTTTGACTTTAGATCAAGATACTCTAAAAGCTTTTAACCAATAAGAAAACTAAAGGGGCGTTGAACGCATAACAGATTTTAAGTTAAGAACGACTACAAGAACACATGTCCCTATTGCTCTAAAAGCGATACATAAAGACAGTTATATAACTACCTATCTTTCTCACTCACACTACATACAAATTGTTTGTTGCGACTCTCCCGGTTCCTCATTCAAAATTGGTTATATATTAAACGACTCTCCCTGTTGCTCGCGAGCTACTCGAGATCGGCTCGGTAAAAAGCTCGAAACAAGCCGAGCCTTATCAAGTCCGAGCCGAGCTTGAGCCTAAAACAAAGCTCGTTTACTTATCGACCCCGAACTCGAGCCTGACATATGAAGCTCGTCAGGCTCGACGAGCCTTAGTATAATATTAATTTTATTAATATTTTATACTATTTACCTCACATTTAAAGTTGCTTAATAAACGAGCCGAGCCGAGCTTTTGACTTATCGAGCTATCAAGCCTATTATTTATATTATTTAATTTAATATATTAACTAATAAATACTAAACGAGCCGAGCCCGAGCCGAGCTCGAGATACCACTAACGAGCCGAGTTCGAGATTTAAAAACAAAGCTCGAAACGAGCCGAGCTCGGCTCGTTTGCGCCCCTAATTCTAACCAATATCCACAAACAGGATGGAATCTTAAATAATTTCAAATGCATATAAAACATAAACCTTGAGACCGAGAAGTCGCTGTCGGCTTTGGGGGCGGAGGCAGAGGCGAAGGCGGTGGGGCAGGTTGGAGTTCAGGGACAGCGGCAGCGGAGTGTGAGTATAAGAACGAAGACGGTGGCTGATATGGGGCCCGATTCAATGAAGAAGATCGAGCAATTGTTCTTGCAGTTAATAAGCTTTTAGAAATGAAACCCATGTGAACAGTAACTAATTAACATCTACTGAGAAGCTTTATCATCGTTTCAATAAATTATTTGAGCCAGTATACTGAATCTCGATCGCAACACTGTGATTGGATATGTATTATGAGATATTATGTGATCTGGAACATGAATTTGGGCAAAAATTGTATGAGAGATGTAGGCATGATTAGTATTGTTATTATTATAAAAATGAAGAAAGACAATGGATTAAACATACCTGTAAATGAAGATTGTGATCAGATATCGGAGATTTTAGGGTTTAAGGAGCACGAAATCAGGGAGGCTAGGGTTTATGGCCACTTTGTTCTACGAAGGAGATTAAAAATTTATTTATTATCAGTTTTTTTTTTTTTTTTTTTTAAATGACTAGTTTTATGGAAAAAAAACATTTTCTTTAGCTGAAAACGCGCAAACCAGCCGAGCCTGAACTTGAACTTAAGCTTGAGTAAGCTCGGGCGCGAGCCCATTTAGGTTATGAAAGCTCAATCTAGGCTCTGGCTCGACTCATTTATTATTTTTTTATTAATTTATGATAATTATAAGTTTTATTTTATATATAATTTATATTTTCTCATATTTTTATAGTTATTATTATTATTTAATTATATATTTAATATATTAATAAAAAACATACATTTAATGGGCTCGTTGAGGCTTGCGAGTCGGCTCGAGCTCGATAACCAAAGCTCGGGCTCGTTTGCCAAATAAGCTTGTTTTTAGGCTCAGGCTCAGGCTCGATTAGGCTCGACTCGTTTTAAGTTTTTTTTTTTTTTTATTTAGGATGTCTCTAAAAGTATTTTTCTTCATAGGGTTGTCCTCGAGAATCCTCGGCATGTTTTGAAATCATATTCAAACCTGATACATGTGGTCTTCAACCCGAACATTTTTTTCACTTTCAGCGTTGGTCTCATATACTTTTCATCTTTAAAAAATTTAGTTTTACGTTTTTGTTTAAATCTTGCGAGTCAACACGCCGCAACATGCGTAAGTAGTTCAATGTTTTTACATATGTTTTTTTTCCATTTAACGGCCTAGTCATAATGGACGAGTGTTATTGTTTTCAATGTTTTATGTCTCGTGTGCGCAGGTCAACTTTTAACGTCTACATTTTGTTCAGTTCTATTTTTTTCATTTTATTTTTTTATATAAGCTTTTCTGACGTTGGTGATTAGTACTGGTATGACATTAATGCTAGTTAACACAGTTTTACGTCGCACCACATAGTAGAGGTGAGCAAAAAAACCGGTTCGGGAACCGAAACGGTAAAACCGACCCGAACCGAAACCGGTACTAAAAAAATCTCAAACCGAACCGAACTGAAAACCGGCCTAAAACCGACAAAAAAACCGGTCAAAAGAAACCAAAACCGAACCAAAACCGGTACACAAACTGGAACCGAACCGAAACCGGTATCGCTAAAAACCGACCGAAACCGGTAAAAAACCGAAACCGGTATAAGAAAAATACATTTTTGACCATAAACACAAATAAGACATTGTTTTTTTTTTTTTTTTGTATTAGTATTCAATTTCCTTCTTTAAAAAACCCTAAAAGTTACTAAAAGTTAAATTTTATGTAATTTATACGATTTTAAAAAGTGCGCGAAAAAACCGATTAACAACCGAAACCGAACCGAAACCGGTCTCTGAAACCGGTCTTACGAATCGACAAAACTGGTCCAAAACCGAACCGGTAAACCAGTTCAGCCAGGAACCGGTACTGTAGCGAACCGTTTGAAACCGATACCAGTTCGACAAAAAAAACCGATTTGCTCAGCTCTACCACATAGGTTTAATACTAATTTTAAACCAATCTACCCATAGGCCCAAATAAAGCCCATCCAAATACCATACCTTCTCCACCCAAAACATTGTCGTCAACACTCAAAACCCTCTGCTTTTCATCACAAACCGCCGTCCATAAACCCTACCACCTCCATCTCCATCTCCATCTCCATCTCCATCTCTATCATTTCCTCCTTCCAATCATGTCTTTGCTTGAACTAATAACCCAAGCTTCATCCACACCTCACCACCCAACACCCGATACCCAACACCCCATAGTTATCAACCCAGACCCCATTTTCCTCACCTTAAAACCCCAACCCAACGACCCATCATTCATCAAACGTGTCCATGGCTGGTCAATCCCTCAAACAGATACAGATATTATCAACTTATCCCAAACCTTTTTTAAAAAGCTCAAAATCAAGCTCAAAAACCCCAATTCCTTCACTAAAGATGAATTCATCACCTTATTTAACTCACACTTACAAAAAATCAACGAAAAATCCAATCTTTTTATCAGGGTTGAGGTTAAAGATGATGGGTATGCTTATACCAAGGCTCTGGTTAAAAATCTTGGGTTTTTAATTGGTGGGTCTGTTTTAGATTTGGTTATAGAAGCTTGTTTTGTGTTTGAGATATGGGATTTGTTAGAAAGTTTTATTGTTAATGGGTTGGTTGACGGGTCGGGTTGTAAGGATTTGGTTAGTAAGTTGGTTGAGAAGGGTAGGGCTGATTTGGTTTGTTTGTGTTTGAAGCATGTTTCGAATGTTGGTGTTTCGGATGTGCTTTCGGTTTTGAAGTTTTTTTTGTCTCCTGGGAAAGATGGTTATGGGAATATGGTTGGTGTGAGGAAAGAGTGGGAGAGGCGAGCGGTTGTAGCGATTGAGACGGTGGTGGAGATGGATAAGAGTGTTGGTGAGAAGAAGTTGAGTTCGGCGAAGGATGCTGCGGTTTTGTTTGTTATGGCGTATGATGAGTTTACGGCTAGTGAATTGTGCTTGCATTATTTGGTTGCGTCGCCGAATGTGGATGATGTTATGTTCTCGGCGTGTATTGGGAAGTTAAGTGGTTCGGAGGTTATGGGGTTGGTTCGGTATTTGAAGAAATGGTTGGTTAAGTATCAGAAGTTTCCGCAAGCAGGGTCAAGTTCTAAAGCGTTGGAATCTGTTCCTTCGCTTGAACATGTTACCAAGTGTTTTGGGTTGGTGGTAGACGAGCATTTCTCTTCGTTGGTGATGCAACCTGAGTTCCGTGAAGAGGTGGAATCGGTTGAGTTGGTTGTGAATTCTTTGGCCTCGGAAGCAAGACTTTGCTGCAATTTGGCAAACTTATGTGCAGGTTTGAATTGTTAGTGGATTCTTCTTATTATTATTTGAGATGAATGGTATGCTAATCAAGTTGCTAATATGTTGCAGGGCTGAACTGTTAAGTTTCTGAAACGCGTAGGACAAGAAACGAGAGGGTATAAACATTAAATTGAGCTATTATGCAGATTACAACAAATGGTGTTTTGGCACTACAAAGTTTTGTTTGTTATAGTAAATTTTGGGACACTTGCTAGAGTTTGGAGTCTGAGAATGTAAAGTGGAGAACACTATTGCGTTTTCGTGTCCAGGTTTTAGATTTGTATCATGGATTCTTGAAAGTGAAATCTTTATTATCCTTCCAACATTCATATGATTTGTACTGTTTTATTGTTATTTTGGTATTGTTTGTTGAGGAATAGCTTTGACACGCCATGAAAACGTTACTTTTAGTCGCTTTCTGTATGAATTTTTTTGACTTTGATGGTTTTATCTTGTTCTGGTTCTCTTTCATCAACGCGTTCCCATTATTGAATATTTCGTTTTCTTTCATAAATGGTAGCTTCTATTGTAGTCTGATCTTCATGTTGATGTGCATGATTGGCGAATAAGGGGTTAATTTGGATCCTATCTGCCTTTTATTTAATATAGGCTCATGTGTTTGTAATATAGAACCATGAAAGCGGAAGAGATTTTCGGGTCTCTGCCTGCTGCAAAGTTTGATGGCCTGGACCTTTTTAGTGCGCCAAATCCGCCACACTAGCACCTTTAGCTGAATCTGCAAAGTTTGATGGTTTGAGCCTTTTTAGTACCAAATCCACGTCAATATGAATCTGCCACATCAGCACCTTTTGCTGAACCTGAAAGGTTTGATGGTCTGGACCTTTCTAGTGCATTAAATTTGCAACGTCAGCACCTTTTGCTGAACCTGGAATGTTTGATGGTTTGGATCTTTTTAGTGCTCCAAATGTAGCTCAATCCGCTACATCTACGCCTTCAACTGAACCTGGAAAGCATGATGGTCTGGACTTATTTGATCTTCGGCTTTCTGTATCACCAACTTTGAGTTATTGGCAAGCACAACCAAGTCAACAAGATATTAGTGGCACTGACGTTGGGGCTCTAGTAAATGTAAAGAATAATTAACTGGATGATTGTTGCAATACTTGAATAGTTAATTGACCTGAGCTTTGAAGGGGTTCAGAACATACAAATAGAGTTGCGCGCACACAGAAGAAAAAAAAACCCTGGTTTGAAACCCAAAACGAACCCAACTTTGAAACCGGTTTCAGAGGACTTGGTCCGTATGAATCTAACCCTATATATTGAAACCGCTTTCAACCCGGTGGTCAAACCTCATGATTTCCCTCTTGTAAACCACGTTGGACCCAAACCAGTTTCACCAAAAACCGGGTTAACTTTCATTGACCCAAACCTACTTGTCTTCGCTGGTTTGGGACAAAAAAAAAAAAAAAAAAAAAAAAAAAAAAACAATTTGTGCACCTTAGTTATCAAGTGACAAGTCATGGAGTTGGATAAAAAAAATGCATCATGATGTCAAAGGATCACAAATCTGTATACAAATTTTACTTGATCAATAAGCATATTATTTATTGTTTAAATATCACAATGTTAATTGTATGAGGAAAAATATCAAAACATCATATTTATCTTCTGGCTATCTTCTAGGATCCCGACAAGGCACTTCTCCAGCATTAATTCAGCATTCACCCAGGCATGGTATTTATCTCACACATACGTTAAGGTGATTATCACACGCGATTAATGTATACTTGATTACTGTATACGACCCACCCCCTTAAGTACCACCACCTGCGATTCAACAAAACAGGCTAGATTTTCCCAAAAAAGTGTCCATTTTGTTTTTTTAGAAATTAATACGGTTAACTTTGTATAAGATGATTTAGAAGGTTGTAAACTTCTAATTAATTTTGTTATTTGACCCGTTTCAAAATGCCACTTGTACTATGACGTAGAGTCTTTATCAAACACTATTAAAATTAAAATTAAAATTAAAATGTGTGAGTATCTATCTAAATTATGATAAAAGGATACTGAATAGAGCGGTACAATCTTTTCCAACCGCCGTCATTAACATATCAACACCTGAAAGATGGATAAAGAGAGTCTAAATATATATTCACAGTCATTTGCATAGATGAAAGAGGTACTTTGATTGTCTTACCTCCAGGATGAAATTTCATGTATGGTGTGATGTTGTAAACCCGGCCTTTAAGAACAGTCCACATTGAATCCTCAGTATTGTGTTGTTTGACTTCACTTAAAGATATAAGTCTCTTGTTTGACTGTCCCTTCAATCCTGAAAAATAGTCACTAAATTCAGACTACTCTTTTTTTTTTCTTAATATTTTTACAAGAATGACGGTTTGGTATGTGACGAGTATGAAAGAGCTCGAGCCAGCGCTCTTTTATAATCGAGCCCATGCTTCACATACTAAACTTGACTAGGCTCGTAAGCCTAAACGAACCTATTATAAGTATGTTACAATAATAGATTATATATAAAATTATTATAAATACCGTTTATTAATACACATCATATTATATGTATCAAGTAAAGTTACAAAACAATACAAATAACAAACATATAAATATATATACATAAGATAATCATATAATAATGAAAAAAACAAATGATCCCAGATCGAGCTTGAAAAATTAATAAAGAGCCGAGCTCAAGCTTAGATGAACTCGGGCTTGGCTCATCTACACCCGTAGTCCCTTATGCATAATAAAAAGAATGTAGTACCTGCTAGATCAGGGTGTGTGCGAGTAACCTTGAGCCAATCCATATGGCTATACCCTATTTGGAAAGGAACCTTAGCCCGAGATGCCGGCTTTTTAACACCACTTTTTGTTTCCTTTGAACTTCCAACATTTGACCCTGTTTGTTCGGTTGATGGTTTTTGTGATGAAGCATTAATAACCTTAAAGGACAAAGATCCAACCTTTTCTTGCTTCTCCGAATCAGCATTACTTCTAGATTTGTCACCCCAAATAGTACCACTACTCTTCTTTTCATCTTTTATACTCATACTGCTTGCATCTGGAAAACCTTTTGGCTCCATGTCACCAACCTACATTTATATATACATCCTTTAAGATAGGATTGTACTGTGTACATCAATCAATCTGCTGATTTAGCCGGTTTGAAAGTTATATGGTTTGGTTCACGGTCTGAAAAACAGGTTTTAACAGTTAAGTTCACAATTTGGAACATGGAATTGGCCATATAAACGGAACCAGTCGTTTACCTTTATTACTATTTTTTCTTTTGGGCATATTCAGGATATGTTTAATATTTATGAACCATTTTTATCATATTTTTAGAAGAAACTAATACAAACTAACGATTCAAATAAAAATGTTTCAAACCGTTCACACGACCAAACAAAACGATTTTGACTGGCTGGCTGACCCAACCAACCCAGATGGTTTAGTATCCCCTTTTTTTTAAACCATACTTAGCGGTTCAGCACATAACTATCTTCAAAACCGCTTGAACCAGACCTTGAACACCCCAACTTAAAGATGTTACAAAGAGCAACTTTATTCCACAACTAAATGACTAATTGGAAAGAACTTGCATGACGGAAGGTGAAATCATCATTGTTTTCTGTTTCATCCATTGTGATACGCTCCCAGAATATACTTGAAACAGATCAATCAAACTACAGTATTTCTGTATCTATACTCCCGAGTTGTTCTGAAAGCAAAATTATCACCAAATTTGATTAAATATGTGACAAACTAACATGTATGCAAAATGCCGCCTGTAATTCAGGAGATTAGATCTTTAAAGCATAAATTATATACAAAATATGTGACACTGGCATACTGCCACCATACACAGCCTGTAATTCCATATGATAAACAAACAAACAAATATATAGACTACTAAACACCCTCAAAAGACAAGAGAGATCACAAACAACTAAAAATACCAAACATATAACATTCGTATATTACTCGTATCTAATGATTGAGCTGTAAAACAATATAAACAAATTACTATGCTTTTGATCAAAGCTTACAAATAACACTCTACACCTACTTTAAGACAAGCTTCAATACTTTTGAACGTGTTCACTAAAAATGTATCTAATCTTACTAAGCCAATCAAATCCAACTAAAACTGACGAATCTTGAGGAATAAATACTAATCTACTCTCTATTCCACTAGACAAAGAAACTAAATCCAGTTGATCCCCTTTCTAAAGAAAGAAATGTGAGATTTTATTATTTTATTGCGAAACCGAAAAAACAATAATAATGAACAAATTTCAAATGATCAACGTATAAGTCATATGAGATCAAGCTGGAACCTTCGATCGACAGATCTGGTAGCACGGTTCGCTCAGCAGAATTCGCCATCTCCAACCCCTATGGAACATCATCAGTTTAATAGATGAAGACAATAAGGTGGAATAACTCTATTTATTGAAAAAGAAAACCCAATGGGACGTTAGATGAAGAAGTGAGATGTCTGGATGGATATTAGGGTGGTTTAAGGAAGAAGGTTGTGTGTGTAATGTTTAATACCTTATACCTAATTCTTATATCTAGGCCATATGACCTTAGTAAATAAGTTGGGCTCAAGAGTTAATATGGCTAATTTAAGTTTAAATATATAAAACAGTCTAGTTGTAAATAAAATATAAAGCTATAAAAAATTGAGTTATATAAATTTTTATTTATAACATCGCCCGGTTCTTAATTCCGGTTCGACCGGTCCGACCAGTGAGCCAGTAAGACGTCTGGTCCAGTTTCAAAAACATTGCATAAAATCCTATTTATTTACTTTATGCACAGCCAGAATAAACCCAACGAATAATAAACCACCCGATTGAACTCATTTTAAATGTTTTGGGTTAAGATAGTTTTTTTTTTTCCAAATAAATTATTGTACAATTTTATGTTTTGCCCTCTCTTATGATATTGATCTTAGTATTTCAATTCATTACCCCGTTCCTTAACAAATTACTACGAGAAAGATTAACATGCGTGGGCATGAGATTTCGGATAACAAAATCTAATGAGAACATATATTGCAAAAGTGCATCAAATTCGAAGTTACTTACATAAATCATGTTCATCAAGCTAAAACTACGGTGTGGCCTAATAGAAGTAAATGATGACTAAAAAACAATAATTTCACATAACAATACAGATCTAAAACAGATTTCTCGGTCTGTAAGAGGCAAGGTTTAAAAGTACGGAATCGTGCCTCGAGGCGTTTTCCCTTCGCCTCACGAGGCGTACGCCTCAAGGCGAACCGAGGTGTAAGCCCGAGGCGGAATTAAAAAATAAATATAAATATTATATATCTTATAGAAAATGAAATACTAACTAATTTCATCCTCATATTCATCAAAAACACACACTAAAAAGACATGGAAGCTTGAAATTGACACAAAAAGTCCAAAACATCGAAAATAAACATCAAAAACACCTGAGGCGCAATTTTTGTTACCCCCTTAGCTCTATGAGGCGCACGTACAAAATAACACCCTGAGGCACCGCCTCAGATTCGTTTTCTTACAGAATCGCCTTGAGGCGTACCCCTCACCCGTTTTTTTAAACCATGTTTAAGACAGCTATAAAAAATTTTCTAAACCCTAGGCACAAATTAAAAGCAAATCCTTATTTGATATTCACACACGGTTATGTAGTATTAGCTTGATACAACCTTAATCTTAAAACCTTGAAAAATAATGTCATGATTTATTGTTTTGTTGTCAAATTTCTTTTGCCCAAAACTTTCTGCAAAGTTGTTTTCATGGACATCAAAAGAGTTTTAAGAGACAAGCCAACACCAAAAACTATTACTAAGCTGGCCTATCAATTCTATTCTTTTATTATCATAAGCTTTTAAGGCGACGCAACCCAGCGTACCTGACACAAACGACTCTGTTAACACATCCTGAGACCCGTTTGACATAACCACACCAATGACCTATCTATTTTTAGAGGTTTGTTTAACGGATGTAAACGAATTACAAATACGCATGACAGAAATAAAACCGTACCTAAAGCAACAAGATCGTCGATTTGTGTGTGTGCTGGGGTGGATATGCGGATGCGGAGATTCACCAGCTCCGGATTGGCTCCGAAGCAAGATGATGAGGGGAAAAGAGATTAGGGTAAAAGAGGGCTTCTTTATGTTGTCTGAAAAGCAAGGCAAGAAGGAAGCAAAACAGTTGAGTAGACCAGAAAGCCCCTCTTTATGTCACGAAATTGCCACTCTACTATTCAAAGCCATGGGCTATTAATTATTAGTACTAAACTAGTTTATACCTCGGGAGTGTCCCGAGTTGAGAAATCTAAGTAAGTGAATAAAATTATAAGTATCTAAACTATAAAAACGGCATCTGTCAATATATGATTAATGAATATTATTATTATTATTATTATTATTATTATTATTATTATTATTATTTTAAACAAATCTCTGCCATAAGTTATCATATTCTAATATAAAAAAAGGGTAATTGGGTCGGGTATCACCTAATCCCAGGCTCGACCCAAACCCACAATTTTTTTTAAACTAATTCCAAACTTGACACAATACCTGTCGGGTTACAAAAAATAGTTGTTTTTTTTTCTCCGTTTTTTATATAGCACTATGGTACTCGTTGGAAAGATAATAAAACGCTCGTTAATTTGGTGTAATTTTTTTCTTTAAAAAATCTCGTATATAAAAGATGTTAACATTTAAAAGTTATGAGAGGAAACATGAGAGAGAAAATAATAAAGTTTTAATATTTACATTTAGTAGATTAAGTATTTAATAGATTATGTTAAATTATATTTAAACCATATTTATTCCTTTTTTTAATTGGTCTAGAGTTGGCACATCACATCCTATGTGGCATCTCTCAAAGGAGAGATTGCATAATATTATAACATGTCATTAAAAATGCTTTGGTTTATTATATACTAATTTATACCCCGGGAGCGTCCCGGGTTGAAAAATTTAAGTAAAGTGAATAAAATTAGAAGTATCTAAACTATAAAAATGGCATCTGCCAATATATGATTAATGAATATTATTATTATTATTATTATTATTATTATTATTATTATTATTATTATTATTATTATTATTATTATTTTAAACAAATCTCTGCCATAAGTTATCATATTCTAATATAAAAAAAAGGGTAATTGGGTTGGGTATCACCTACTCCCAGGCCCGACTACCTGCTATTATGATGTAACTTTCGTATTTTGTTTTAATGAGAATTAGTGGTTAAATTTTACTATTAAAAAAAATTCCAAACCTGACACAATACGGGTTACAAAAAATAGTCGTTTTTTTCTCCGTTTTTTATATAGCACTATGGTACTCGTTGGAAAGATAATAAAACGCTCGTTAATTTGGTGTAGTTTTTTTCTTTAAAAAATCTCGTATATAAAAGATATTAACATTTAAAAGTTATGAGAGGAAACATGAGAGAGAAAATAATAAAGTTTTAATATTTACATTTTGTAGATTAGGTATTTAATAGATTATGTTAAATCATATTTATTCTTTTTTTTTAATTGGTCTAGAGTTGCCACATCACATCCTATGTGGCATCTCTCAAAAGAGAGATTGCATAGTATTATGACATGTCATTAAAAATGCTTTGGTTTATTATAGATATAGATATAGATATAGATATAGATATAGATAATCAGGCGTGTGATATTGTTATCTTTGTATTATATTTGTTTACTCAATTCATTATTAGAGGCATTGGTTTGTTTAACACTAACTTATCCTAGCAGAAGTGTTGAAACGAGCTAAGCCTAGCCGAGCCCAAGCCTAAAACAAAGCTCGTTTATTTATTGAGCTCGTGAGCCTAAACATGCCTATTATTTAGTTTAGTTTAATTTATAATATTAACTAGAGGTGCAAACGAGTCGAGCCAAGCCCGAGCTCGAGCTTGATTAACTTATGAGAGCTCGAGCTCGGCTCGTAGGTAATTTCTCAAGCTCGGACTTGGCTCGTTTGTTATCTATTAGGTAATATATTAAAAAAATAAAATAAATAATAGTTCGTCTACCCTCGTGAGCTTGATAAGTGAAGCTCGAGCTCGGGCTCGTTTACTAAACAACTTTAAATGTGGGGTATATATTATTAAATATTAGTAAAAAAAACTATTATTATACTTAGGCTCGATAAGGGTTGACGAGCCTAACGAGTTTCATATGCCAAGCTCGAGCTCGATAAATACGCGAGCTTTGTTTTAGGCTCAAGCTCGGCTCGATAAGACTCAACTCGTTTTGAGCTTTTTACCGAGCCGAGTTCGAGTTGCTCGTGAGCGGCTCGACTCGTTTGCACCGTAATATTAACTAATAAATATTAAACAACCGAGCCGAGCTTGAACTTGAGAAACTACCAACAAACCAAGCATGAACTCTCATAAGTTAATCGAGCGAGCTCGGGCTCGACTCGTTTGTACCGTACCTGAAAGTCATGGAGTTCATTTGAAGAATGAGTTAATTGCCAAAATGGCCCCTGAGGTTTGGCCCAAAATGCTTGTTTAGTCACAAAATTAATTTTTCTGCCAAAAGCACCCCTCACAGATCGAAAATTGTCTAAATGACCCATATTTAACTGAGTTTTTGACGAGGAAGAAAAACTCAGTTAAGTCTGAGGGGCAATTTCGTCCTTTCATGTTCTAACGTTTTAAACCCCCCTTTTAACTGCAATTACACCCATCTTCTTCATCTGAACTTCTTCTTCTTCTTCTTCTTCTCCAACACTCTTCGAAGCATATTCCCAAATCATAACAAACCTAATTCCCAAATCATACAAACCCTAATTCCCAAATCATACAAACCCAATAATCGATTAACTAACCTAGACGATGGTATTCTGCAAATGTGGAGCTCCTAATACCATACGTGTGTCTTCCACCTCTGCAAACCCTGGTAGACGGTTTTTCTGCTGCAACAAGAAGGGGAGGAGTTGTGGTTTCGTTTGTTGGGCCGAGCTAGCCTTGGGTCAGATTCCTAGTACTATCAATGATAGTGAAGAGAATGAAAAACCGAGACTCAACAACACAGCCTTGCAGACCTTGGTTGGGACACTCAAATCCGAGAACAAGAAGCTGAAAACTTATCTATGGATGACTTGGTTTGGAATCATCATGTATTTTATCATGTTTTAGTTCAATGTAGGTTGTTTTGTAATGATAAAAACTCAATGTATGTTGTTTCTTATTGTAATGATCACCGATTGTTGAAGTTGTAATGTATGTTTGCAAATGTTCAATTTAGGTTGTTTTGTAATGATAAATAAAGGTTTGTAATGATCAAGAACAATGCTTATGACCAAACAGAAACATACTAAAGCATTAGTACATAACCAAACAGAAACATACAAAACAAAGTTCATACTTAAAGTAGTCTAGTGCATACATGAAATAGACAAGCCTAAGTCAGGAAACATAACCTACAAGAACCAACAAGCCTACTTCCAACGACAATCATCATCCGAACAGTTTTCCGAATCTGTTCCATGCTCTCCTTCATAGGGATCATGGTACCAATTGATGTATTGTAAAATACATCGATTTTCAGTGTAAAGTTTGTATAATTTTTGAGTCGTTTAGATAGTGTTTTTATTAGTTTTAGGCTTGTACCGGTCTATTTTATTTAGTGTAGGTTTTTATAGTTTTTTATTAGTTTTGAGTCAGTTTTAGTATTTATCTATTGTATTTTATATTTTGTGTAGGTGTTCATGGACGTTTGAACGTAAACGAGTAACTTTGGTTAAGTCAAGAACACCCGAGTCAGAAGCATGGAGTTATACTATTATATATAATAATTATAATTATAATAATAATAAAAATAAATAAATAAAAAAACAGAAAAGAAAAGAAAAAAAGAATTGACTTTAAGTTAGTCATGGTCACGCCAAAAGCCCAAAGTGGGATTTATTATTTAAAGGAGGTGAAGGGCCGCAAATAAATTCTGGAAAAAGGGTTTTTAGGAAGGGGGAGCAGCAATATCACGAGAGGAGGCGGTGCATATTATTTTGATTAGGAGGCCGCTAATTTTTGGAGGAGGAGAACATTATATTATTGAGGCGGTATTATTGATTCAAAGAAAAAACATCCACTCGACGAAGACCCAAGAAGAAATATTATTTGGAGGCAGGTCAAGGGTTGAGGTATAGGTGCCAGCACGGGTTGGTTTCATCTTATTTATTTATTTTATTCAAACCCGTAGTGAACACCATGAATTTAACTGGCTTTTATTGTTTTGATTTTTTATCATGACTTTTATTGGCTAGACCTTTTCGCTACCTAGGTTAAAGATGATTGCACATGTTTGATTTATTTTCTTTTGGTCTTGGAACTTTTGGTTGTGGGTTGAATTTTAAAGTAAAGAACTTTTTATTTTCTGGTTTGATGTGTATGCGTATTTAGTTTTATTTAATTATTTTTTATAAACTCCACTTGCGTTTTTGTGAATGTCTTTCATGTATGAATGCGGGTTAGGTTGCGGACTGAGTGTTAGCGACTAGTTTATGGTTAATTCTGCAGGTTATCCATAGGAGTTGTAATTGTTAGTTAGATAATTCTAAGTGTTCTACCAATTCTCAATAGCTGTGAGGTGCGAGATTGTTGGTCTGTCTAGGGTGTTAAATTGCTAGTTCTAGAGGCTTTGTGAGAAGATCTTCCTAGTTTCCCTAGCATTCCTTGTAGGCCAAGTCTTATCAGAAATATTGTAGTTACCCCTTGCACTTTCGGGTGTACTGTGACTTTCGCGCTGTGAGGTAGACTGTCTAGCGGGTACTTTAAGATTCGAGTAGGTAAGCCTGTGAGGGTAACCTCTCAACCGGTGGTTTAACAGCACAACAGTATTCTAGGGTTTCCCCTTGAGAAGGGTCGAGGGTGTCTAGTTTATTCTTGATGTTTAGTATTTTAAGATCCCGGTTCCACACCAGTTCCATAGCCATTAGAAGCTTATCATTCATGTGTAGGATTCTAGCCTAGGTAGTGTTTTCCCATCATCTGATCCCAGTTCCAGTTCCAAGTTTGTGCCTTTAATTATTTTAGTTTTATTTTATTTATTTGCATTAGTTTGTTAGAAAACCCCCCTTTAAGCAACAAAACCTTATTAAGTCAGTATTTAGGATAAGTAGTCGAGTCTAGTTTACGTTTTCTAGTAGAGTCTCGTGGGTTCGATACTCGGACTTACTTTAGCTGTACTGCACTGACCGGTACACTTGCCGGTTGTGTGGTTTAGGTTTAGAGAGTCTTAGGTTATAAATTTAAAACTTAGAGTGTCTAGTTTAGGTTAATTTAGTTAGTTTTTACTAAACCACTTTGAGCACATCAAGTTTTTGGCGCCGTTGCCGGGGACTCTTGGCGATTGCGTTAACTAGCTTTGATTACATTTATCTGCCATATCTGTGCTACTTGTTTTTTTTGTTGAGTTTGCCTTTTTGTATAGTGAGTCGTAGGAGTCTAATTGTTTGTGTATTTTATTTCTATCGAGTCTGTAAATATGTTTGAAATTTGTGGAGGACCCTATTTTACCGTTAGATTTCCACAAAATGCGGGGTCCTCTGCATATTGTTATGCTAATTCCTTTGTGCAGCCGCCACCATGTTATTCACAGGGTTGTCCTACATATCATTATGATGACTCGTATCAGCAGCCACATTTTAATCAGTATCCTGATCAAATTCCTGGAAGCAATTCTTGTGAGAATAGTGGTAATGATTGGAGTAAAATAGAGAGTCTGTTGACATTATTAGTTGCGAAAGATGCCAATACCCAGAAAATGTTAGCAGAGCAGGACATCCTCATAAAAAACCACGATGCCATCCTTAAAAACCGACAGGCTGCTATTTTAGATCTTCAAAGAACACTAAAAGATATATCTAGGAGATTAGAAGAAGAAAAAGAAAAGTTTCAGCAAGAGCAGGTGCCGAAAGTTGGTTATACATATGATGAAGAGGGCAACTACCTCGGGTACATGAACGCTCGAGGGGAGTTGTTCCCAACGTTTCCAGAAGAAGGGAAAGAGCCGATCATGGATTACGCAGATGAGTCAGATGAAGAGATCATCCCAATCACGGAGACGAAAATGGACGTTGAAGTCCCACCTCCGGTGCCACAGGTTACTATATATGATTTTGGGAGTGACTCTGACGAAGAGGACGACGAAGAAGAATGGGCGGCGTATCAAAGGTCGTTTATGAGGAAAGAAGGGATTGAAGAAGAAGTGGAATTGGGAGATTCCGTTGATATGATGTTTGGTGCAGAGGAAGACAATGAGATGGGTGAGAATTCATTGTCTGAAGAGGATGAGTTTTTAGATCTGGAGTTAGAGGGTTTGCCTGTTTATGAAGATTTAGGGGAGTCTGATCCTGATGGAGATATGGCATACCTGGATGCCCTACTCGAAGTTGAACCGACAGACAAGACCGAACCTGCACCAGAAGAAAGAACTAAGTGTGGGGATCATCCCATGGAAATGGTGGAAGAAGAAGCGCACCATAGCTGGCCCGTGGTATTAGTCATAGATGGAACTTCAAAATCAACAACACCACGGGAGAGGGCAAGGAAGAGAAAAAGAAAGGATCGGAATCGGAAGAGGATCAACGGCTGGCACGAGTTGGAGAAGAAGAAGCCAGTGAAAGCCAAGCACGATCAGTCTTCTTGCTACATGCCACGCATCAGGTTCAATCCAGGTAAGTTTAAATTTTGGTGGTCTGACCCGTTAAGAATGCTTAGATTATTTTTCAATTCCACTAATAAATATTCAATTGTTAACGAGGACCGGGTGGAATTAAACGGGTTAGATCGGGTCCAGATAAAAGAGAAGCCCCCTGATTAACTTTAAGTGTGGGAAGGCTCTGTAGAGTTTGTAAATTTATTTTTATACTTATTTATTTTTTTTCTAGCTGTTCATTTTTTTTTGTGGTCTGTCTTTCGATAGTTGTTCATAGGTTTTTATCTTTCTATTTTATTTTTGTTTTTGTGTCCTTGAGTCTGTTTGCAGGTTTTCGTGTTTGCCTGGGTGGAGGAAATTTCACCATGAGCGGATCCCATGTATTTATCTTTATATATATATTTTATGATTGGGAGTTTTGGTAGAGGTTTGGGTAATAAAAGATATTTTTTCTTAAAAAATAAAATAAAATAATAAATAGTCTTTCTGTGAAAAAAGTCTTTTCACGTAATGTGAAGAGTCTGGGCTGACCTGTTCGCCTTATGCGACCAGCTATTACCCCGGAAAGTTATTTTTTTTTCTCTTGCAACGCGTGTTGTGATCACCAGTGTCCTTCACGTTGAGCGAGAACCAGATTTTTTTTCTTCTACCCATTTGGTTCTACCACCATACACCGCCATTTTGCCAAGCAGGTACGTCTTCTTGTTTGTTGTTATATTATGAGTCTAAGTTAGTAGTTGTGTCTTTTTATTTTTGTGTGGTTCGGTATTATGCTCGGGATTTGTCTGTTTCGTTTTGCGCAGGTGTGGATTGCACCACCCGTACCCAATCTCCATTCGGGTGATTCCGAAGCTGTTTATCATTTATCAAGGCAAGCCCAGAGTTTACCATTGTGTCAGAGCCGATCGCGAATGAAATGCTATACGATCGAGCTGGATTGGATTAGATTTTTTGGAGCTTACGCGTTAATAAACCAGCTAAGTCCTTTCCAATTTGCCCTTGTCTTTTTATTTTTGTATTCGAAATTTAGTTTTTTGTTTTGAGTCGTTTTCGATTCCTACATTGAGGGCAATGTAGAATTTAAGTGTGGGGATGGAAACTGTTGTGTAGTCTGTATATAGGGTCGTTTTGAGTCCAAAAAAAAAATGAAAAAAAAAACATTAAAAAAAAAAAGTCCCTGATTTTGAAGTTTGCATTATATAAAATATGGAAAATGATAGGTAAAGTTAGGTGTCCGGTTTTCAAATAGTATGTACAATAAGAGAATTAAAATTGATTGAAAGCGTGTCTGATTTGGGATATGTGGGTAGGCTCGACCGGTAGAAAGGTTTCCTTTGAAAAGTAATAAATTAATTATGTTAGGCTATTTTGTGGGTTCTCATCTAGGAGAAACGGGGAGACCGAAACCGCCAAAAATAGTATAAGAAGCACCGTTATAAGTAGAAAACCGTTAGAATTTCTAATGACTTAAAAAAATTAGAAATCAAAGCAAACATGCTGAAGGTTAAGGTGCCTGGCCACTGGGATAGCGACTTGGATTGGTCACACCCTCTGAGTTAAGTATGATGAGATGAAAGAAAAAAATGCTGAAGCTTAAGGTGCCTGGCCACTGGGATAGCGACTTGGATTGGTCACACCCTCTGAGTTAAGTATGCAACAAAAAAAAAAAAAAGTGATTTTAAATTCTCTTGGTTTTCTACATAAGACGGTTGGGAAATGGTCAATTGGTCGTTCCTTTAGCTTCATAAGCTTGAGGTGGGATTAGGAGGAACTGTGGCTTCCTTCGAGTGAGACCCTAGATAGACTAATCAACATGAACTTAACATAAATAAAAAGGGGCTTGGAAACCGGTGTGGGTTTAAGAGGATCAATATATCTGCAATCGCAATCAACACGTTAGTAGATTATTAATTAAGTAACCTATGTTTTGAAACTGGATGTAAACCTAACTGTGATTCCACAGCATAATTCTTTTTCAGGGACGAAAAAGAGATAAGTGTGGGGATATTTGATGTATTGTAAAATACATCGATTTCCAGTGTAAAGTTTGTATAATTTTTGAGTCGTTTAGATAGTGTTTTTATTAGTTTTAGGCTTGTACCGGTCTATTTTATTTAGTGTAGGTTTTTATAGTTTTTTATTAGTTTTGAGTCAGTTTTAGTATTTATCTATTGTATTTTATATTTTGTGTAGGTGTTCATGGACGTTTGAACGTAAACGAGTAACTTTGGTTAAGTCAAGAACACCCGAGTCAGAAGCATGGAGTTATACTATTATATATAATAATTATAATTATAATAATAATAAAAATAAATAAATAAAAAAACAGAAAAGAAAAGAAAAAAAGAATTGACTTTAAGTTAGTCATGGTCACGCCAAAAGCCCAAAGTGGGATTTATTATTTAAAGGAGGTGAAGGGCCGCAAATAAATTCTGGAAAAAGGGTTTTTAGGAAGGGGGAGCAGCAATATCACGAGAGGTAGGGGTGTTCAACGAATCGAATATCGAATTTTCGAATTATTCGAATCGAATTTCTCGAATTTTTAATATTTTTACCTGAATTCGTATTCGATTCGTATTCGTTTAAAATTCAATTTATTCGATTCGTATTCGATTCGAATAAGAAGCTCGAATTCGAATCGAATTCGAATAAATTCGATTTAGTTCAAATTCACCATAAATAATAAATTGTTTTACTTTTAGTTTTAAAACTAATACAAACTCATTATTTTTAACATATAAAATACAAATCTACAAAATTAATAAACAACAATATGTCAAATACGGGAATAGTAAAAACAGTAGATAGTATAGTTTGTTAGAGTTTTGTGATGTATAAGGTAAATATGTAAAATATGGTTATGGTAAAAGTTGTAAACATTATGGGTTCTTAGAGTTTGACCAAAATTTAGAAGTTCTTTTTTTTTCAATGTGTATATTTGTGTATATAATAATGTGTATGAGTGTATATGTATTTAAAAAATATACATCTACAGTTTTTATTCGAATTTCGAATCGAATCGAATTTAAAATCATAAATTCGTATTCGATTCGTATTCGTTTTACTGGACTCGAATTCGAATTG
Source organism: Ambrosia trifida (assembly GCA_028751855.1). Classification (NCBI taxonomy): domain Eukaryota; kingdom Viridiplantae; phylum Streptophyta; class Magnoliopsida; order Asterales; family Asteraceae; genus Ambrosia; species Ambrosia trifida. The sequence goes on from CM054127.1 coordinate 44,975,456, forward strand.
AATCGAATTCGAATTCTTAATAATCGAATCGAATTCTTGGTAATCGAATCGAACTAAATCGAATTTCGAATTTTTCGAATCCGAATCGAATTATGAACACCCCTAACGAGAGGAGGCGGTGCATATTATTTTGATTAGGAGGCCGCTAATTTTTGGAGGAGGAGAACATTATATTATTGAGGCGGTATTATTGATTCAAAGAAAAAACATCCACTCGACGAAGACCCAAGAAGAAATATTATTTGGAGGCAGGTCAAGGGTTGAGGTATAGGTGCCAGCACGGGTTGGTTTCATCTTATTTATTTATTTTATTCAAACCCGTAGTGAACACCATGAATTTAACTGGCTTTTATTGTTTTGATTTTTTATCATGACTTTTATTGGCTAGACCTTTTCGCTACCTAGGTTAAAGATGATTGCACATGTTTGATTTATTTTCTTTTGGTCTTGGAACTTTTGGTTGTGGGTTGAATTTTAAAGTAAAGAACTTTTTATTTTCTGGTTTGATGTGTATGCGTATTTAGTTTTATTTAATTATTTTTTATAAACTCCACTTGCGTTTTTTGAATGTCTTTCATGTATGAATGCGGGTTAGGTTGCGGACTGAGTGTTAGCGACTAGTTTATGGTTAATTCTGCAGGTTATCCATAGGAGTTGTAATTGTTAGTTAGATAATTCTAAGTGTTCTACCAATTCTCAATAGCTGTGAGGTGCGAGATTGTTGGTCTGTCTAGGGTGTTAAATTGCTAGTTCTAGAGGCTTTATGAGAAGATCTTCCTAGTTTCCCTAGCATTCCTTGTAGGCCAAGTCTTATCAGAAATATTGTAGTTACCCCTTGCACTTTCGGGTGTACTGTGACTTTCGCGCTGTGAGGTAGACTGTCTAGCGGGTACTTTAAGATTCGAGTAGGTAAGCCTGTGAGGGTAACCTCTCAACCGGTGGTTTAACAGCACAACAGTATTCTAGGGTTTCCCCTTGAGAAGGGTCGAGGGTGTCTAGTTTATTCTTGATGTTTAGTATTTTAAGATCCCGGTTCCACACCAGTTCCATAGCCATTAGAAGCTTATCATTCATGTGTAGGATTCTAGCCTAGGTAGTGCTTTCCCATCATCTGATCCCAGTTCCAGTTCCAAGTTTGTGTCTTTAATTATTTTAGTTTTATTTTATTTATTTGCATTAGTTTGTTAGAAAACCCCCCTTTAAGCAACAAAACCTTATTAAGTCAGTATTTAGGATAAGTAGTCGAGTCTAGTTTACGTTTTCTAGTAGAGTCTCGTGGGTTCGATACTCGGACTTACTTTAGCTGTACTGCACTGACCGGTACACTTGCCGGTTGTGTGGTTTAGGTTTAGAGAGTCTTAGGTTATAAATTTAAAACTTAGAGTGTCTAGTTTAGGTTAATTTAGTTAGTTTTTACTAAACCACTTTGAGCACATCACCAATCATCCTCGTCTGGGCTGGAATAATTCCAGGCGTTCTTTAACACCTCTGGGTCATAGTCTCTACGTGGGTCAAGCTCCTCTTCTTCAACCGGTTCTTGAACTGCCTTCCTTTTAGCCTTTTCATTAACCTTTGTAACCTGCTTAAAATTATCTTCAACCAACTCTTGAACCACTTTTTCATCATCCTTTTTATCAGACTCTTGATCAACAACTTCAGGCTTTTCAACCGGTTCTTGAACTGCAGGTAGTGCAATAACAACTTGCCTAAACATTTTAGTAATTTAGAGATGAAATATGAAGTTGAATTGCATGAATGTTTTGCAATATTGGGTCTTTTAAATAAGCTGAACAATTAACTCATCCATCTACCTGAAATCTACCCACTTACCCCATAAATGAACTTCATTGAATGCAACTACCACACAAGTGTTATACTGTCAGAGTATTGTTATACAAATTCTGTGACAAAATGGTCCCCTATGTTTGGTCCAAATTGCTACATTAGACTGCCAAAATGATACATTAGACTGCCAAAATGGTACATTAGACTGCCAAAATGCTACATTAGACTGCCAAATTGGTCATAAAACTATACTAAAGTTAACCAATACAAACAAAAAGAAACCACTGAAAATACATTAAACTGCCAAGTTGGTCATACTACCATACTAAAAATAATCAAAAGTTACCAGTCATAATACATACCAAAAGACCATATGATAGCTGTCAAATACATACCATAACCCATACCATATCAGTCAAAATAGAAAAACACCAAAATGACCAGTTTTAATACATAAAGTGGCATAACTAAACTGAAACTGAAAACTACATAACTTGTGAACCCCCAGCTTGTGAACCAGCAGCTTGTGAACCCTCAGCTTGTGAACCCCAAGGGCCACACCAAATGACAAAATACTGGCTAGCATCTTTTTTTATCTTCTCAAACAGGTCTGTGGCTCTTGGTGTTATAGGGCCTGATGATTTTGAAATCATTGTACGAACAATCATCAACCTCTTCATACAGTACTCCCTTACAAATTCTAGACAAGTGATAATGGGTTATCCCTGCATATGATCAACTGCCTGTTGAACACCTCACAGAGGTTGTTCAACAGGATATCACTCTTTGGCCTTTCTGAAACATAAACAAGCATTGTTACCATTAAATGTGGTCAAATACATTCATTGAAAACAAACATAAACAACCATTGTTACCATTAAAAAAAGCTCTGGACCAGTGTTTGGATGGAATACCCTTCAAGTAATCATACATTGCCTTGTCTTCTTTCAGGATTGCATCCATCATCCTTTCATGTTTAATAGGTGTTGTTGCACTAGCTGCATTCCACAACAAGTTTTTGTAAATATCAGCCCTCCACCTAGGCTTCATATTTTCATATATATGTCGCAGACAAAATCTATGCTCAGCACTAGGATACACCTTTTCAACTGCAGGAATGAGACCCTGCAATTACATACAGAAAACTTAGCACTTACATACAGAAATTACATACAGCTTATGCTACATTACATACCTTTTGTCGATAACTGATGAAGGTGAAGTTGCTGTTTGATGCCAAATCCAAATCATCTCCTAATAACTCTAGAAACCATGTCTAACTTGCTGTTGTTTCTGCCTCAACCACAGCATATGCCACTGGGTATATCCCATTGTTGGCATCAATAGATACTATAGTTAAAATCTGTCCTGGAAAAGGGCATTTTAAGAAACAACCATCAAGCCCTAGTAGGTCTCTCAAACCAACTTTAAAACCCTGTTTTAATGGCCCTAGGCAGACATAAATTCTCTTGACTTGCCTTGTGGGGCTGCTAGGGTTAGGTTCACTCTCAACATCAATCTTAACAGTAGTACCTGGGTTAGCTATAATCAACTCAGCACCATAATCCCTTAGCTGTTCATATTGGGCACTGTAATCACCATTAAGCTTAGCAGTTGCCATTGCCTTAGCCCTGAAGATCTGATTACCTGTTACTTGAACTTGGTATTTGTTCACCATGATTTGTTGGAGTGATTTTATCCTAATTTCTGGATTTGTTCGAAGAATATTCTCAATCTTTTTTGCAAGCCAACATTGCCCTTCTGTTTTGATGAAGTTTCAAATTTACCACAAACATCCTCTTGTGCCATAGGTTTTAAACTCCTGGGATTTAGACCATTACAACAAACCCTAAATTTCCTTCCTTCATTTCTTACTATATGCAGCTGCCTCCTAGTCTTTATTGCATAATCCTTCACCATATTCTTAATGATTTTTTTATCAGGAAAACATTGTCCAAGTGAGAATGGGCAATCTGGACTCCCTTCTGAACCAAATGCTTTTATTTCCCTCCTTTTTCTCCTACATGCCCTATTAGCTATCTACAAAGTGTTGCTGTCTTCTTCATCACTGAAACTGTCAAAATTATCTAAGTCTATGTCAATGTCTTCCTCAAGTGGGTCAACATTTTCATCATCACTAGCATTAAAGTCAACAGCAGCCTTATATTCATCCATGTTAACCTCAATATCATCATCTGCATTCCCCTGATCAACTATGAAGTCTCTATCCTCCCCATCACTACCCTCATTATTATCCTCATCAATACCCTCATCACCAGGCCTATAATCACCATCATCTGGATCAGGGTTTACATGAGTACCCTGTTTCACCTTGTTCTTCCTAATGGCCACAAGTCTTTTCCCACATTCTTGAAATATATAAGAACCACTACTATCACTACCCTCATCACCACCCTCACCACCGTCATCACTACCTTCATCACTACTTGAATTTACCACATTATCCTCATCACCACCCTCAGTAGGATCAGGCTGTGTTGCCTGGGTTATGACACCTATATCACTAGGATCAGGCTGTGTTTGTGACATCCGTCACCATCGTCTTTTATCTAATTGACAATAATAATCCTTAAAATTTTTCCATTATAGTCTCTATAAGTTTCGTCGTTTTTAAAATTTATTTTAGAGCGAACTAAAATTTTATCAGTTATATTTATAATTGGTTGGGTATAAGTTTTAATTAAATGTGTATGTTGAAACGTATTCGTAAAAGATTTTATATAAAAAAAATTAAGTTTTATAAAGCTTTAAAAACATTTTAGGTTAATCTAGTTACTTGGTTAGGTTATATAAGAGAAAAAAAAACTAACTAAACTAGAATAAAATTAACCAAGTTAAAATTGAGGGACCAAAGTTGCCAACACATGAAAGTTCAAAAAATTTGAAATCCTTGTTTCCTGCCTTCCTCGAAATTCCGGCGGAAAGTATCCGGCCACGGGAATTATTCCGATTAACTTTCCGGCGAGCCTTAAACCTCCACTTTTAATGCACCTTTAGTCATTATTATTATTGCTAAGCGTTTCTCCATCATTGTTCAACGCATTACAATCATTGAAACGAGTTATTACACGCCTTTAATCGCATTTTAATCGTGAATAAAACATGTAACCGACCGGAAAATTAAAATCCATCAAAACGTATGTTTAAATCGACCTATACATAAACCGAGCCTTGCAAAACATTTCTGCACTCACTCCCTTTGAAAACCCACGAAAAATTCATCATAAAAACGCCCAGAAACCTCCAATTCGTAGCTTGAAGCATTCGATCTATCCATGCCTTGTTCGACCTTTAATCATGTTTGTAAGTAGTTTCTATTTGTGCCATTTTGTTTCTTAGTGGTCTTGAATCATTAGCCCCATGGTTTTAGATGTTAAACAGATCTATGTTGAAGTATTGAAATTTGGTGCTAGGGTTAGGGTTCTTAAGATGGAATTGGGGAAGAAGATGACTTGAGTATTATTATATAAATCAAATCTGTTTTTAATAAAATCAACTAAAACACTTGGTGGCCTAGTGGTATGTGTGTGTGTGGGCTGATGGTCCACCCGAGTTCGAATCCCATAAGGGATGGGTTGGGTTTTTTTTTAGCAAGCACATTTTATCCCATATTATTATTTTGTTTATATATATAAATTGCATTAAATCTTGAAATATCCATAACTAATTAAATTTTTACCCAAAAATTATGAAAATTTAGGCATAGCATCTTGTCACCATAAAGAAAATTATCATACTTTTATTTTCTGAAAAATGTATTATTTTTATATTTTTATTGAATTTATTTGTTTTAATCGTATTTAATTGATTAAAAATTCATTTTTAATGATTTTAATCTCAAACTTTTTGGGTAATTATTTCTCATCATCATGAACTTATATAAAAATTATTGGTTCAGAAAACATTTAATTTTATTGATTTTCCTATTTTTTATCATTTAAACATAATTTAATCTCGTTAAATCAGTTTTAAATATAAATAAGCTTATATAAATTATGGGAAAATTATTCTAATCTGTTTACATCAGAAATCATCCATTTTCTATAAAATTAGTATTTTTGGATCATGTATGGTATTATTAGTCTTATTTACGTTTAATTAGACATAATAAAACATTTATTTAATTATACAATTTAAACATCTATTTTATAAATATTTTTCTTATGAAATAGAAATACTCATATGGTTTAATGTCTTAATTATCTTTTGTTGAATCATGGTGTAACTCAAAATTAATTATTTATATATTTATGATTATTGTATTATTTTAATTTAGTTAAAATAACTAACTAAATTATTTTGTCTTAATTATTCAAACATATTTTTAACTAAATACTCAATTGGTAATAATTATATTATTTAAACCACATTTACAACCTTTCATATATTATTTGTGATATACAACTGTTACATTAACGCGACTTATCATAAAAACTCTACTTCCCCAAATCGACTTAGCAAACCCTAATGCCTTAGACCCTAGTTACCTTAGACTTTTTAGACACTTCCTTATTAGTACTCTCATACATTATAGGTTGGATTCTTCGGAATTCCCATTACTTAGCTCACGAACGCTTAAGTTGGATTTTGATCGTTTTCGCAAACTGTGAGTATATTTTTCCCCTTTTTACTATTTACTCTTTTGGGGTGACTCATGTACAATTATTACTAAACTGATGTGTATTATTTACAAAGCAATGTGCTCTTTGATATGTTCTTGTGAATTGTATGAACGATTTGTCAAAGTCATTAACCTTTGGGCCGCACCTAACAATGAGTAGTACTACGAATTATATCCCTTGGTTACTTCCGTGAACGAGTTAAGTCCTTGGTCATTGTTATGGTTTTTCTTGAACGATGTGTGAACGATTATTGAACGATGGGAGGCTTGATTTTGACCCTTTTACATATTACAATATCATAGCACATACATTGCGAAACTCTTTTTCTACTATATGTATTCAAACAGGGTATGCTCACCAATACATTTTTGTATTGACCAAATTATTTTGTACATGTTTCAGGTTGTTTTGAGATGCATCCTTTTAAGCTTTCGGATGTATATTTAGATTTGGATTTACTGTATTTCAATTTAGTTGGCAGTTAGAATCATTGTATTTCATTTCGGTGTAATAAATTATTTAACCAATGTATTTAAATTTACACTTTAGTCCATGAGCTATTGAACAATCGTCACTACGTGACACCTCGATGTTTCCGCCATCGGTTGGGGTGTTACAGATTGGTATCAGAGCCATGGTTATAGGGAATTAGGTTATTAGAATGCCTTTTAGCCTAGGCTATAACTAAGTTTACTTTCACGAGTCCTCTCGTGTATACTTCTCTCATTTCATATATTTTCTTTCAAGATATTTTCGTTATGATTATTTCTCGTTATTCTTTCGGTATTTTGCTTGGAAAAGAATACGCTCGTATTTCACAAACGAAACGATAGCGCCAAGTTAGGAGTGACATCCATACCTTGGTGATTAGTTTCACTCCTCTATATGTTATTTATCTTAGGAATATATCTTTGAGATAGGAGTGACATCCACACCTCAAAGAATGATTCCTTCAAAAAGAAACTTAACCACTAAGTTGGGAGTGATATCCTTAACTTAGTGATTGGTTTCATTCCACAATCGTTTTCAATTTTAATACATCTTTGAGTTAGGAGTGAAATCCACATCTCAAGGATCTATTTCTACATCTTGTTGATTATGAATTTTCTTAAATGTTGGTAACCTATTACTTTAATCTTATCATTCACGTCATTTTAAATCATGGTCTTTTAAAACACAATGGAATTACACATACTTCATGAAATGGTTTCATTTTGCATTTTACAAACTTGTGTTGCATATTTTAAGGACCAAATGTAAATCCTTTGTTTTCATATGACGTAACCAATATATGTTTTTCGAAAGAAACTTGCAACTAATAATAAGCCTTATAACATTTTTCAAACTCGACTCCTCGTAAACACATATTTACGAAGATTTTGCAAATGAACCTGTTTTGAATCTAAAACACACTTCGATTTCTAAAAATTTATTCTCATGCATCACTACTATTCTTTCAACAATATCACAAAGTCGGGTAAACCGCGAAAATTTACCTTTTACACTTATACTCTTTTAGTTGCAAAACTTTTGGTTTAACAAAACAATGGACATATCTTTTTATCAGAATATTGCTAAATGTCTTTTATAGTATAACGCATATATGTAAAATTACTAGATTTTAACTCACATGCCAGTAGGCTATACACCCGTTCCGTGCACATTCATTTGCCGTAAATTTCATTATTTTATTCTTGCACCATTTTTTATTCATAGTTATTTCTAACACGTTATTTGTAACTATTTTCACATTGATTATTTGCATTAATTCAACTCGTTTACTTTCATTTTGTGCAATTGTGCGATTTACTCGATTTATGTTATGTTATTCTTTCAGTCGGAATTTTATGCTATACTTATATACTTACTTGAACGCATATTTGGTATGCATATTTTCTTTCCTGTTTTGAGCAAAACCCTGTTATACTTTACATTATTTTGTTCATCGTCAGGGCCAACGAATATACTAGTTGATAACTCGTATGAGATCTAAGCCAGTGCCCACGTACGACTCGGATTAGAGTATTCCTTTAATCCGAGGGGAACGGTGTAAATCTCGGAGTTTATCAATATGGGTGTTTAGAGCCAACGATGTGAACAGAAGCTACCGGTTAAGGGTGAACCCGAAAGGGAAGAACCTCTAACCATGTCTTACACTTACATGTTATTCTCATTACGGTTAAAGGGAAAAACCGAAAGGGAAGGACCTCTAACCATGTCATGATTAAACATTATTTCATTACAGTGACTATTACATATTGGTTGCACGCATTTATTTCTTGTTAAGGTTATGGAAAAGCATAACACCTTAGTGTAAGGTAAACCGGTGATTACGGTCCGGAACGCAATCATGGGTTTACAGGTACATGAGGGTGGTGTGTAATTCTATTTAGGCTATTGGTAGACAATCAGTACGAGTCCAAAGTATCGGGAGTGTGGTGGGTCAGCTGCGGTACACCCTATATATAAGCATAAACGATACTGCGGGAGCGGACTAGGAGTCTGACCAAGAACCTATCCATTACTTTATACTTACCTCTTCATTAGAACAATGGGCTAATAGCTAGCATATTCGATACAAACGTTCTTACACGAGCTTTAATTCGTCTTCCTAGAGTTTTGACCACCCACACAGAAAACCTTAAACCTTGTGTACTCTTACACTCTCTGTTCGTCGAAATTCTGTTGCATGTCCTTAGTAAAGTTCGGTCAGCAATTTTTCTAAAGTAGGGGAGACTGCTTCATTAGTACCTCTGCCCCTCACCAGTTACATCTTTCCAAAGCTTTTTATATTCGTAAACTCTCACTTTCTTAATCTCGGGTTAACTGTCAAAGATTTTTGAAACTTTTACTTTGGGTATTAGACAACTATTTTAAATTGTGACGAATCATAAAAGATTAAATTTTCTTTTAAAAACATAGTTGACTTTTACAATGCCTTTTGTTACACAGTAACCTCCACTTGAAATAAATTTCGAGACGAAATTTTCTAAAGTAGGGGAGACTGTGACATCCGTCACCCTCGTCTTTTATCTAATTGACAATAATAATCCTTTAAAATTTTCTATTATAGTCTCTATAAGTTTCGTCGTTTTTAAAATTTATTTTAGAGCGAACTAAAATTTTATCAGTTATATTTATAATTGGTTGGGTATAAGTTTTAATTAAATGTGTATGTTGAAACGTATTCGTAAAAGATTTTATATAAAAAAAATTAAGTTTTATAAAGCTTTAAAAACATTTTAGGTTAATCTAGTTACTTGGTTAGGTTTTATAAGAGAAAAAAAAACTAACTAAACTAGAATAAAATTAACCAAGTTAAAATTGAGGGACCAAAGTTGCCAACACATGAAAGTTCAAAAAATTTGAAATCCTTGTTTCCTGCCTTCCTCGAAATTCCGGCGAAAAGTATCCGGCCACCGGAATTATTCCTGTTAACTTTCTGGCGAGCCTTAAACCTCCACTTTTAATGCACCTTTAGTCATTATTATTATTGCTAAGCGTTTCTCCATCATTGTTCAACGCATTACAATCATTGAAACGAGTTATTACACGCCTTTAATCGCATTTTAATCGTGAATAAAACATGTAACCGACCGGAAAATTAAAATCCATCAAAACGTATGTTTAAATCGACCTATACATAAACCGAGCCTTGCAAAACATTTCTGCACTCACTCCCTTTGAAAACCCACGAAAAATTCATCATAAAAACGCCCAGAAACCTCCAATTCGTAGCTTGAAGCATTCGATCTATCCATGCCTTGTTCGACCTTTAATCATGTTTGTAAGTAGTTTCTATTTGTGCCATTTTGTTTCTTAGTGGTCTTGAATCATTAGCCCCATGGTTTTAGATGTTAAACAGATCTATGTTGAAGTATTGAAATTTGGTGCTAGGGTTAGGGTTCTTAAGATGGAATTGGGGAAGAAGATGACTTGAGTATTATTATATAAATCAAATCTGTTTTTAATAAAATCAACTAAAACACTTGGTGGCCTAGTGGTATGTGTGTGTGGGCTGATGGTCCACCCGAGTTCGAATCCCATAAGGGATGGGTTGGGTTTTTTTTTTAGCAAGCACATTTTATCCCATATTATTATTTTGTTTATATATATAAATTGCATTAAATCTTGAAATATCCATAACTAATTAAATTTTTACCCAAAAATTATGAAAATTTAGGCATAGCATCTTGTCACCATAAAGAAAATTATCATACTTTTATTTTCTGAAAAATGTATTATTTTTATATTTTTATTGAATTTATTTGTTTTAATCGTATTTAATTGATTAAAAATTCATTTTTAATGATTTTAATCTCAAACTTTTTGGGTAATTATTTCTCATCATCATGAACTTATATAAAAATTATTGGTTCAGAAAACATTTAATTTTATTGATTTTCCTATTTTTTATCATTTAAACATAATTTAATCTCGTTAAATCAGTTTTAAATATAAATAAGCTTATATAAATTATGGGAAAATTATTCTAATCTGTTTACATCAGAAATCATCCATTTTCTATAAAATTAGTATTTTTGGATCATGTATGGTATTATTAGTCTTATTTACGTTTAATTAGACATAATAAAACATTTATTTAATTATACAATTTAAACATCTATTTTATAAATATTTTTCTTATGAAATAGAAATACTCATATGGTTTAATGTCTTAATTATCTTTTGTTGAATCATGGTGTAACTCAAAATTAATTATTTATATATTTATGATTATTGTATTATTTTAATTTAGTTAAAATAACTAACTAAATTATTTTGTCTTAATTATTCAAACATATTTTTAACTAAATACTCAATTGGTAATAATTATATTATTTAAACCACATTTACAACCTTTCATATATTATTTGTGATATACAACTGTTACATTAACGCGACTTATCATAAAAACTCTACTTCCCCAAATCGACTTAGCAAACCCTAATGCCTTAGACCCTAGTTACCTTAGACTTTTTAGACACTTCCTTATTAGTACTCTCATACATTATAGGTTGGATTCTTCGGAATTCCCATTACTTAGATCACGACCGCTTAAGTTGGATTTTGATCGCTTTCGCAAACTGTGAGTATATTTTTCCCCTTTTTACTATTTACTCTTTTGGGGTGACTCATGTACAATTATTACTAAACTGATGTGTATTATTTACAAAGCAATGTGCTCTTTGATATGTTCTGTGTGAATTGTATGAACGATTTGTCAAAGTCATTAACCTTTGGGCCGCACCTAACAATGAGTAGTACTACGAATTATATCCCTTGGTTACTTACGTGAACGAGTTAAGTCCTTGGTCATTGTTATGGTTTTTCTTGAACGATGTGTGAACGATTATTGAACGATGGGAGGCTTGATTTTGACCCTTTTACATATTACAATATCATAGCACATACATTGCGAAACTCTTTTTCTACTATATGTATTCAAACAGGGTATGCTCACCAATACATTTTTGTATTGACCAAATTATTTTGTACATGTTTCAGGTTGTTTTGAGATGCATCCTTTTAAGCTTTCGGATGTATATTTAGATTTGGATTTACTGTATTTCAATTTAGTTGGCAGTTAGAATCATTGTATTTCATTTCAGTGTAATAAATTATTTAACCAATGTATTTAAATTTACACTTTAGTCCATTAGCTATTGAACAATCGTCACTACGTGACACCTCGATGTTTCCGCCATCGGTTGGGGTGTTACAGTGTTGGATTACTTGAATTATAAGAGGTTAGAATAGGTTGAACATAAATGTCTATCATCCTATGTTTTCCAGCAACTGTCAACATTTTATTATAATCTGTTTCATCGTTCAATGGTCTTAACCCAAAGTCTAAATCCTCACTTGGAACTTTAAAATAATACCTAAAAATGAAAATATCCTCTTCTGAATACCCAATTTCTAATACCATATCATTCAGCATTGTATAAACATTACCATCAACATAGTCAATATATGCCACTTTACCTCCCACATATCTACTATCTGGAAAATCAGTCAGCTCACCAACATAATGCAATTCCACTAAAAAAGTTGATGATTGTTACCTGAAAACAAAAAAAAAATATTATTGATCATGTTGAGCAGAGGTGATCTGTGGAGACAACAACGATCGTGACAAAGCAACAATAACTTACGGTATTCAAGCAGAGGATTGAAATCAGCACCCTTGTCTCGAAACTTCCACATTATTGAGCAGAGATGAAGAGGAACCACGGCGAGGAAGAAACACAACGACGAAGAAGAAGAGGTTAATAATTAGGGTTTTTACTGGATGAAAATGACTGAATAGGGTAAGAAAGGGGGTTTTAAAATGTTAGAACATGAAAGGACGAAATTGCCCCTCAACTATTCTAAAGCTGGACATTATAGATTATGCGTTTTGAAAAAGTAGGGGTGGAACTGCTTATAGATTAATGCGTTTTGGTAGCCTAAAAAACTGATTATCTGCGTTTTCAGAACGCAGTCCCAAACACTAAAAACTGATTGTCTGCGTTTTCAAAACGTAATAATCTAAAAATCAGATTCAAAACGCAATCTCAAACACCCTCCAAGTCCCAGTCACCAACATTGTGTTTTAATTATTCAAAATGTTTTAAGGACCAACTAAGCATAATGTTCTGATTACCCGGGGTAACTCATGGCCAAAGGCACCTAATAATATGCCTACGACTGCAGACAGCGTTGGATAGCTGAAGGCCCACGATAGTTCCACCAGGCAGGGAAAACCTGACCTCCACCCGCCCAAAGGCACGATAGTATAAAATCGGTAAAACCTGGGTGGGATCAGATTCAAACCCGAGACCTTTGGGTCCCAAGCCCTAGCATTCACTTCCTATTCAAGAAATAATGTGCATGTTTTTTTTAAAACTATATATATTTGAGAAAATGGTTTTTATATTAAGGCTAACGCATACACCTATTTGGTTTACTTCTAAAAATATGTGTTATGGAACAACAATCGAGGGCTAAGGCTAGTCATGTGTTATGTGAGAGCGTGGAACACCGACTTGCACATGCACTACAGGGACTAGTGTGGTGGTCTTAGGGCCTGTTTGGTAGCCTCTTAATAAGGCTCTGAACCATTCAGCTCTGAATGGTTCAACATTCAGATTGTTTGTTTCAACCTACAAAAGGTTCTGAATGGAATGGTTAAGAGCTGAATCATTCAGACTTGGTGCATAGCTGAACCATTCAGCACTTAATCATTCAGAGCCTCTTAACTGTAACCTCACGAATTTTCCCATTTATTTTGCATTAAAAGTATTTCTCGATCCATGATATAAAGTCTAATTTATTTCTAAGTATTCTTATCTTTATCCGTGCACTCTATTTTTCTAAGTTTCTTTTATCATTGTACTAAAAAAAAAAAAATCTTCAATCATGACATATGTCCTATCCTAATTCTATTTATAAAATCGTCATTTTATAAGACGGTGTTTTTTATTTTCTAATTCAAACTAATGATTTTTTTTATTTCTTAAATAAAGCCTTGAGTCAAATAGTCAAAGTCATAGTCAAAGTCCTAGTCAAAGTCTTAGTCAAAAAGTCAAAGTCCTAGTCAAATAGTCAATTCATCATAAAACCTTACTTTATGGTGTTGACCAATTTTAATGGCTAATTGAATCCAAAACTAGTATAAGAACCCACCTATGAACCATTACACTTGCCACCTCTAAATCGATTGTTTCAATCCGATTAAACTTTCCCTCATACTTTTCTTCTATAGTCTATTACTTCTACAATTGAAGCTTTGATTATAAGCTCTTGTAATTGACAACTTTGGGGCTACACATATTCTATTTCTCGAGACTTAATACTTTGTTAAGGTGAGTTTACGTAACCATGTTATTGCAATTCTTTATACTTGCAACATTATACTTAAGCAATTCTACATACATGTCTAGTTGTAAACTTTAATGCCTCATGATTTAGACTACAACAACAGTTTCAACGAGTTTCAACATTACATAATCATTAGCTATGGCCAAGCCGGCGATACTCAATAATAGATCTATTGGATTGACAATCCCACCCGGATACGTGTACCTCCTACATAGGTAGCGTGGGTGATTGTTATCGTTCCAACATATTATTAAGGTGAACCGTGGATAACGGGATAGACCTAAACTAGTCGGAGGTTTGATTATGTCGATTCAACATTTCATGTTTATTCATGTAGACTTAAACTTACGATAGACATTTGAATTGCTAAACATTTATTCTTAAACTTAATTGCTTGACATGGCTTATGTATTCTCACCAGCTTCTAGTTGACCCCCCCATTTTTACAACTCAACAAGAAATAATGATGATTGAAGTCTAGAGAGTTAGCATGAGGAGACAATTTGAAGTTTATGCTTTATTTGGTTATTTGATGTATTAGAATTCCATTCAACACTTATTATGTATTTTCAATTTTGGATATTTGCACTTTAAATAAATTTCAATTAAAACTTGATTACCATGTGCTACTGTATACTCATTCTTACGTGACACCTCGATGTTTCCGCCATCGGTTGGGGTGTTACATTAACCAATTAGACCTCTTAATGATTCAGCATTTAATCAATCAAACAACCCCTTAGACTCTTTGGGGGTGGGGGCAAGGGTGGTGATCATTGGGATGGGAAGTAATATTATATGCCATACAAAATGGTTCACCTATTATCTATCCATAACACATGTTAGTTGGTGTGAAAGGTGAAACTGTAGTTATTTATATGGCATGTTTTTTTAACATTTACCATAACACATGGACATCTTGGTACTATAAGGCTAATAGTTTGCTTCCGTTTTTAGACAAAGTCACAAGTATAAGTTTAATAGTACAGAGTGTTAGGTTGAAGTCTCATAATGCGATTATTAATATGGGTTATATGATAAACCACTATTATTTATAATAGTAATCACAAAGTACGGCATTCTAAGTGTTTTTGAGTTTGTTTAAGAAGAGAGGACATAATGTGAAGGAAATAAAGCATAGTTTGTGTAAAGTCATCCAAAAAACGGATTATGGGCATGTTTGGATAAACTTATTTGAGTCCAAAAGTACTTTTTGTTAAAATGACTTATTATCTTATAACTTTTTGAAAATGACTTTTTAAAAAAATGTTTGGGTTAACTTGTGTGGTGATAAGTCAATAAGTTGTTTTGTAAAAAGTGTTTGGCTTAGCTTATTTATGTAAAATGACAAAAAATGACATTATCTAAAAAGTCAAATAAGTTGTTGTTATTGATCACAAGGGGTATGTTGGGTAAATTTTCACAATAAATTATAAGGAGGATCAAAAAGTCACTCCTCCCTTACTTTTTCAAAACAGCTTATCATAGGCAAACAAAAAATTAAAACAAAAGGTCCTTTTTCTTTTGTCAAACACTTTTTTTTAACTTATTAACTTTTTGAAAAAGTTATAAGTTATAAGGAGGTGGAAATAAGGAGAGCCAAACATGCTCTATATGAGAAAGGATGTGTTTTTTGGGCATTTTTGGAGTCGCTTTTATTGTGTGTGTGTGTGGTGTGTGTGTGTGTGGGGGGGGGGGGGGGTTGCAAAGGTTGGATGTGGATGATGTGACTAATTTGTGAACTAGAACTAAGACTATGTTGTAAAATCAGGTTTTGCTATCTTTTGAGTTTGTGGGTAAAACATGTTAGATCTTACAAACACAAACTTCATTTCTTACATGTGTAATCTTCACATTGCCTCACTTGTAAATGTGGAGACTCTATTTCAATCTTTGATCTTTTAAGGTGTATGAACTTGTAGTTATATAAAACATTTACTTTAGACTATTTTATGATCGATGGAGCATCCACTCCATGTAGGACTGTAAACAAACCAAACGTTTGGCGAACAGTTTGTGAACTGTTTGGCGGGAAGTTCGTTTGTGTTCGTTCATTTAATTAATGAACGAATACAAACAAAAAATTCCGTTCTTTTGGCTAAACAAACAAACATGAACAGAGACCGTGTTCGTTCGTTTATGTTCGTGAACGTTTGGTAATGTGTTCGTGTATGTTTGTTTTTGTTCGATAGTTCATTAGAGTTTTTAATTTTTTATATTTAATTTAAGTATTTCAAATTTCTCAGTGGTAGATTATTTAACAAGTGTATCACATGTTAATATTAGTTTAACTATTTTGATTAATTGTTATTTTTTGTTGATTAAACGAGGATTTCAAGTTTAATATGATACCTCTGTGTTTTTATAAGATATTATGTGATCCAGATTATGTCACGTGTATTTGGGTAATTGGATTAGTATATTCTAGGCGGACAATGTTAGCGATGAAAAATGCGAATTTTCATAATTTAATGTGTTAGTCTGTGCTCGATTTTGTTCAGTATTGCCTATTTGTGTTCGTTTACATTCATTTTGTATGTTTGTGTTCGTTTTTGTCCGACACCTAAATTTAGCAAATAAATACAAGCGAACACGAACAAAAATCTCGTTCGGTAAGAGTTCATGAACAGTTCGTGAATACGTTATTTTCTTAACAAACGAACACGAACAAAACATCTCGTTCGGTAAGGGTTCGTGAACAGTTCGCGAACACGTTAATTTCTTAACAAACGAACACGAACAATACAGCCCTAACTCCATGTTCCCTAGATAGTCAACAAGTCTACAACTTGTCATAAGGTCAACAAAGACCACAACTTATAACTTTAAGACCAGAGTGACTTACAAGTTACAAATGACCCTAAATAATTTCTTTAGAGTTATGTACAAGGTCATCATCACTTTTTGTTGACCAACAAATAGTCAAATAAGTTATGCATTGACTCTTTAGTCAACATAACTTGAGATTTCACGCTAGCCTTTGAACCAATGTTTTAAAAACTAAAGTGGGAACCAGAAGGTTGGGCGGGCCAGTTCATGGTATTAGAACCATTAGTCGTGTTGGTCAGGGACCGAGGATCAGACAAGAGAACCGGGGGGTTGAACCGAAAGTTGATTATATTTTCCCATTTTACCCTAGTTGCTTTAATAATATTTACAACATCATCCGGTTCTTACATCTGACTAGTGGATCAGTAAGGAGATCAATTTGACTTCCGATCCTAAAAACATTGTTTTGAACAATATGACTTAATTTATTTACTTACTGAAATCTATCAAGTTGTTTGACATACTCAAACAATTAACCTAAGTTATACTTCAATCGTCATATTACCATAGTATAACAATTGTTCCTAAATAATCTTATACAATTTCAATTTATATAATAACTTGTTCCAATCTCCCATTATTTGTTGACGACAATTTGAACAAATGTTCATTACTTACATAATTACAATTGTGACAATGAACGAGAACATAAAAAACAAAATGACCTGCAAAGTTCAGACTCTGAATTATGTTAGCATCATATACTTCTACTATGGATTGAGGCTATGTCAACATGTTGACATGATATTATTATTTGTTTTATCATGTATCTCAATTTTCTCCTCAACGATAATTTTAGATATGCTTTTAAGTAATGAACACCTTTTTTTTCTAATGAAATTATATCTCTAACATATTTTCGACAAGCCATATATCTCATAAGCAAAGATTACAAAAGAAAAAAAGTGTGTCCCATATAATTTGTTTATATCTATTTTTGACACGTAAATTGTCCATGTTAGTATTAGTATATCTTACATGTGTACCACATAAGCAATAAACAACTTATTATAAGTTTATCATGATACGTAGAGGAAATTTTATGTATAAAAAATTGTTTAGCGACTTTTACGAGACAAAAATATAAGGTCTGGTGTTTTATAAGGTATTTGGCCTTTCAAAAGATATCAGCTTGTGGGTTGTTATTGAGCGCGATGATTTTAAAACTAAAACTAGAAATTGAACTACTTCATACATTCATGTTTATAAAGTGATGATGATATGGCGATTACACCAATCTCTTAATGTCTTGCAACTTTAAAGTTTTCTCAATACTAATATATTGTCAACAACAAAAGAAATTTAAAGTAAATGATCACCGAATAAAATTAACCTCTTCAGTATTCACACATCTAGATTTCTACTTTAACTCAGTTCAACAACTTATACAAACAGATCCTAGAGATAAAACAATAAGAAGCAGACAGAGATAAGCATCCACATTCAATCCAAAAATGCATGCTAAGACCAGAATTAAAGCAACCACCCTTGGTACAGTTTATGTCTAAGAATCAATATGTTTAAGCACCCGGGCAATCACCTATAAAAATCAGATTCACTATGCAGCATCACGATCAGATTCTCTTTTTGAGTGAGTTGCGTCAACAATGGCCTCAACCTCTTCCTCAGCATGAGCTTCTCCACGGTGACCGGGACTGCCCATATTATCTGCTGCCATCAACATCAAGAGAAAAAATCCAGTTATTAGATGCTTATAGTTTAAAATCCATAAATCTTTATTCTCAAGTTCATCAATCGCACGATTGTTGAGACACCCTTGTTTTACGTAATTGTTTGAATCCCTAAACAGATCCTATTTCTTACTAGGGCATTTCCAGAAACAACCTTGATTTTAAAAGCGTATTGAGATCCAATGTGTATTTATCCCAAAAGTTAATGCGTGATGCGCAATGCGCAAAGAGCGCGCATCATGCATGCGAGGCATTTGGCATTGAAAATTACTAAAAACTTATTTTTGTATAATAATATTTAGACATATTATCTTCACCTGAATCACTTCCATCAGACTTTGATCTCTTTTTACCTGAAAGTTGAACATACCAATAAGCTCATTACATAGGAAAATAGAAAAAAATGCCCATATAAATTGTTTCCTTGCAATACAAAAGAAAAGGCAAAATAATTTAACTCTTGTGCCAAATCACACGCGGTTAGACCTCTGTTCTCAAGGTGCACTTTTCAGGCCAAGTTCCAGAGATAAATAAATTATATGAACAGGCCTAAAACAATTATACCAGCCCTAAACAAACCTGCAATCAACCTAGACTAGCCCTGAACAAGCCTAAAACATGTACAAAACCCCTAAAGTATTTTTATACTATGTGTCTCGCTTATAAAAGCCCTTGTTTAAGGCTTTAAGCGCCTTGCGTAGTTGCACTGAGGCTCAAGGCTCACCCGTTGCACCTTCCACAATTATGGGTTAGACACATGAAGATTAACAGCTCAACAACGTCCTAAATACGATATGAATCAACCATAGTTGCTTCATGCCAATGAAATGCAACAAGCCAACAACATATCCAGAATTGGTTGGGTTCACTCACCAATCATATAACTAAATTGTTATATAGACTTAAGTTATGTGAATTCAAGGGCCATAGATATAGAGGAACAAAGCACACGACTTTCGGGTCAGCGTTTTTAGGCTCAACAAACTCTATTTGTTCAACAACCCCCCAAAAAGGAAACAACGGTTATGTATAGTTCAAACCCGCAAGCAAGACATCAAATACTGATAATGAAACCTTACCAAGTTACCATCCCTCCTTAATCATACTAAATCCATCTAAGCACAACTCATATATGTTTTTTTTTGAACGATCAAACGGAGCACTTTTATTCATCATCACCAAAAAACAAACGCCACAATTACACTATTACATCCCACCCCCATTTAGCGAAATGCTACCTGGGAGATAAAGATTTGACCCAAACACAACAATATTGCATACATACAGAAATAAATCGCCCATCCCCACCTAGATCGCCCTATCAACCATTATCGTATGCCGAAAACTCCCACCATTTCAATTTATCCAGATCCGGAAGGCGTCCCCTCTTAATCATCCACAAGTACGACTCCAGCTTGATCTCCTCAAGTAGAACCGGTGTTGATTTGTTAACATTGTTGAAGAGCTTATCATTTCTTCCCAACCAAAGCTTCCAAATAGTGAGGATAACAACTCATATATGTATAATAAAGTTATAACAGGATACCATAAAGCAACTAAGCAAGTGCCTGAATTTTCATCTTTTTCTTAACCAAACTCACCCGCCGTTACTCGCTCGCTAATTTTCATCACTGTACCTTTAAAGT
This sequence comes from Ambrosia trifida, assembly GCA_028751855.1. Classification (NCBI taxonomy): domain Eukaryota; kingdom Viridiplantae; phylum Streptophyta; class Magnoliopsida; order Asterales; family Asteraceae; genus Ambrosia; species Ambrosia trifida. The sequence continues at coordinate 44,995,916 of CM054127.1, forward strand.
TCCAAATCATTCACACATACTAGTAAAGGGAAAAACAACATGAATAAAAGAAAACAATATTGACCTGTGATATGTAGCAGAGAAATAAAGATAATATACACAATGAAACAAAATCATAGTACACATATGAATGATAAAAACATAATACCTTTAGTAGAGAAACTGCATATCTGAGCGTATAATCCCAGGAAACATCTCTTAGAATTCTGCACACCAACAACCAAGTATTTGGATAGAAATGAAAATTTTATTGTGTTCCGAGTTTCAAAAGGATGGAAAAGAAAGGAAAACAAAACATGTTGGTTCCCGAGTTTGCTTGAGGAGTGAAAACAAAGGAAAAAACCGAAGGAAAGGAATGAAAAAGAAAAGAAAGATACATATCCTTTCCTTCAGTTTCCTTTCTTTCAAGTCGGAAGGAAATATGTTTTGTTTTTCTTCCTTAAACTCGGGAACACAATGAACACAATCAAAGTTTATAAGTTTCAACTAATAATAATAATAATATAAAAGGGTAAACAAGAAATTAAAGAACAGAGTGTAGAAACGATTGATCACCTCAAAATAATTTACGGAGTGTTTTAGAATCGATATGTTCTTAAGAAGCCTCGACATTCCTATATGCTGTGAGGATAAAAAACACTCGAAGAATGCCAAACAATGTTAATGTATATAGGGTTTTGGAAAGGTTTGGTTTGGCTTGGCTATATATAGGGGTTTAACCTTGTGTTTTCCTCTTCGATACAAACGATGTATATAGGGTTTTGGAGAGGTTAGGTTTGGTTTGGCTATATATAAGGGTTTAACCTTGGGTATAACTCGTCAAAAACTCAGTTAAATATGGGTCATTTAGACATTTCGATCTGTGAGGGGTGCTTTTGACAGAAAAATTAATTTTGTGACCAAACAAGTATTTTGGGTCAAATCTTATGGGCTATTTTGACAATTAACTCTTTGAAGAATCTACCACACCCCCCTTTGAGAGCATTTACACAGAGTAGTGAACAGTACTAAACAAAGGTATACCAATATTATAAAAACATTTGGTTAAGAGAAAACAAAATATACAATGACGGCATGCATTTCCATCATCTCCTAAACCTCTTCCAACAATCAAAAACAGCAACTCATCTCCATCAACTCCATTCATTAATCTACAAAACAGCCTTCAATCACGACGAATTCATAATATCCAATTACATCCTCGCCTCCTCTCCAATATCCATCAACCTCGCCAGACAATTCTTCAACAATTCGCCAATAACCCCACCTCTATTCGCATGGAACACCATGATTAAACACTACTCCAACAGCCCAACACCATTGGAATCACTTAAACTCTATACCCAACTTCTAAAAACAACCACTGACCTTAAACCTGATGAATACACATACCCATTTGTTGTTAAGTCGTGTGGACGTTGCTCGTTGGTTGGAGCTGGTGGGTCGGTGCATTCTTCGATTTTGAAGATGGGTTTTGGGTCTGATCGGTTTATTAACAATACCCTTGTCAGGATGTATGCTGCATTTAGATGTATTGGGTTTGCGGGTCAGGTGTTTGATGAAATGCCTGAGAGAGATGTGGTTTCTTGGAGTTCTTTGATTGCTGGTTATCTTCATTGGTATGTTATTCTTAGAGATGTGGCCCTGATCTTTTATAGTATGATTGTTGTAATTCTTAACATACCAATTTATGCAGCAAGTATCCATTGGATGCGTTATCGGTGTTCCTAGACATGAAGCAAGCACACGTAAAGCCGAATTCTGTAACTTTGGTGAGCCTGCTTTCTGTTTGTTCTCATCTAGTCAACATCAAGATGGGGGAATCCATCCATTCATACATTCTTACGAACGGTATCAAATTGGATGTCTCTCTAGCGACAGCACTCATCGAGATGTACTCAACATGTGGCTACATAGATAAAGCTTTATTAATCTTTAACTCGATGAGCGACAGAAATCTGCAATCTTGGACTATAATGATATCCGGGCTTGCAGAAAACGGTCATGGTGAAGAAGCAATCTCATTGTTCAACGAAATGGAAGATCTTGGGTTCATTCCTGATGCCGTTTCGTTTTCAGGGATTCTTTCTGCTTGTAGTCACTTGGGTCTGGTTGATATGGGTCAAAAGTATTTTGATCAGATGGTGAACCTTTACAACATTCAACCAACGATGGAACATTATGGATGCATGGTGGACATGTTTGGGCGAGCTGGGATGATTGAAGAAGCATATCATGTGTTAAAAACCATGCCGATGGAACCTAACGCCATTGTGTTAAGGAGCTTCATTAGTGCCTATAAGAACCATGGAAGCATGATTGCTTTTGATGACAGTTTGGTGAAGCTTCTGTTAAAGATTGAGCCAGATCTTGGATCAAACTACGTGTTATCTGCTAATGTGTCTTCTGCTTCTGGTTATTGGAGCGAGGTAGATGACGTAAGAGATGCGATGAAAGGAAAAGGAATGAAGAAAGTTCCAGGGCACAGTTGGCTACAAGATAACCGTAGTTAATAAAGAAGATTAGGCGTGTAAACGAACCACACGTACATGTAGTGAACCTTTTGACAAGAAAATTTTTGTTCATTTAATTGAACTAACATGAACACATGTCCGTTCATGGACGCTCATTTATGTTCATTCGTTTACTTATTCATTAAATTAAATTTATTTATCAGTTACTGATAATACTAATTGGCCCCCGTTTACATAAACATGAACACATGTCCGTTCATGGACGCTCATCTATGTTCATTCGTTTACTTATTCATTTAATTTATTTATCAGTTACTGATAATACTAATTGGCCCCCGTTTACATTAACATGAACACATGTCCGTTCATGGACGCTCATCTAGGTTCATTCGTTTACTTATTCATTAAATTTATTTATCAGTTACTGATAATACTAATTGGCCACCGTTTACATAATCATTCACTCGGTTAAAGTTAAACAAACAACATGAGCAAGTCCCCAATCATGTTTATTTACATGCCCAAGTTTGATGATACAAAAATCTTTCAAGTTAATATAATTTGTTACCTGAGATAACATAAATAAAGACATGAACTGTGAAATGTAATTAAAATGTTAACATAATATAACATAACCCTCAAAATGTTCAGGAACTGTAACGAAAAACAAATAAAAAGAATCATATTATACAAATACGTTGTTTGTAAACAAACATATGTACCACTGCTAGCAATCATCGACAAAGCTGACTACAAAGGCCTCGTATCTTAGACTGGTTTGCGTTGTCCAGCAAGTAGGTCCCGTTTTTACCACTATCGGAGCATGTTAACGTATACTGATTACCCGTTTGCTCAGACTGCCATGTTACATCATTATCAATCAGTTCCAAATCTCAATTATTCTTTAAATAAAAAAAAAACATGTAAAACAAGTGTGTTTGACGACTCACCAGGCACGACACAGGATCTGTGTCACAGCTCCACCGTGAAGTAGGTACACAACTCATGTAGTGGCACCAAGAACAGTGATCATTTAAGTTGACGCCACGCAGAAGTGAAACAAGCCCAGCAATCATCCTGTGTAAACGGGTCAAACATGTAAAATAAAGAACTTGGCTAAAATAAAAAGGAAATGGGTCGAGTGTGCTAAAACGATTAGACATTTTCTTACCCAGCCACCACAAGGATGAGTGAAAGAATCCAAAGGACACGCTGATACGTCTTGTATTTAGGTTTAGCGCCAGTTCTTGGATAAGCAGGCGTGTATCTTTGGTTAACCCATCCAAATTGGGGACGCATTAAAAACACAAAACCGAGAAGAAAACCAGAAAAGAACCCACCAAGATGAGCGAAATTGTCGACGTGTGGCAGAATCCCGACAGCCAGATTGATAACAATAATGATTACGAGAGTCAATAATGCTGACATCTGAACATAAATGTAACAAAATTTTAGAAATATTATCTTCAAAATGCAGTTGTTGAGAAATGATACCATTTAATAAAATACCTTATTAGCATATATAGTCCAATTAGTTATGAGTTCTGATAGCATTGCACCCAACAACCCAAAAACAGCACCGGAAGCACCAACCGAGATATTGGACTGAAGGAAAAGTGCAGATAACACACTGCCACCAAACCCTGAAATTACGTAAAGCAATCCAATGCGTACTGCAAACAAAACAGCAAATCAATCAACCAAACACATATGTAAGAAAGTCAGTGTTGTAAAAGGCGGCCTAGGCGGCCGCCTAGGCGCTAGGCTGAAGGAAAACTTGGAATTTTGCCCTAGGCGGATTCCTGGGCGTTTTGGCAGTTAGTCGGAGCCTAGGCGGGCCTAGGCGGTCCTAGGCGGGCCTATTTTTTATTTTTTTTTTGTTTTTTTATTAAATTTCTAAGTATTTCTAGGTATTTCTTAGTATTATGTGTATATATCTAAGTATTATGTGTATATATCTTAACATATTTTAAAAAAACCCCTAAATTTGTGTGTATATATATATAATACCTATAAAATACCAAAACGCCTAATTCCGCCTAATTTTCGCCTAGTCCCGACTAGTCCCTAGGCTGGACCTCACCGCCTGCCTAGCGCCTAGCGCCTTTTACAACACTGAAGAAAGTTACGTAAGATTAGATAAAGCAATCCAATAAGAAGGTTACGTTAATAAGGTAACTAAAGCTGGTTAATTTATGATTTTTACCATACATGCCCAGCAAAAGGATTTCTCTTTTTTTGATGTAAGAGTTGACTTTTGATTCGTTTTAAGTATTTTAAAGATATCAATGAAATGTCTTCTTCGCGACTACTTGATCTTATTCTATATTAAGGAACGACATGTTCAACGATAATGAATAAACTTAAACATCATAGCCAATACACTTACTGAAGCCGAATTCTTGCTCAAGTCGAATGCCAATAACTAAAAGACTCAACATGTTTGCCAACAAATGAAAAAGTCCACCGTGCAACCAAATGCAAGTAATAAGGCGCCATCCCTGATGATCATCAACCACTTTACTCACATCCAAAGCTCCCATTTTATGTAACCTAAGAAACGGTTATACAAAAAGTCAAAACTTCAAATTTACAGCATATTAAGCATCTTCAAAGACACCTACTATACCTATAACACATCACAAAAACCTATTCACAACTGTCTTCAAGCACGCCAACATACTAATTCTATGCAAAGTTAAAAAAGAACATAATCGAGCCTCGCGGCGTTTTCTCTTCACCTTACAAGGCGTAAGCCTTGAGGAGAACCGAGGCGTAAACCCAAGGCAGAATTAAACAATAAATATAAAAATTATATATCTCATAAAAATACAAAATAATTGGCAAAGAAAGTCTAAAACATCATACAAACACACATCAAAAATAAAATAATTGACAAATTAAAGTCTAAAACATCAAAAACACACATCAAAAATAAAATAATTGACAAATTAAGATCTAAAACATCAAAAACACACACAACCCCATGAGGCACAAGTTTTCTTAGCGCCTCGGCGTACAAAAGAACCCCATAAGGCGCAAGTTTTCTTAGCGCCTCGGCCCTAAAAGGCGCACGTACAAAGAACCCCATGAGGCACCGCCTCAGACACACGTTTTCTCAGCGCCTCGCCTCGAGGCGCACACCTCACCCGTTTTCTAAAACTATGATTCTATGTTAAGCTAATTGTTTAAAATAAAATCACTAACAGATCCACCAACAGACCCTCACATAGCAAACTACCAGTTTATAACTTATAACTAAAACAACCACACCAATAAACACATCACAGCACCGACACATTAATCCTGTCTTAACATAACTCTCCACAACAAATCACTAACAGATCAAGACAGCAATAAATACCATAATAAACAATCTACCAATCATAACATAATAAGCAAAGATCAAGAGAATTACGTGGAAGAAGAAGGCCCAAGAAGAGGATTCTCTTTAAACGGCTGAAAAGACAACCTCTTTAAAAAGGTAGCAATGCAAGACACCGAATTCTTTGGGCAATCATTAACATACATAGTGATTATGAACAGAATAGTGTCTGCTATAACAAAGGTGGGTATTAACCATGGTACCCATTTCTTGAAATGCTTAACTTCTCTGAAGGGAGAAGGTGTTTGACTTTGTGTTGTAACGGTGCCCAGAAAAGGTGTCGGTGATGATTCGACTTCAACTGGATGGATTGTGTTTCCGCCGCCGAAGCCGCGTCTGGAGTTGACTTTTAGATGGATCTCCGGCCGGTGAGTTTCTTCCATTGGGTTTCGTGTAATGAGTTGAAGAAGATGTGATGAAGATAGTTTATATAAAGTAGTAATAATAATAATAATGGAAAATTGCCTTAATAATTGGTTGACCAAAGCATAATTGTCAAAATAAACATTTGATGCGTCTAAATATTAGGGACGAAACACTCTTTACGTCTATCAATAAGATGATTACACGTGTAAAATATTCAGATGCTTTAATTTTTAAGGTTCATGCGTCTAAGCTTTTGACGCGGGGCTGTTGTTTAGACGCGTGTAAAGAATAGGTTAGCCCATTTGCGTTAAATAACAGCCTCGCGTCTAAAGTTTAGACGCAGAGACCTTAAAAATTAATGTTTCTGAAGGCTTTACACGTGTAATAATCTAATTGGTAGACGTAAAAAAGTGTTTCGTCCCTTGTGTTTAGACGCATCAAATGTTTATTTTAGCAATTATGCTTGGTTAAATGTTTATTTTGGCAATTATCGTCGATAATTAAGCGTGAGGTGTTGTATAATAATATTTAACTTATTTTTAAAAAGTATGAAAGAGAAGAGGTGAAGTTTTAATAAATATCCCTAAGTGTTTGGGTTATGTCTTTAGAAGCCCTTATTATTTATTTTTGGTTTGATTGTTACAAGTAACTAAGTAAAATCAGATGGTTTAGTATTTAATGGTTGCTAAGATTTAATTTGATTTTTGAATTCTTTAAAAGGATAAAGCATGGACAAATGCCACAATCTTTATTTATTTATTTATTTTTTATTTTTTTTTCTGATGGAATGACCGGAGCGGTTAATAGATGTCGAACGTTATTGAGAATATTGGAGTTTGTCAGGTAACGATGTTTTGAAAAAACGATTGGGCATGTTAACTTTTCATACCTTCATAAGGTATTTCTTAACAGATAGTTACTCACGTGTTCAGATAGTAAGTTTGTAAATTGTAAGCATGAGTAAATAAATGTTGACTTAATCCTGATAAATATCGACTTTAACCCTAAAAGATAAGCATGATGTAGTAAATCTTATCAATCTATATCTCTTTGTAAACTTATACTCTCAATGTGTGTGTGTGTATAAGGCTAGGTTTTGTTGAGAACTCCATTGAAAAGCGTTTTTTTGTTTGCTAAAATATCTTATTGTTATAGAAATTTAAAAATTATGTTTGAGAAACTATATCTGGTGTAAAACATAAAACAAAATTACACATGTGTAATTGTGACGGATATTTATTTTACGTCACTTGTCGGAGTTCTCGCAACTCAAAAGAATTCCCATTTGATATGGATCCCTTTAAACTACCCTCTTTATTTTTATAACTAAGTATAAAGCTAGTTTTTCACTTTTTTTCTCTACCAATAAAATGAGCAAATGCTTAATGGATTCAGAATATATGTATTGGCTACTACATATAATTGTTCATAAACTATGAATATATTGTTTGAAAAGATGTACTTAGCCACATACATGAAATGCAATGATTTGGATGAAAATAACCGGTTTGGCTACTCGTAAAAGAGAACTTGAATTAATTAATTTATATGTAACATGTCACTACTTTCATTTGGGTACAAAAAAGATACGAGTATATCGTATGAAGTGTTTAAAACAAACTTATATTAACAAGCCTCACCTTATTTGTAGTTATTCTCATAATTTTCCTAACATGTGGAGGGGCTTTTTGATGGTATAGAAACATTGAGGGTCAGGGATAAAAATGGACACAAACGTGTGTCTGGTTTAGTCAAATAAACCAGGTCACCAAATTCACACTGCTTTTTGTCAATTGAGAGGCAGGTGGAGGTGGATACAAATTAACCAACCACTCTACATTTTTTTAGTGAAATTATTGTTTTGGACTTTTGATATTTGAATAAGTTCTCATTCAAACATGTTTTAATTTTATAATCATATAATATATTATATTATATGATATATGACATGATGAAAGTATGATTAACAATTAAACGTATGAAATGATCCTTCTACACTATTTTACACGATCTAACTTATTTAAACTGGATTTGACACCGATGCGGTTGATATATATAAGAGAAGGTATAATAGCCAACTTGTCCTTTACATTCACATTTCATTCAATATATAGATACAATACAACTCCTATTTTAAGAGATAATGTAAATACACTTGTTACAATGAATGGGTTTGACTAGCAATTTTGACTAGTAATTCAAAGGTCAAAGATGATTGAGCCTAGGATTATGTCCAAGATTTATGCAATGTCTATTACACCCCCGCAGTCGAAGCGGAAGGAGAACAAATGTTTAGATTGTAACGAAAATCTTCAAATAGGATCCGTGGCAGTCCTTTGGTGAAGATGCCGGCTATCTGGTAACGAGAGGGGACATGTAAGACCCGAACCAGTCCTTTCTGAACATGCTCGCGGACAAAGTGAATGTCTAGTTCAATGTGTTTGGTGCGCTGATGTTGAACGGGATTTCCTGACAAGTAGATGGCGCTCACGTTATCACAATAAACTAGTGTAGCATGAGATAAAGGACGATGTAGCTCAAGAAGGAGATTTCATAGCCAACAAATTTCTGCCACAACATTGGCAACACCGCAATATTCAAGCTCAGCACTGGATCGAGAAATTGTTGATTGGCGTTTAGAGGACCACGAGATGAGGTTGTTGCCGAGATATACACAATACCCTGAAGTAGACTGGCGTGTATCCGAGCAGCCTGCCCAGTCAGCATCTGTGTAAGCCCGAAGAGAGAGAGAGAGAGAGAGGGAGAGAGAGAGAGAGAGAGAGAGTAGATGAGGATGTTAGATGAAGGCCATATTCAGAGGTGCCTTGCAAGTATCTTATAATGCGTTTGAGAGCATTCCAAGGAGCAAGGTATGGGGCGTGCATATGCATGCAAAGTTGATGAACTGAATATGTAATGTCTGGCCTAGTGAATGTTAGGTATTGAAGAGCACCAGCAAGGCTTCGAAACAAAGTAGAATCCTCAAATGGTTGACTGGTGTCAGCACCGAGCTTGGTTTGTGTATCGACTGGTGTTGCTGAGGGTTTGCATGAATCCATACATGCACGATGTATGATGTCTTTTGTATAAGATTGTTGAGACAAGAAGAGAGTGTCACCCGTACGAGTGACGGAGATGCCCAAGAAGTAAGTTAAAGGTCCAAGGTCTTTCATTGCAAATTCACTAGTGAGAGTGGACATAAGATGCTTTCTTAAGGCAACTGTGGAGGTGGTGAGAATAATGTCGTACACATATATTAAGAGATATGCAATCTCGTGGCCATGATGATAGATAAATAGGGAATTGTCTAATTTGCATTGAGAAACCCCCTGCCAAAGCACAAAATCTGTAAAACGTTGATACCAAGCTCTAGGTGCCTGTTTAAGGCCGTAGAGAGACCGCTTGAGATGGCACACTTGATCCGGATAATCCCTGTGGCGGAACCCCATTGGTTGATGCATATAAACTGTTTCGTTTAGATGGCCATGTAAGAAAGCATTTGTGACGTCCAACTGATGTATTGGCCAAGAATGAGTTAGGGCCAAAGATAAAACTGTCCGGATTGTGGTGGGTTTGACCACGGGGGCTGAAAGTCTCTCCGCAGTCAATACCAACTTGTTGACTACGACCGTCACAAACTAAATGAGCTTTATATCGTTCCAAAGTTTTGTCTGACCGGAACTTGTGTTTAAACAACCACATACTGCGAATGATATTCATGTCTTGTTTTTAATAAGTGCACTAAACTCGTCGTTCATGGCATTGAACCATTCGGGTGTGGACAAGGCAACCTGTGGACTTTTTTTGGAATAGGAACAGTTGTCTGGGTTTGGTTATACTGTCCATTGCGTGTGTGCGCATGGTACGTTTGGGAATGGGTAGTGGGACAATCATGGTAGAGGTAGGTTGGGTGGGAATTGGGGTAGTGGGAGCGTTTGTGGAATGGGTGCGATTGCGTCTCAAGTAGGTAATGGGTGTGGGGTTCGACATCGTGGGCTGAGGTTCAGAAGGGCCGAGGGAAGTGGGTGTGTGGTGTTGGGCTGCGGAAGGTGTAGGGCCGGGTGTGTGTGGGGGTTGGGCCGGATGTAGGAGAGTGCTGTGAGGATTGCGGATTGGCTGGGGTGGTGGGTGAGGGAGCACTGGGTGAGTTAGTTGGGCCAGTAAAGGATGTAGAAGTATCTGTGGGGCCTGTAGTTTTGGGAGGGTGTTGTATATGTTCCCAAAGATGGGGAGAGATGGGAGGGGAAAGAAAATCACAGGTAGGAAGTGTGGTGGGGTGTTGTATAGAGTACGGGAAAATAGTTCCTCAAAGTGGACGTGTCAAGTGATAAAGGTTTGTTTGGTGGTGAGATCAAAGCATTTGTATCCACGATGGTTAGAATGATAACCAAGGAATACGCATGGTTGGGAGCGGTTCTCAAGTTTATGTATGGTGGTGGAGGGAAGGATGGAATACGTAGATGTTCATATGTGGGTAGGACGTTATATAGGAGAGTGGTGGGAGATTGGAATTTATGGTTTTTCTTTGGTAGAATGTTTAGGAGGTAGGTGGCGGTTTCAAGTGCATGGTGCCAGGAATTTGGTGGGAGTGAAGCTTGGGCTAAGAGTGTACGAACCATGTTGTTGATGGTACGAATTTGGCGTTCGGCCTTTCCATTTTAGGAGGATGTGTGTGGGCATGAGAAACGAAATTGCATTCCATGTTGTTGGCAAAACATTTTAAAGTTGTTGTTTTTATATTCAGTGCCATTGTCACATTGGATTTTTTTTTATTCCAGCCGGTAATGTGACCCGCCATCATCCAACTTCTCGGCCCACTTCCCAATGCCTCATTCAACAAAATTTGATGTGTAAATAAAAAAATACTAGTATTAAGCGTCCTGCGTTGCGACGAGAGCGTAAAACTGTGCCAAATATCACCAATGTCACACCATTGTTAGTGATCACTAACACCGGAAAAACACGTACAAATAAAATAAATTAAAAGGGGGAAAATAACATCGAACAAAAAGTAAACGTAAAATCGTTGACCACGCATGTCCGTTGCGTTGTGTCAATGTGAAGAAATTAGACCTAAACGTAAGACGTAGAAAACATAACTAAGTCGGCCTAAGACTCGCACGTTGCAACAAATCTGTCAAAAGGGGAAAAAAGACAAGTTGGGACAAACCTTTTGAACAAAAAAATAGGCGAAAAAACATTGAAGGTCACACGCACGTTGCGACGTGTTAACTCGTGAAATTTAGAATAAAATGTAAAATGAAAAATTGCGAAAGATGAAAATATGGGAGCCCAAAGTCGAAAGTAAAAACGTGGGAGACCAAAGTTGAAAGTAAAAGGTGTTGGGATAAATTGCAAAAGATAAAAAGCTTGATGTTATAAAAGGGAAATCGAAGGGTTAAATTGTGAAAGTTAAAAAGTTTTGGATTAGAAATGGAAAATCAATTTTTTTTAAAAACACTTAAAGCATGGTGTACAACACCACAAAGCACAAAACATTTGTAAATTAATGCTATGGAAATTTTGCAAAGGGTGCATTGCGTTCTTCTTCATCTTCTTCAAACCCTAAACCTACCAAATCATCATCTTTTCACTATCATCGGCCAAACTAACCACCGCTCATTCTGTATTTGGTTTTAATCTAAACACCACGGCTTCACGTTCGGACTACTCCCTAAGACGCTTGTGCTAACACCTGAACTCACTACACTCACTACCTACAAAAAATGACCACCAAAACAGATCTAGGTTTACGTTGTGTCTTGTGACTTAAAGAAACAGAAGTGGGTCGATATTGCTGCACGTAAAGGAAGAAAAGGGGCCGCGAGTTTCAAATCTGGGAGATAATGGTGTCTAGCAAGTAAACGTAAGGGACCATTAGGTCAAGGGTTAGATTCTCACAAGGGGGTTTTATCAGATTTATTGGATTTCCTCCTAAATTGGTATATATACATTATTTTCTAATGGAGATGGATATGATCAGTGGTCCGATAGTGGCACGATACTTCATTGGTTCGTTAGTGATCTAAATTTGTCATTAAAAAAACAATAAAACAATAGCTTATGGGTTTTTCTTTTCATTTCTATAGGAGTGTCGATAGCTTAGAAAAGCGAAACACTAGCAACCGAATTCCTTATTTTATCTTTCTTAAATATAAATATCATAATAGTAATTGTTTAATAAGTATAGATAAGATCGCTTGCAGGGGGCTTATTGCACGTCCAACTTAACCAAAGTAGCGTTTGGTGAGGAGAAGATGTAAAGAGAAAAAAACTTTATCTTCTATCTATACATATAATAAACCAAAGTCATTTTAATGACATGACATTCAAAGAGGCATTCTCTTCTTTGAGTGTGCCATGTGTCATCCCATGTGGCATTAAGATATTTTAGGAAAAAAAGAATTTAAAAACAAAATTGGATTTTTCTCTCTTATCTCTTATGTTTCCTCTCACAATTTTTAAACGTTAATATCTTTTATATACGAGATTTTTTAAAGATAAAAATTACGCCAAATTAACGAGCGTTTTATCATCTTTCCAACGAGTACCATAGTGTTATATAAAAAACGGAGAAAAAAACGACTATTTTTTGTAGGGTTCTGTTCATACAGGAAAAAAACACAAAGTGTTCAGGTAAATCATTAATCATGTATAGGCAAGTCACTAATTATGTTTCGGTAAATATGAATTCTATTTTCAACATGCGTTAGCATTGGAGTTATACATTGTTTTAGGTTAGATATTAATAGGAATTATTACATATATCCCCCTATTTAAGGTTAGGCGTTAACATTGGAGATACATTTTTAATTGTTTTAGGTTAGGTGCTACCCGAAGCTTTCCTGCATGTAACTGTAAAGCGCATCATTCTATTTTATATGTAAGATTAATATGTCATATTAGATTTCTCAACCACGGGAGGTTCCCGGGGTATAATCTAGTTACTTTATATATTGAAAAAGAGTGTATACAACGAATCAATATGGCCGGATTTAGTAATTAATTAATTTGAGACAAAATTACACAAATTTTCCTTTATTTATTAACCAAATTGCACCTTTTGTCCCTTGTCTTTCATTTGCACTCATTATGTCCTTTATTTTCTCAGTTTGCTACATCCTCTATCCTTTAGCCTAACTAAGTTAAAAAAGTTGGTTAACTTTATTTTCTAACTTTACACTTTTTGCCCCTGTAGTTTTCCTAAGTCAAAAAATTATAAAAATATTAAAAAAAAAAAATCGGGTAAATTCGAAATCATCCGAATTACGTAAAAAAATTAAAAAAAAATTCATCCACTTCTTTTGCTTCTCAGACCTTCCAAAAATCCAATAAGAAAATTCACCCTACCCTTTTCCACGACTCTTTTGATAAGGAGTTACACGGGTTAAATACGCGTCTACAACAAAAAGAGGCATGACGGTTTATTATTGTATTTGATGTGTGCATTTATGTATATACTAATGATAAACCATATTAATATATATGTACAGGACTTTTTGTAGTATGACTATAAAAACTTTCAACCTAATTAATTTTTTCATTGGTACAACAGCCAAAGTAAGATACAAACAATGTTGCATGTTTTCCATTTGATACAGCAGGCAGTGTACGATACGAAAAGGTGCAACAGTCACAAATTGACGATTTCAGACAGCATAACCATTATTTAAAACGCTAAAAGCCGTTTACATATACAACACGACACCACAACCATGCGTAGTACTTGACGCACCTAAACTCTGGAATAACAAATTAAGTCCTTGTTCATATTTATTTTGTATTGGTCTTGATTTTTTTAAGCACAGCCTGAGCAAACTTATGTCTTTAATAATATAAGCGTGCGAGGCTTTCAACTTGTATTTAGAAAAACTACAATTTTAGTTTAGCTTGAGGAATGATATATGATTTTATAGCCAACTTTTCAATGTTCAGCGAGTAATAAAAGAACATCATCTTTGATTAAAAAAAAAGTTATCCGAGGACAAACATACAAGTTTTTGGTTTTGCTCTTACGACATGGTCATTTTTACTAAAATTTTGACATTATTGTTTTTTTGTGATGTGAATATCAATATACAAGTCGATGAAACTAAGCCTTACAAAATTTGAAACATCCTCTGCATTCTACAACACATAGGGTTCGTCCACTAGTGATATCACTTGCACCATGATTTTTCTTAAATAAAATTAATTTAAAAATTACAATTTGACAATTTGAGAAGCGAAAGAAATGGATGATTTTTTTTTTAATTTTTTACGTAATTCGGACGAATTCGAATTTACCTGATTTTATTTTTTTATTTTTTGACTTAGGAAAACTACAGGGGCTAAAAGTTTAAAGTTAGAAAATAAAGTTAACCAACTTTTTTAACTTAGTTAGGCTAAAGGATAAAGAGTATAGCAAACTGAGAAAATAAAAGACATAATGAGTGCAAATGAAAGACAAGGGACAGAATGTGCAATTTGGATAATAAATAAAAGATTTTGTCTTAATTTGACAAGAAGTTACATATCTGATATGACCCCAAATTGGCTCTAACAATTATAAACAACTACTCCATTAAGTATTAACACACATACAAAAATATATATATTTATCACAATTAAGAGCATATATAACAAACAATGTGACAGTTTTACTCTGATAGTTTTCTTCCTCCCTGGATGGGACTAACGACATCAACTTGAAGCTTCATTCCACCCTTACAGTGCTTTCCATCTCCAACTCCACAAATGAAAAATCTTTTTCCTGGGCAATTTAGTTTTATCTCATCCTTTCCACAACTGAGAACTTTAGCACAATGGGGCACGGTACAATTTTCGTAGCTCTTCTGATCGACTTCAATCACATTGTGTTTTCCAGGAATATATATGAAAACTAACAAACAAACAAACACATGTACCCAGTAAGATTCCACACGTAGCTAGCAAAAACTATTAATAGGGTTCAGGGAGTGAAGGTAAACCTTTCCTCTATCTCATGGGAGTTAGAGAGCTAACACTTGGTTTCAAAAACTTTTTTTACTCATGTATAGTGTAGTGTAGAATATTTGAAAACTATGATTCACAAAGGAATCATTGATATATATAAATGTGCCAAATGTGTATCATGCTTTTGACAATCATATATAGCATCATCTTATTTCAGTTGCCAATAAAACCAAAGTTAGTTAGTTATTATTATTATACATATTTTACAAAGTTAACTTATTCATAAAAAATTGAAGCCATGCGTGGTGTTCTAGTTTGTGTATTTAGTTATCACTTAAACGCGGTATAACAAATATACGTTGGTTAAAATTGGTTGTACGTATATATTTTTTTTTTGAACGGCCAACGAATCAATTCCGAGCACTCTCGGGCACCCTTTTGGCGAATCAGGTACTCGAGAGTACCCGGGCCACCAATTGCCACCAATTCCCGGGAAAACCCGACCACTCACCCGCCCGAAGGCACGACGGTGAAATAGTCAGTAAAATCGGTCGGGATCAGGACTCGAACCCAAGCCAATGGCCGGGTCATCCCTCATTTCCCATCCACCAATGTCCTCCAAATGTAGCTAGTGGGAATTGAACCCAAGCCTCCCATAGGAAACTTTAGGCCCTCAACCAACTGGGCTACAATTGTTGGACGGTTGTACGTATATATTGAAAGCCACTCTCAATGTATATAGATAACGAAGCAATCACTAAATTAAAGAATGTTTTTGAGTGTAACGATACTTACCTAAAGTATCACCAGGATGGAATATGGGCAAGTTATTATATGTGTTACCGGTTTTCCATTGAACCTCATGCCTTTTTGTTGCATTTGCGTGAGCAATTATGGTTGCTATGAGGATGAAGATACCCAAAATTTTGTTAGCCATTTCTGTTCGCTTTAATTAATTAATGATCATCTTTTTACGAATTTAGATGCCTATTTAAAGCCATGAGTATGCGATATTTGTCGGAATCTACGCCATCAGAAATTAATGGTGAATAAGATACTTATTGCCTAATGACTCGTTCATGTATTCTAAATATGGTATAACCATCCTCCTCCATTAAGTAAATACCATCCTCCTCCAATCCCCTCATCTCATGGTGGAGTAGCATTCTCGTTGCTTTTCTTATGGGAGATGGGGTATTGTAGTCCTGCAAGCAGCAAAATGCTGCTTGTGGACCGGGTTTTACCGCAGTGGGCCTTCGGGCAACGGGTTTTACCCGGGAACTGGTGTAAAATTATTGGTGGACCCGGGTCACTCTTGGAGTACTCCTTTATCCAGTGGGTACTTCGTGAGTGCTCAAGATTGATTTGTTAGCCGTTCAAAAAAAATATTACCTATCGTTTAAAAGATACAAATACTTCGGTCACCGAATGAGAATGATTAAAATGCTAGATACGTTCAACGTACGTTTAGAGAAAACACTAATGGAAGAAGGTTTATTATAATAGCAAAAAATGTTCCCATATATACAAATGAATCTTAAGTTATAAACTATGCTACTATCCCACTAATTGATTTTGGTCAACGCAACAAAATATTTACTATACTCTTAAATGAAATATAAACATAATCGAAATATTAATTCCGCTCAACATAAGCAACACACTAAACTACATTTTGTCACTTCGATCATATTAGATTTGTCCCGAGAATCTCCCGAAGATAGACTAGTTAAAATATATAATAAAACCCAAAATCTAAAATAGAAACTAATTATTGTAAAAAAGCTTTTATGATTGTCATTTTGTGAGTTATGAATTATTTTTCACCCTTCTTCTGCATTCACACAGATTCATAACCGAGTCGTTCATTCGAGTTATCAACCCTGCATCATTCTTCCTCGCTTGTGAAGAATATATCCTTGAGTTCTTGGAATAAAGACTTTCAGTTGGTGAGTTGCTCTACTTCTCTACTTCCATAAATTTCTCCATTACCATCATCATCTTTGATGTCATAATTTCATCCCTCCACATTAGGAACACATATTTAGTTATTTTATATGTTAAGTGTTAGTGTGTTAAAAAAAGTGTTAGTGTGGTGTTACTTCCCTTGAGATCAAGGGTTAGAATCTCGTTAAAGGCGAATTTGATGTAATGTAAGTCGTTATAAATATGTTAAAATATTCCGTTGGAAAACTTGGGGAGTTGTAAGGTATTAAGCATTTTAATGACATTTGTTGTTGTAAAATTCACTATGAAATTGAACCAAGAATCACAAACAAATGCTTCGAGAGCTTATTATTGATGAAAACGAATTTGAATTACAAAGGAATTGAAAAGAAAACAGATTACAAAGATTGCACCAATCGGAAACCCTAATCAACCTTTTATAAGCCCTAATCCCTATTAACGACTTATTAACAGACTAAGTTTCATATTGACACAAATGGACCCTCATGTATTGACCTTATTACAAACAGAAAGAAACTTATTATGACACTAACGAAACTTTGCAGAAATGGCAGAAACCGTCCCTGAAGCTTCAACAGACATGTGTATTAGATGTTTAAGCTTTGACTTTCAACTTTGACCTCAATTTTGACTATTATTGTTGACTCACATTCCAACAATCTCCACCTTGAGTCATCAATCATGATCTTACCAACTTAATAACCATCCAAACATGAATCAAACATGAATCAAACATCAATCTAGCACTGATTTGATCACCACATTCTGTTGCACACAAATCGGCCACAAACTGGACCTTTTTGCCCCTTTTAACACATTCTACCTAGCTGAATTTTCCTGATTCTGATATGCATAATGCTAATCCATGATGTTGCTTATCCTCCCAACTCACAATATCATGCATATCTTGAAAAAACATAGCCTGTTCTGACCACATCTTCTGCACAATCAGCAGCAACACAACTTATGATATTACCCCTGGCATAAGTTCTTTCTTCTATCAACACTTCAGGCTTAATCTTTACTAACCAAGTTTCATTACCACATAATGAACCAATCTTAACATTCATTACCTCAAACCACTTGATCTGAGAGCGAGTTCATGGCCAGTGATGGTGCTTTCGGGTCTATACCCATATTAGACAAAAGCTTCTCAACAACTTTCTTTGTCCTGTCCTTTTCAACACAGGACATACTTTCACCAATTTCATCACTGAACACTTGAGCACCTTTCCCTGTACACTCAACAGTCCCTCTCTTAAACAAACCAGACTGCAACCTTACTTGTACAAGCCTCCACCTCACTTGGCACATGCTCCACCTCAGTCAAAACTCCCTTTAAACATAGCATAAACCTACTACCTTCTACTCTTGGCTTCTCATAACCTATTCCATATATCCTGATCGGACACTACATCATCAGAATACACTAAGAACATCCAATCACCTATTCTTAAATCATACTTATCCTGAATAATATGATCACACATCCCTAAGCCAAACAACTTTTCACACTTTTCCAGAAATACCTTTCTTGGAAAAACACCTTCTATGACCAGAAAACTATCACCTCTACCTAGAATCCAGCCCATTAACTTATCACACACACCACCATGAACACTTGATTGACCTACATAAGAGAGTTTTACCATGTGATCCATTTCTTTCTCAGTTTTATCACATATCTCTAAACTATTCTCCTGTAACCATTTAACAACACATGACTACAACTCTCAATCAACTTTTGTTCAAATGTGTGACCTATTGACTCTCTCACACTAGGCATAACATATCCATCAAGAGCATAGACATTATTTCCTTGTCTTGTTCCTGATATCACAACCACTTCTTCTTTCATTACCAATGCCTTACCATCTTTTAAACATACATGGTAACCCTTTTTCTCTAAACACCCCATTGATAATAAACTCCTATTCAAATCAGGAACATACCTTACATCATGCACATCAACAATAACACCATTGTCCATCATGAATGTAATAGTCTCAACCCCTTGAATCTCACAAGTTCTGCCATCTCCCATCAATATTCTCATATTTCAAATCCCTGAAATACCCTTGATCATATGTCATTCCAAATGACCCTCCTGAATCCATAATCCATCTTTCTGAATAGAATCTTTCATCAGTTACCACAAGAACATCAGATTCATCATAATCTTCTGATGACTCACCATCTTGTTGTCTATAACCATCCAACCTCTATTCATTCCTTCTTTTCTTAACTTATGGACAATCCTTTTTCAAATGATCTTCTGAGTGACAAACAAACCACTTTCTCTTGAATCTTGATTCTCCTCTAAACCTTGAAATTTTCTGATCAGTCTTTTTTCTCACCAATAGTCCTTCTCCACCTTCTTCTTTAGGTTCAAACCTCCTCTTCAATTCTCTTGAATTCAAGGCTACTAAGACTTCTTCCATAGTAAGAGTTTCTCTTCCATACATCAGAGTATCCACAAAGTGTTCAAAACTCTGTGGAAGTGATGTCAAGAACAAAATAGCCTGGTCTTCATCATCAATGGTTACCTCTATATTCTCAAGATTCAACACCAGTATGTTAAATTCATCTGTATGGTCTTCAATTGACTTCCCCTGTGTCATCTGAAAAGTGTACAGTCTTTTCTTCAAATACAGTCAATTAGCCAAGGATTTGGTCATGTAAAGACTCTCTAACTTGGCCCAAACCCCTGTTGCAGACTGTTCTTTTGACACCTCTCTCAAGACCCTGTCACCCAGACTCAAAACTATAGCACTTTGGGCTTTCTCCAAGATATCTTTCTTCTCTTTATCAGATAATCCACCAGGCAAGTTGGCTTCTCCCAACAATGCATCTACAACACCCGGATGAACAAGAAGAGCCCTCATCTTCAACCTCCACAGGCTAAAATCGTTCTTCCCATCAAATTTCTCCAACTCGAACTTTGTTGTCACCATTCTTGATCTTTAAACACGGATAACAATCACCAATTTCACAGAATTGAGCAACGAGACTCTGATACCATTTGTTGTAAAATACACTATGAAATTGAACCAAGAATCACAAACAAATGCTTCGAGAGCATATTATTGATGAAAACGAATATGAATTACAAAGGAATTGAAAAGAAAACAGATTACAAAGATTGCACCAATCTGAATGTAACACCCCAACCGATGGCGGAAACATCGAGGTGTCACGTATTGATGATTGTTCAGTAGCTCATGGTGATTAATAAATTTCATTAAATGATTTAAATAAATTACAATTGTTCTACAAGAATTCGTTCATCAAAATGATTAATACTATGCACACATCTTCAAGCAGTAATTCAAACCTTCAAGCAAGTAGAACCTGAAACATGTTAAGTTGAAAATATTTTGGGTCAACAAAAGTTGGTGAGAATTACATAGGTTTTGATAATTGAATAAAACTTGTACAATTCAAGTGTCATGGCAAGTCTAGTCCATATGTGAAAACATACTAGAAGTAAATCGAGTGCATAATCAACCCTTGTGACTGTTGTATTGTGGTACATCCCCTACGCTCATGGTTCACTCGATTATGTTATGCGATAACAATCACCCACGCTACCTTTGTAGGAGGCACATATCCGGGTGGGATTGTCAGTCCAATAGATCTATCATTGTATACCGTCGGCTGATCAATGTTAATGATTATGCTAGAATTGTGCTTACCCTAGTCATGTTTAAGACATAATGCAACATAGAAAAACACATAGACACTTTGATGATTGAATTGCATGTAGAATGTTGTAACATGTTTCACCCCAAAGATGGTGATAAATAGAAAAGGGGCTATGTAAAACTCACCTTAGCAAAATGTTATATCTTGTGAAAAAAATAGAATATTATGTTGCCCAACAATGCCAAGTATTACCCTATAATTAAGGTAACAAATATGTCTAAGTATTTCTAGTCTACAAATATATATTCTAGGGCTTCGAATTGGGGATAAATGCTTGTTTAATTAATAATTAAAATGTTTGATAATTGAGAGAAATTTGATAAATAATTAAACAAAAGTCTTTTTATAAAATTTGAATCAAAGATGGTCACAATAATGAGTTTAAAGTATAAAAATAATTTTTTTTATAAAATTATTTTCTTAAAAATAGAATATTAAATATATTTATTTCAAATTGTCAAAATTTAACTTTAATATTTAAAAATACTAAAATTAAAGAATTATTAGATTAAAAATTATATTTCTGTTCCAAATAATCAGAAATAATTTATATAAAATTTTGGTGCAAAAATATTAAAAAATGAATTTATTATGATTAAAACTAACAAAAATTGATTAAAAATATTAAATAAATGATTTTTCAGAAATAAAAATCATTTCAGAGAAGTTTATTGTTGTAAAAACTCAGAATAATTTTTGTGGAAATTTATAAAATTGTTTTGATATTTTTATAGAATTTTATAAATAAAATAGAATAAACTTGATTTATTTATTATATATATTAAATAAATAAATTTTTGAAAACTAAAAATTGTATGTTAAACTTTTTCACTAGATTAACATAATATAATTTTTGTAGAATTTATAAAAGAGTTTAAGTATTTTTAAATGAATTTTAAAAATATAAAGGAATATATATATATATATATATATATATATATATATGTTTAAAAAAAATGTTGTTGATGCCGTGGTTCGAACCCGGGCCCTAGGCCGGTTCGTGTGTTTTAAATCACAAGCCCAGACCAGTTGGTCTGGACCCTGAGAACGTTTAGTTTTCAAATTAAGTTAATTATATAATATAAGAAAATTATGATTAAAATCCAATTAATATGAAAAGAATAAAAATGGTTTGGAAGGGACTCGAACCCGCGTGGTGCTGCTTAATAACATCAGACACAACCACCTGATCTAGATCAGGGGTTGTGTTTGATTTCAGTTCTTGTTAATTATAAAACCAAGTGCTGATTGGTGTTCTTCCCCAATTTCAGGATTTCGAACCCTAGATTTTGCAATTAACTGATTCACACAAGAATAACTCAATTAAGCATAGGGTTATTGTTGTGTGATTGCCGAAGATCAAAACTCATAAGAAAAACTTTACTTACAAACGCTATATGATACGAATTGGTCAGTCAAAGCTCAAAGTCAAAACGCGATCAAAAATACAAGAATAACAGATTCAATACAGAAATTGGTGATTGTGGGAGGGTATTCGGCGAGTTGTGAGTGTTTTGGGATGCCCAATTTATAGTGATAGGGCCTGGTTCATCAAATTGGAAAGTTTGACCACGAATTTTAATGAGTGACGCGTACAAGAGCATAATTGGTAAGATTTGAATGGTAATTGAACGTGTATTGACTCGAAATGGACCGGAAATCACGATGTTATGCCAATCTAGAATCAAAACGCGTTAATTTGGCTTTGATTTAGGAAGTTTGTTGTCACAGTTGACTTCTCCAGTCAACTGTGAAGAAAACAAAGTCGTGATAAGTTAAATATAAGTTGGAAATGAAACAAGAAGTTCGTGTAGATCAAATGGTTATGTGTGTGTGTGTGCATATGGACCGGCTTGGGGCGCGGGTTCGAGTCCCGGCCCAAGCAATGTATTTTTTTACAATTTTAATACATATATAAGTATATTATATATTAATAATATAGTATTAGGGTTCCAATAATGCCACACAATAATTAAAAATAATAATAATAACAATGAAACTTGACGTTTTATTTAAATTATTCGTAACGTATAGATACTAAATGCGAAATGTTACACTGAAACCCTAATCAACCTTTTTATAAGCCCTAATCCCTGTTAACGACTTATTAACATACTAAGTTTCATATTGACACAAATGGCCCCTCATGTATTGACCTTATTACAAACAGAAAGAAAATTATTATGACACTAACGAAACTTTGCAGAAATGGCAGAAACAGTCCCTGAAGCTTCAACAGACTTGTGTATTAGATGTTTAAGCTTTGACTTTCAACTTTGACATAACTTTTGACTATTATTGTTGAGTCTAAAAAAGGTATAGTCCAATGTTATCAACAAATAAAAGGTCAAAGTCAAGCGAGTTAAAATGGAGCCGAGCCAAGCAAATTACAGCCAACGCGTAAGGCAACTCAAGAGATCGTTCAAAGAATTAACATATGAAATTCTTACTGTATTCAATAGTCTAGCGGGAGATTATTAGTACTTTTGAGACCATTGTATATTAAGGCCTAAAGTGCAAGGATTGTAGTGTCAAGATTAGAAGGTTGTTTATTGAGAGTGGTGAGGCGAAAGTAACTGGCCACACTCCAGTGTCACTAGGTAAAGCTCAGGGAATGAATATATAAAGGATCTGGACTGACAAGTCTTGAAGACCTTGACAAACCGCGTCACCTGGCGACATTGTGTGCGTGTCACCGACACACTTGATCAGTCATCACACGGCGACACTATAGTGTAAACGGAGCACATGATTAGTGTTGTAGACACGCATCAATTGTTCAAAGTCGACTTCAAGCAAGACAAAAAAGATACGTATGTCAAGACAAGAAGATCGGGAAAATATGGCTTTTAATAGTTGATACTAATGAACAGCCACTAAAAGTTTTTAATGACCACAAATCATGAGAAATTTAATGAAAATGCTAATGAATTATTTATGATTAGGCTGTTGAATGTGCAAGAATTGCTGGTTCTTCAAGGATCATTGGGGTTGGTCTCAATGCCAATAGATTTTAGCTTGGTAAGTAGTAAAAAATCTAAATATTTTGTAGCTAAAATGTGTATATAGTTGAACTAATCATATTTTTTTGTAACTACAACAAAGAAATTTGAGGTTGTAAGAAGTTATTGCAGAATCGACTAACGAAGGAGTTGACATGAGTGTTGAATCGATTGGGATGTGTTTGGTAAGTAGTGCCTAAGCCATAAAGGGGGTGGGGTTTTAACATGTGTTCGGTATGGGATGGGAATAATGTGGCTTTGATTTGCAGCTGTTATATAGAATTGCAGAGTATAGAAGGTGTTATAAATCAATTTATGAAAAAAGTATTTTTTTTTTCTATAAATTAAAACTAAAATTTATTCAAGTTTGTTTGATAGAATTATGGCTTAAAGAATTTGGACAGAAAAGTACTCTCGGTCAACCAAGCCAACCCAAACTGTTTCAACCCGTACATAATTACCCATTTGACCTGTTTCCTAACCTGGCTTTTAACCCAATTTTCTACCTCTAGATATCTGTTGATGCGTTTTGCGACTAATGATTGGATCGGCATAATTAACATATGTTAAAGACTGGTCGAAGGTATGCTTTTGTGGACGAAGGTAGATAAAAGGGGCGAAGGTAGAAGAAGACTGGGCGAAGGTACAAGGTTACTGATCAGAAGAACACATTCGTACCATGGTAGTGGGCGAATGTGGAAAAGTTCCACATTCGACCAGTGCTTGTGGGCGAACGTGCAGCATCTATAAATAGGTTTTGAGTTTTTGTAATATAGGGAGTGGTTTTCAGTTGTGCGTGTGTTCAGGTCAGGTTCGAGGTCAATTTGTAATAGTGTGTGTTTGATCTAGATTAACGTGTAAGTCGTTGTAAAAGCTTATTTGACAAAAGTTAATCTATGAAAAGATGTTGAAAATGATCTTAATTGTGTTTTGATTAGAGTTTTATCAATTTGTTCAGAACTAGGGTTTCCGCACCTGGTTTTGTGACTTGTATGATCATATAATCCTGTGTTAGATAAATTCTTTCGCTTACAAAGTGGTATCAGAGCCATACGGATCATACAACAACAAATTTGATAAACTCAGAGCTGATTTGGACATGTTTTTGATCAAAATACATCTGTTTTTGCATGAAATTGGTTTTTGAGTGTTTTTGATTGATTTGAAGTTGAATTAGTGGTTAAAATCAAGTTTTCCAAGAATTAAAGTTGCTCCAAATCAATTCCGAAGCATAACCTGATTAAGATCATTCAAATCCACAAACTTTTGAAAATCAGAGATCAAAATAACCTTTTTTCAAAGTGTAACCGTTTTTCAAAGTGTGATCTGGGAAAAATGGTTTAACCTGGAACTTGAGTGGTCGAACCTGAGTGTGTTTGGGCGAATCTGATTAGTTGTTGGTCGAATCTGAAATTTCTTGTTGAAGTTCTCACTTTCGGGTAAATTTTTCCACATTCGACCGGTATATTCTGGGCAAAAGTGGAATTGTGTTAGTTTGTTTTACTTTCTGGTGACTAACTACCTTCGAGTGTTACTATTTGGGCGAATTTACATCAGAAAGGGACGAAAGTAGGATTATTCGGGCGAACCTAGGACATTTTGGGCGAACCTAGACCTTAGTTTTGGAAAATTTTCTAAGTGTTGAATTTTTCTAAGTTCGTGATCATGTGGAATTTTCCGACTACTCCGAGACCAGCAACGACACAACCACAACAGCAAGTGATGGACCCATGGACAGTGGCAGCACAAAAGACGAGCACACAGTCTTCGCAACCGATAAACTACATGGCGATGACGAGCTCGATGCCTCAAAGTGTAGCACCTCCAGCACCACAACCTGACTACTGGGGAGTAGCAGCGGCGGTGGTAAACACTCAAACTACAAATGCTATCTCTACATTGATTAACGATTTGTCTTCAGGTAGCGGGAATAGGCCACCGAAGCTCATGGACATACAAGAATACAATCAGTGGCAGAACAAGTTCAAGATTCATTTAGAAGGCATGGGAGTGGAAGGAGCAGAGGCATGGAGTATGATTGCTAAAGGTTACACAGCACCGATTTTGGAGAATACAGGTGAAATGATTCCGTTGGAAAGCTTAACTGAGGATGAGAAGAAGAAATATGTGGTGGAAAAGAAAGCCTTTTCCCAATTGACTCAGGCTATCACAAATGATCTGCTGCATCAATTTGGGACTTGTACAACCTCTAAGCAATTGTGGGATGTGCTTAAGAGGAGGCATGATGGGAACGAGAAAACGAGAAGTTTGAGGATGGATGAACTGAGAAAGGAGTTTGAGAATTTTTCTTATATTGGAAGTGAAACTTTAAAAGAATTAACTCCTAGATATAGTCATTTGCTAACTGAATTGTCTAGTTATGGTATACAGATTCCTATGAAGAATTTGGTGGATAAGTTTGCAGATGCTCTACCACCTTACTGGGATCAGCATGTGGAAGTTCTCAGGGAGAAGGACGTATATCAATACTAGACTATTCAAGAGTTCATACAGAAGCTGGAAAACAAGGAAATGGAAGAGAAGAGGAAAGCTAGAAGAGCACAAGTTCCTCAGAATCCTAGCTTATATTTTGGAGGTACTTCAGTTCCTGTGAGTAACTCAAGTTCAGGAGGGATAGTTGCACCACATGTTGCTTGCATTTCCAATGTTATGGAACCACCAAATCCTACCATCAACTACATGGCACAAACTTCATCTTACTCACAACCATCATACACACAACCACCACCACAACAACAATACAACAATGCTTACATTTCACCATTCTCCCCAATACAACAAGCATCTTTCTATACTGCTAGCCAATCTCAACAACCAATGAACCAAGTTACTCAACCTAATCAACAACAAGTGGTTTTGGAGACTTCTAACTTGGGCAATGTGACAGTGGAAATTGCTCAACAACATATTGCATTAGTCTCAGCATAGGTTTCATCCTACAATGGACTTGTTGCTAGTCAAATTGGGAATAACAACTTAACCAATGAGGACTATGCACAGATCGACAAGGAAGAGATGGAACTCATTGATATACAATGGGCTTTTGCAAGTATCATGAGAAGAGCAACGGAGTTTATAGAAAAGACAGGTCGAACAGATTTGGGAACTTCTCCTAACACAACCTACGGGTTCAACAAGGAGAAAGTTACTTGTTTTAACTGTGGAGAAAGAGGTCACTTTAAACGTGAATGTACCCAGCCACCAAAACAAGGTAATAGAAACCCATTCAATGCAACCTATCAAAATCGTCAACAACAAAACCAAAACCGAGTTTCTTACCAAAACAACAATTACCAAAACCGTCAAAACAACTCTAACAACAACCAAAACAGACAAACTAACACATCAAACCAGATCCAAAATCAATCTCCTAACAATCCACTTGAAAGCATCAACTTCTTTGAGGATTAAACAATCCCCTTGAAAGCATCAACTTCTTTGAGGATTATGATAGTAAAGAGAAATTCCCAATTAGCAAAGAGAAATTCCCAATTAGCAAAAATTTAAAAACTAAAAACACTGAAAAATTTTCAAAAAGACCTAAAAATTAGTAAAACCAAAATGATTTCCTGGATAAAAAGAGGAAATGATAGTACATCAGTGGGGATCTTACACAGGCTAAAGAATTGTATAGTATAATGAGACGTATGTTGATTACGTGTGATATGCTGATAGGCTTCGTAGACTAAATATTGCGTGCCTTAGTGATACAAACATAACAAACTACGCGTTCGTGGCTGAACACCTCATGGGCATATGGTCTTAGTACCGTAATTTCGTTTGATAGGATTGCCAAAATCTGAGGTTTCGGGTCGTTATGTTATTGTTATCCGGGATATTCTGATTAAACTTCTGTCGTATTGATTTACGGACCTAGTTTCATCAGAATATTTGCAAAAAGAGCTTATTGCCAAAACCGAAAGTTACCGAATTGAGGAACTTTATGTTTTATTGATCAAAGATCATTATTACATCGTATTGACTTTCTGATGCAAATCAGTGGTTAATATCAGCCTCAACCTAGTGTATACGCACATGTTACTTTGCTGCATTCATTTGCTGACCTGTACACCTCTGTGCTATATACTTTGTAAATTTTACGGATAACTCTGGCATAATCACGCGTTACGACGAAGCTTTGTGCAATTACTTGATACGGGAGTATGTCGTGTGTGTGGGAACCACAATGTGTTAGTCTAATACATCTAACTCGTATCATTTTAAAGCATTGCGTAATTGTCTGCATGTGAGCTTACGTGGACCACAATATCAGCAATTGCCGTGTCACATATTGTTTCTAATGATAATATTAAACAGGAAGATCAATGCTGTGTTCAGATTTCTCAGAAAACTGATATGATCCTCTTACCGGATATCACAAAATGTTTACTGCTTTCATTTACTTTGATGCATTTTACTTTGTTGCATTTTACTTTTATTGTCAAAAAGATACAAAATTCAAAAAGATTTTAGGTGTGTTTTGATAAAATTTCAGAAAAACCAAAAATATTTGCATTTCTGCTTTATTTTTGATAACCGGGGATGCTTGATGGTCAATTTCTGAGATTTGATAACACCATCTGGGCTTTCTATCATTCAAACTGTGAAAATTTGAGTTTTGGAAGTTTAACAGCTTGAAAAATGTTGAACGGGATTCGAATTCGTGATTTGGTAATTTTTCAGATTTTTCCATTTCACATTCGCCCCTTAATTGGGTCGAATGTGGAAAAATCTCACTCTCGACCGTTTTAGTTTGGATGAATGTGGGTATATTAACACAACTTTCACTTTCTGGTGACAAGTTTCACCTCCGGGTATACATTTTCACCTTCGGGTCATTGACTTGGGGCGAAGGTGAAATAATCCCACTTTCGACCACATAAACGGGCGAAGGTGGCCTCTACTTATAAGTGATTCCAGGTTCGAGCCCTCATTCACAAAATTTTTCAAAATCTTCTTTGATACCTCACCTTGTTACTGTGATTTCTTTTGATTGTGATTCTTGTTCCCTATCCATTCCTAATTATTTCCATATAAATTTTACAGGTATTGGACCCATATTCAGATCAGAATCGATGGTTCTTTAACCGGACTTAGGGTTTTACATTTTAGGGTCTTAGAGTGTTGGTTATTGTTTAATTTTGATTGCATTTCAATCTACATCAGTTTTAGGGGGAGATGTATGAATGAATTAGGTTTTTAACACTGTTTGGATGATTAATTGATTGAATAAACTGGTTTAACCTAATTCGTCATTAAAAACAGATGTAAATTGAAATTATAGGACAATTGATGATGGACGAGTATTGATCGGCCACTTTAGGACACATTTGAATCAGATTTATGGATTAAAAACAACTTTGGCAAAAATTTGAATTTTGGGGTTAATCTGTTTTCACCTTCGGTTCATAAAACGGGCGAGAGTGAAACAGAATGGGCGAATGTATCTTTAAAACTGGGTGAATGTGATTTATTCAAAATCTTTTCACATTCGACCTGAATTTTTCACATTCGACCATAAAATTACACATTCGACCAGTTTGAAAACGGGCGAATGTGCAGATTTTCAAATCTTAAAATTTTGCTATTTTTGTCGTTTTTGCATTTTGACGTGTTTTTCTGTCTTTGATGTGCAGATGGCTGATCAATCCGAAAACGTTGAGGCACCAGTGGAAAATGTTGATGTTCCAGCAGAGAATGTTGTTTCAGATCCGGTGCAAGGGGCTGAAGCATCTGTTCCAAGCAGTTGGCCATTCGAGCGATCTCACAACTGCTGCGCGTATCTTGGTGACGTGGAGAAGAATACAGAGTTCACCAAGATCATAGAGTTCTTGAAGAGGAGCAGAATTGTACATGCATTAGCCACACCGGCGATTATATACAGAGACATTATTGAAGACTTCTACCGAAATGCGAAGTATGACTTCTGGGATAATCAGACGATTATTAAGAGCAAGATTCAAGATATGGAGATGTTTTTTACGGAGTCTGATATACGGGAAGCACTGCAGATCAAGTTTGAAGTCAGTGAAGATCCCAGAGAGTTATCATGGACTGAGCAGAAAGCTTGTTTCTTACGGATGAAGTACAAAGGTCCGATCACTGATGGATCTATGTATAAAGGGAAGCTGAGTGTGCAGTTCAAGTACTTTGCACATGTCATTATTCATGTTTTTTGATGTGTGAGTGGAGGCTATGATGTTATGAGAAGAAGTTTGAGTTCGTTAATGGTTGCGTTGACTCTCAACAAACCATTTAACGTATCTGGTATGATTCTAGACCATATGCTGGAGATGCTGAAAGGTATGAAGAACAAGAAGTTCATGCTTTATCCGAGATTTCTCATGATGATCTTTGACCACAAGTATCCAGAGTTGAAGAAGGATCCAACTATGATCCTAGGTCAAGATCACATGAACATTCGTACTTTGGTGAGAATGAAAGGATACAAAGGTGTGCCAGACAATGAAAAGCCACCTCACAGGAGATTATTTGGAGCTTTGGCTAGTCAGGATTACACTGATCCTGGCAAGAACAGAGCAAGACATGATGATAGTGATTCGGATAATGATGATCCTTTAGTGTATGTTGATGCAAGCACTAAGAGGAAGAGACAAGTAGTTAATCCTGGAGCCAAAGGGAAGGGCAAGGGAAACACTGATCAAGGAAGCTCAAAGCAATAGTCGGTTAGACAAAAATCAACGGCAAAGAAAGGTTCAGGTTTGGTGGATGAAGAGTCAGTTGATTCAGAGGAGACTGAGGTAGACGAGCAGTGGGATTCTGATGCTGAAAACGTTAGAGCCACCAAACGTAAGGCCACTATGGTTGGTGAGTCTGAATCTTTGAACAAATCCATTGAGGAAGCTGAGAAAAGAAAGAAGTCAGTGAATGTTGAAGATGAAAGTTTAGGTGTTGACTTGGAAGAGTTGAATGTTGGAGAGACTGTGGTTGTAAACCTACCCAAAGCCAAGCACAAGACTATATCTAAGAAGACGAGCACTAAACAGTTGAGAGAAAAAGAGTTAGCACAACTGTTGAAAGGGAAAAGAGTGCCTGATGCTGGTACATCATCAAAGCTATCTTCACCTGTCACCAAGAAGCAAAAGAAATCCAAAGAGACAGAACCAATATCAGCTGATCAACTTAATGTTGCACTGGACAATGTACTTGACATGCTCAGAAAGCCTCAGAAAGAAAAGGAAGTTGAGCCATCCAAATCCAAATCCAAGAAAGTCACTGTGGATGATGATGTGATGAAGCAGGTGAATAGGAAAATGGATGATATGATGAAAATGATTGTGGCTCAACAAGCTGAAATAGCTAAGTTTAAGCAGAATGAAGAGAAAATGCTTCAGATTGTAGTTGCTTCTAAATCTAATCAGGATGAGATTAATGAGAAGGTTAAGAAGCTTGAAGCAAAGAATGAAAAGCTTGAAGGAAAGTGTGCAAGAAACAAGAGCAGAATTAAGTTGATTAAAGCAGACAACAAAGAACTAAGGGCTGAGAACAAACGCCTTAGTGATTTGATTGATGATTTATATAATACTGCACCCAAGTTGAAGGAGGGTGAAGAAGATAAAGAAGATGAAGAAGAGAAAGTTGATTATGAAGATTCTGAATCGGATGAAGAAAAAGATGATGATGAAGATCATGATGAGTCAGATAAAAATGATGATGAGGATGATAATGATGATGATGATGCTGAAAGGTCTGGGAGACAGAAAGAGGATGATAGTGAGAGTGATGATGATGATGATGGAGGTGATGATACTTCAAAGTTTACATTTGAAGAAAGAACATCCAAAAAGAAGAGTACTGGAGAATCAAGTTCAAAGAAGAAGAAAGGTGAGAACGTTGATTCAGATGAAAGTATCTTCTGGAATGAGAAGGTGAGGTCTTTATCGGATGATGCTAAACAAGTGCATAAAGACATGCTGGAAAAGAGAGAATGGACCATTGAGTTCACAGGATGTTTCGCTGAGATATTCCAAACTGATGATTTGAGATATGAATTGGAATATGAAGATCCTGATCTTGAGGAAGGAGAATTACCTGCGTCTGTGGCAAAGGAAATTCTAGATGGTCTTGCACAGAGGGTAGGGAAGACTTTTGAGGAGTTTATGTTGGACGAGTCGATTCCAGATATTCCTGAAAAGGATATTGGAAGTCACTCAGATGATAAGCAAACTCCTGAAAATGATGAAGTGGAGGTAGAGGATATAACTCATGAAGAGTTTCCTCAGTACTTCAGAAAAACAGATGAAGATGAAATATTTCCTGATTTCACTGAGACACCGAACAATTCAGCAAAGCAGAAAGCACAGCAAAGGAGTGCAGAGTTTGTGGAGAAGGTCTTTGGTGCTGATAAGCAAGAATCTTCAAATCAGTCTGATGAATTGAAGAGTTATTTGAGAAAATTGAGGGAAATGGATGAGAACCGACCGAAGCCTGAAGCTCAAGGTAACTTTTATAAATTTCACAATGCCAAGTTCAAAGGCAGAGCTCTCGGGTGGACATACTTAGGCAGGCTAAAGTGCATAGCTGCTAAATGGGAAACAGGAATCTTGTACTTCAATAGATTCTGTGATTTGCTTACTCTACCGTACTGGGCGGTCAGAGATTTATGTAGATTCCCAATGTCAGGTGCAGAAGTTAATGGTTCGCATGTTGGTTGGTGCGCAGATAAGTTGGTTTGGGAAAGTCGAACAAGATGGAATAGATTCAAGCCTCAATATCCCCAAAGAAAAGTTCATAGGGATATTGATCCTCAAACCAATATGAAACGAGTTACGTTGATATACAAAGCACTTGAAGTGATGAGAAAAATACCTTTGATGCCTATGCCACAACATTTCAGTGCTGATTTTATTTTCTGGTATTATGATTGGAGAAAGGCTGAAGCGGTGATTGTGTTGAGAGACGGGAAGGATAAATACAAGCATGTTCATGTATTTGATCCTATGTGGTTGATTAATTGCACTTTTGAAGACATCATCATGCTTTTCTACAATCCGATTTACTTTGAACCGAAAGATGCTGCTCAAGCAAGGAAATATACTCAAGTGGTTGGAGTTTGTTTTGCTTATGACATTAATGCAGGAAGTAATTTGGAGAATAAACTTGGTAAGACGGTGAAGATTGCAAATGTGTCGAAACCGAGAACTTTTGAGCCTCCAATGACTACTGAGCAGAAGAAACAGCTCAGAATCAAGTTGATGAACAAAGCAATGGACCAAAAGAGAAGACAATCCAATCAATAGTCGAGGGGGAGTTTGTTGATGCGTTTTGCGACTAATGATTGGATCGGCATAATTAACATATGTTAAAGACTGGTCGAAGGTATGCTTTTGTGGACGAAGGTAGATAAAAGGGGCGAAGGTAGAAGAAGACTGGGCGAAGGTACAAGGTTACTGATCAGAAGAACACATTCGTACCATGGTAGTGGGCGAATGTGGAAAAGTTCCACATTCGACCAGTGCTTGTGGGCGAACGTGCAGCATCTATAAATAGGTTTTGAGTTTTTGTAATATAGGGAGTGGTTTTCAGTTGTGCGTGTGTTCAGGTCAGGTTCGAGGTCAATTTGTAATAGTGTGTGTTTGATCTAGATTAACGTGTAAGTCGTTGTAAAAGCTTATTTGACAAAAGTTAATCTATGAAAAGATGTTGAAAATGATCTTAATTGTGTTTTGATTAGAGTTTTATCAATTTGTTCAGAACTAGGGTTTCCGCACCTGGTTTTGTGACTTGTATGATCATATAATCCTGTGTTAGATAAATTCTTTCGCTTACAATATCTTACGTTATGACTTGTGTCATTGCATGGTCTCTTTAATATATATTTTCAGCGTGTTCAGAGCGATTGACTTTAAATTCTTTGTATTGTGTGGGTTGGATTCCCAGTGAGTTAGACCTGAGCATAGCTTTCGGAAAGATATAGTTTGGGCAGAATATTATAGCACCGTTGATGAATAAGCATTGTAAGGTATGTCAAGCATAATTTGAATTTAATTATTTATCTTTTTCCAAGTTTTATGTCATGTTTTTTTAGTTTATACTTTTTAAATTCACCAGGGACATAGTGGGTATGATAGACCAGACGATTTTGGATCACCCAAAGTACATGGGCCTATGTCGGTATTAGTATATATAATGATCATTTGGAAGATCTTTAGTTTGATTTCTCACATTGTCACTTATTACCGTCGAGCGGTTTCTTTGCCTCTTTTCAGTGAACCACACACACACACTGACAGACATACAATGGCGAAGCTTGAATAAAATTTTCGAGGGCACCCCTTGGCCTATTCTATCCTTCCACCTTGGACACATACAAATCATCTTTATCATTGAAAAGAGTTAAATAAAAACTAATGATTTTGAATTATAAAACTAGTTTAACCTACCATTGCTGAAGCGTTAAACATCCAGAACCCACCCATGTCATTCCTCAGTCTGTAGTTTGTGGTTCGGCCCATAAAACGCCAAAACTGACCAAACCTTCTGAATAACCCTACACCTAACTAGCCGTTTTCATAACACACATTGGTGTTTCTTCCAAATCTATTCTTTCCCCTTATTTAGAATGAAATATGTATATTCATGAATTGATGAGTTACTGCCTATTTTACTTCATTTTTGCTTACATCAATTTATCTTATGTAGCCTTCTTTACTATTTCAAATTGTATTTATATGATGCATTTATCTTATGCAATCTTCTTTATTTCAATTGTAGAATGCATCGGGTATTATTGTCAAAAAAAAAAAAAAAAACGTACCATTTATTGCATTCTTTTTCTGCTAAAACATACCATTTAATGCATTGGGTATTATTCGTTTTCCCAACAAAATTTGTAATAGAGTTAATATTGTTGACCATTGACAATTGTATTTATAGATAATGTATATCTCATTAGTGATGATTATCTATTCCCTAAAATAGGGATTGTAATTTTGTATATATTGATTATCATAGTCAATGGAAAATCAAGCAATTGATCACAATAATCTTTCATGGTATCATTTGCCTAACCCTACACCTCTTCACCCTTGTGCCGTCACCTTCCCCTTCGATCGCATTACTTCAGCCGATCGTTCTTCCTGTGCAGTCTCTCGATCATGTCTTCTCACACAATTCATCCCGCTATCACCGTCACCAACATTAAGAATTTTATACCTATTATTCTAGACCGCCAAACCGAGCATTATAATACATGGGCGGAGCTATTTATCCTTCATTGCAAGGCCTACGAGGTCTATGACCATCTTCAACCTCGCGCGGCATCCGCTACTTCTTCCTCTACAACCGATGCTGCGACCACAACACCCGCCCCTCTAGCCTCTTGGGAACGCATTGATGCCATTGTCCTTCAATGGATATATGGCACAATCACCCAAGACCTTGTTCACACCATTATGGTTTCAAACACTAGTGCCTATGATGCGTGGGTTCGCCTCAAAAACCTCTTCCTAGATAACCAAGCCACCCGCCTTTTATCCATCCAAAACAAATTTTTTAACACCCGTCTAGAACAATTTTCGGATATGTCTTCCTATTGTCAAACCATGAAACTTCTTTTTGACCAATTAAAAAGCCTAGAATCCCCCATCACCGAAAACCAATGTGTCCTCCAAATACTCAATGGCCTCACCGAACCCTATGAGAGTCTATCCCTCATCCTCCAAAACACACAACCTTTGCCGGATTTTTACACCGTTAGGTCCCGTCTTTGTCAACATGAGGATACCAAAGCCAACCAAGCCAAACTATCCGCCCAAGCATCCGGTACCGCACTTAACACCACCACCGAACCCCACAATCACACAACCCGTGAAAACCGTACCCCTCCACCCAACTCCTATGACCGTCAACCCGACTCCCGTGCACGCGGACGTGGCCGTGGCCGCGGACGCGGGCGCCAATCCTACGGGAGAGGCCGCTACCAACAACCCCACTATTATCCTCAATCCTACTGGCCCGCACCTTGGCCCAACCAGCTACCCAACCAACAGCCCGCCTACACCCCACCGCCCTGGGCCCAATGGCCTGCACCGCCTTGCCCCTATCCTTCAAGCCCATACAACCCTTCAGCCTACTCTCCACAGCCCAATACCACACCTTCCCAACAGCCCACGCATTCAGGCCAAGGCCTGCTAGGCCCGAAACCAACAAACAGCCCCTCGGCCCAGTCTTACACCGCTACCCACTCTCCCACGGATATTGCACAGGCTCTCTACAACTTGGCACTACACCATAATGACCCCTCATGGACCATGGACACCGGCGCGTCAGGTACAATGTCTCCTCAACGTGATATGTTCTCGTCTATTTTTAATTCTGACATTATTCGTAACATTATTGTTGGCAATGGCAAAACCATTCCGGTTTTAGGACAAGGCAATATTACCCTGCCACCACCATTTCCACCCTTTAAATTAAATAATGTCCTATATGCCCCACACCTAGTTAAAAACCTTATTTCTGTACGTCGTTTTACCACTGACAACCAATTAACTGTTGAATTTGACCCATATGGTTTTACTGTGAAGGATCTAAAGACCAGGAAACCTATCCTACGGTGCAATAGCTCGGGGGACCTCTACACTCTCAGCCCGTCCAACATCACCAATCTCACTACTGCATCCACTTATGCTGCACTCACTCAAGATATTTGGCATCAACGGCTAGGTCACCCAGGCCCGGCCATTTTGCAAAGTTTAAAATCTTCTAGTTTAATAAGTTGTGGTTCTTTAAATAATAAAACTTGCAGTGCTTGTATTTTTGGGAAACATATCAAACTCCCTTTTCTTAATTCTAATACAAGTACGTTTATGCCATTTGATCTAGTGCACAGTGATGTTTGGACTTCCCCCGTTGTTTCAAACGGAGGTCACCGCTATTATGTCCTATTTTTAGATGACTTTACCAACTTTCTTTGGACTTACCCCATAGCAAATAAATCTGATGTGTTTGCCATGTTTACTAAATTTGCCACCTTTGTTCAAACACAATTTAACACCAAAATAAAACAACTTCAATGTGATAACGGTCGTGAATATGCCAACAAACAATTTCACAATTTTTGTACTCAAAATGGCATGCACTTCCGTTTTTCCTGCCCCCACACCTCATCCCAAAATGGTAAAGCGGAACGCAAAATCCGCACCATAAATAACCTCATGAGAACAATCCTTGCCCACTCCTCTACACCCAACACATATTGGCACCATGCCCTTGAAACCACCACTTACCTATTAAACATTATCCCAAGCAAAATCCACAACTTCCAAACTCCTACCCAAAGACTATACAAATGCCTCCCCACATACGATCATCTACGTGTGTTTGGTTGCATTTGTTACCCACTCATTCCCCACACCACAATCCACAAATTAGCCTACCGATCATACCCATGTGTCTTTCTTGGGTACCCACCTAACCACCGCGGATATAAATGCCTTGACCTTAAGACCCGCACCATCACCATTAACCGACATGTTATATTTGATGAAACCATATTTCCATTTGCCAAACATCACAAACCCACACAACACACCTATACCTTCCTAGATGAACCGCTACACCCAACCCTCCTCATACCACCCACTGTTCCCACACCACTTAATCCACCAGACCAACTCCCTCCTAGCCCACAAACCGAATCCACACATTCCAGCCCACTAACAGCCCACAACTCACCAAATCCATCCACTCCACCTCAGGCCCATTCGCCACACACCACATCTCCCTCCACGGCCCAGCCCAACCTCCACTCTCCATCCGGCCCGTCCCCTCAGTCCACTATCCCACCCGTCCAGCCCAATATCCAATATTCCTCACCTACCATTAGTCCAATACCTAACCCACCACCACCACCTCCTCGCACCATGACCACCCGTGCCATGTCTGGCATCTCCAAACCCAAACAAATTTTTAACCTCTCCACCACCACTATCTCTCCTCTTCCCAAAAATCCCATAGCCGCCTTGTCTAATCCGGAGTGGCATAACGCCATGCAAAACGAATTTAATGCCTTAATTAAAAACAAGACTTGGGAACTTGTCCCGAGGACCACTGACATGCATGTTATTCGTAGTATGTGGTTGTTTCGTCATAAATACAGGTCTGATGGCACTCTCGAGCGATACAAGGCAAGGTTGGTTTGTGATGGTAGAAATCAGGAGGTGGGTATTGATTGTGGTGAAACATTTAGTCCGGTGGTCAAACCTGCCACCATTCGGACAGTATTAACTTTGGCATTATCTCAGTCGTGGGGTATTAATCAGCTGGATGTCACTAATGCTTTCCTCCATGGAAACTTATCTGAGACCGTGTACATGTACCAACCCGCAGGTTTTCGTCATAGAGACTTTCCAGATTATGTATGTCGACTCAAAAAGTCTCTCTATGGACTAAAACAGGCACCTAGAGCGTGGTACCAACGCTTCACGGATTTTGTCACATCCATTGGGTTTCAACAAAGTAAATGTGACAACTCTCTCTTCACATATCATCACGGGGGTGACGTTGCTTATTTGTTAATATATGTCGATGATATTATTCTCACTACCTCCTCTGAGGACTTACGGGTGAAACTCATGGGCAGCCTTGCGGCTGAATTTGCTATGAAAGATCTTGGACCTCTCAGTTATTTCTTGGGTATTTCTGTCACACGCACAGGAAACAACATGTTTCTCTCTCAACAGTCTTATGCTTCAGATATCATTAATCGTGCAGGTATGGATTCTTGTAATCCCGTGGCCACACCCGTGGATTCTAAACCGAAACTAAGTGCTACATCTAGTGCTCCATTTGATAACCCCACTCTCTACAGAAGCTTAGCTGGTGCCCTACAATATCTCACTTTCACTAGACCAGACATCAGTTATGCAGTACAGCAAATCTGCATTCATATGCACAATCCTTCCATTGAGCACTGGAACGCCTTGAAGCGAATCATTCGGTATATTCAGGGCACAGTATCATACGGTCTCACATTATCTGCTTGCACTAATATCTCTCTCAGGGCTTATACAGATGCAGATTGGGCTGGCTGCCCCGACACACGTCGCTCGACTTCAGGCTATTGTGTATACATGGGGTCTACTCTTCTCTCCTGGTCCTCCAAACGCCAGTCCACCATTTCTCGGTCTAGTGCTGAAGCAGAGTACCGCGCAGTTGCAAATGTTGTTGCTGAAGTTTGTTGGCTGCGTAACCTCTTACTTGAGTTGCGCATGCCCCTTTCCACCGCCACGTTAGTATATTGTGACAACATTAGTGCCATCTACTTGTCGAGCAACCCGGTCCAGCATCAGCGCACCAAACACATTGAGATTGATATTCATTTTGTGCGCGAACACGTTCAGCGTGGCACTATTCGGATTCTCCATACCCCGACTCGCTTCCAGATTGCTGATATCTTTACAAAAGGCCTACCACGAGTACTGTTTGAAGACTTCCGCTCCAGTCTCAACCTTCGGTCACCTCCCGTTTCGACTGCGGGGGTGTAATAGAGTTAATATTGTTGACCATTGACAATTGTATTTATAGATAATGTATATCTCATTAGTGATGATTATCTATTCCCTAAAATAGGGATTGTAATTTTGTATATATTGATTATCATAGTCAATGGAAAATCAAGCAATTGATCACAATAATCTTTCAATTTGCTTTTGCATTCTTTTTCTGATAAGGCAGTTCGAATGCAGCTTAGATGATCTAGCTTTTATCTAATGCTAGACTTTCCTCCAAATTAAATTAAACGTAAATTGTGAAGTTCACTCCTTTGCTTTGTATTGCTTTATATATTTATTTTTTGTATTGAAAAACTTTTATGACCCTTAGAGATTAGGACTAAGGATAAAGGATTCATCTTATGTTGGACATATACTAACAAGGCGGGCGCCAATTGATCGGATGTTGGGACCAACTTCAAAGAAAGTGAATTGCATTTGCAACCTCCAAGGCATGCTCATGAAAGTAGAATCCATCAAAATTGAAATTTGAAACACATAAGTACATATGAAATATGTTTTGAACATCTTGAAAGGGATCTAATGAATATGATCTTACACTTGGAATGTTAAGAGATTGGATGTGTTTACCTAGATAGTTACATGATTAATTTTCAGTGCTTTGTGCTTCTTTTGAATGAAGTCGGGCATTTTTGTTACTCACAAGTTAAACGAGTTGGGCTTTTATGTTCAACAAATACTATTTTGATTTAGAATGCAAAGAAAGGCCATAGTTTTGCTATTATTACTTGTGATTTTGACCTATCTCACACGTCTAGACTTTGACTCATTCAATTAAAGTTTCCAACATATTAGACAACTAGATCTATGATCTTGTATGGAACAATTGGCTGAAAACAAATCTGCATGGACAACAAGCTCATGATAAAACTTTGACACATCATTTCTGTAACATTTTTTAATTCAATAAACTAGATCGAATGGTGGCGAATAAATTATGCATTAAATAATAAGTAATGTATATCATATTGTATATGAGTATGATTTTATTAAACAAAATCAGAAATATCTTTTCTTTAAGAGGAATGCTTTCAATCTTGTATAAAACAAATGGCTAATCTTCTTTGAAAGTAGAAATAGACAAATGGCTAATTAATGTTTTATACAAGAAAACATGCTTATGTCTCTTACGTACTCATTATTTTGATGGGATGGGTATGGCATAGATAGACCACGCTAATGCTACTAACTTGAATACTTTAAAAAAGGATCAATAATAACATAATAAACTTTTGCAAAATATTATACGAATAAGAAAACTAACAGAGTACTATACAATATATCACGAAACGATTAATAAACCAATAGAAAACAAGTACCCCGTTACTAATTGTCATCTCCACCGCCGCATTGCGCGAGTTTCCTACAAGTGTGTGTACACCGTCAGAGTTCTAATTTGATGGAACTAGTTTTCTTCCTCCATGTAATGCAGGGGACTTGGGTCGAGTACGAGGGCACTTGACATTGATGAGAAGCTTCATGCCATTCTCACAATCCTTTCCGATGCCACTAATAAACCCAATATTTCCCATAGACATTAATGTGATCTGATCATTTCCGGAAGCTAGAGTTTCATTTTTATCTTTAGGAACAATACATTTGTTAAACGCATGCTCATCTACTTTTAATACATTGTGTTTCCCGTCTACGTAGTTGAACACTACATCAACGTACAATATTGTGTGATTAGTTAGCTTAATTCAAGACAGGCATAAATATTATCGGAAAACAACAATATTTGTATATATAGTGTATAAGAATATATATACCAAGTATGTCTCCCATATAGAATTCCTTCCCTTTGGCCCAAGCTTTGTAATTAACATTTTGACGCCAACCTTTAGCATCTCCAACCACAAACTCCGAATGTGTAGCAGTTGGAGGTGGTATATGTCCCAGGACGACGTTGTGAACGTCCATTTGAAACTTCATATTACCATCCTTACAGTGTCCTCCAACTCCGCAAATGAAAAATCTTGAGCCTGGGGCGTTTGCAGTTATCACTTCCTCTCCACTTGTGAGAACTTTGGCATTAGGAGGCGCGATACAATTGTCAAAGCCGTTCTTATCAACTTCTATCAAATTGTGCATTCCGGCTTTAAATTTGAAAACTACATCACATAGGAAAGTATATAATTTTTTTCCTTTTATAATTGTTGGAAAGGAAACTAAATATAATATTGGGTCAATTAGTTGTTTTCCTGGGACGTCACTTTGTTTGGGAAGCACATGTTCTTAAGTTATGTATGTGTCGATTGTAATCTTGTATTGAACGCTTTGGGAATTAACAAAATTAAGTTGTAGCGTTAATCCGTGAATATTATGTCTAGTGTTCACATGTTTAATTGATTTTGCATTCGGTTTTCGATCAACAATTGGTACAAGAGCATAGTATTTTAAAGTAATTTGGCTAATCCTAGATCACCATCGAATTGGACGGACAATTCGATAGTTCCATTATTCCATATATCAAATTTAAACTTATTAATATACATGCTTCTTAATTCTGGGAATCCATAATTAGAAATAATATATTGTAGTTCTATATATAAACAAAAGGATCATTCAATTAGGGACAATACAAACCAAATAAGGAAAGTTGAATGGAAACGCGAGCAATAAGCAAAACCGAGTTGTGGTTAGAGCGTCTTCAATGGTTGGAACTTGGAAGCGGACGGTGTCCAGATTCCTAATTTCACCATCGAATAGCATGTGAGCATTGGAGGGGAGAGTGGATTTTAGTCCGGTCCGGTGTAGCAGATTGGTCCAGATGAGTTTGGTGGGGCCCAATCACACAGAAACATTAATTTATAATATATTTATTATATAAAAGTGGGGTGCGATGTGAAGGATTGGATTGAGTTAGGATTTATGGAAAAAAATTACTTTTTTAAGGTTGACATATAAAGAAAACAATATGCAAAAATGAATCGGTATAAGGTTTAAATTCTCACTAAGTTTGTCGCCAACAATGGGTGACCCGGAGCCTAAAGCTTCACGAGGCCAGGCACCGAGAGTCCAAGAAATATTGAATGTTGTTGAACTTGCTTGAACAGCTATGGTTGCTACGAGGATGATGAAGGTTCCCAACATTTTGTTAGCCATTTTCATTCACTTCAATTCCAATGAGCTAGCAACGTTCTAACGAATTGATAAGCGTATTTGAAAACACAAGTTATGGACGGTCATGGACTTCCGATTTATATGCCTATTTAAAGGCACAAGCTATATATGCACCATAAGAAATGATGGATAAGAAGATACTTTGTTGCCTAATGCTATTATTGTTACAAAACAATGAATATCATCTCCATTTGGATTATACAACCATTAGTTTGTTAAAATTTATCTAGTAGATATTTATTAACTTGTTTTTAATGTTTAGATTTTTATGTAATTTTATTACTTAAGAAAATTAAAGATACGGATAAAAACTAAGGATTAGTTAATTAGTAGATTATTTTATTACCTAAAGACAATGAAATATAAATAAAATGATAATAATATAAAATTTGTTTGGGCTCGTTTAGGCTCGCGATCCTAAACGGTCTTTGTAAGAAAAGCTCGAGCTCGGGCTCGATAACTAAACGAGTCCTTTTTCAAGCCCGAGCCCGTTAAGGGTCGGCTTGTTCGAGCTTTTTACTGATCCGATTCTGAGTAGCTCTCAAGTCATTGCACATTGTTTACACCCCTAATTTAACACAATATACGATTAAAATGTAAAGTTATAATGGCATGAAAATAAATATTTAAAACAAAAATTAATGATAAAGGAAACTAAATATGACGATTTTTTCTCATAATCTGTTCCATGTTTTTCTCTCATCTGATTCCTAAACCTTTGCAATGGATACAAATATAAACTCCAATCAAAACACATAAGAATCCTTCACATCTACATTTTTGCTATCCATCTATGTTTTGGTTTCAGCGCTTGCGGAGAAGGTACGTGGATCTTCATTGTCTTTTTCTTCTTTACATATGTCACTATTTGTATTACACCAATCAGCCCAATACATTTCTTCAACAGAATATGGTTTGGCC
The DNA here is from genome assembly GCA_028751855.1 of Ambrosia trifida. Taxonomy (NCBI): domain Eukaryota; kingdom Viridiplantae; phylum Streptophyta; class Magnoliopsida; order Asterales; family Asteraceae; genus Ambrosia; species Ambrosia trifida. The sequence goes on from CM054127.1 coordinate 45,039,351, forward strand.
GAATATGGTTATGATAATCCAAGATTTGTTTGACTGCAATAATTTTTGAGAACTTGCTTGTTGTTCATAATTTGCATCAAAGTTCTATGAATGTTCTTGGATTGAAAAAATTTGATCATTTTGGTGGAGGGATTGATTTGCGGATATTGTTTATGGGTCGGGTTAATTCGATTGTGTTTGTTGCAGAATTGATTACTTTCCAAAACCTAGGCCTACATATATGGAAACTCCTTAATTCAAATTTGACTTCTAGCACTAGAATTGTAACTCACAATTGAATTATCTTATTGTGTAACTTACTTGACCCGTTATTAATTTTTATTAATTCTGACTTCTTAATTCTATTCATTGCTTGTTTTGTAGATTGAAAAGTTGAATTTGGTTATTAAAGAGCTTGTTAAGGAAAAAGATGAAGATAAAGAAAGGTTCGAAGGAATAATTGCGAGCTTGGTGGCTGAAAAAGAAAAATGTAATGCAGATAAAGAGGCTATGAACAATAGAATGGGAGAATTTGAAGCTAGGTTAACAGCTATGGGTGGAAAATAGGCTATAAACACTTAGACATGAATATTTTGAAGTTTTTCATGGATAATTTCGGTTATTTGATGTTTTTTTGTGTTTCTATTAGAGTCTTTTATATGATTTTAAAGTTGGAAAAACTGTATCAAATTTGTTTTATATAATTTGAGATTTTGTATTATTTGACTGTTTTATATAATATAGTTTTCTTGAAATGTAATTGAATTAATAAAGAAGGAAAAAAAAACCCTGTAGAAAAGCTAAATGGTAGCAAATTTTTAATGAAAGTGATGGTTAAATGGTAGCAAATTTTCAATGAAAGTGGTGGCTAAATGGTTGCAAATTTTCATTGAAAATGGTGGCTAAATGGTTGCAAATTTTCAATGAAAGTGTGGCTAAATGGTAGCAATTTTTCATTGAACACTACTAGAAAAATACCCCTATCTTGACACACATTTAATGACACGCGAGAATTCATGACACACAAAAGCGCGTGTCATTAAAAAATCGTCATCTTTTAAAAAAATTGGTCAAACAATGACACTTTTTTTTGCGTGTCAACAATCTAATGTCAATATTTTTAAAAACATGACACTATAACAATTGAGTGTCATGTTTGATGTCAAATATTTCAATATTTTAGACTTTCCTTCCTCTATTCTTGTGCAACACTTAAAAGAAAAAAAAAACCCATCAGATTCTATATTTAAGTAATACTAAAAACCAAAGCTTTTGTGCATTGGGTAGTTGTACCATCTGCTTTAAGGGTTTTACGTGCTTTGTTGGTTGTATTCTTTGCTTTAGTTGGTTGTACTATAAAACCCTGCCCTTCCCTGACCTGCCAGCATCCCTCTTTTGGTACTGCCACCTGCTACCTAACTTTCATCTTTGTCAGCTCTTTCATCAAATCACCCAGATCCCACCTCAAAAACTCTCTTCTATGGTGCAAAGAGCTCAGCGGCTAGAGACAAAGGGGCGGTGAACAGAGAAGGGAGATGGCGATCGTATCTCAGTCCGGAGAACACTTTAGGTAAGTCCGAAAAATTTGTTACGGCATGTGTAAACTTTTCTTGCTAATCTAGATTCTAACTGATTTCCACATCACTCTTCCTCTTCACCTTTTTCACACCCCTTCCTCATCCCGTTTTGGTTCTTCAAACAACACGCAATTTTAGTTCTTCGCACGCCACATGAAATTAGGTAACTTAATCTGTACACCATATCATCTTCATTATCATCTTTCTAATCATCTTTAACTACTTTGTTTTGATTGTTGTTTTCATTCACAGATGGGTGTGAACTTTTGAGCCCTAATTCCATATCATCCAACAACTTGAAGTGTATAGATGACGAGTAATACTGTCACACCCTCAAAATCCACTTGCGGAGTTTTACCGCGAGGCGCATGACAAACCAGGATCCAAACCAACGATCACAATAAACAAGTCTAAATGAATATAAATGCAATTTCAAAACATAGTTTAAAAAAATCCCGTTTACAGCGGAAGCTTATTCAAAAACAATATCTCAATAATGAAACAATAGTTCAACGTTCAAAAGACCATGCAACCCTAGTAAGACGCCGTGCAGACGCGTGCGCCCTAGTCCAGTCGTGCTACCTTAGCGACCTGAGAAAACATGTAAAAGTTTACGTCAGCACAAAAATGCTGGTGAGTTTACAGGTTTTGTATCCAAGTACCAAGTCCACCTGTCCATACTATAATAATCGAAAACCAGTATACGCTAGCTAGGCGTACGTTTTGTTACTACCACGATTGGAAAACCATTACTAACGCGAATACCAAAAGTATGCCCGATGTAGTTCCTGTTGTTCCTGTTGTTCCTGTTTGAGACAATATGCACCCGCCGACCCTCCAAGTCGACGAGCGGGGTTGGTCACTCCCAATAGCGCTATTCACATTTCCCCGTTGTGCAAACCCGCACATTCATGGTTCCCCCCGGGACTTCCAAAGATCGTGTAGTACACAAGAGAAACCCATAGTATGACAGTAGTTACCAAATAATCGTTTTAACACATGTTTTCTCCCCCGAAAGTATGAAACCAGTTTAAAAGAGGGGCCGTAAACTCACCTTAAGTTGCGTTACTCCTTAACCCGAGTAAACCCAGCTGCTATGCTAGTCCCGTAAGCGGCGACCTAACATACGACAGTTACAAGTACTTAGACTAATAACCCGCAGGTTAATTAGTCCCTAGATGTCCAGACCATAACCAAGTTCGTTTGAAAACACCGTGACTGTTTAACCGACCCAAAGTACAAGACTCGACATCCCATTGGTGACCCGAGACTCCCCGTGTTATGTTTACGCTCCAAAACATACAATAACGCAAGTACACTTAACATACGTTAACGCACAACAAGTTATAGCACATAGTTCACGTATGTAACATCGCGAAAATTTTTCCCCAAATTTTAATATAAACGCCCCTATTCTCGTTACGTTTTATACAAACGTGCCTAAGTCTCCATTATCCTAACTCATAATTTATATATATATATTTATATATATATAAATGTTTATAATAATAATAATAAATGATAATATTAATCTTAATGCAATATTTGTTTGTTGAATTTCTTTACCCAACCTAAGAAATCGGCCCACCTGACCCAGCATTTGTTTATCCGGCCCATTAACCAAGCCCAAACCCCCCTCCTTTCAAATCTGTTATAAAAAAAAGTATGGTTCTCCTCGGGATCGAACCGGTGACCTTGGACACACAACACACCCACCAAACCACTAAGCCACAACTCGTTTCTTGTTTTTATCCCAATTTAAATTGTATATAACACCACTTAACATAACTCCTTCTTCCTAATGACAGACGCGAACAGAAGCAGCAACAGACATTATTTCTATATTTTTTTTTTTACTCGTAAATTTGTCATAATTATGTGATTTAGCCACGATTAATTATCATTTGACCACTGATACGTGATTTCCGGCCTTGTCTGACCAGAATACACGTCTATTAACGATTAATTGTTACCCAATTTACACCTATTACGCGTAAACATTAAACCCGGGTCAAAGCTTGCCATTTCGAACAACCGACCCTTACACTATAAATTGATCGTTCCATAGCAGTCACAACTCGCCATTACATCTTTCTCTACCTCTATTTCTTCATAATTATACTCAAATCTTAATCTGCGATCTTGCTTTGACTTTTTAGTTGACCAACTAATTCATATCACAAACGCGTTTGTAAGTTGTTATTTTTCTGTGGGATTTATTATTCGGCATGTGCACGACACTAACCCCATGATTGATTGGGTTAATGTCGTGTGTATTTGATTATTGCATAAGTTAGGGCTTGATTATATTGAATTGGGGAAGAACACTAGTTGGTTCATGTTATTTATATTTCAAAAAAACAAGAGATAAACACAACTGATCATACAGATCAGTTGGTTATGTCTGTTGCCTTTCAGCCGGCCCACGCGAGTTCGAGACCCGGCGTGGACACCCCTTTTTCCTTAAAATCATTCTTTTTGTTTAAACCAATTATATATTTCACTTAAAATTTATAAATTCATTTTTGATTATTAAAACTTTCTTATAAATTCTAAAAAAATTATATTTATTAAATCTGAGTTAAAAGTTTTATTTACAACTTTTATTTTTCTGAAATTCATTTATTTAATATTTATAATAATTAAATCAAGTTTATTCTATTTTATTTATAAAAATCCATTAAAATATCAAAACAATTTTATTAATTTCCACAAAAATTATCCTATGTTTGTACAATGGTAAACTTTACTGAAATGATTTTTAATTCAGAAAAATCATTTATTTAATATTTTTAATCAATTTTTGTTAGTTTTAATCATAATTAAATCATAATAAATCCAATTTTTAGTATTTTTACACCAAAATTTTATACAAATTATTTCTGATCATTTAGAACAGAAATATAATTTTTAAACTGATAATCATTTAATTTTAGTAATTTTTAATTATTAAAGTAAAATTTTGACAATTTGTAATAAATAGATTTAATAATCTATTTTAAAGAAAATAATTTTATAAAAATTATTTTTATACTTTAAACACATTCTTGTGACCATCCTAGATTTAACATTTGTAAAAAGATTTTTAGTTATTTATTTACTAAATTTCTCTCAATTGGCGAATATTTTTAATATTAATCAAACGAGCAATTATCCCCAATTCGAAGCCCTAGAACTTATACATTTGTAGACTTGATAGACTTAGACATATTTATTACCTTATTTTAGGGTGATACTTGATACATTGGGTCAACACAATTATCCAAATTTCTCAACAGATATAACATTTTACCAAGGTGAGTTTTACATAGCCCCTTTTCTATTTATCACCATTTTTGGGGTGAAACATGTTTATAACATCATCATTGCAATTCAATCATCAATGTGTCTATGTGTTTTCTATGTTGCATTATGTCTTGAGCATGATTAGAGTAAGCACCATTCTAGCATAATCATTAACATTGATCAGCCGGCGGTATACATTGATAGATCTATTGGACTGACAATCCCACCCGGATACGTGCCTCCTACAAAGGTAGCGTGGGTGTTTGTTATCGTATAACATATTGGACCATGAGCGTATGGTATGTATCATTTTATAACAGTCATCAGGGTTGATTATGCACTCGATTTATTTCTAGTATGTTCTCACATATGGACTAGATTGACATGACACATGAATTGCACAACATTTTATTCAATTATCAAAAACCTATGTAATTCTCACCAACTTTTGTTGACCCAAAAACATTTTCAACTTAACATGTTTCAGGTTCTATTTGCTTGAAGATCTGATTTGATGCTTGAAGATATGTGTATAGTTTCATTCAAATTGATGTACAAATTCTAGAACAGTTGTATGTAATTCAATTAAATCATTTAATGAATTTATTATTTACCATGAGCTACTGAACAATCATTCAATACGTGGCACCCCGATGTTTCCGCCATCGGTTGGGGTGTTACAACGTATCACCGAAATACATCCAAATATATGTTACCAAGTTATTAGACATGTTACGGGGTTCCTAGCATGTTACTACATGTTAAATCGGGTCTCGGAATGCTAATTTACACTTACAGCAGCAGTACATGCGATTAGGAAAAGTCAACTAGCAATTAGGTTGGTCAACTAGCAATTAGAAATCCTACTCGCCTCTATTATAGGCGATTAGGAGCTACTCCCCTGAACTTACTAGCAATTAGGGCTATTCCCCTGAACTTATAGGCAATTAGGGCTATTCCCCTGAACTTATAGGCAATTAGGGCTATTCCCCTGAACTTATAGGCAATTAGGGCTAATCACCTGATCTTACACAAGAGTAGACCTCTACTCGCCTATATTATGGGCGATTAGCACCCTACTCGCCTATAACATAGGCGATTAGGAATGCTACTCGCCTGTAACCTTGCTGTTCCGGTTTTTCGCGCGTTTAACGCTCCAAATCAGATCCAGAACGTGTGTAACCACCCAATATCATCCCAAACACTATCCTAAACATGTTTAACCCAAAATCCTTCGTTCAACCTCGTATAATCAGTCCTGCATGCAACCAAGTAATCCAAACACCAATTCACATAGCATGCAACATCATACTAACACGCGTAATCATAACCCTAATATCCAATTACTGAGATTCCTATCATCATAATATCAATATCAATACTGATCTATCATAAATCATATCAAATCATCATCATGAATCATAAAAACCCTAACTTTCTAATCATACACACTCATAATGCATGCATATTAGTTATAATCCGATTAACAACCCTTATTGACGATTTTCAGAAAGCTTTTTCGTTTAAGAACAGGTCTGGACCATTAGGGATTGATTAAAAACGTTTATAAAGAGTTATGGGTGAAAATCAAACCTTAGGATTATGAAAATATGATGATTCAAGCTTGAAACCTTGAGTTTTGATCAAAAATCGCCTTCCAGAGGTTGTTTATGTGTTGGGGCGGGTTATGGGACGACTAGGGTTGGTATAATGAAGTTTAGGAGGTTAAGTATGGTATTTATAGTCGTTTTTAGTCGTCCAGCACGTAACTAGCGAGTATGCGGCAGTTTCAGGCGATTAGGAATCCTAATCGCCTGAATGTTCAGGTGATTGGGCCTATTCGCCCCTATGTATACACGAGTAGCCTCCTACTCGTGTCTAATGTTCCCTACTCGCCTCCCCTATAGGTGATTAGGGTTCCTAATCGCCTATAGGGGTTGGTTTTGTGCGTTTTGCGCGTTAAACCCCGTTTTAACATATGTTAATGCATATTCACGTACCGACAAGTCACATAATGATTGTAAACACATAACACAAGTAAATACACATATTTACACTCGTTCACCAATTCCCGGGACTCGAGACTCGTACGTTCCGTATGTCCTGACGATCCTACAAATCGTCACCGTTTGTACACTTGGTTAAGGACTGACATCTAACGAACCTCTAGACCAACATCCAATGATCTTCTAGACTAACCAATAGTTCCCGAACCATAACCCGACTTAACTAACCCAGTTAAGTACAATATACGCGTGACTCGCTAAGGTAGACTTTCATCTAGACAACGTTGTTAACCAGAATTTGCCGGGTGTCACATCATCCCCACGTTAAAAGAATTTTCGTCCCGAAAATTGCACAAGCACCAAAAGAACAAAAGAATAACGAAGGAAACAAACAAAAAGATAGAAACCAGAAGAGAGATTTACCCGAGTTGTCACATCATCCCCACGTTAAAAGGAATCTCGACCCGAGATTCATTCAGCTGCCGAAGAGACATGTCTCGACTCGAACGCTTCCTTAGGAAAGAGATGAGGATACTTAGACTTCATCTGATCCTCCCGTTCCCACGTATACTCCGGTCCCCGGTTCGAGTTCCACCGAACCTTAACGATACGAATCTTGCTGTGACGCAGGCTACGAATCTTGTAATCAAGGATCTCCACAGGTTCTTCCACAATCCGAAGACGATCATCAACCTTGATCTCTTCTAGTGGAACGATAAGAGACTCGTCAGCCAGACACTTCTTCAAGTTTGACACGTGAAAGACGTTATGTACGTTACCGAGCTCCGTCGGTAGATCAAGTCGATATGCCACCGGCCCAATCCGTTCCAGGATCGTAAATGGGCCGACATATCGCGGATTGAGTTTGCCACGCTTCCCAAAGCGTATGACGCCCTTCCACGGTGAGACTTTTAGAAGTACCTTGTCATTGACTTGGAACTCCAGTGGTTTGCGACGCTGATCAGCATAACTCTTTTGCCGGTCCCGTGCCGCCGCCAACCGATTACGAATCTGTACGATCTTTTCCGAAGTTTCGTACACTAGTTCAGGCCCAGTGAGTTGACTCTCACCCACTTCAGCCCAACAAAGAGGAGAACGGCATTTCCGTCCGTACAGTGCTTCGAACGGAGCAGCCTTGATGCTCGTGTGATAACTGTTATTATACGAGAATTCTACCAACGGTAGATGAGCTTCCCAACCCTTGCCGAAATCGATCACACATGCCCGCAGCATGTCTTCTAAAGTTTGAATCGTACGCTCACTCTGACCGTCAGTCTGTGGATGGTAAGCCGTACTCATGTCTAGTTGGGTACCCAAAGCCTTGTGCAAAGACTTCCAGAAGTGAGAAGTAAAATGGGAGTCACGATCCGAGATAATAGAAACTGGTACCCCGTGCTTAGAAACAACTTCTTTCAAATAAAGACGAGCCAAACGATCCATGGTGTCGGTCTCCTTAATAGCAAGAAAATGGGCTGATTTCGTCAACCGATCGACAATCACCCATATCTTGTCGTTCCCGCTTGGTGATTTAGGAAGTTGTGTGACAAAATCCATAGTAATCCGTTCCCATTTCCATTCCGGAATTTCAGGTTGTTGCAGGAGACCCGACGGTTTCTGGTATTCCACCTTGACCTTAGCACAGGTCAAGCATTTGCTCACGTATGAGGCTATGTCCGACCTCATGTTTGGCCACTAGTAAAGCACCTTCAGATCTTGGTACATCTTATCCGAACCAGGATGAATAGAATACCGGGACTTATGAGCCTCATCAAGGACAAGCTCCCGTAGTCCCCCGAATAAAGGAACCCATATACGTTCTGCGAAATAGTGCAGGCCATCAGGCCTTCGCTCTAGGTGCTTGTCGGCACCGTGCATAGTTTCAGCTTTAAGGTTTTCCTCCTTCAAAGCTTCCAACTGGGCAGAACGGAGTTGATCAGGTAGTGACGAATGAATGGTGAGCTGCAACGCCCGAACGCGACGAGGTTTAGTAGATTCCTTCCTGCTCAAGGCGTCTGCTACAACATTCGCCTTGCCAGGATGGTACTTAATAGCACAATCATAGTCGTTCAAAAGTTCAATCCAACGGCGCTGCCGTATGTTCAAATGTTGTTGGTCGAAAATGTGTTGGAGACTCTTGTGATCGGTGTAGATGGTGCATTTGGTACCGTACAAGTAATGTCTCCAAATTTTCAACGCGAATACCACGGCACCCAACTCCAAGTCATGAGTTGTGTAGTTCTTCTCGTGCACCTTGAGTTGACGAGAAGCATACGCAATCACTTTCTCGCGTTGCATCAACACGCAACCGAGTCCATGAATGGAAGCATCACAGTAAACAACGAAATCATCAGGACCCTTAGGTAAAGACAAAATAGGAGCAGAACACAGTTTAGACTTTAGTTCCTCAAACGCGGAACCTTGTGGTTCACCCCAGTCGAACTTCCTATCCTTCTGAGTGAGAGTGGTGAGGGGTTGAGCAATCTTCGAGAACCCCTGAATGAAACGACGATAATAGCCCGCAAGGCCTAGGAATTGCCGCACCTCAGTTGGCGTCTTTGGTGCTCCCCAGTCCTTGATCGCTTCGATTTTAGCTGGATCGACATGAATTCCTAGTTCATTAACCACATGTCCTAGGAATTGAACTTCGCGTAACCAAAAGTCACACTTTGAGAACTTGGCGTAAAGTTGTTCCCGTCGCAAGAGTTCCAAAACTAACCGCAGATGTTCCTCGTGTTCGGTCTCGTTCTTAGAGTAGATCAGAATGTCATCAATAAACACAATGACGAATTTGTCCAAATATGGTTTACAGACGCGGTTCATCAAGTCCATGAAAACCGCCGGTGCGTTCGTAAGACCGAAAGGCATGACCAAGAATTCGAAATGGCCATAACGTGTTCGAAAAGCAGTTTTTGCAACGTCAGCCTCCCTGACGCGCAGCTGGTGATAACTGGACCTCAAATCGATCTTGGAATAATAACTAGAACCCTGAAGCTGGTCGAATAGATCATCAATACGTGGAAGAGGGTAACGGTTCTTGACGGTCAATTTGTTCAGTTCTCTGTAGTCCACACACAACCGGAAACTTCCATCCTTCTTCTTAATAAATAAAATCGGGGCTCCCCAAGGGGAAGAACTTGGCCGGATGAAACCCTTGTCCAAGAGTTCCTGTAACTGACTAGACAATTCCTGCATCTCGGGAGGTGCAAGACGGTAGGGGGCCCGAGCAATAGGAGCAGCCCCTGGTACAAGATCAATACCGAACTCGACTTGACGATGAGGAGGAAGACCAGATAAATCATCGGGAAAAACATCAGGAAACTCGCGTACCACCGGAATGTCGTCGATCTTCTTCTCATCACTAGAGGAAACAGATAAAAGCGCCAAAACAGCTGGATAACCCTTTCGAAGACACTTAAGGGCTTTCATGCTAGAGATGATGTTTAGCGGAACACCACCCTTGATACCGTACACAGAAAGGAATTCTCCATCAGGGAGAGGAATCCGAATAACCTTATCGTAACAGACAATCTCCGCGCGATACAAAGATAACCAATCCATTCCTACTACAACGTCAAAACTACCCAAAGGTACCGGCATAAGGTCGATGGGGAACGATAAACCCGACAACTCTAATTGACACCCCCGTAGGACACTAGTAGCTTCAATCGTTTTACCGTCAGCCAACTCAATAATATACTTGGTCTCTAATGGTACGGGTACTACATCTAGCAGTCGACTAACATCCATGGATACAAAACTCTTGTCGGCACCAGAATCAAATAACACGCTAACAGAACGATTATTGAGAAGAAACGTACCGGTGACTGTGTCAGGGTCCTGCCTAGCCTCAGCGGCTCCAATGACGAAGGCACGTGCATTTCTGCCGCCGCCCCCGTTGTTCCCATTCCCGTTGTTCCCACCCTGCTTCAGTTTTGGGCAATCCTTCTTGTAATGCCCAGTGTCACCACAGTTGTAGCATCCCTGTTTCCCTGTAGTCCCCTGAGTAGTCGGAGCTGAGCTGTTAGTCGGAGCCTGAGTCGATGGAAGTGTAGCCCGACAATCTTTAGCATAATGCCCTGTTCGTTGGCAGCGGTGACAACGGTTACTATCGCAGTTCCCTTGATGATGGCGTCCACACTTGTTGCATTTGGGCAGTTTTCCCGCATAACCACCCTGCTTGTTACCCGAAGAAGATGAACCCCCATTATCAAACCTTTTACTCTGCTGGGCAGACCCAGATCCTTTCCCGTCATTTTCCCACTTGCGCTTGTTGTTCTCTGGGGCCTTAACTGTTGAACCCTTCGCAGGCAAAATCCCCTCATTCACTTTTAAGTTGGTCATCCTATGGGCCGATCGAACTACCTCCGCATAAGTAGGATGATTTCCAGCAGCCACTAACCCTGCAATTTCCGGTACTAACCCTGATACATAGTGTTCAATCCTACGATACTCTGGCACGTGCAGATCGGGACACAGCACTGCCAACTCATTCCGTCTCACAGTATACTTCTCGATTTCCGACCCAGTCATCTTGAGGTTCCACACCTCATGCTCCAGCTTCTGTACCTCTTCCCTCGGGCAATACTCCCGCTTCAGCAACTGCACAAAGTTCTCCCATGGCATAGCATATGCCTCCCCAATACCCATGTTCTGGGTAATGCCATTCCACCAAGTCAATGCCACGTCCTGAAATAACGCAGCCGAATACTTCACCCGATCTTCTGGGAGACAGTTACACATCAGAAATACTGACTCCACTTTCTCCAACCACCTAAGCAAGCTAACCGCACCCTCAGTGCCAGAGAATTCCTGGGGCTTACAGTCCCGGAACATCTTGTAGGTGCACATGGGTGGGGGTGGGTCAACAGGACCACCTGAAATGAAACGTATGAGAAACCACGAAATACGTACACAAGGTTCACTAATGAGGCAAAAGGAAAATGGATAAGTCAACTTACCACCACCGTTGTGCCCTAACTGAAAGGCAGCTTGGAGCAAGTTGTTCAGATCAGCCTGCGATAGATTAATACCTCCACCACGACCACCAGCACCACCGCGACCACCACCACGTCCACCATTGCGACCACCTCCACGTCCTCCACGCACTCCAGACATGATTCTGGCAGAAAGAACGAGAAAATTTAGTTTCGCAGTTAAAGATAACCACTAATGTTCACAAGATCAAAGCCAGATCCAATCCAGGACTATCTCCTCAAACCCAGAGCTCACTAGGGCTTCCATGCATTTCGTTTTATGATTTTGTGTGCACCCAAAATGATAAAACGCTCTACATGGTCCTCCCAGTGTTCTCCTAGTTCAAAGTTCAAATCACCGAACATAGACTCTTAGCTACACACCGTAATACTACGGTAGTTTATGACAAGTGTTTCTATTGGAGTGCGAAAGGGAGATGTCCGAGCCTTGGACAAATCTCAAGAGCACACGAGTTACCCCAATAGACCACACTGCCTAGAAAACAAGTAACCCAACCTAAGATAGAACGGATGATGTAACGTAGAAAGACCAACGATTTAGAGACACCCCGACAAGACCATACGTAAACCACTATAACGTTTAGTACCATGTGATCGTCTAGTGTGTGCGACTCGGCTATAGACTAGACTCTACATGCAGTCCTAGTTCACTATAACCATTGGCTCTGATACCAATCTGTCACACCCTCAAAATCCACTTGCGGAGTTTTACCGCGAGGCGCATGACAAACCAGGATCCAAACCAACGATCACAATAAACAAGTCTAAATGAATATAAATGCAATTTCAAAACATAGTTTAAAAAAATCCCGTTTACAGCGGAAGCTTATTCAAAAACAATATCTCAATAATGAAACAATAGTTCAACGTTCAAAAGACCATGCAACCCTAGTAAGACGCCGTGCAGACGCGTGCGCCCTAGTCCAGTCGTGCTACCTTAGCGACCTGAGAAAACATGTAAAAGTTTACGTCAGCACAAAAATGCTGGTGAGTTTACAGGTTTTGTATCCAAGTACCAAGTCCACCTGTCCATACTATAATAATCGAAAACCAGTATACGCTAGCTAGGCGTACGTTTTGTTACTACCACGATTGGAAAACCATTACTAACGCGAATACCAAAAGTATGCCCGATGTAGTTCCTGTTGTTCCTGTTGTTCCTGTTTGAGACAATATGCACCCGCCGACCCTCCAAGTCGACGAGCGGGGTTGGTCACTCCCAATAGCGCTATTCACATTTCCCCGTTGTGCAAACCCGCACATTCATGGTTCCCCCCGGGACTTCCAAAGATCGTGTAGTACACAAGAGAAACCCATAGTATGACAGTAGTTACCAAATAATCGTTTTAACACATGTTTTCTCCCCCGAAAGTATGAAACCAGTTTAAAAGAGGGGCCGTAAACTCACCTTAAGTTGCGTTACTCCTTAACCCGAGTAAACCCAGCTGCTATGCTAGTCCCGTAAGCGGCGACCTAACATACGACAGTTACAAGTACTTAGACTAATAACCCGCAGGTTAATTAGTCCCTAGATGTCCAGACCATAACCAAGTTCGTTTGAAAACACCGTGACTGTTTAACCGACCCAAAGTACAAGACTCGACATCCCATTGGTGACCCGAGACTCCCCGTGTTATGTTTACGCTCCAAAACATACAATAACGCAAGTACACTTAACATACGTTAACGCACAACAAGTTATAGCACATAGTTCACGTATCACCGAAATACATCCAAATATATGTTACCAAGTTATTAGACATGTTACGGGGTTCCTAGCATGTTACTACATGTTAAATCGGGTCTCGGAATGCTAATTTACACTTACAGCAGCAGTACATGCGATTAGGAAAAGTCAACTAGCAATTAGGTTGGTCAACTAGCAATTAGAAATCCTACTCGCCTCTATTATAGGCGATTAGGAGCTACTCCCCTGAACTTACTAGCAATTAGGGCTATTCCCCTGAACTTATAGGCAATTAGGGCTATTCCCCTGAACTTATAGGCAATTAGGGCTATTCCCCTGAACTTATAGGCAATTAGGGCTAATCACCTGATCTTACACAAGAGTAGACCTCTACTCGCCTATATTATGGGCGATTAGCACCCTACTCGCCTATAACATAGGCGATTAGGAATGCTACTCGCCTGTAACCTTGCTGTTCCGGTTTTTCACGCGTTTAACGCTCCAAATCAGATCCAGAACGTGTGTAACCACCCAATATCATCCCAAACACTATCCTAAACATGTTTAACCCAAAATCCTTCGTTCAACCTCGTATAATCAGTCCTGCATGCAACCAAGTAATCCAAACACCAATTCACATAGCATGCAACATCATACTAACACGCGTAATCATAACCCTAATATCCAATTACTGAGATTCCTATCATCATAATATCAATATCAATACTGATCTATCATAAATCATATCAAATCATCATCATGAATCATAAAAACCCTAACTTTCTAATCATACACACTCATAATGCATGCATATTAGTTATAATCCGATTAACAACCCTTATTGACGATTTTCAAAAAGCTTTTTCGTTTAAGAACAGGTCTGGACCATTAGGGATTGATTAAAAACGTTTATAAAGAGTTATGGGTGAAAATCAAACCTTAGGATTATGAAAATATGATGATTCAAGCTTGAAACCTTGAGTTTTGATCAAAAATCGCCTTCCAGAGGTTGTTTATGTGTTGGGGCGGGTTATGGGACGACTAGGGTTGGTATAATGAAGTTTAGGAGGTTAAGTATGGTATTTATAGTCGTTTTTAGTCGTCCAGCACGTAACTAGCGAGTATGCAGCAGTTTCAGGCGATTAGGAATCCTAATCGCCTGAATGTTCAGGTGATTGGGCCTATTCGCCCCTATGTATACACGAGTAGCCTCCTACTCGTGTCTAATGTTCCCTACTCGCCTCCCCTATAGGTGATTAGGGTTCCTAATCGCCTATAGGGGTTGGTTTTGTGCGTTTTGCGCGTTAAACCCTGTTTTAACATATGTTAATGCATATTCACGTACCGACAAGTCACATAATGATTGTAAACACATAACACAAGTAAATACACATATTTACACTCGTTCACCAATTCCCGGGACTCGAGACTCGTACGTTCCGTATGTCCTGACGATCCTACAAATCGTCACCGTTTGTACACTTGGTTAAGGACTGACATCTAACGAACCTCTAGACCAACATCCAATGATCTTCTAGACTAACCAATAGTTCCCGAACCATAACCCGACTTAACTAACCCAGTTAAGTACAATATACGCGTGACTCGCTAAGGTAGACTTTCATCTAGACAACGTTGTTAACCAGAATTTGCCGGGTGTCACATCATCCCCACGTTAAAAGAATTTTCGTCCCGAAAATTGCACAAGCACCAAAAGAACAAAAGAATAACGAAGGAAACAAACAAAAAGATAGAAACCAGAAGAGAGATTTACCCGAGTTGTCACAAATACCTGTACGCCTCCTGATTGCTTATAACGTTTTTAAGCTTCCCCGTATTATGCCGGAACTGAATCGAGTTTTTTGCTGGAGAAGATGACCGACAGCGCCTAGCGACGCCGTCTATAGTCTCCTGCCAATCCGGTGCATGATAGCTAGGTAATGTGATTTAATTTATGAATTATCTTCTAATTAAGGTTTTAGGCGTAGATCAATCGATGGCATGTAATGTAAGTTTTTACTTGAAATTATTATTATAGATTTAAAAGAATATTTTTAAGAAAAACTAAAAAAGTAAAGTGAGGCATGGTTAGTCGGATAGTCGGAGAATAAAGAGCTCGAGTCGAACTCATGGATAGGTCTGATCTCTGTGAACTGGTGATTCAAAGTACACAAGTCTAAAATAATTTTGCTATATTGGACAGTACAATGTGTTGGAAGTAATTGAATTGCCCCAGACCATTTTTCCCTTTCTAAAATATGGACGCATGCATAGGTTGAAAAGGTATTATCGACTAATAGTATATTCTTTCAAAAAAAATGATCAAGTAGGCTTTTATGGTACAAGATAGCTAGCTAACCATGTTGGGTGACGAGTTAGGACTTAGGACCATAAAGTTTAGAGTGGGTTTAATAGATTGGATCAATTAAATGCTATTTTTTTCCTAATATGATTGTAGGAACTGTTAGTAAGTTAATAATCCAGTTTTTGAATAAATCTATTACGTGTTAGTGGTAGTAGATGACCCAGTTAATCTATTTCAACTCAATGGTTTGCAATTCCACTAAAAGAATTTTATACCAATGCAAAATTCATTTGATGTACATAGTTTAGATGTTTGAGAAAGATTAAAGTGCCAACCAATGTTCGATTATATTTCTTTTATATGACATAAGTTCGTTTTACTTTACTTTTTTATTCAACACAATGTTTATACAGGTTAAATTGAGTATACCGGATACGTCAAAACACGTGTTTTTACATGGGTGACGCATTACATAACGCTTGAACTCACCCATTCAAGGTTTGCGAGCGCCACAACACTGACTTAGGTTTATAAAACATGATTATCAGATTCCCCCCGCCGCAACGCGCCATGAAAAAAAAAAACTTTCATCAAAGTGCCCCCGCTGCAACCAGGATGAGGTCAAATCTATTAGGCCTAATGCATATGACAAAAAACTGTCACCAACGTGCCCCCGCCGCAACGCGCGGGGGACGACATCTAGTTTCTATATATACAACAAAACAAATTGTGAACAGTATCCTTACTCACAATAGCTATCTAGACGGTTCACATTTCTCTTCCTTTGGGACGTGTCCTCATCTCATATCATCCTGCATCTTGCCTACCTCACTACCCATCGCCTTCCTCTTTCTTCTCTTTATCACACACAATCTGCTTTCTGTCTCTTCTTGGTTTCTCTTTAAAAACCACCGCCACCGTTGCTCTGTGTTCCGTCGACGACTCATTGACCCGTGTCTTAAAAAAGGTATGTATTTTTGCGTACGATTTGTATCGGTGTTAGGGTTTTTGTCTGTAGAGATGGTAAACGATGGTGTTGGGGTTCAGGCTTTGGTTGAGGGGACGATGAACAATGGTGTTGGGTAGGGGTTTTTGGTTGGGGTAAATCGTGTACCGATTTGGGTTTTCTTTGATTCTACGTACCTACTTTCGTGTTCAATTTACCTCTTTTTATCAGTTTGGCTGTTTGGGAATTTCTACAAAGATGATTTTTTCTAGGCTCTATTTAATATTTTAATAATTTAATCGATTGTAGTGTACTGAAATTATAACTTCTTTAGTTGGATATTACTGATTTGTAGACTGTAGTAGTCATCTTACATGTGTTTGCTTAATCTTTTGAATATCGTGCTGAAATGAATCATGCTTTATGTCATTTCTTTGTGTTTAGGTCATGTACACAAGGTGCTCGATGAAATGCCTCATTGAAAACTGATTACTTGCCTCCTTAACATTTAAATTTTGTATGTTTTTAAAACACGTGTAGTTTTTGTTGCTGATTTTGAACCTTTGTATTTTGTTTGATGATTAGGATTGTACAATATTATGCTGGAAAAATTAAGCACTGATGGTTAAGAAGAATCAAAGAAAGCATATAGAGCTGCCAGAATAGAGACAAACCACACTGTTGGGAAGGCAATTGATCATAAGCTATTATCATCTCTTATAGAATAGGTCCTCAATTAGTTCTCATATATTTTTTACACACGGCTCTTCAATTTGCTAACTCATTAATTACTTTTTGGTATTCATTTTTTAGGTTGATAATATGATCAAAAAGCTAGAAAAGGAGATCAATGATGTGGATACTAAAATTGTGACCGATGGAACCTGCTTGATAGGTATGTTTGGGATAGATGACTTTTATTATTAAATTTTCTTCATACAGACACCGTCATTGTTTCTTAGTTCGGGTTCGTACTAATTTAAGTGGAAGGTGAAAATCAAGTTGAAATTTAGGGATACATGAAAACTAGATGGCTGATGATATGAATAATGATATGGTAAAGATTAGGTGCAAGATCGGGTCAGAGAGGTTAATCGTTGTGAGAACCACTCCCAAGGTGCGACTGCCCCTGTGGAGGACGAATAACGACACAATTCAGTCTTCATGTATATTGCGATGCTTTTAGCGTGTTTTATTCGCGTTTGGGTACAAATGTTAAAGCAATGGGTACAACGTACAAGCTAATAAAACTTTCTTAGACACCACTTTAAAATATGCTTATATTTAAAGCTTTTCATGTTGAATGCCTGATGAAACTGTATTCGTATATGAAACTGAAATGATTTAATAGGCATACTTGACACCATCGGATAAAATCTAACATAACAATCTTAAGTTAAAGTTGAAATGTAACATTTATACTTACATCACAATCTTTATTTGTGGACTACATGTCTACATGTGTAAAATAGATAGGTTATTAAGATTGTTGAAACATGATATTAGAATGGATCAGAATCTGATTATAAATACTATTGAGTGCAGTTATGTTTTTAGTTTAACCCAGTTATAAACTGAGAAACAACCCGAAATCATATACATCAATTATGTATTAACAATACTTCTGCTTTGATTTCAGGTTTAATGTTCGTATCACCTCTAGCCGTTTCATTCTAATCCTTCGTCATTGACAAATAAGGTAACCCACGTATTCCATTCACATAGTTGTCGGCACCATTCCTATTGGTAGTTAATTTTTTAACCATGTATTAAGATGCTGTTGTATTTGTTTAAATCAAATGTGGACCACAGTCATGAAGGCATAAACTTTACATATTGCAGTTAAGCTAAATTCAAATTACAATATAAGCGTATCAGAAGTGTATATATGTGAACATGCTTGATTGCTTGCCACAATAGTATATGTGACAGCACTTTTTGTACGAGTTTTGTGAATCTGTCTTTTGTAAAAACATTTTATTTGTTATTTATACATTAGTTGTATAGAAATATATACACAGCTATAAAAAAACATCAAACTTTTATACAAGTTGGAAGAATATTAGAACAATTTGGAATACATTTATCTAAATTCGTTACAATATACCCGCTGCTGGTCCGCTGTAGATCGTTTATTAAACAGAAATGGCAAGGACATCATCTTATTGCCTTACAACCCCGGGTATGATAGATCTTATCTTAGTGCATTTTCATTTTAGTGCATTTTCATTTTTTGAATATGCTTTAAGATATAATTTATTTTTAATAAGGCCATGACCGTGTATAGTGCTCAGACTAGTACCGGCAAGAGGTTTAAACTGAGATGGGTCAACACCAAGGTGAGCACTTAATTATCCTAACTATTTATTTGGACTGATCTGAATATAGATGCGCGCATATAGATGCTCCTAACTAGCGCTGCAGGATTAGGGAAGCTTAATTCATATAATTCTTTTAATGTGCAGTGTCCGTGTCAGCCGGGGTTCACAGAATGTGGTTATTATGTAATGAAATTCATGAAGGAGATCGTTACGGATGGACTAGGAATATTGGACAATGTAAGTTGATCGAGTCAAATTCTAGTCACTTTTGTTTTCTTGAAACTAAATCCATCGCGAACCTTAACCTTTCATCTTATTAATTTAATTGTGTCTCAGGTTGGGGGAGGAGTGGAGGCTTACTCGGATGCGGATATTGATTATGTTCGTGAAGAATGGTCGAGTTATGCCTCGACCTTCATTTTCAAGTTATGATCCGTATGTTTAGGTTTACTCATCGACTAATGTAATGTATTGATACAATGTTTTTGTAACCCTTTGTGGTAGAATTCGACATAATTGTAATGGGTTTTTTGGTGGTATAATATATGCAGCTTTATTATTAATTTTATTGTTTTTGTAATTATAAATAAAAAATAATTCCAGGATATTATTCGTTTTACAGAAAAAAAAAATTTAGGTAAAAAAACATGACACGCAAAATGACTGTCATAAAGATGTGTCATAAATTCATGTGTGTCATAAATGCATGTAAAAAAAATTCGTAAATGAGTGTCAAGAATGTTTGTCATTAAAGAGTGTGTCATAAATGCGTGTCAAAAACGCGTGTCATAAAGGAGTGTCATAAACGCGTGTCATTAAAAGATGACACGCGCCTGCATGTCATAAAAATTTAATGACATGTTCATCCTTGACACTTTGCTGTGTGTCATAAACACCCTTTTATGACGCGCAATGCGCGTCAAGATAGGGGTATTTTTCTAGTAGTGGAAAGTAGTGGTTAAATGGTAGCAAATTTTCAATGAAAGTGGTGGCTAAATGGTAGTAAATTCTCAATGAAAGCGGTGACTAAATGGTTGCAGACTAAATGGTACCAAAACGGTAACAAAAAAAGTGTAAATTTTCAATAAAAATGGTGTCTAAATGGTGGCAATATCGGTGACTAAATGGTACCAAAACGGTAGCAAATGACCTTACTAAAATATTGTAGGAGTGGTGGCAAATATTTTAACCGTTTTTGTGGTGACAAAAATATGGTAGCAAAATACAAAAGTGGTAGCTATTTGGTGACATTAGGGCAACAGAGACGTGTGTTTTTACTACCGTATTCTCAGTTGCAAAATGGTGGCTACAGAGCAATTGCTACCGTTATGTAACCGAAAATGTGGTGACAAAAGCCTAATTTTCTAGTAGTGTTCGACATATTTAATTATTGTTACAAAACAATGAATATCATCTCCATTTGGATTATACAACCATTAGTTTGTTAAAATTTATCTAGTAGATATTTATTAACTTGTTTTTAATGTTTAGATTTTTATGTAATTTTATTACTTAAGAAAATTAAAGATACGGATAAAAACTAAGGATTAGTTAATTAGTAGATTATTTTATTACCTAAAGACAATGAAATATAAAAGAACCAAAAAAATGTTTACGGCTAAAAGGGTATGCATGTTTCGGGTAATCGGGTAGAATAATTGTCCCAAATTTTTTTGTTTCAGATATGCATGTCGGTTCGGCTTCGTAAGCCATCGCTAGGCATGGGAAGACTTTACCGACAAATGTACATACATCAAATATTTTTACCACTTAAAGAATTCATTATATTGTTGTCCAATCCACTTAACATACATATAATTATCGAAAAGAAGAGATCTAACATATCAATACAACACCGAACAGGCTCTATGCCAATATAAACAACTACTAACACGCAAAAGAAGACGTACATATCACAATTAAGAGCATAACAATAAATGTCATGTGACACAAGCCAAAAAATAAATCCTTGAAGCTCAACATTTTTAATTTGATGGAACTAGTTTTCTTCCTCCTTGCAACGCAGGAAGTTTAAGGGTCTACTATGTGGGCACTTGACATTGATGAGTAGCTTCATGCCATTCTCACAATCCTTTCCAGTTCCACTACTAAACCCAATGTTACCCAAAGATATTAAGGTGATCTGATCCCTTCCAGAAGCAAAATCTTCGTTATTATCTTTAGGAATTACTTTTAATTCATTGTACTGTTTTGTTGGGAATTATGGTATCAAAACTTAACGGAAGCGTTTTTAATTATTTAATAAAACCGATTTTATTAGTATATGTTGTAAAACAACGGCCTACTAGCATATAAAATTAGAACTATGAAAAAAGATTAGAGGAAGCTTTAGAGAGGGATAGAAGATAGAAGTCTTAGTGTATGATACAATATACATGAGCCACTATTTATAGGCTATACAATTAATACCAACATAATGAATAGATATAGGTTATGTATGTGGAGAGTCACCATATTATTAGTGCATTCATAACACTCCCCCTTATAATACGCTTGTTGATGCTGCCTCGTTAAAATAATACACAATTCTTATAATACGCTTGTTGATGCTGCCTCGTTAAAAACCTTGCTAGGAAAACCCAGTGGGAAAAAAACCATAGCTAAGGGAAAAAGAGTGCAGCGCGTATTAACTCCCACCGATATTTTGGATCAGGTGTGTTGCCTCGTTAAAAACCTTACTAAGAAAACCCGATGGGACAAAACTTAGTGAAGGGAAAAAGAGTGCAACGTGTCGAATACTCCCCCTCATTTTAATATGTATCATTTGAATGATGGTGTCGATCTTCTAAGAAAGTTGCTCAAAGTTTTGTAGTCAATGATTTGCATTCTTGATCACTTGACGTGAAAATCTTTAAGTTGAATCATTGATGTATGATCTTCATTCCAGAATTTTAGTCCCTATTCTTGTAAGTGCAATTCTTTAAGTTGAACTAATGTTGCCTCCTCTCGTAAATAAATGTCACAAGATCAACAAATGTGATGTGTTATATTCCCTGCGTTTACAAGACTAACCAAACTTGTTTGCATGGGTTAGTGAAATATAATCAAATATCGCTCATACCTGAAGTATTTGTTTTAACCCATTCCGGTGTCTCCTCACTTGACATAGGCTATATTATGATAATAAGTTCATGTGGAAGATATAATAATCATGCATAACTAGCAAGACATATACTAATATACATATATATTTAACTATGGTACTTGTAGAGTGAAAATCTCTACTTTGGTAGGAAATGAAATGAATAATTTTCCATATCAAGTAATTGGACAACCTTTAATGCACTTTAAATATGAGCACTATGTCTATTGTAAAATGTCCCACCATTTTTTCAAGATATACTTTGATGGATTGGTAAACATATCATTACATATATACTCGAATTGTAGGTCAAGCAACAAGTGCACTATGTCAAGGACTTTCAAAAATCCCCATTTTAAAAGTTCCACAGAGTCTCTCGATAATGCTCAGACATCATCACTGTAAACTTTGAGTGAACTTTTAAGAGAGAACTTTTGATAAAAGCTAGATAATACTATCAAACTTATTTATCGGGATATCTCATGAGTTGTACAACACTCAACCCGCTTATTTTAGTCCATACATATTATATTACCTTTACATAATACTTCTTAAGGTATTGATATCAATGCTACAGGCATCATCAATCCATCAAGGACTTTTCCATCTTGCTCAATTACACAAGTGCATTCACTCTTCAATTGGAAAATCAATAACATCTATTTCTCCAATATATATTGTACCATTCTTATACATTGAAGTATCATAATCACCAGGTTCAGTTTATTACATGTGGTGTATTGGTGCACAATAATTACATCCTACGATGTTTCATATTACCTTTTAAGCACTCAGTCGCTTTAGGATACTCATGAGGAGTTCAACTTATATTCAATTCAATCATATAACAAACATAACGTATTCCGAATTGAATCTTTTTATTCCGATCATAACGTTCTCGAGAACTTACGTTACAAGATTTTGACACATTAAATCCCTCATCAGGTATTTTCATGTAAACTTTCAGTGTCAAGTGAATCATGATATTTATTAGACGCATTTCAATTCTCTATTTGCATTACCAGACTAATAAAATATTGAAAAGTCATTGCAACCACCACTGGAGAATGTGTCTCCTCATAATCAATTACGGGTCTTTGCGAAATTCTTGTGCCACCAATTTTACCATATATCATTTTCTTTTCAAATGTTTATTCGCACAAAAGACCTTTTCGTATCTATATGTTTTACAACTTTTGTTGTATGGACTAGTGGTCCAAAACTTTTCTTTTCAATAGAGAATTCAACTCTGCCATATTTGTGTCTTTCCATTTTGGCCAATCATTTCTTTGTACTCATTCATAAACAGATCTTAAATCTTGATCCTCATTTCAAGCGCTACATTACATAAAATTTATAACGACGTCGATTTTATTTTCGATTCCATACATTTCGTAGACATGATACTATATAACGAGATCTCTTTATTTTCAGGTACCTGAAGTTCTTCTGGAACCATCATGTCTAATGTCTCTTCAGGAGACCTTTTTACCATAACCTCGACTTAACCATCTTTCTTACTTGCTCCAATTTCTCGAGGATTTTTATTCTTTGGAATCGACTAGTCTACCACGCTTTAGGCGTGCAGTAGGCTTATTACCAATATACGATTGTCCTTCCTGGACACTCATCTTAAATGGAGCATTAGCAGTTGGTTTATTCTGAGTCACACTCGTCAATTATCAACCAAATCTTACCATTTTCGATTAGAAACGCGTCAAACATTAACGACTAAGTCAATGGTTGCCAAATTCGAACACCAAGCCACTACCCTATAAATTGGACGCTACACAGCAATCACAACTCGCCAATTCATCTTTCTCAACCTCCAATTTCTCTTAACAATCAACTGCTCTTGGAATCTGGTTCGAGTTTGACTTCGAGTGTTGACTGATCGATCTAACATCAAACGTGTTTGTAAGTTTGATTCTTGTTGTGGGTTTTATCATTCGGCATCTACACAACATTAACCCTAAGGTTAATTGGGTTAATGTTGTGTAAATCGTTTGATTTCAGAAGCTAGGGCTCGTAAATAATGAATTGGGGAAGAACATGAAATCGCGTATAACTATAAATATTAAACGAACAGAAACCAAACACAACCACTGGTCTAGACCAAGTGGTTGTGCTTGGTGTCCTTGGACCGACCCACGAGAGTTCGATCCTCGGCAGCAGCAGGCCTTTTCTTTTTTGTTTGTTTTTTTTTCAAACTTTAATTATACAATACTTATATTTTATAAATTCATTTTAAAATATTAAAACACTTTTAAAAATAATACAAAAATTACATTATGTTAAACTAGTGAAAAAGTTTAACATACAATTTTTAGTTTTCAAAAATTTATTTATTTAATATATATAATAAATAAATCAAGTTTATTCCATTTTATTTATAAAATTCTATAAAAATATCAAAACGATCTTGTAAATTTCCACAAAAATTATTCTGAGTTTTTATAACAATAAAATTTTCTGAAATGATTTTTAATTCTGAAAAATCATTTATTTAATATTTTTAATCAATTTTTGTTAGTTTTATTCATAATTAAATCATAATAAATTCAATTTTTAATATTTTTGCACCAAAATTTTATACAAATTATTTCTGATTATTTAGAACAGAAATATAAATTTTAAACTTATAATTCTTAAATTTTAATATTTTTAAATATTAAAGTTAAATCTTGACAATTTGTTATCAATAGAATTAATATTCTATTTTAAAGAAAATAATTTTGTAAAAATTATTTTTACACTTTAAACACATTATTGTGACCATCTTAAATTTAAATTTCATAAAAAGAATTTTGGTTATTTGTTTACTAATATTCTCTCTATTATCAAACATTTTTAATATTAATCAAACGAGCATTTAACCCCAAATTCGAAGCCCTAGAACTTATACATTTGTAGACTAGATAGACTTAGACATATTTATTACCTTATTATAGGGTGATACTTGACACATTTGGGCAACACCACTATTCAATTTTTCAACAAATATAACATTTTGCTAAGGTGAGTTTTACATAGCCCCTTTTCTATTTATCACCATTTTTGGGGTGAAACATGTTACAACATTATTTATGCAATTCAATCATCAATGTGTCTATGTGTATTTCTATGTTGCATTATGTCTTGAACATGACTAGGGTAAGCACAATTCTAGCATAAACATTTATCAGCCGACGGTATACATTGATAGATCTATTGGACTGACAATCCCACCCGGACACGTGCCTCCTACAAAGGTAGCGTGGGTGTTTGTTACTGCAATATAAACGAGTGAACCATGAGCGTATGGGATGTACCACAATACAACAGTCACAATGGTTGATTATGCACTCGATTTACTTCTAGTATGTTTTCACATATGGACTAGATTGCCATGACACATGAATTGCACAACAATTTTATTCGATTATCAAAACCTATGTAATTCTCACCAACTTTTGTTGACCCAAAATATTTTCAACTTAACATGTTTCAGGTTCTACTTGCTTGAAGATTTGAGTTAATGCTTGAAGATGTGTGCATAGTTTATTTAATTTAATGTATGAATTTTTGTAGAACAATTGTATGTAATTTATCTAAATCATATAATGAGAATTATTATTTACCATGAGCTACTGAACAATCATCAATACGTGACATCCCGATGTTTCCGCCATCGGTTGGGGTGTTACACTCTTGTTGAAGGCTCTATAAACCATCATATATTCCCAATCATCATCATATATTCCCAATCACCTTTTAAGGTCATATCTCCGTGCGTCATGGTGGATCAATTTCAATATATGTCGTACAATAAAATCTTAGATGGGCAATATTTGGTTCCTGACCAAAAACCAACTATAATGGGGAGAAACTATTACCAAGTATTGGCTTGATGTGAATAAATGTTACTGCATGTAAAATCAAATGTAAACATGAACTTTTGCTTTCATGATCATTGACATTGCAATCAATAGTAGACGTTTTAGTGACCATCTCAATGAAAGCAATATGTGTATGAACATAAGCTACTAGTATTTCAATATTTAGGAATTGAATTCACCAAATATGCCATTTTGGAATAATGTGCTTGATATCTTATTAATCACGCCATATACCACACAAACTTCAGGTTGCGCACTTGATAACCATTTAGACGATGCATCGATTTTAAATACTAAATGGTATCATGTTAGGATATGCGTATCCTTTAATCAATTCCAAAATATATAGTGATACTCACCCTACTTTATATAGCAAAGATTTAATTTTGCTTAAGAGCAAACATTAAATGCTATGCATCATATTGAAGAATCTTTAAGTTCTTCTTTATGTTCACATCATCATCGACTCGGTGCGGTCTTACTGGTCGTGCCAACTAATTAAATAATTATGATCCATAAACTAAACTTCTAGTTTATGATCGAATGTATTACTTGCACGTATGTAATACAAAACATAAGATATGAGAGTATGTATGGAATTTTCAAACCATCATCTCATTATTAACATGACCATCATTACAATTCCAAATGGTCGATCTCATCAATACAAATTTCTCAATTATCTCCATGATCATTACCTTTACAATGATCAATATGTAATCACATTCACTTTAGGGAATGGAGTATAAACGAAATAAGCTTCATAACTTTTCATTATTTACTCAATCACAAGAATATGAGATGATTTCAAACTTGTCATACTCTCTTAATGATATGGTTACTTCATGAGCACATCTCATATGTGACAAATTATTAGACATGTTGCACATTTGCTTGTCTAATACACGACAAGAAATATGAGAGAATAATATATCTCATTCTCATATAATTACTTCATTAGTGTGCCACTTTTGTGGTCGATTTCAATATTAACATCGTTAATCTTATTATCAACATGATGATCATTACAATTTCCTCATTCAGGATTAACATGGCTGATCTTGTTATGAACATGGTGATCATTACAACTTCCTCATTTACTATGATCATACCCTCTATAACGATCATTTTGTAATCATCATATTATTAACAAAGCCGATCTCATTAACATGAGCATCATAACAATTTTCACAATTACCATAATCATGGACTTAATTTATACCAATAATTATAACATCGTATTCACTTCAGGGAATGGATTATAACCATAACTTTCATGGTGGAATCAATACAACTTCCTTAGTTATGTACATGATCTTAACCTTTATACCGATCATTTTCATCACATTCACTTCAGGGAATGGATGAGACTACACCACTTTCAACGTGGTCGTTTCAAACCTTATATTCTTTAATAATCTTGCCACTTCAAGAGCATATTTGAGGTTTGAAAAACAAAATTTGTAATATCCGATTTTCATTTATAAATAAACTTCTCTTCATGTAACATCAACTAAGAAGTATATATATGTCCGAGTCATATAATGTTACCTTTCTAACATCTTACGACCTTTTGTAACATGATAAAGAGATACAGTGAGCATGACACTTTGATGTCAAATCAAAGCAAATTTCTACTCTTTATGGAGGGTGACAATAAACCACAACTTTGGTTTAATTGTTCTATTTGATATTATGAATATAAAGAAATAATAGCATGTATATAATACATGATGTTATAGCATGTCACCATATAAAAACGACTTAGAATAAGCCTTCATGCCTTTATGAAATAAGAAACTTTTCATCACCAATAAACAAACATAGATAATTTATGTAATAACTTATAACGGTATAACTAATCATATGAATATGATACATACACATTAATGTTTGCACTTATTTTAAACATATCTCCGTAAAGTCTCCATGATAAAAGTATGATCAATAACTCTTTTTGTATGATATGTTCGTTCTACAAATATACATATCTCTTTTTCCACACAAATATTTCAAATCTAAACATGGATACAATATTGTCTACAATTATCATGGTAATTAAAAGGATGATGCCATCAGTTGAATTTAGATTACTACTTTATAGATAAAAAAATGTATACATTTAGTTTTTTTTATGCCATAATCAATGAATTTATAATATTATATGATACTAACCATGTCAATGTAAATAACTAAATGTGAAAGGTCACGCGAGTCCAACATAACTTTTATACTTACTTTAGGATCAAATCAATTACATATAATAGCTTCTTAACTCTTATTGTACAATCATTTCATGTTAAAATTCAAAACATGTTAACATGCACTTTAATAAAAAAAACAAATAATTAACACAAGTGAAATCAAAAACTAAAAACAAATCTAATAATACTGATTAAACCATTAAATTAATATATATCTATATATGGGGATAAAAGAAGTTATGACCAGTTATATTATAATTTACTATACATGTTTAAATATAAAACATGATTGAACATACTTTGATGAAATAATAAATATAAATCTCCATCTAACAAAAAATCATATTAGTTATAATATGGATTATTTAGGTAGATTAAAGAGAATAACAAAACAAATCTCTAACACAACCCATAATTGTATGAATTACAATATGGATCATGTATGTAAGAATAAAGAATAATAATAAGTTAGAGTATGTGGTATACCTGATGATGGTGCAAGCAGTTCGTGCTGATAACGTGTTGTAAAACAACGGCCTACTAGCATATAAAATTAGAACTATGAACAAAGATTAGAGGAAGATTTAGAGAGGGATAGAAGATAGAAGTCTTATTCATTGAGTGTGTGTATGATACAATATACATGAGCCACTATTTATAGGCTATAAAATTAATACCAACATAATGAATAGATGTAGGTTATGTATGTGGAGAGTCATCATATTATTAGTGCATTCATAACAGTATAATATTTATTTATTATTCCGATTAACAAATATTCCCAACAAAGATCAAGGTTATACGCGTATAAACAAATATAATAAATAAACAACTATAGGGGTTTTAGTAATCAATCTTTAATGACTACACCAGAATTGCAACACGCGGGTTACAACGAATCCTCGTTAGTTGGAAGTTCACGAACCGAGCACGATCCAACGAAGCAAAAGAGGTGGCCCGCAGTGGAGGGGGCGCCGTGGGCTGGGGACGGCGCAAGAGAGGGGAGAGAAGGGTTTGGGGTTTTATTTTTATAAAACTTGTGTTTAGGGTTTGCTCCCAAATCCCTTATTTATAAAACATAAACTTGCAATACGCCCCTTTAATATTTACTAGTGGTGATGCCCGCGCGTTGCGGCGGGTGCATATGTTTTGTTGTCTCATAGATGTTGTTGGGGGTTGTGATGTGCATAGTGCTTGTGGGTGATTCGTTGCAGTGACGTGAACTAAGTAGGAAGCAGCAACGTAGTAGTAGGGTAGTTTATTAAAATTTAAAACTCATAAATATAGAGTATGAAAATTTTATAATGTTTATAGCACAAATATTACTAAGCAGGAGAGAGTATTTTAGTAATAATGAATTAAAGATCCGGCTTGGGCTAGTTGCCTGCTCTAAAGATCCTCTGGCTTCTGTTGTTTCACTGGGAGAGGGCTTCCTAAAGGGTTTGGTGCTAAAAAGAAAGTAAATCTGTTAGCAACAAACCTATATATGTTGTATGAATACACCATTGATGTTGAGTTAGTACCTTTATGACCGATAGTGTAACCTGTAAGAGCGTGTGAAGTCCCAGAACTCTTGTAAACAAAAAGAAGTGATAACACATAGCACAAGAGATATTTTTCGACTCTTTCCAAAAGCGAATTTGGTGCAATTAAAGCCGTTTATTGTTGACGCAATCAAAGTTAGACAAGAACAACATAAATAGATATGGTTATGCTAACACATAGCACAACATAAGACATATATGTGGTTTATTGCATATACTATGTATTTACGATGTTAACACGTATTTACTATGTTAATTAGTGAACAACAAGATGTTGTGGTAAGTTTTGATTTTTAAAAGTCAACCTGGTCCTTTTTTGTTTTATCAAAACTTATGTTATTAGGCAACATGAATTTAACCATATAATATCCCTATTTTATAATAGGTCTGAGTCTAATAAGGGTGTCCAACGTACATATTTTGACTTTTGAAATCAGGCAATGTTGATTAAAAGTGGCTAAAATTGTTTTTCTAATGGATCGATTTGGGTAATGTTCCATTTACTTATTAATTGATTGATTTAGTTAATGTTTCTTTCACTTATAGATGGGTCAATTTGGGTAATATTCATTTATAGGGTCGCTATGGGTAATGTTTATCTTTTAAACGTGTCAAATATAGTAAAAGTTACTTAAAGTGTGTTTTTGAATTAATGTGTTGATCTGAGTATGCTATCTTTCCACATTGGTCAAATTGGGTAAAAGTTGTGCTAAGTATTTTTTTTTAATGAATCGATCTGAGTAATGCTCTGATTACGTTGATTTTGGGGATGTTCTTTACTGACACCATACTTTCTTTCAATTACACATGTTATAAAAAGTGGACAAACAATTCAAGTGATAATGTTTGATAGGTGAGATAAACACATTGCTTATGAATGGTGTTTCTTGACCCAAGTCTTCAAAATTTCACTTCATCTACCTATTGTCTTTGCTTCTTGTTGTTGTAGGAACTGTTTGTATGGCCATTAGCCTTCAAGAATTTACACATGTGAGTAATTAGTAAAAGCCCAAAAATTATAGATCATGACCAAACAATGTCACACCCTCAAATTTCCACTTGCGGAGTTTTACCGCGAGGCACATGACAAACCAGGATCCAAGTCAACGGTCACAATAAACAACACTATATGAAATACGTAAACTCAAAACATAGTTCTCATATTATAAAAACCATAGCGGAAGCATTTAACCAGTTACAAAACCATGTACGACAATGTTCAGCCGTTTAATTCAAAACATGAAACTAAGCCTAGACGCCATGCAGACTCATACGCCTAGTCCACTGTTGCTACCTTAGCGACCTGAGAAAAGCATGCCAAAAAGACGTCAACATATAATGCTGGTGAGTTCACAGGTTTGTTCAATATGTTACCAAAAGTTACCAAAAGGTTACCATGTCCATACTATACCAATGCCACCAAGTACGCTAGCTAGGCGTATGTTTTATTACTATTACGATTGGAAAACCATTACTGGACACGTTTAGCAAGTTTAGCATATGTTTAAGCAGCCTGAATAATGTTCAGCACGTTTAGCAAAGTTCGAGACAACATGCACCCGCCCGGCCCTCTAAGCCGTCGAGTGGGGCAGGTCACGCCCAATAGATCTATCACATTTCCCCCGTTGTGCATTCCCGCACATTCATGGTTTCCCCCGGGACTTCCAATGATCGTATAGCAATGCAAAGTTAAAACTATAGTATGACATATGTTACCAAAATAGTTTAGCGCATGTTTTCTCCCCCAATGGTTAAAGCAGTAAAAGTGGGGCCGTGAACTCACCTTAGATTGCGTTCCTTGGTAATTAGTAAAATGCTAAGCCCTTGATAATCCCTCTACCGGAGATCTATCAAAATGTTCACATAAGTGTTCCGACTAATAACCATAAGGTTATCTAGTCCCCGATTGTCCCGATCGTAACTAAGTATGTTTTAAAACGTGTTTAAGTGTTCAACTGACACACTAGACCGACCCAACATCCCGTTGGTGACCCATTACCCTAACTAATCAAGTACACATAGATGTCACGTTCGACCGTTTGATGCCACGTTCGACCGTTTGTGTAACACCCCAACCGATGGCGGAAACATCGAGGTGTCACGTAGTGACGATTGTTCAATAGCTCATGGACTAAAGTGCAAATTTGAATACATTGATTAAATAATTTATTACATTGAAATGAAATACAATGATACTAACTGTCTACTAAATTGAAATACAATAAATCAAAATCTAAATATAAATCCGAAAGCTTAAAGGATGCATCTCAAAAACAACCTGAAACATGTACAAAATCATTTGGTCAATACACAAAGTATTGGTGAGCATACCCTGTTTAAATAAATAAAGTAGAAAAATATTTAGCAATTCATGTGCGGTACCATTTGCAATTATGTAATAAGTAATATCCGTTCAAAACCAAACCTGAAGAATAATGACTAACACATGACTAACCAACTGAATAATGAATTAACAAGACAATGACCAAGATTCTCTCAACAGAGTCTCAAGGGGGTATACCATAGTACTATTCATTGAAAAGCTAGGCCGCCCAGCGGTTAATGATTTTGACAAGTCATAGACACACCGATTAACATAAAGCAAACACACATGAGAATTGCATTTAGTAAAAGAAATAGAAACTTGATAGTAAGTACATGAGTCACCCCAAAATAGTAAGACAGTAAAAAGGGGAAAGATATACTCACAGTTTGCGAAAGCGATCAAAATCCACTTAAGCGGTCGTGAGCTAAGTAATGGGAATTCCGAGGAATTCAACCTATAATGTATAATAATACTAATAAGGAAAATGTCTAAAAAGTCTAAGGTATCTAGGGTCTAAGGCATTAGAGTTTGCTAAGTCGATTTGGGGAATTAGAGTTTTAATGATAAATCGCGTTAATGTAAAAGTTGTATATCACAAATAATATATGAAAGATTGTAAGTGTGAATTAAATAATATAATTATTACCAATTGAGTATTTAGTTAAAAATATGTTTAAATAATTAAAACAAAATAATTTAGTTAATTACTTTAACTAATTATTGTAAATAAATACAATAATCATAAATATTGAAATAAATAGTTACGAGTTACTCAAAGATCCATCAATGATAATAAAGACTTTAAATCATAAGACATTTCTATTTTATAAGAAAAATATTTATAAAATAAATGTTTAAATTGTATAAATAAATAAATGTTTTATTATGTCTAATTAAACGTAAATAAGACTAATAATACCATACGTGATCCAAAAATACTATTTTTGTAGAAAATGGACGATTTCTGATGTAAATAAATGAAAATAATTTTCTCATAATTTTTATAAACTTATTTATATTTAAAACTGATTTAATGAGATTAAATCATGTTTATATGATTAAAAATAGGAAAATCAATAAAAATAAAGGTTTTCTAACCCAATAATTTTTATTTCAGATTAGAATGCCAAGAGATAATTATCCTAAAATTTTGAGATCAAAATCATTAAAAATGAATTTTTAATCAATTAATCATGATTAAAACAATTTAAATTAATAAAATAATGAAAATTAAGTAATTTTCAGAAAACGAAAGTGTGATAAATTTCTTTGAGGGATCAAGAAGCTACTCCTAAATTTTCATAATTTTTGGATAAAAATCGAATTTATTATGAATATAATAAGCTTTAATGAAATTTAATGGTTAAATAATGGTTTAAATAAAAACAAATAGAAAAGAAAACAAAAATGGGTTTTGAAAAAAAAAAACACAGAATTTTCGTGGCTGCAGGGACTTGAACTCGAGTTCCCTCATTGTTAATAGATAATCAAAACCACTCCACCACAAGCCTAACTTGTTAATTTGTTTGAGACAACTTGTTATTTAAAAAGTAAATAAGGTTCTTCATCTTCCCCAAATCTCCTAGCCAATAACCCTAACCCTAACCCAAATTCAATAAACCTGATCAAGGCACGATAACGATCTGTAATATAGGGCTTTTATTCGCACAATAACAAGTATGAAAACGGCATAACTAATATCACTTACAATGACGTTTTTAAGGGATTTTAAGCTTTCAACCGGAAGCTTCTTTAGTAGCGAAATCCGAGCTTATAGAACACGATTTTGATCAGTTTCAAGTGGGTTTAAGGTTTGGGAAGTTCGCTGATCACTGGAGCCGATCAATTTATAATTTTTTAAAGCGTTTCAAAGGCGTTTGGGATAATAACCGGACCTAATGCGACGGTTACAAGGGACGAATTCATATAGGATTTAATATCTGTTAATAGCATACGAATTTATGTGGGATAGCTCAAAAATGATTAATAGGGCCGAGTATGCTTTGAAACGGACAAAAAAAAGTAACGGAAACCCGATATTAGTGTGGCCGGAACAGTTTTCCGGTGGCCGGAACTTGGCCTCGCCGGAAAAACGGGATTCATCACAGGAGGAGTCTGATTTGTTTTAAACTTTTTGGATATTGGCAATAATGGTCCCTCCATATTTAACTAGGTTAGTTATAGGTGTAACTTGGTTAGAAATTTCTTTTATAAACTTAACCATACTAACTATTTTTAAGTTTAACCAAAACAAAACTTTTTTTTTAAAACTCTAAACTTTTATAAAACTTAAAACTTTTTTTTTTATAAAATCCATTGCGTAAACGTTTCAAGACACGTATTTGATTGACACTTATACCCGATCCATAACAAGTATAAATGATAAATTTTTTTTTAGTTCGCTCTAAATTTAAATTTGAAAACGACGAAATTTATAGGGACCGTCATAGAAGTATTTGAAGGGTTAATATTGTCTATTTGATGAAAGACGAGGGTGACGGATGTCACAGTTTGATCTGATTTGACCAAACTTTTCTCAGGTTCGACCCTGGAATCTCACATTCGACCACCCGTTTGGTCGAATGAGCCCAGGTTCGACCCTGTCAGATAAGTTTCCCTAAAAACGCTTCAAACACATTCGAAACATCGCGAAACATCATCAAACATAGCAGTCAAGCATGAATAACTTATCCCTACAAAACCCCACCAATTTTGTCCCAAAACCAGTTTGTTTTAACACTTTCCCAAAATGGCAAAATTATGGAAATGTCACATCATGCATGGAATTCTTACCCAATTTAGAAACTTTTTGAAATCCTTTCATAATCATCTCAATATGCTCTGTTTAATGTGTTTATGAAAACCCCTAATAGTTCTATTAATAATAATAACATGTAACAATCCTTAGATTTATCGAAAATCCCCAAAATACCCATAATATCATCATCTACCTAATTGTAACCCTAAACAACAATAAACCAACATCAATAGCAACCCTAGATCATGTTTCTATCATAGATACAGTAGAAAATCATTAAACAACACATAATATCACATAACACATCATTAACATATGTTTATTGATATGAAAACCTATGTTTAATGGTAAGGTTTAGGTTTAGAAAGATGTTTAAAAGGTTTTTAATCATGAAAACACCCTTAGAACAGATCTGGACATTTAGGGTTAGATGAAAACGAATTAAAATGCTTTAAAAAGGGTTTAGGATCAAGAACACACCTTGGATTCTTGATTAGATGTTGTTGATGGGTTAGATTTTGAAAAACCAGAGCAAAAACTCCTTCCTCAGTGTTAAAAATCGTTTGAGAGTGTTTAGAGACGGCTAGGGTTTGTGAAATGGTGAAAAATGACAAAGTTTGGTATTTATACTAGTCCACATTCGACCCCTGTCTCTGGTCGAATGTAACCTCCCTCGACCCTTTCACAGGGTCGAATGTACCCTGACTTGGTCGAATGGAATTCTTTCAATTCCATATCCCAGGTTCGCCCCTTTGCTAAGGGTCGAACCAAGACAAATCTCCAGGTTCGCCCACTCGAAGTGGTCGAACCAGGACTGATGTTTTTCTAGTTTTCCAATTTGTCGTGTTTAACGCATTTTAACGCACCTTAACATATGAGCATGCAACCTTAGTCTATGTTTATCATATTTCAGCACGGATGATTATCTACACATCGTTTAAACACATCTATGCATACAATGTACCACACGACAATTAATCTACACATACACTTAATTAGTTTATGTAATTTCACCAACAACGGGACCCGGTACTAGTGTATTCCCAAAACGACTCCCAATGATCCTCCAGGTCATTGAACCCCGGACAATCCTAACTTGACCCGACTCAACTAACCTAGTTAAGTCCGTTTACAAACGTTTCCCGCTAAGGTAGACTTAGATGTTACTAAAATGTTTAAGCCAAATAAGTCGGGTGTCACAAACAAAGTCAACAAAGAGTTTAATATATGCCAAATATAACGCACATTTATCAATAGGTAAAGATGTAATAAAACTGTATAAATGCAATTGTTACATAAATAAAAATTGAAATAAGCATGTAAAGATGCAATCAAACCATATAACAGTCTAATATCCATATGAAGTTCTCTTCATCATCCTCATGAACTCACCTCCATTAACTTCTCCATCACCTAAAATATACAAGTACATCAAACAAGGGATAAAGAAGACATATCAGTTGCATAAATAAAAGATTAGACATATCTAAAGATTTTCAAACCTCAAATAAGATGATTTTTTTTTTTTTTGAAGATCAACTTTCATTAAACACCAAAGTGAATTATTCCAAGATGGAATAAGACGCCCAAAACGAACATACATCTTACATTAATTCAAAGTTACACCAATTCCCCCAATCTACCATTCCCCATTTCGCCCTATTTTTAAACCATAAGAAACCCATTGCCTTCACGTCTGCGACTATATCCGTTACCTTAGAAACTTTATTTGAAAATAATCTCTAATTTCTTACTTTCCATAACCTCCAAGCTGTGACGATGATAATGCCCTGACCGACCTTTTTCTTAACATTCGAACAACTACTGTTCTCGTAAACAGCAGCCAAATCGTGCACTGAGAAGGCGTACATCTGCGGGATTCTGCACCAAACCGAGATTGCATTCCAGACTGCTGCAGCCAGTGAAGACATGGTCGGCAGACTCCTCTGTATCGCTGCAGAGTACGCAAACAAAATCTTCCAGTTGCACGTTCCGTTTCAGCAATGCAACTTTAGCCGGCAGTCTATCCAGAAACGCCCTCCACATAAAGATATTGCATTTGTTCAGCAACCACTTACACCATTTAAAATGTACCATCTCCACATTACCAATCGTCCCTCTCAACCAACGTTTAGCCGCATCTCATTGATCTCTGCATCGGTAAAATGTTCACCCAATTCTTTAGCAATGTTTATGATATCAGAGACAAAAATCTTCCTCTGCATTCATCAAAGAAACATTAGTCACTTGTTTGCTATCCCTTTTACCAATTTTGGTAGTCACCACGTACACAAATTCATCAAAATCAATTGCACCACTACCATCTTTATCCACGTCTGCTATCATTTAATTGATTTGCTGAAAAAGAATGAAATAAGGATCATTTATAAACTACACATGTCTAATAAATAATAGCTCGTTTACTCATACAATGGTCGATTTGGGTCCTATAAAAATTAGCTATAAAGGAAGAACAAATGATATTGAATAACACCAATAAAGCACACACATACACACACTTTAACTATTCAAGAAGAAGAACAAATGATATTGAATAACACCAAATAAAGTCACCGGATAACATCATTGAGACCGATTGAATCAACCATTAAATAAACCTGAGGGATAACCGAATTAAGGACATTGAATGGACACCATCATTCTTTAATTGATGACCAGAATTAACAGTCCAAGGTGAGGACAGTTTCAAAATAATCATCTAGAATAACTTGCATTAGTAATTTGTATAATTGGTATTAAAAGTTGTACATAAGGGCATAAAAAGAAGAAAAATGGTAAAAAAAAAAATAGAGGATTATACTTGTGCCTCTTGACATACCATCTTAACTTTGCCAAGTTGGACATCTTTGCTCATTGCTCCCTCTTTACAATGTAGTAGAGATTAAAACTCTCCTCAATAATAAACTATTTTATTAAAAAGTACCTCGAGTTCAAACGATTTATTATTTCACAAATAATATTCCACCTATACGTAAACTTATATTATATGATTCGTTTACCAACGTGTAACTCTTCAGATCGTACCGAATAAGTTAACGTAACTTCGACTATAATTAATTGCCGGACATATATCCAATAGGCGTGTCGTAGTTTATATGTGGAATTGTAAAAATAGAATGTATGGAACTCTTGTGGTGGTGAAAACATAATGTTAGGGTGACGTAAGATATATAGAATTGTGTTGGAAATATATGGTTAAAGAATTAGGTTTTGTTTTTTCTGAGGTAAAAGGTTAGCAGTCTACGGATCACAACTGCAAACATCTACAGAATAAGAGGTGGACTAAAGGTTTGTAGTCTATAAGAGGAAGACTGTTTGTTTTTTAATGTAGTGTAACCCAAAACCATAACCATAATCCACCACAAATATTCACACCAATTACCCACATAACACAAACCATAATCCCTTTTTTCTCCCCCCCCCCTTTCTCTAACGCTGGGTTCCAGAGATGGACTTAAGGGGGAAGAGAAAGGATCTCCCTTCTCTTCCTTTCTCTCCAATTCCTTCCAAATTGGAAAGATTGAAAATCACCCCAAAAACCTCTGTATTATCTCTCTCATTCCCTCCCCTTTCCTCCTATAAAAAACTTGGAACACATTTTTTCTCCACTTCCTTCCCAATCCTTTCTCTTCCCGCCTTAAATGAAACTCTGAAACAGAGTGTAAATCTAAATTTGAGAAAGCAAACAGAAAAGGCATGAAATTAGATAAGGAGAGGTAAACAAGTGCACCAATGTAATCTCATGCCGATGTCATCTTCTCTTCGCAACACCCTACCCAATTGGGGCCTTATTTTATAATAATAATAAATTAGATTAGTCCCTATAATTACAAGGATAACTTCCGAACGAGATCCACTATCTTTTTTTACTTTCACTTGTCACTCCTACCTTAGGTAGACACAATCAAGGATTCACTTTCTCGATTGTCTTCTCTTTTCTTTAATAATCTATTGAATCATGATTAGGTGTCTATCTGTTATTTGTTTGATTGGGGGTGAGTGACGGCAGTGGTGGAGGGAGGAGGGAGGCGACGGAGGAGGTGGTGGGGGGAGGAGGGGGAAGCGACGACGATAGTGGAAGGAGTAGAGAGGCGACGATAGTGGTGGAGGGAGGAGGGAGGCGCCGGCGGTGGTGGAGGGGAGGAGGAGGATGATTGTGTGTTATGTTTCATAGTTTATTAAATCAAAAATTAATAATGGGGCCCTCACATTAGCTCCTTCATAATGGTATGAGTGTGATCTCTATATTATATAAAGTGGGTATAAGAGTTTGTGAGTAGAGAAGAGAGAAAATATTTGGATGAGACACTGTTTACCAGTAAATTTGGAGGAGACACTGTTCATCCTTCATAATTTTTTAATATTTTTGAAAGTGGTTGTGAGTAGAGGAGAGAGAAAAAGATAATGATAAAAGTATACAATAATTATTATTAAATAGAAAAAAAGAGAGAAATGTAGTGATTTTTAGTGTAATTATAGAGATGAATATAGAGCAGCTAATGTGAATGCTCTTACACTAGTACACAAATCTACATTTAGTCGCGGTCATTTGGGCCTTAAGACGCGGTTTCAAACCAAATCTTTATGCGGCGCGTCTTTAGGTGCATCAAGTATTAGACGCGGTGGGTTAACCATGTCTTTAGATAACATGCCGGAAAAAAATTAATGCTCTGGCAAGACGCCGGAGCCTGTTAAACAAGCACCACTATCCATATACGTTCAAATTAAACAAAAACAATTCCAGAGCATACATATGTTCGAAGTTTATAGTTCAAAACCGTTCAAACTCAAACACTAACTATTAATAAACTTATAGCTCAAATCCAAACTTCTTCAACTTGATGTTCGACCTCGTACCCGTCTCCATCTCCATCTACGTCTCTATCACTCCACTACCTTCACCGCCGTGTTTGAAGGAACCACCATCGTTGCTATATCGTCTCATCGACCAACCTCAGTCTCCGCCACCACCATCGTCGTTAGATCGTCTCAATCCTTCCACCACCTTCGTTAGATCGTTTGAAAGAAATATATATAAAGTGTCTTTGTGAAGAGAGATAGATAGATCGATGGCTTATGATATTTGAGGGTTATGTGTAAGTGAAGAGAAGGAGAAGTGTGTATTGGGAGTTAGGTGAAGTAGGGTTTTTAATAAACGATGGTTGGCTCATAAGTCGATGTTATAATATCGCGTCTTTAGAAGAATTTTATAATAAAATTGGGATATTATAAGTCGCGGTTGGGGAATTATAGGTCGCAGTTGTTTGTCATGCCCGCGTCTTTACATTTTCACACCGCATCTTCAAATTATATTCATAATATAATTTGGGATATTATAATAATTAAGTGTCTAAAGTCGCGGTTGTAATTTCGCCCGCGTCTTTTGCTTAAAATTTATGTGGCTGTTGCACACATTTGTACCAGTGTTAAAAGAATAAATGCGTTTCAATCACCCATACTTCCCATAGACATGGCTAGGCACTAGCTACTGGGTCGGGTTGTCAATCCAATATATCTATCATCTTTCCAGTTATTCAATGTAGGCCGAATATCACACTGATTTAAATGTTACCTTGTCAGATCTTGCACCAACGAGTTTCATTATCAGACAAATGCACTATTGCATTGCGTATGCATGATCCACCATATATAATATGAGTGGGTTTTATACCTTCTCCCTCATGCAACTCATTATCCATGTCACAAATACACCAAGTACATCACATTGATAGGGTTGAGATCAAATACACAAGACACTTGTTCTAGGAAGGGTGAGAAGGATTGTGATCCATTGATCATATATTTAAAGGGTTGAGATTAGTTTGTTTGAAAAAAATAAATAATAAATTAAAGGAAGAGCATAAAAGGAAAACCACATTTGTTGACTTTCTCTCTCCACATGCAATGCACATGTCAATTCCCCCCATCATTTTAAAACGTATATAACTTTTTCATACGACATTTTTTTTTTCAAAAATTTTTTACCATATTAACGAACGTTTTTATTATCTTTAATATGAGTACCACATTGCTACATTAAAATTGAAAATAAAATTCGTGCTAAATGGGTTTTCTTCTCCGTTGTGTCTTCTGCTCGTTCATTGTTTTATAGTATGCATGTGTGCTTTATAAATATGTTATTTATGTTTTTTTAGTCTACACATGATTTAACTTTGTCCATTGTGTTTTTAGTATGCTTTTCATTGTGTTTTACGCAAATGAGTTTTGTATTTAGGTGTACAATGTGTTTTATTATGTTGTTCATTGTGTTTTAGTCTATTATTCATTGTGTTTTTGTCTTCTGTTCATTGTGTCTTTAATATGTCGTCCATTGTGTTTTATTAGACTGTTCATTGTGTTGTATACCCTATTATTCATTGCATATTTAATTGGTACTCATTGTGTTTTACGTTATCTCCATTGTGTCTTACACAACTGGGTTTTCAACTTTTTTTTTTCAAAAGTATTCATTGTGTTTTAGTCTTCTGTTTATTGTGTCTTTAGTATGTCATCCATTGTGTCTTACGCAACTGGGTTTTCAACTTTTTTTTTTTTCAAAAGTATTCATTGTGTTTGAGTCTTCTATTCATTGTGTCTGTAGTATGTCGTCCATTGTGTTTTACTAGACTCTTGATTATGTTTTATACCCTATATTTAATTGGTTCTCATTGTGTTTTACACTCCATTATGTCTTACGCAAGTGGGTTTTGAATTTTTTTTTTCAAAAATATAACAATATGGTACTCATATTAAAGATAAAAAGACGCTCAATTTTATGGTATAATTTTTTTTAAAAAGATGACATATAAAAAAGTTACGGACATTTAAAAATGAAGGTGGAAATGACATGTGACTTGCATGTGCATATGTTTTTGACAAAATTACCTATCCCACTTGTTTAATCCTTTGGACACGTGCCATTTTCTAGTGGCTTCTCACCCTTCTCATTTTTTTGTAGTCTTTGTAGAATAACCCAACCACACATTGATAATGATATTATTTAATAATTAATCCATCAATCACCATCATCATCCTCACTTATCTGTCATCTCAAGCCACACCCGCACCATTTTCGACGGTATTATCGTTGCTACCCGCATGGTGCCCCTACCACCCTAAGGCTGGGTGGTGCAAGGGCGCCATCCCTTGCCACCTCAGTCTTTTGTCCAAAAATGGTGCCCTCCCCTTTAAATCGCGTGAAATTAAAAAAAAAGTTTAGTGAAATTAAAAGAAAATAAATAAAAGAATCAGTGAAGTGATATAGCAGTACAAGATTGTTAAAATCAGTTAATGAAAAAAAAAATCCAGTTAGGCACACCTTCCCCCTAATAGAGAAAGTATTTGGTACAAAGTACCTTAACCTAGAAAGTGTAGGAAGCCACCAAAATTGGCCATGTGTAACTTGGCGGTTATAACATCTGAAGCCAATTCAAGGGTATTATAGACTTTTCCATCGCTCATTTAATCACGTAATAATACAATCCCTGTTTTATCCTTAAATATGAATTAAAAAATTTTTATAACTGATTTCACAATATTCGACCATTATTTCTTACCTCATTCAAAAATCTAATCACAGTTCATCTGACGCTCGGTTTTTTCATTCATTTTTATAACGTTTGTTCACGATTGATAATGAGTGTTGATCCCATGAGTGATTGTTTACCGAAAAACAATGATTATTGCAATGGCGAATACAAGAATTTTTTATACGGGCGGCACAATATAGTTCGCTTAAAAATGAGCTAGACAAAAAAAATGATGATAAAATAAAAAGGTTTATTAAATAGTTAAATATAATATAAAAATACATCGATTGCAATTGACATCTACGTGTTTTTATCTTTCCGTAACACTCAACTACATATTCATTAGTAACAATGACAAGTTCATCTACTTCTACAGCCCAAAGTATGCAAGCTTCAAAACATCATCACCAATACGATGCCTTATTTCATCTCTTAGATTTGATGATAACGTAAAACCCTAGAGGAGATGAGTGAGTCGCGTTTAAAAATAATTGTCGATGCCTTTCAAAAAAATTGATAGATCCAAATTCTTAAATTCCCGTTATAAAAAGAATTGTCCATCTTCGATGATTCCAAATTTAAATAGTCATTTTATAAGTACAATGAATAAAATTAATTGTATT
Source organism: Ambrosia trifida (assembly GCA_028751855.1). Taxonomy (NCBI): domain Eukaryota; kingdom Viridiplantae; phylum Streptophyta; class Magnoliopsida; order Asterales; family Asteraceae; genus Ambrosia; species Ambrosia trifida. Next base: position 45,082,437 of record CM054127.1, read on the forward strand.
TAACCTAAAATTTTCAAATGATAATTATTTGTTATCTGCAAAATGCTTTATTTCGTAAACATCAAAGTTTCTTTACTAAAATTATAGTTTATTTAAAAGAAATTATTAAATATTTAACAGTGATATATTTTTAGAATTTAATAAATAAAATGTAATCTATATCTATATCTATATCTATATCTATATCTATATCTATCTATACATATAATAAAAGAAAGCAATGTGGGATACATGACACTCCCACATTGCACCTCCATTTCTTCTACACCCACATTGTGCCACATGGCATTATGTGAGGATTTATAAAATTTTCCTATTTTTTTTTAAAAAGCAAAAATCATTTATTTCTTTTGTTCAAAATTGGTCAAGAGTTTTATTGACTTTCCTAAATCACATTGATCATCATTACCACCATTCCTTAAACACAATCAAATCCTTTAAATGAGTTTTGTTCAAAATTGGTCAAGAGTTGTATTTTCTTTTTGTTATGAAACGTGATACATGCTCATCGATTTTAGATCTGAATTATATTTTCTTTTTTTTTTTCATTCTAATCTGCTCTTTTTTTTCACTAATTTGTTCTCTATTTGGCTGTTCGTTGATATCTTTTGATGATTGTATGTTTGTTCAGAGAAAGAAATAGCACACAACGGAGCACCACCGTGTAAGTCATGAAATCTTCTTATTCAATTATTCCTTATTATTTAATCTAAACAATTTCCCTTCTGTTTTTAATTTTTTTTTTGTTTGTTGTTTTTGCTTTTGTTCGATGAACAGATCAATTCATCGCTTCAGTTAACAAATAAGACCGATGACCATGTGGGGTTCAAAAGGTAAAATTTTAAACCTTTTTTTTATTATTATTTTTTTTTTGCTGGGTGATTATGTTATGATCTTATTTTTTATTGGTGTGTGGTGATTTATGGATTATTGATTTGGGTTTTTTGGTTTTTGGATCTTGGGTGTCACGTAGAATGGTAGATGATGATTTGATTTTTCTTTTTTTCTTTTTTATTGTTTTTTATGTTAATAAGACAGATGATGAAGAGAAGTTGCTGCAATAAGTGATGTTTTTTGTTTTATGTTCATTGCATTGGCTGCTTGTGATTGCACTACAAAGTCCATAAAACTCCTCGATGAACGATGTCAAGGTATTATGGGTAATTTTTTAGAATTTGTTTTTCCTAGATGCTTATATTGTTATTTATTTTAAAATACTTCTATTGGTTATTGTATTGTAGTTCATTTAATTTGAAGGAGGATTATTGTAAGATTGTGTTAGGTGTTGAAGGAGGATTATTGTATGATAATGCATTAATTGTTTTGTAGGATTTTGGAGGTTTTTATGTGTATGTTGGTGTTCATCATGTTCATACGGATTATGATATTATTTTTTGAATGCCCGTTTGAATTTTATGTTTAATCTTACTTTTGTTGGTCAACAATGGATTGCATGTTTGTAGGAATAATTTAATTGGTTTCCAAGATTGTGGCATTAATTCTGATTGATTTGGTTTGACCAATTTTTTTTTTATAGAAAATCTGAATTTAAAATTGATTTATTTGTTTGAAAGTTTAAAATTTTGATTTGACTTTATATATTTTTTTACGAAAACTTAATCAATATTAAGAAGTTTCCTTATCAAATCCGTAAACGTTTTCCAAGATTGAATATATAAATTTGAATTTTCAAATTTAAATGTTTAATTGAATTTTAAATTCAAATTCAAATTGTCACACTAATTTTGGTAGTTTAAAAACTTAATACATACCTTTTAATTATTAATTTTTCTATTTCTAAAAGTTCGCATAGTTAAATATGAAATTGATTTGTAATTTATTATAACAATATAAATTAAACTGGTTTCATAAGCTTTCATTAATTACCTAAAAACATAGAATATTTATTTATTAAAGGTTTATTCTCATTTTAATCACAAATATCATTTAGTAGCTAATACTTTTTTTTGCTTTTGGTTATTGTTTTTAATTGGATTATCATTTTCGAATACGATCTCTTTAGTTATATGTGAATCCGATTATCATCTTCGTCTTCAAGGTATGATTTTGTCTATTAATACAATGTCTTTATTAATTTTTTTTAAATAAAAAATCTAGCCATTAAAGGCAATGGTCAACATCGGTCAAATATTAAACATTTTACATGTAATTATTCTATACATACATTTATAATAGGTTCTTAGCTATAGTAGCCAAAGAGACCTTTCTTTTCAGCATATTCACAAAATTGCCATCCAATGTCTCTGTTACAATCTATTTAGTTCATGGCACTTTCGTTATTTTTATGTGTTATAAGGGCATTTTTATTTGTTGCTATTTTTGATAGGTTTTGACCACCGTTTCTCTCTCTTCGAACCATGGTTGCTGTACGCCTGTACCCACTCAAAACTCACCATCTTTAAAACATAGCTTCTTGTGTAGTTTTCTTTTTTTTTTCCTTTTAATATATATATTTGCCTTTATTGTGGGGTTTTTCTTTTGCTTTTATATCGAATGCGGATACCGTAATAAATCGAACCGGTTAGGGCGAATTCTCGCCACAAAGCGTGTGGCTTAGTCGGTTGAGTATAATACGTTATTATTAAACGACATAAATTCGAGTTTCGCCCCGCAACCGGGTGGGGGGGGGGAGGGAGACTTTATATACGTACGTGTCAGTAGAAATTCAAATTGGCTTACGTTTTAAAATGAGTCGGTTGAATGTAATATGTTATTATTACATGGCATAAATTCGAGTTGTGCCTTTTTTTTTGTCTTACGTACGCGTCGGTAAAAATTCAAATTGTCTTACGTTTCGACGTAAACTTTTTTTTAAAATGAGTCAGTCAAATATAATAAGTTATTATTAGACGGCATAAATTCTAGTTGCGCCTCGCAACGCGGAGCGGGTAAAAACTTGTTTATAACATTTGTAGTTTTTTTTAAAATAAAAAATCATTAATTAAATTAAATTAGGTACTTCATTGATTAAATTAAATTATGTAAATCATTATGATTATTTTAATTTGAATTTTCGGTCAAAGCAAACATTTATCAATTGTGTATTAACATGTCACTTAATTTTTTCGTATATGATTAATGACAATATTGACTTTTTGGTCAAAGAAAATAATTTAATTAATTATAGCCGATAAAAAAAATAAAATCAATATAAAATATACACTGTCAACACTTTTTTTTTTTTGAAAATGTACTCTGAGTTATTATTTAAATTAATTATTATATCAAATATCCTTATTCCAAAACCAATAACCTCTTCATCTTCCCCAAATTCTTATAAACCCTAATACATCAATATCTTTAAAAGCCAACATAGTTCTGCATCTTGTATACATCCATGACTCGCGTTCCATAAACCATAACCATTCAATTTTTCCAAGGTAATATCGATCCCTATTGTTCTATTGATTCATATTTTTATATTTTAATAGATTTTGATTATTAATCATATGTTTCTTTTATAGATTTCTATCATATTTAAAATATAACAATTAATAATTTCGGTTACAAATTTCTCAAATTAGTTATAAGTCAAAATTAAAATTTAAATACTACAATTTGAAATTATACATTTCTGTTAAACTCTAAAAATATTCGAATACTAAATGTTCTATTTAATTATTTAACTTCAAATTTTAATATTCATAATTTTAATCTTTAAATTTTGGTTAATATTATAAAAATTGAAAATTTTGAATTTAAAATAATTATGGTAACATTTAGAATTAACTATTACATTAGTTTCATAATTGTGAATGATTTAAATATTTAAAAAAAATCCAAATTTGTTAATTTAAGATAATAATTATAACAATTACACCTACTTATTACCTTTAAATTACAGATTTTCTAATATATTTAATTTTAACAAATAGTAATATTGGTTATAAATTTCTTAAATTAGTTACAAGTTTAAATTCAAATTTTGAATACTATAATTTCAAAAATAGTTTCAGTTAAACTTTGAAAATATTTGAATATTAAATGTTCTATTTAAGTATATAATTTCAAACTTTAATATTTATAACTAATTTTTAAATTTTGGTTAATATTTTAAAATTTCTAAATTTTGAATTTAAGATAATAATGTTAGAATTTAAACTTAATTAATGCATTCAATTTGAATTTTTGAATGAATGGAATATTTTAAAAAATTTCAAACTTGTGAATTTAAGTTAATAATTATAACAATTAAACCTACTTATTACCTTTAAATTAGAGATATCCTAAAATATTTATATATTTTCTATTTATGGATGACATGTATTTATATATTTTCGGACTAAGATGCAAACACAGAAACGAATCCAGGATTCACACATGGCCATCTTTATGTGGTATTGTTAAGAGTTAAGAGAATGGTAGGGGTTAAGTTACTTGATCCTGATTGGAAGGTCATAAATAAAACAAAAAAATGTTGTGTATAAGGAAATATTTAATGATATGTGAATTGTATGTGTATTTCTACTATATTTTTTTATAAGTTTTACGCTCCAAATAATTATTAATTGTTAAACCGCGTGTACACGCGGGCAATAACCTAGTATATTGATAAAAAGATGACAGTAGTGGTACAAAGATGAGAGGCAATGAAGGCGGTGTACTGGCGTCTGGCACATACCATAATTATTTTTTTGCTTTGGGCACTTAGAAAGTTTGGCTATTTAAAACAGAATATATAACTAACATAAATGCATTTGGGCCGGGTGCACGGTGGGCCTATGCCCATCCTATCACAGCCATGCCTTCGCCACTGGATTATTGAGGTAGTGAACACAATGAAGAAGAAGAATATTTTTTATGATCAATAAGAATATGAAGATGAAGGTGCGTTTTATAATTTTATGGGTGCATTTTATGATTTTATGGGTGATTACATAAAAACGACGATCAAGGTAGCATGTGTTTTTTGATTTTTTATGGGTGCGTTTTATGATTTTATGGGTGCTTTTTATAATTTTATGAGTGCGTTTTATGTTTTTATGAGTGCGTTTTATGGATGTAGGTCTTTGAGTGCTTATTTTGTTGTTCTGCCTTTGAGAGATGAAGGTGCGTTTTATGATTTTTATGGGTGCGTTTTTGTTTTTATTAGTGCGTTTTATGGGTACATTTTTTAGTTTATTTGTAGCTCTGTTTTTATTAACCATGCTTTGTTTTTCGTTTAAAAACAGAACCTGCGTTCATAAAAGTTTTTTACAACAATAACGCGCGTTTATACATTTCATCTTATTAATTTACGTTTAGATGGTTATTCTTTTATTTTGGAGTGTTTTTTCAACATTAGTATCATCCTCTGTTTTTTGTTTAAAAAACACATGTTTTAGAGCAAATCGACTGATCGCTTGTTATGAAATGAGAACTGCAAATCTATCGATTGTCTGTAAATGTAATCGTTCTCAAGAATTAATGAGATTTGGGCGGTTTAATTAAAATTTTTGAGAACGATTGCTATGATTTGGGCGCGATAATTAAAAAAATTCAAATTCAAATTATTATACTCGCAATTTGTCTAATTTGCTTTTCTCTTGTTAACTGAAACTAAAAACACGCATGAGTAATTAATTTAGGATGATTTTGATTAAAACACATATCGATTGTCGGGATTACTTCTTACACTTTGTATTTTAACTAGGTTTTGTAGAATAGCCTCATTCGTACTTTTAACCCCATCATAATGACCACTTTTGACTTGAAGTTTGAAAAAACCAAAGCGAAACCATTGAAAATTAAACTCCAAAAAAATGAAAATGTTAAAAATAATGTTTAGGAAAGTGTTATTTCAACAGTCCTTTTTACCGGCACCGCCCCACGCAGCTTCATGACCTTTCCAATTCAACTCTTCTTCATACCCACCTGTAAATCCATCCCCTTAACACAATAACCATCTAAAGTTTCAATCTTTATGTCTCTTCAACAATCTTGATCCCCTTTTTTCCTTTATCTTTTAAGCTACCAACTGTAACTGTTTTGATCCTAATTGATCCATCTTTTCTACTGATTTGTTCTTTGTTGCAGTTAGTTCATACCCATTTAAAATGGATACTGATTTGTTCAAGAAATATGTTAGTAGTTCAATCATAGTTTGCTTCAGATCAGTTATTAGACATCCTTTTCTTGTGGGTATGATTCTTTTTCTGTTTTCTATGTACCGTTTGTTTCCTATGTTGTTTTCTGTTATGGTATCTGCTTCCCCTGTTATTGTGTCCACTGCTGTTTTGCTTGGAACTTTGTTGAGTTTTGGTCAGCCTAACTTGCCCGAAATCGAAAAGGAAGCCGAATCGGGCCGGGTTGAGGTTCGGAAGTTGGAAAGTAAGGTTGTGGGTCATACTGAAATTGTTGGGAGAGATGGAAGTATTGAGGTTGCAGATAAGTTGTTTGAAGGGATGAGTAAAGTTAATGGTGATGATTTGGTTGTTGATGATGGTTTGTTGGAGTTAGGGGAAGTGAAGAGTGATGGGGGTGAAGTGAAAGTGGTTTTGGGTAGTCGGTATACCCCGCTTCGTCAGTCGGAGGATGAACATGAACACGAACATGACCACGAACACGAACATGACCATGAACATATTGTGTTGGAAAGTGATAAGTTATGGGAAGGTTCGGCGGATCCGTTGAATTCTAATTCTGGTTTGTTGTGGAAAGGTGTGGAAGGAAGTGGTGGTGGTGATGATGATGATGATGATGAAGATGATGATGGTGAAGATGATGAGGATGATGATGATGATGGATCAGACTCGGGAGACTCAGGGTCGGATCTTGCAGAAAGTTCTTCACCTGATGCGTCGATGGCTGATATTATTCCGATGTTGGATGAGCTTCATCCGCTTCTTTCTGAAGAACAAGAAAGTCGTCAACCGTTGTCTCTCATGTCGCGTGATGGTATTGATGCGGTTTCTGAACATTCGCTTGAGTCGAGTGATACCAGTAGTGAGTCTAATGATGATACTGGGATTGAGAACCATGAAAATTTGAAAAGTGGAGATGATGATGAAGATAAAGGATCGGAACACGTTGAGAAAGAAGATGACACAAGATCTGCTATTACATGGACGGAAGATGATCAAAAGAATTTGATGGATTTGGGAACATCGGAATTGGAAAGAAACCGGCATTTGGAGGATCTTATCGCAAGACGAAGAGCACGCAATGATACTGATATTGAGACCCGTGAAAATTTAAAAACCGGAGATGATGAAGATGACGATGAAGAATCAGAACACATTGACAAAGAAGATGACACCACATCCGCCATTACGTGGACGGAAGATGATCAAAAGAATCTGATGAATTTGGGAACATCGGAATTGGAAAGAAACCGGCATTTGGAGGATCTTATTGCAAGGCGAAGAGCACGCAATGATACTGAGAACCGTGAAAATTTGAAAACTGGAGATGAAGAAGACGACGATAAAGAATCAGAACACATTGACAAAGAAGATGAAACGACATCCGCCATTAGATGGACGGAAGATGATCAAAAGAATCTCATGAATTTGGGATCATCGGAAATGGAAAGAAACAGGCGTTTGGAGAACCTTATTGCAAGACGAAGAGCACGGAAAAATATGAGAATGCAGGCTGAAAATAATCTAATGGGTTTAGAAAGCGCTGATCTTCCATGGAACATTCCTCCTATTTCAACATCAAGAAGCAACCCTTTTGATTATGATGCAAATGATAACATCCCCGGGTCCGCTCCATCAGTTATGTTGCAAAGAAGAAACCCATTTGATCTTCCATATGATTCAAGTGAAGAGAAACCCGATCTAGTGGGGGACACTTTCCAACAAGAATTTGCCGATTTTCAACCAAAAGAGCCGTTTTTTCGTAGGTATGAAAGTTTCAATGTGGGTCCCTCTAATTTTGGGCCTTCTAGAAGCGAGAGGCAGGAAACTAAACTAAAACCGTACTTTGTTCCTGAACGAAGCTTTGCTACGTTTCAAAGACAGTTTAGTGGAATTAGTGAATCTAAGGCTAGCTCTGTACCTGATACGGAGTCTGTTTCTTCTGTTGAAAATAAAGATGACAATGAAGAAGATGAACATACGCTAGAAGCAGAACATGCTTCCGAGATAGATGAGCATGTATCGGACCATGTTAGTCACATAAGACCATACTTTGTACCCGAACATGTTGCTTCTGATGATACTGGCTTTTCTTCTTTTCAACGACAATTAAGTGAAGTTAGTGAATCGAAAGTGACGGAGTCTGTTTCTTCTGATCTTGATAATAAAGACGACAATGAAGAAGATGAACGTTCTCTAGAAGCGGAACATGGTTCTGAGATAGACGAGCATGTATCTGATCATGTTAGTCACGGAAGACCATTCTTTGTACCTGAACATGTTGCTGCTGATGAAACAAGCTTTGCTTCTTTTCAAAGACAATTAAGTGAGGTTACTGATTCAAAAGTGAGTTCTGAATCCGATTCAGAGTCTGATTCTTCAGTTGGTGATCTTGAAAATAAAGACCATATCGATCTTTCGCTAGAACCGGATCTGATTTCTTTAGAAGATCATGAACATAGTTCTGGGATAATAGAGCATGTTAGTCTGGTAAGCGAGTCTTTTGAAGAGGACGGAAATGTAGACCCGAGCAGACCTTATGAGGCTGAATTAAGTGTTGAAAGTGTGACAAATCAACATGAATTGCATAGCAGTGGGTCAAGTTCGTCATTATCAGATGAAGCGGCCGAGCAAATATATGATGAAAAAGAAGGTAATGAAGTGGCAACGGGATCAGTTTCAGAAAGCGTGACAAATCAGCAAGAATTGCACAGCAGTGGATCAAGTTTGTCATCGTCGGATGAAGCGAGTGAGCAAATATATAACGAGAAAGAAAGTGATGAAGTGGCAGCGGGATCAGTTTCAGAAACAGATCATTTTCTGGATCGTGGTAACTCTATAGAAAGGTCTGGGATTGACGTAACGAGTTTAGTGGTGGAAGAGAGTCTGCCGAACGAACCTGTATATGATTTAAGTCCTCAGTCTTCTTTAATCACTATTAATTTGCATAAAGATGACAGCTTTCTGCACGTTGATGACCATAGTCTGTCGTCAAGTGCTGCTTCGGATGTGAAGTGGAATTCTACAGAGTCTAGTTCCGAAACTCGGGATGCTCAAACTCAGGTTCCAGCTGTACCAGATAGCGAAGAACAAGTATTGGCCGATGATAACATTTCAACATCCCTACTAGATAAGCCTGTTTTGGAGGCAGATGATGATGTATTGGGTTCGGGTGCATCTCGTGAGCTAGACGAGGTCCAAGTTTCTTTGTCAAATTCTTATGCAAGATCCCATGAAAGCTTTCACCAGGAAGATGTAACGTCTCAGCCAGACGAGGAATTTTTGTTCGGCAGATCCAATGACAAACCATTGCCAGAGGATCCTGAAGAAGAAGAACTACAGGTAATATACGATGATTAGGATTATGTTTGTTTTTACCCATGCGTGGGAATTTTGACCCATTTACTTATGAACGGGTCAATTCGGGTTATGTTTTATCTCAAACGGGCCAGATAAATTCTTTTTAGTTAAAATAGATTGTGCCAACTGTCAAAACAGGTTGACGGTTGCTCGAAGTCTATTATTAATGCATACCGTCTCCTAAGTCATTTTATTCAACAATGTAGATTATAACTTAAATAAGCTTATATTTCAATCATAAGAACCGTAATTTGGGATATTGGTATAGTAACAATGCAACATACATATGTTTAGGAACGTGTTAACATATGAACATAAAAATATCACTAGTAAAAAATTACGGCTCCAATTCAAGGATATTAATTAATAACAATGTAACATAAATACATAATAAATAATCATTAGAATAAGTTCTTAGCTTCAAACTTTAATCTTTCTAATTGCAGGTACAGGCTCGTGATCTTGAACATGGTGAACTCTCTTTACCAAGCGCTGAAGCACAAGTCACTGAGGTTGTCCATGGAGAAGCGTATGAAAACCATAGCCCTACACTTGGAGAAGATACATCACAACAACGAAAAGAGTTCCCCTTGTTAGACGCATCTGTGAGCGAACCATCAGAAGATAACCCTGAAGTATTGCATGTAAGATTGTAACTTCAAGGCCTTTTTAAATGATTGAATTGGTTTCATAATCCTTCCAATTTCAGTTATTTCTATAGGTTTTTTTATGTGAATGACTCCTTCGGTAGGTTTTTTGATATTTATAGTAAAAATTACGTACGGATTCAGGCGAAGGCTCTCCTGAATACTGGGTAGTTATTGTTAAATTAGCTCTTCGACGTACATGTGTGTGTGTTATCTTAGCTGAACAGGAGATTTACCGTCAAGGGAATAACTTTGTTTTCAGGTGCAACTTACTAGCAACAACTCGGACAATTTGCAAATACAAGAGCCTGATGCGGTTGAAGTTGCTGATATTGAAACTACATCACAAGATATTCTTGCATATGCAAGTGACACTCATAGCGTTGAAAGTAACATTGATGTAGATGAGATCAAAGAATTTGATGAAGATTTACTAGTGGAACTGGATGCTGTCGGTGATTTCAGTGTCAACGATTTTGGATCAACTTTGAATGAGACGAAAGATGATCCACATACATCAGAGCATGATCATGAAGCTAGCCATTCTGTAGATGAAGTTTCGTACTCCAGGGATTACGGATCGGCTTTCGATGAGATGAAACAAGAATATGGTATTGAAACTAAATCTTCAGGTGATGAAGATTCTGACTCCAAAGATTTAGGAACCACTTTGGATGAGACAAAACAGGACGCACGTGTTTCGGATCGTGATCTTGAAACTATGATTTCTGGAGATGAAGATTCTCATTCCACGGATCTAGGATCGACATTGGATGAGATGAAACAAGACTCACATGCCTCGGATCATGTTCTTGAAACAAAGCATTCAGAAGAGATGGAACGTGAACCGGATGCCTCGGATCGTGATCTTGAAACTAAGCATTCTGATGAGATGGAACATGACCCACATGACGCGGATAATGATCTTGAATCTAAGCATTCTGAAGAGATGAAACAAGACCAACATGCATCGGATCGTGATCTTGAAACTAAGCATTCTGAAGAAATGGCACAAGACCGACATGCCATGGATCATGATCTTGAAACTAAGCATTCCGAGGATGCAACTTTGGATGAGATGAAACAGAATCCACATGACAGTCATGATCTTGAAACGAAGCTTTCGGAAAATGAAGATTCTTTCTCCAAAGATTTAGGATCAAATTTGGATGAGACGAAGCAAGACCCGCACGCCTTGGATCAAGATCTTGAAACTAAGCGTTCTGGAGACGAAGATTCCTACTCCAAGGATTTGGATACGACTTTTAACGAATTGAAAGAAGGCACACATGCGTCGCAGCATCGTCTTGAAACTTTCTATTCTGTAGATGAGAACTTCTACTCCAAGCATGTAGAATCTGCGTTTAATGAGATGAAACAAGACCTACATGCCTCGGTTCAACATTTTGAAACTAACCGCTCTGTTGATACAAAAATTAAAACGGATGCAGAAGTAGCGGAATCCCAGAGCGAGAATGACATCAGCAACACCAAGGTAGATACTTTTCAAGCTGAAGAAGCATCCGGGTCAAAGCTGGCCGGTGATGCCAATGAAGCGGTATTGCCCCAAGAGACCGAGTCACCTGCATCTTCGGCTAATTCAACTAGCGCCACAACAGTTAACCATGCAACAGATAATGCATCAACCACAAGTAATACAGATAAAGAATGAGGTTATTTGAAGATTATGTGCTAAGCTATTTATATTGGTTTTGGGTTTTGCTTCTTCAGGCTTTCTGCAGTTGGGTTTAAAACTATGCATTTTTTGAGTGATTTTTTTTTTGTGTGTATTTTTTTGTGTTAAAAGGGGGCTGGTTTGTGGTTTTTGAAGCATATATGTTTGTTTCTTCATTTTTGTTTGAATGTAAAGCCTGCCAGATGAAGGTTAGGGCTGTTTGAGGATTTATGGACTGTTGGTGTGTCCAAGTCTTGAGTGTAAAGTTATATAGTTGAAAGAGTTATATAGCATGGGTTGCCTATTTTTTTTTCTTATAAAACCATGTCATATTTAGTTGTTAACTAGATGGTTGTTATAGGTCGCGAGTAGCAGCGACGCCTAAGTTGTTTATAAGTAGAGACACGTCAAGTGATGCATTAACCATATGAAAAATGTACAATAACGCGATTTTATATCGTCAGAGGAAAACATTTTATTTGATACGACTCGTTTCCAAACACAATTTATGCCAAAAACGCAGACCAACAAATATCTTACATAAAAATAAAAATGAAAACATATTATATTTGACTAGACTCGCTTCATAAAAAAAAATAATAATAAAATAAAAAATAAAAAATAAAAAACCTTTATGTCGAAACGTGAATTTATACCAATACGTACAACAAAACGTAGACCAAACGAAAATGTACATAAAACAAATTTACGTCAAAACATGAATTTATACCGACACATGCACAACGATAACCGTGTGAGAAATGTTTTTTTTCCTTTAATGTAAGTAATAAAAATACGGTGGATAAATTTGAAAAGCTGGAACTCAATGGGGTGAAAATAATATTTATAAAGTTTTTAAAAAGTGTAAGATTGTAAATGTCAATTTAAAAAGTTAGGGGTTGTGTAGTTTTATCATATATATATTTTTTTTTGTTTTGTCTTCTTGTGGTCCACCGATGATTTTTAAGTATATGGAGAATAGAATTGTCTCTGTAACCAACGAAACACGTTCGCTCTGTCGGTTTTCTAATGTTATCAAAGTTGGCACTTATTCTAAGAACACAATCTCCCACGTTTAAAAGTCCGTCCGACATTGTTGCAAGCTGCGTTTCTAAAACTGGTTTTTCATGTTCAGCTGATTTAGGCAATATGTGTATCTTAGGGGAGATGCATATGGGTCTGTAGCGCCATACATTAGCTCTAAGGCTATGTGTAATGGTTTTATTTTTTTTACTGTCACGTTAAAAAGTGATCGTCACATTGTTGCCAAGTATACATGAGATCTCACTTACTTTATTTAACTTTTGAGTTTTGTGTGTAATGATTCCACGATCAATCACCATTAAAATATCGTTTTAATCAAATAAATTAAAACAATTAAAAAAAATACTTTTGAGCTCACATGTGATCACGGGTAGTGGGGGTTAAATTGTGAGTTGCAGAGCTCTCTATCGTTACTGCCGTCGCGCCCTAAAGGTTTCGCCCCTTAAAAATGTCCACGTATGCTTGAGCGTTACACCATTACGGATGCCCTAACATACATATCTATATAATTAAATAGCGTTATAGTCAACAACTTACACAAACAATTTCCTATTTGATCCTTCCAAATTACAATCCACAATAGACATGAAAATGAAAAATTACTTAATTACCATAACTCAGTGGTAAAATAAATTAAACAAAGTTCACTACTTCAGGCTCGGCTCGAAGTCTAACCAAGTTGGACCTCTAATCGAATTGGTTTTACCCAGGTAAATGGAAACCTTTTTCATCCTGGTTTAAGTTTCCAACCAACTGGCCAACTTTACAAATGTACAGATTTTTATTGCACTAAATAGAAACCGCAGCGGAACATTGTTCCAGTAAAGGTAAACTACATAATCAATGACAGGAACATGTGCGCGAAACTCAAATTGGCATTAAAGAGAAATACATACATGAAAAAGTGTTTCAGAGCAATCACAATCACAATCACGACCACGGTCCTGTGGAGACAGCACATTCATTGACCATAATATTGACCCGATATACTGTTTGGATAAAACTAAGAAACAACAGTAGCAAACTTAAGGCATCAGAACCATGTCTCCTAACAAAAACTGAAAAAAAAGGGAGAAAAAAAATGGCTCTACATAACATAATAATACTCTTAACGCGAAAAACATAAGCCTGTTAGAAAGAGGCCGAGCTTGTTCTTCTGAGCTGGTACTTGGGATTGGGTGGTGGTGCGCACGGCAATACCATCCCTACCTCCTGCACATGGGACACACAGTAGTTAGCGAAACCAGGAAAGACCAACTGACTGACTAGTCGGCAGTGTTTCAGCACAAAAAAAAAAAAAAAAAAAAAAAAAAAAAAAAAAAAAAATTGCAACTATGGTTGAATTGTTTACATTGTATAAGCAGTGTTGTAAGAATCTCTAAGCGCTAGTCGGTCGGTGAGGTACAGACTAGCAATTAATCGGGATTCGTAGAGATTAATCGTGATTAATCGGATTGGGATTTTATATGTAACTTTCAGTTTGATATATACACACACACACACACAATTTATGTAGTTTTTTTTTTACGTAGACATGTTTTAACCCATTCCTCGACTCATATCTTCAAGCATATAGGATTAATTGCCAAACTTTATAGGTTTGGGTCGGAATCTGACCGAAATTTACATATTTTGGCCGGAATTTTGGCTGGAATCACTAGACAGCCACAGACTAGCGATTAATCGTTGTTTACTCGGTGAACCTACGACTAGTGATTAATCGGAGGCTAGGCAGGATTTTTACAACCCATGACTATAGGCTTACACAGTAGAAAATAAAGCAAAGCCCCAAACACACATCCAAGACATGGTAACCAAACACAACTAAACAGTGAGACTTGACTGTTGAGAGTAGAAAAGTAACGCGAATCACATGGTGATGAATACTTTACCAAGGTGAGTCGTAATTTCTACAGTGTCACTGTCTGTGTATATACGTATTAGAAAAAATATACAATGCATCCTGAAGTTGATTACAAGCAGCCCTCCAAAGGGGTAGTGCAGACAGCAAGAGTCTGGTTATGGTTGTGATAAATGTGACAGGTGGAGTCTGATTAGGATTGTAATTCTCTACAACAGTGCTGCATTTTACAAATTTTGTCTTGTTTTTGTTTGGGCCTTGCATGGCTCCTGAATTCGGACTGTTTATCCACTGTCAGGTTCTTCCGAAATGCTATGGGGCCCGTCTAGTTATTGATATGTTTTAGCCCATAGTCAGTATTTGTTTGCTGCAGGTTAGTGTTTTCCTTGGATTTGCCTTAGGGAGGCCCAAATGCTATCATTATTCCTTTTTTTTTTAATTAATAAAAAATTCCGGGTTATCATCCTCTTTACACAAAAAAAAAAAAAAAAGAAGCCAAAATAATTTGGAAACACAAACTTGGCTGTAGTGTTTCACGTTAAAGAACCACCAAAGTTTAAAAGAACGAAAACGAGCCTCGAGGCGTTTTCCCTACGCCTCATGAGGCGTACCTCGAGGCAAACCGAGGCGTAAGCTCGAGGCGCAGTCAAAAAATAAATATAAAAATTATGCGTCTATAAAAAATAAAATACTTGACCTAGAAAAGTCTAAAACATCAAAAACACACATAAAAAATAAAATAATTGACCCAAAAAGTCTAAAACACCAAAAAAAAAGCATATCAAAAACATCCTAAACCACCTGAGGCGCACATTTTCAGCCTCAGCCCTTAGAGGCATATGTACAATCTGAACCACGTGAGGCGCGACTCAGACTCGTTTTCTTAGAGTTTCTTAGGTTATGATTTATGAACCACAATGATCTTTGAGAATCATAATTAAAATAAACCAATCTAACGTCGCCTACGAAGCATGGATTTTTACTCAAAGAAAGAAAAAAACTTTGGTCCACTTTCTTTCAATCGTTAGACAATTTCATCATTATGTAACCATGATCAACCATTCTCCTATCGTTTATTGCAGCATTAGGAAATAAACACTCAAACAATCCTTGTTTAAATTAATATACTTTTAACTTGCAAAAAGTAAATATAAGGAAAGAAAAACAAGCATACCTTCTGTCTCTTAAGTCTTTCGTTTTCCTCTTCCAAACGAGAAATTTTGTTCTCCAATTCATGCGTGTAAGCCTGTTTAACCAAAAGGGCATCTCTAGTTACATGTTTACAATACCTAGTTGAAAATTGAAATCAAAGTCGACTTCTGAAAAAACTGACCTGTTTTCTTGCGCGTGAGCGCGCAGCGGATTCCCTATTCTTTATCATCCTCTTTTGCCTCCTTTCCACAGTCTTCTCAATCACATCACCAGAGGCAACGCGTTTCCTCCCAGGCGTCTGCGTATCAGATAAATTATGCATCAAATGTGACGGAGACATTGCCATTTGTGTTTCCGGATAACCCATATCCATCATCTGGTTCCCAATAGACAAAGACGGTTGCACCGGATGATGATGCCCCGTCATGTACACCTGTTGCTGCGGAACCGGTGCAACCTGATACTGCATCCACTGCGCTTGTTGATGATTATTCACATTCTCTTGATTCACATCCACATTTTTCTTCCCAGATCCCGCAACAATCCCCGCTTTAAACAAAAAATCCTCCAACGTCATCTCCCCTAGCGTCGGTTGTCTCTCTCGATCACCCCTTTTATCACGATCATCATTACCGTTAACATTTCTCCTCTTCCCTTGCTGAATACCTTGCCACACCTCATCAACCGTCTTCTTCCGCAGATCCTGCGCAAGATTCAAACTTGATTGACGCGCAACAGACGGCCCACCGTCAACACGCTGCCCGAGATGCGAACACTCAACATTCATATTACTCTCAGCAGTCCAAATACTCTTCAAAAGCTCATCAAGATTCATACTACTCAAAGGCTTTCCAAGATCCCCTAACTGATGTTGCACCTCATCTAAAGTTAAATCATACAATGAACTCTGTCTCCCTAATCCACCAGACTGTTGTTCACCACTCTTTGATCCCATTACTCAACAAACAACAATAATAACAATAACAATAATAATAATAATATGTTGAAGCAATATATTAAATCAAAAATCCATCAATACCCTTTTCGTTAATATCAATAAAACAACTGTTGAATCCAAAAGAAAACGTAAACGGCATTCTAAATGTATCTACAGTTTGATGATTTGATCTGCACAATAACCAAAGAACTCACCAGAGAAGCAAAGCCCTAAAACAGATTAATGCAATCATGAGTAAGCAAAAGTATGAATGAATCTCCAAGAACAAGGGTGGTTGAATAAAGAAAGATAAACAAAAAGTGTGTGGATTAATAATAATAATAATAATCCAACAGAAGGGAAGCATATGGGAGCATTCTAGAATCTCGTACTGGAAGAACAAAGATGAGTGGAATTAATAATAATAATTATTAATTATTAATAATTAATAATTAATAAAGGGGGGTGTGATTTTTGTTGTGGGTGGAAGGAAGGACATATGATATGGGAAGTCGTTAGTTTAATAGTTAAACATAGGAAAATCAGAAGTGCCACGCCAAAGGATCTGATCTCATTCTTGAACATAGCAAAACTGCTCCCCTACCCTTCTTCTTGTACCTTCTTATTATTATTATTTTTTTCATACAATGTTTTATTTTATACAAGTTATTTTAAATTACTACTTACCGGTATCGAAAGTGTTCGGTAAGTTACGTTATAGTTATAGTACAGTACTTGTAAGGTGTATCTAAAAGTAGATCAACCTAAAATATTGTACAGAGTACCAATCTTGAAAAACGTAAAAAGTGGGTACGAATTGATACCGAAAATGGCTTGAAATAGTACATGATACTATTTACTCATCCTACATATGTAGTCTAATGGTATCAAACCGTTATATTAATGTCACTTTCCTAAATGGTGAAAGTTCAAGTCTCATTAAAGACAAATGCAAATTCTAGTACTTTGTGCTAAAATTTTTTATCAAATATCCTTATATTTTCAAGAATTTGCACAAGCATGTTTATGAGGGTTAACAATAATTAACTAGAGTGCGGAATTTGTGAAAAGAAACAAAAACACAACACTAAATGACACCAAATTCATGTCTTTATTTTTAGTCTATACGGGTTTAAGGTAGTTTCAGGTTAAGTTGTGTGGAGGATCGTTTTTACAAAAACAAGTTTAGTTGATCATACAAGTCTACTAATCTAGGTGCGGAATCCCTAGATCAGTTACAAAATGATAGTAAATGAATCAAACACGCAAATTCACCTTTTCAACATCCATTTCATTCATAAACAATTGATATAAACCTTACAATTAGTGTTTAAGTGAAATAATCACGTTCTAGACACTTCCTGAAAATCTAGAAAGAATACAGACCAAAACCAGACTCAAAATGGCAAAAAGTTAAACTTAAAACAAAATTTTAACTATATATAGGTTGCACATCCCCCCCCCCCCCCCCCAGTAAGGGTTGAATGTGCACCTTCACCCTTCAACATGGTTCGAATCAGCACATATGTATATCAGTCTCCACATTCGCCCGTTTTCACTCCACCTTCGACCTTATCTTCTACATTCGCCCTTCCTAAAATCCATGTTCGCCCCCACGATATCAACAAAACAACTTAGTATATACAATCCAAAAGCATTAGTCGCAAAACGTGCATCAACAAACTCCCCCTCGACTATTGCTTGGATTGCCTTCGTGCTTCATCCATCTGCTTGTTCATCAGCTTGATACGCAATAAAGTCTTCTGCTCCTTCTTCAATTCTTCTATCCTCAACTTTTTGGTTTTCTCATTACCATTATGACGATCCTTCAACATATCCCAAAGCTATTTGGAAGTAGTACATGATCCAAACTGATGTAGAAGATCAGTAGTGATAGCTTGAGATAGTTGGGAGAAAGCCTTCTTCTCCACTGCAAACTTCTTTTTTTCATCCTCAGCTAAAATCTCAAGAGGAATTGGTTCACCTGTATTCTCTAACACTGGTGCAACATATCCTTTAGCAAGCATCTGCCATGCCTCTGTACCTTCTAATCCCATTCCTTCCAAGTGAATCTTGAACTTTTTCTGCCATTGATTGTAATCTGCCATCTCCATCAGCTTCGGTGGACGGTTTCCATTACCTGAAGACAAATCATTTATTAGAGTAGAAATAGCATTAGTAGTTTGAGTGTGTACCGCTGCTGCAACGCCCCAATAATCATTCATGGGCTGCTGTGGAGGTTGAGCAACAGTTTGTGGAATCGAACTACTCATCGCGAGGTAATTGATCGGCTGAGATGGTTGATTATTCGTCTTTTGTGCAGTTACAGCCCAAGGATCCATGGTAACGTGTTGTTGCTGTGTAGTATTAGGCCTAGGTGTTGTTGGAAATCCCCACATATCGTCTATGAAATTCGAAATGCGAAACACTTAGAAAAATTTTCAAGCAGACTCTACGTTCGACCCTTTTTCACAATCGGGGGATCGAAAGTGGAAATAATTCCTGGTCCGACCCTTTCTGTGACTCGAATGTAGAAAATGGAACACGAATCACGTTCGACCGTCTATAACCCACGTTCAACCTCCCGTAAGGTCGAATGTACCAAACACTGGTCGAATGTACAAAACAACACACACAACTTCTTGGTTCGACCTAAAATACTTCACTTTCGACCTGAAAAAGCTAGGTTCGACCCAAAAATACTACATGTTCGACCCTTCTCTCCTAGGTTCGACCCGACCCATTTGAAAAACGGTTATTCTTTGAAAATCAGTTATTTTGATCCCAATTTTTCAAAAGTTGATGAATTTTGATGATGTGTTGCAGGTTTTGCTTCGGTTTTGATTTGGAACAACTTTAATGAATAGAAATCTTGATTTTATCCGTAAAATCTAATCCGAATCAATCAATTTTCATCAAAAGTCATTGTTCATTCAAAACAGAAAAATTTGGATCAATTTTGGGTCCAAATCAGTTCAAAAACTATCAATTTGTAGTTGTATGATCCGTATAGACTCTGATACCACTTTGTGGAGGATCGTTTTTACAAAAACAAGTTTAGTTGATCATACAAGTCTACTAATCCAGGTGCGGAATCCCTAGATCAGTTACAAAATGATAGTAAATGAATCAAACACGCAAATTCAAATTCACCTTTTCAACATCCATTTCATTCATAAACAATTGATATAAACCTTACAATTAGTGTTTAAGATGAAATAATCACGTTCTAGACACTTCCTGAAAAACTAGAGAATACAGACCAAAACCAGACTCAATATGGCAAAAAGTTCAAGTTAAAACAAAATTTTGAGTATTTATAGGACTGCACATTCGTCCCCCCGTAAGGGTCGAATGTGCAGGTTCGCCCCTTCACATAGCACGAATCAGCACATATACTTCAGTCTTCTACATTCGCCCGTTTCTCTCCACCTTCGACCTTATCTTCTACATTCGCCCTTCCTAAAATCCACATTCGCCCCCACGATATCAACAAAACAACTTTGAATGTACAATCCAAAAGCATTAGTCGCAAAACGTGCATCAACAAGTTGCAAACATTAGCTATACCAAGTCACGTCCAGGGTGATGTGATGTGTTTTCAGACTGGCTTGTTTACCTGTTTTATTTTATATTTATTTTTTTAAATTTTTAGATAATTACTTAAACTGATTAAGTACTTTGAAGAAAAAAAATATATTAAACAAAGATATAGGAATAAAGATTTATAGTTTAAACGTGATTATATAATAAAAACTATTTTTTTTTCGTAAAATGTAATTTAAAGTTGATATACAAAAGAAAATAATAATAAAATTTTAAAGAAACGGTTCATGTTTGTGTTAACGTACAAAAACTTTTGTCATGTTTAGACTCATGTTTCTTGCATGATTTTCATATTACCTATATCTCATAACATGAATGTCCTGGTTTAAAATAACGAGATTTGGCAAACTCGAATTTATTAATAGAAGTGTCAACAATGTATATTTAATATGTCATATGTTTATAAAATTACATCATTTAGGAAAATAAAATCCTCAGTATCAATTTTCTTTCTAGATTTGTGAGATTCCAAGCTTTAAGATTTAAAAAGTAAAACCGAGATGTATTCTTTTAATCTATTATCATGATTTTTGAAAATTATTTTGAGAGAAAAAAAACTTTGAAATGATGTTACACCAAATAATCATTCAAGCATGTAACACTTTATATGTAACTTGGTTAGTGATGTATGCTTGTTTAAACAATTAAACTATGACTAATGCGGATAGTCGTAGTCGTGACCCACCCGAGCTCCTGGCCGGGTTATGGAGAAATTTGAATTCAAATGTTCTTAATTATCTTGTCATTTGGTTGAATTTTTGTCGGTATTTGTGGAAGACTACTATAAGGGTGGACGAAGTCCACCCAACTTAGAAAAAGAAGATCCCCATGCACCAAATCGCTCCACAGACTTGAGGTCGAGAACAAGCCAGAAGAAGTCGCCAGATTGCTCGATGGGCTGTGAGAGAGCGGGAGGAGATGCGATGAAAATGGGTGCAGGAACACCAACCTTTCCGCGTTGTAAATACGCGTCGGATTCTCTCCGCTACCACTCCGTCCAACCTAAGTAATTTTATTTGGGAATTGAAAAGGAGGATTTTCTTCGATTAATACTATTCGCAAGTTAGTTCTTGTTTATTCTTCGGCTTCCTAGCAATCTGAATTTGAAGAAACACTAGTATTACCTCCGGTAATGTATTACCTCAGATTAGGAGAAGTCACCCTAATCTGAAGTGAATTATGCTAAGTTAGGGGGTACATCCACTACTCCAACCCATTATTAGTATAAGACAAATAAATTGTTTAACCAATGAGAGAGAGGAACGAATTACCGCCTTAACTGTTTTGCGTTTGGCGAATCGTCATTGGTTGCCCTTATGCAGCGGACATGTGGTGTCCGCGGGATGTTGACACGTTTGCATGCCTCTGGTTGGTTGGACATTTCATTCCATTGTGATATTGTTCCTTCTATCGCTAACCGTTAGTGGAGATTATGGATGATGTGGCTCCGCGACCTCTGATTGGCCAAGCAGCTCTGAGTCTGTACTTGTCCCCTCTGCCCTAGGCACGATCGTGGGGCGTCGTTTAGTACAGACGTTGACATGCTTTGATTGGCTAGACGTTGCTGTCACGTGTACTGATTATCCCCTTAGTACGGGGGTTGACAGTCGGTACCAATACTAGTAGACTCTGATTGGTTCAGTGTCGTTCTCACGTGTGCCTCCTGCCTCATCCGTTGGAGAGGCACCTGGCCACATGTCTCTTGGTTGTGATTGGTCCGTACATGATCGTCCGTTGGTAATATTTGTCTCCCAGTGCATGTGTGTGATACAATTATGTGCGCAACCGCTTGCGAAGACATTGTCATCTTTAGGAATTCAATGGGGATTGCACAGCCGTACTCGTGCGCAGGGATTTGTCTGCCGGGCGTCAAGCACCATAGATTTAAGACCATATCCCTTCAAAATTCTTATTCATAGCGGACCCAGCATCAATGATGTTTCACCAATGTTGGGTTAATAATATTTTAGAACCATTCAAAGTATGGATGATCAAGCAATATAATTATGTTTAGAAAAAGTAATGATCAAGCAAATATAATTATGTTTATAAAAAGTAACACGTAACTTCAAAGTACCTATTTATGCTTTTGTTCTTACCTTAGCCCCAGATTACCCAAACCCGTTTATCCGCTTCAAAACCAAATATTAAAGTGCTTTTTAAGTTGCCAGAAACTTGAAATTATTAAAACTACCTAATTGCTAGAAATTGAATACTTTAGATTTCAAGTCAACTGTTAGGTAAATTAAAGAACTGACTATAAGGTGATATGTATTCCAATGGGTATTTTTTTACCAAATAAGACCATAGACCGGTATAGGTAATGTGTAACGGATACCCAAACGGGTATGAGACATGATTTTAAAATCAGGTATGCGCAACTAACTATAAATCTCAACTTTTATAATCATGCAATAATGTTACTTATGTTACATTACAACTAACAAGTATGCTACTAGGGCTCCATGCATACACTGTGCATGAACCATAACATGGATGTTTTAAGTCCCATTTAAAGTTTATAATCAAATTATAGATCCCAACTCGTTTCATAGATTTTACAGACGATATCACAAACTTTCCAGATGTTATATGTTATCACAAGAGTTTTGCAACTTAACACGGGTTTATAAAAGCAGCAAACTTGACATACAAGGCAACTAGAAAACGCTTTTACGAGCAGTTTGTATCATAACTTGCTAGTCCCAGCAACTCCGGCCCTTCCAAACGAGGATTGTTCTCGAAGCTGCATAACACAATCGCCAATCAGTTCTTAAATGGATGATCAAAAATTGAAATTTTTGTCGGAATGGGAAAGCCTTACTTGTTCAACGGGATATGTTCAAACGGGCCAGTAGTAGGAATTGTTCCACAGAGGTCGTTGTTTGATACATCCCTGCACAAAACATGTGTTCCCTTGAATGTTACAAATTAATGAATTATAAAATATAATAAATGATAAATCGATAAAGAATGAATACGTACATCACTTTCAAGCTTGAAATGCCAGTAAGTTCCCTCGGGATTCTTCCAGTTAGTTTATTATCATTAAGACGCCTGCAAATTACGAACAAGAAATTAACAATTTTAATTAACAGTAAAGTCAACACAGTTGTAAATAGTCAAAGTGTCAAAACTCACAAGAACACTATAGATTTCAATTTGCCGAGGGTAGGTGGAATATTGCCAGATATATTATTGTTGTAAAGATCCAAACTTATGAGGTTCTTCAAGTTACCGATCTCTGCAGGAATTGGACCTTGAATGGTATTTTTGTAAAGCTCCCTGCGTTAATTAATTTATATACATATCATAAATCATGGCTGTTAAGGGTGATTAGTTAAGATAAAATAAACTAATTGTTTGAATAGACAAAGCTAATAAAAATAACTCACAGATACTGTAGGTGTTCGAGTTTGCCTAGTTCAGGCACAAGATGACCGGACAATTTTGAGTTTCCAAGATCCCTGTAAAAGAATAATAATATAACTCAATTAGGTTCCGTATTTCTGGTTAGTTTAACAAATATTTCCTAGTTCATAATTCCATGTCACCGACATACACATAGAGGACATTATGCAAGGGTTTGATTTAAAGTTTTTGCGGCAAATTATGCGACTGAAACAGAGGTATGAAATTATTATTGATTTATTTAAATCTACCAAGCAAAATTCATGACAGATTTTTGGTACCTAATACTATACCTTATCAGATGGATTTAAATTAATAACATTCTAATCTTACACGAATTTGTGAATGCTTATTTGAGTTTTAACAACTGAAATGCTATATCTTGAGCATAACTCTTGCTCAGGACATTCAAACAATTTGATTGTAAAGCTAATTGATAAACGCTATAACTCATATATCATATACCCGTGATCTTCTCATATCCGCACATACTATTTCACCTATCATCAGTCATCACCATCATAACGAAAACCTCATCATCTTATAGACAACAACTATTTCAACCTGTTAAAGCCTGTTCAATATACTAATAGCTTGAAAGTAAAATCAGAACCACAATACTATTTCTCGCTAAGCTACACCAGGGCACGTTCTCATGCCTAATGCCTTCACTAACATAAACCAAAAAACAGTAGGTGATCCACACGTTATAACATTACATAACTCACAACAACGCGTTACCTCCACACAAACAACTTACCGACAACAATCCTTACCTCCTTAATCCTTATGACCAGAAAAACATACTGTCTCACACTACACACTAACATACAAATATACGCCACACAGTATGCATCTATAACAAAAAAATATATATATAGCACACCGTATCGCCAGTGGCGAAGCTTTGGATTTTAAGATGGTGGGGCCCAAAAGTCACGAGACCCAAATTTACGCAACATCAAATCAAATCAAATCGGTAAGGGCTGGACTCAATATGTACAAAATTTTCGAATAAAACGGGAAAATTTACAAACCCCCCCCCCCCCCCCCGGTAGTATCGCGATCACTGCTAAGTTCTAATTTTATTGCTTCACTTTATGCCTAAATTTAGAAAACCAAAACTGCCCTAAAAGTAAACCAATTTCACTGAACAATAATATTCAATAACACTGTTGATCATCAAATTCCTCAATAACAATAAGTCATATATTAATTGTTGACAACATAGGGTTCCAATTAGATGATAAAAAAAACAGAGAAGGTTAATAAAATTAGGGATTAATAACAGAAGAGCATACACGCGAGTAACACGGTTGTCTTGATTACAGGTGATGTGAAACCAAGTGCAGGGATTAACAAGATTAGGATCCCAGCTCTGAAGAACGTTATCTGGGTCGTTTAAGCTCCGGCGAAGCGCGTAGAGCGCGTCTCCTTCAGAATTTCCGGTGACCGGCGATGTAAAGGCTGATGCTGCTACTAATACGGTGATGATCAGAGCACATATGCTACTGCCCCATGCCATGGTTGTGATGGGGCGATTGAAGAACAAACCGATTGGGAAAGAGGGTTTGGGTTGGTTTGGTTTTGTATATAAAATAATATTATTTGTATTGTTTTTTTGTGAGTCAAAGATGATGAATGTGAGTGCGGTCGAGTGGGGTGTGACTAATGACTTATGACTATTGACTCCAAAAGAAACAAATAGGGTTGCACGTAAATGACAAGTTGGCGTCTTTTTTTGACTAGAGGATGCTTCCGATATTATATTTGTTTTATGGGAATGAAATTATCGTTGTATTCCAAAGTTTCATTAAAGGAAGAAACTGAAAAGAAAGTGAAAGAATTGGAGGGAAATTAAAAAAGAGAAAGTATACAATATAAAGTCCCTTAAAATAAGAAGCGTAAGAAGCCACCAGAGATTGACATCTGTCAATCTAACCTAACCACAGTTAAACACAATTAATCCTATCTTCCCTGTTCTAAACGTAACCCATTCTCATTTTGAAACATACAGATCGAGATCTGACCACCACCCCGCGCCGTCAATCACCGTCGAATCACCGTTGTCTGTACCCAGAACAAAAGCATAGATGTGAACATCAACAACCTCACTTTAGATGCCTTAAAAAAAGGAAAGAAAAACCGATAATGTTCGATCTTGATGAGAAAAGAACGGGATTTAAAGGGTAAATAATCCCTCTCAAGTATGAAAATGGTGAAGACTGAAGAGGTTGATCTTTTAGAATTGTATCTTGTTGTCCAAGAGATTGGTGGGTTTAAAAAAGTCTTAACAACAAAAGTGGACAGAAATTGCAATATCTTTAGCTTTTAACATCGACAAAGGAGATGATTTTCAATTTGTGTAATTCAGGTATCTTGATAGGTTAGACGCGCTCACACACAAAAAGGTGTGTTTGTTTATATTTTTGATTTTAACTAAAGTTTGATTTTATAGACGCACTCTTTTGGTTTTACAGACGCACGTTTATTTTATAAAGGCAGTTTGTTTATTTTTTTAGACGCACCATTGTTCAGAGTAAGTGATGTTGAGTGCGTCTAAATATAGTCCAATATTTGTCATTTTGTTTTTTTTAGACGCACCCTTGTTTCGGAATATTGATCATGAGTGCGTCTAAATATAGTCCAATATTAAAATTTTTAATTAGTGCGTCTGTAAATTTGATGAGTGCGTCTGAGATTTAAAAGTGCTCTGTTTTTCACCAACTTCATCTTCTTCCTCTGCAACTTGTTTTAACCTATTTTTTATGTTTAATCATCCTTATTGAAACAAAATCGAGAGTATTTCGACAACTATTATGATTCATAATTGTTTATATGATTATTTTTAATCCTCTGTTTTTTGTTTTTTTTAAATTCAAATACTGATCTTTACGTTTTCGTTCATTGTAATCGATTTTTTTTTTTTGAATTGTGTAATCATTCTGAACATGAAACGATCTGAAAATGATGAAAAATCAGGGTTCAAATTAGTTTTGTTGTTACGATCTGGAATCGATCTGATCAAATTAGACGGTTTTTTCCTATTTTACCCTTGGTTAGTTTAACCCAAGTATGATTAGGGTTTTTAATCTGCATCCTTAATCTAATGGCTGAGAATGCTTCTTACGCTTCTTACGTTAAAAAGCTTTATACATTATCTCTCCCCATTAAAAAATAAGTGTCTTCCAGAGTTTCATTAAAAGAAATGAGTGAAAAGAATGGGAGGGAATTGAAGGAAAATTATTGTTTAAAACCTTCCTTCCAAAATGGAAGGAAATGAAAGGAAGGGAAAGTTATCAATTAAAATGTTTTGTCATTTACTATTTTATCCTTCTATTTAATCTAATATAACACCCAACAAGCGCATTATTGTGAAATTAAACATTTCTTTTCTCTTCCTTTCAACTCGGGAACACATAAAATTTTTATTTTCATTTCCTTTCCTTCGAACTCGGAAACACTAAATAAAGTTATATATTTCTTTTCTTCCCATTTTTTTCTGTTCTAAATCTCCTTTCTCTTCTTTTCTTTCCATTAGAAAACTCGGGAACACGGCTAAAAGAGACAAGCTGCTTGTGAGTTAACAAAACATTAGGGTGAAGTGAGCGTCTCTTGGGTCTGAATACGGGTTCATACCTGCTTTGAAATACGTCGTTGTTTACTGCCACTCCCTTGGGTAAGGCGTGTGGGTAATTTCTCTGGGTAGATGTAGTCGTTAAACACATTTTTTAACTATTGGGAACGGTCAAATGGTCGTTGTCCATAACTAGTAAAGTACCACGGCACCCTCACTCGGTATATGAACGGAAGAAATATGTGTAAGATGATATTGACATGTATTTTAAACCGATTGAAAACACATAAGAAATTTCCATCAGACAGTATCGTTGTGGCGTGTAAAGTTAGAAGAAAAATCCTAAAGTTTATTTTATCAAACAATTTTGAAAAATCCTATAAATTTTTATTTGTTCAAATATACTCTAGAAGTATTACAATTTATTAAACATATTAGGAAATCCTATAAATTTATACCTACTTAAAGTTTGTTTTATACAACAAAGAAGGCACATAACTCAAGCGGGTCCCTAAAATTTTAAGTAAAAATGAACAATTAAGTGTGTGGTAGAGAAAAAAAAAAGTTCCAATTGCATGTTACACGTCACAAAACCGCCCAAAAATGACGAATCCTGATTAGTACTGTAGACGTTTTGAAATGTTAGTATATGATATTTAAAAAAAAGTTGATTTAATTAAAAACAAGATAATTACATATATCATTTTCTCACAACACACAAGCAAAATTATCCATCTCTCTCAGATACAAACCATTTTCTCATCTCTCTCAAAGTCAATAACCTCGGGTTGGAGAGTAGACGTGGAAACGACATTGATACGAGCTTGGCCAAGTCTCGTGGGTAGCACGAGTCGAGGATCATGTGCGATTTGGGATGATGCAATCCTTGTACTATTTCGTGAAAATGTGGGTAAAACCAACCGAAAGGTATACAAGCTACATCAAACGTTTAGTGTAATCCAAATGGAGGGCAAAAAATTGAGTCGCTCTTCATCGAGAACGAAAGTGAGGAGCTGACGGAGGAGGAAGCGACCATGGTGACCTTTCGTAACTATCAAAGGGTCTATGAGGGGAAATAGTTTGATCACGTTACGACATGAAAATTATGAGAATCTATGTATTTTTTTTATTAAATAAAAGTGTATTAATTTTTAGTTGAATTTATTTATATCTAAAAAACAAAAAAAATAAAACGTTATAGAGTAGTTGAAATGAGTGTTACAAGTGTGTGTGGGTTTGGGGTAGTTTAAGGTATAAATGATGTGGGGTTAGGATATTGTGGGTTTGGGGTAGTTTAAGGTAAAAAATGATGTGAGGTTAGGGTACACAAAACTGAATTGTAATTGAGGGAATCGAAACAAATGAACCGAGAATAAGACCGCTATATGGCATTCGCTTTTCAATAGATATTGAGTTCGGTTGACACGCAAACATGTTGAACCAAGACCGAATTCATGTTAGCTTATTATCTAATTGTGGTATTATGTCATGAGGAGAGCATAACATTTGGAGGAAATACTTTCTTCAAATTTAGACTCAGCTTTGGTCCGAGCACAGAGCACTGATTTAATAACATCATAATCAAAAAGATAAAACGGTTGAAGAAAGCTCATGAACCTTGTTTCATATAAAATCAAAAGAGGTGATACCTTGTGGTAAGTGTGTTGAAAAACAGTTGAAACCAACTGAACCCAAACCAAGGCAAGTCGACCATTTTGATTCAAATGCACTGCTCGGTTTTCAGTTGCCAGTTGTCTGATTTGAAACTTGGAACCAGAAATCGTACCACCTGCGCACCCTTTATTATTTATATAGTTCTTTTACAGATTTGGAATGTGATGTGTTCTGTAATTCATTTTGAAAACTAATACAAACTTATTATTTTCACTGGGAAAAAAAAATTGGATTGAACCAACAGACGTTCAACCAGTAACCCATTCGGTTCAGCTAACCCACCCAATCTGGCTAGTTGGGTTTGTCGTTTCTCAAAACTATTGCTAGCGGCTCAAGCTAGAATTCTTGTTAAAACCAGATGAAACGGACCATGATCATTTCTACAGCGCATGGTGCCATGCCTACTTTCTAAACTATTTATTTCCTTAACCTTCTTCTACCGCATCACCAACAACCTATTAACGCTAACACTCCAAGGAGGGCAGTAACCTAAACTCCAAAGTCCAAACCAAACCCTCTACCAATGGCTCTAAACACCCCTGTACGGAAGTAACATCATCAATTCAAAAGATGGAGTAATATACATAAACTCGGAAACTAGAGTCGCAAAATAGTGAAGAAGAGATGGAGCAAGAAATTGAGAAAGGGGACAGATACTATATATCGACTCCACGCTGTGCATACTAATGTCCCCACTTAACATGATAACAAAATATGCTAAAGTAATATAACAATCCTTCATCAAAACTTGTAATGTTTAAACATCTCAACCGACTTTGTTGGCAATACTTTGATAAAGCGACTTAAGTTGTGTGTTCCATTTATCCACAGCAGTATATTTCTTCATTCCCTTTGACCTGCCACCATCCAAATTCCAGATTTACCATTAGATACAAAATAATCACTTCTATAAAATATGGAAACAGTTAATGTAGGTTAGATTTAACCTGTCCCCACACTCCAGCAGCCTATTAACTTGATCGATATGACCTTGAACCTGGTTATCCAATATCAAAGAGACCAACAACTCTTCTACATCAGCCTCGGGCACATTAAGCTCCTGAGCAGCACCCGTTTATAAGTATGTGTGATTATATATATATATGTATGCAGGTATGTGTATGTGTATGTGTATGTGTATGTGTGTGTGTGTGCCCATGTGTGTGTATAGAATGCTACCTTTGATATGAAAGAATCTTGATTCTTGTGTATGGCTTGATGAGCTTAAGTAGCACTTGAGTTCTAATGTTCTTAAGAAGATCTTCAATATAATTTCTGATGAAGGGATCATCCATGATGGTTCTTCTATTACTCTGTCACAAAGCATTTTGAGAACTTGTACTTATAAACTAGGACAAACTAGAGAATTAACCGCGTATAATTATGGGTGTGCCTATAACTTGTACCTTGAGAATCTTCTCAAATTCCAATATCTCATTCTGTTGCTATGCAGCAATCAAGTTTGTCATTGCCAAGATTTCTGGATCATTTTTGTATCTGCGATTTTAAAATTTGCAATCAGAAAGTGTAACATTAATACAAAAGGTTCAAGGGAAGAAAAATGATCAAGTGTGTCACATACGGTTTTGCCTCTTACCCATCAAATGGATTGACCTCAGATTGCATAAGCATGTTAGCCAGTACCAAGTATCTTTAACATACAACATTAACATATAGGCAAAATCAAGCATATGGCATTTACAAATACAATAGATAAGATTTGGCTCTTGAAAAAAATAATAAAGAAAAAATATATTGCATACTTGAGACACTGTATTCTTCTTTGATTCCCAGCTTCATCATAGTTTTTAAAAGCTTCAAAAAAGTCGGTAGCTGCTTCTGCCCATTGGCGTTCTGCCATATGCATTTTGCCACCACACTCATGTATGATACCCATAATCCTAGGATGGGGAATTGCTGATTTTATAGTAAGTGCTTTTTGGTAAAGTTGCTGCAAAAAAAAAAAAACAAAAGAAACATGTTATGCACAATCATCAAATAACAATTTATTTACATGCGCTCACATGCAAAGATGAAGTAAAAAATCATCTCATCACAAGCTTTTTACAGTTTTAAACTATAAAGTATGTCATGAATATAACAAAACCTAGTATCTAAATCATCTCACCTTGAGTTTTTTGTTATTTTTTGTCTCTGTGTACATTTGAATCTCAATTGCATAAACTTCCAATAACTGAGTTCCTTTCTTTTGATCATCAGTCCCATCTGCCCGCTGACAAGATTTGTGAAGCTCCTTCAAGATCTGTTATATTGTATGTTATGTTAAATGATAGATTACCCTGACAAAACTCAAGTATCAAATAGTGGTTATTTATATTCAGCGGCATACCTTATTCATTCTACCATACTCACCCATGTCAAACCATATCTTGCAAAGCTTAAGGTTTGTCTTGAACCATAATCTCCACAGAACAGTACCAAAAAAATGGAACAATTCATTTTAATATTACTCAAAGGATTTGTTAAGCTCACTTTAGAAATAATGAAAAATGATTACCTCATTTTTTGCTTCTTCAAGTGCTTTCAAGGTGGTTTGATAGAACTCTTGTAAAAGACCAAAGTTTTGACTAGCAGAACCAAATACAAAATCCATGATACTGTTTATACATTTTTCACTATAATTTCGAGTCACTGCAGACTTAGTGTAAGTTAACATCTCCCTATAAGCATCTGTCATCTCCTTGTACCTCCCTAAACGGTAATAAAGCTTCACAGTCTGTTTAAGTGCTTTGAATCCCCTGTTAAACATAACAGAAAATTTATCATTGACTTTGCAAACAAATTCTGTTAAAAAATGGTATATTCACACTGAAACAATAAGCATTTATCGGCTACTAAAGCAAAAAAGAAAAATGTGACTGGAAATTTTAAAGGAAGAGAACCAACAAATAGGCTGATGAAAACAATACAGAAAACTGTTTCAGCCAACATTGTCATAAATCAATCTCCTTTTGTTAATTTACCAAGATACATAATACTAAAAAATGGAAAGAAAAATCCAAGGTTATCCCTAACAATAAAACTGCAGGTCTCATATGTAACACTTATGGTTTACGATCAGTCATCAATTTAAAACATATATCGGCCAAAGATATTCATAGCAAAATGAAGGGAATAGTCAAGTTTCACCCTTTACTATGACATCACATCAATATATTTGTACACCGTTCCTATCAAAAACGTGTTTTGTCTTCTGAAAAAGTAAATTCATTATGGTTTACTTTTTTTTCTTAGATCTCTCTTTACCTAAAAAATACAGCATAATCATAAAATTACTAGCTATCTGGTTCCAATAAACTCACCATTCTGCTTTCTCTGGTTCCATCTGAACTACTTCTGCAAACCCACTAAGTGCACCCTCTGGATCAGTCTCAACCAAACCTGTCAACAACAAGAAAGGACATACCAATCAACAGATTCATATAGCATTGTAAGAGAGAAGTCATACTTCATAAGACAGAAACTATATAAGACTAACCAAATTATATATAACCTATTGAAAAATTAGCAGAATTCTAGATCTTACACATTGCTAGTTGTTTAAGTTTAAGGCCCATCTCAGATATAAGCAAGATATTAACGTATTTGACCAAGAAAATTAATTCAACGCAGGTCATAAAGACATGATGGAGCATACCATTTTAACCAATACAATAAGTTTGCATATATAGAACATTTTACAAGTATAAAATAATGATTGAAATGGTGAAATTTATCCATAAACATAAAATAAAGGATCCATTTGACACATTAATATTCAAAATTCTGGCCATTAGGCCTAAACGATTCATTTGTATTTATATTTTCAACACTCATCATATGTTCTTGGTTAAATTTAGTTACCCCTCTACAGCTCTGAATAGATGTTTATTATACAAGTGACTAAAGGCATCACTCTTTTTTGGTAGCATTGCTTTTGTTTGAGTGAGACATTATATTCTTCTTTTATTTTAAACTGTCTCAAGTTTCTAATCTGATGTCCAAGGCATTCAGCGTTTTAATTTTAGGTTGCATAAGCCACTAGCGCACTAATGCACCCTATTTCGTTTATAACGCGTCAAATGCCTTTATACACAAAGACTCATTTGCCTAATATTCCAAAACAACATTACATCTGCAAAGTTCATCATCACAAGTGTTTGGAGAAACAACCCCTTAAATTATCAGTTAGCACAAACAAAAAAAATGCAGGACTTATCATGAGAAGATGCAAGATTCCAAGTAGAAAATTGTTAACACGCGTTAGATTAGCGATTTTCATTGAGGGAGACATATATTTATGTTCACAAAACATTTTATTTTCTTACCACACAAAAACCGCATTCAAATTTCTTTTAAAATTAAAACAGGCATAATCTGATCCATTTATTTTGCTTAGGCATTACACTTACAAATGACTTACTAGTGATACCGTCAGGCATTGATCACAAAGGCTAACCTCACCTCACCTCACGACTCATCAACCAAAACATTACAATAACTGATTTAATAACATAAGAAGCACTTTACTTTGTCCAAACTTTTATCTCATTTTAGATATGCTTGTATCTATATTCTTAAATGCATAAAAGCCTATAATTAGTAATGGATGCCTAACGGGATTCAAATATATCATCATGAAACCACATATAGTCCTTAACCTTAATCCTACGCCTCCGCAAGCTCATATCCTAACATTACACTACAACAATAAAAACCAAACCCTAACATCAAAATTACAAACAGCAATCAATCAGTCGACTAAATCTATATCTACCAAAAGACGAAAGTGAGTACCTTTGGAATTATAATACTGATTCTCAATATCCATGTCTTGCTCTTCAGGTTCCTCGTCAGAGTACTCGAATCCATAATCCTCCATATCTGCGTCTAAATAACAAAAACAAAAAGGAAAAGGCGTTGGATAATAATGCAAATGAATTGATAAAGTGAGTATGATTGAGAGATTGTGAAGCGTAAGGTTACCTGAACCCATGAGTGGTTGACGATGAGTCGATTAGGGTTTGGTTTTGGAGATGTAACAGTAGTAGTAGATTTCGATGTTCAGTGACTGGGTTTTCTGCTTTTCTTGGAGAAGGGTGTTCTGTTTCTGTCACGGATTTCGTTAAAATTATTTTAAACTAGGATTAAGCCTCGTGTTGCTGCTGACGTCATAAAAAAACGAAAATAACAAAACCTAGTGAAATATAGATGTATAAACGGTGAACGATGCATGCCAATTGTAACGTGATAATGCGTAGAAATTAGGCTGAAACTAAAAACATAGCGTGACCGTTCGACAGAAAATAGAGGTAAAATGTTGAACTACATACACACGTAGTGGAATGTCAACTCGAAAAATTTGGATTTAAATGTAAAACTAAAAATCTATTTAAGATACATGGGATAAAGTTCAAAGTAAAAAAAAAAGTGTAAGGGTTTAATGTAAAAAATGAAAACTATTAGGATTGAAAGTAAAAAAAATGTAAAGAAAAAACAAAGTATGGTACAATCTATATAACATAATGTATAACACAATCAAACACAAACGACTTGTAAATTAATATTATATATAATTGGAATTGGAAACATATCTTAGGCTCTGTTACTTGTTAAGCATAATGTACAACTTTGTTTTGTTTTGTTTTCCTTTCTTAAATGAAACTCCGGAATACAAGAGAATTTCATTTCCTTCCAAATAATTTATTTTCTATTGTTAAATGAACTCGGGAACATAGCTTAAGGTTAAATAAATAATACTGTTTAAACTTTCGTAAATCATAATATTTTATTTGCGAACTCATTTTGTTTGTCTTGACCAAGACTCTTGTTTCTTGTTTCTCATCCTATGCTAGACGGTGTGGAGGCATGAAAAGGAATGTGGAGCCCCTCTAAGCCACTAACATCACCCCGTATATAGTGTGGAGCAGGTTAGGTGGAGATTTCCATTGGCGTGGGATAAAAGGTGATGTTCGGATTGATGGTTGTAATCTTTTACTTGTATTTCATTTTCCTTGTAATTGTGAGATTTGGTGGTCAATGGAATCTTTGGAATTATTAGGTCATTCGTTTTTGTTCATTTCATGCTTGCATGCATACATATATACGCGGTACATACTCATTAGACTATATTAGTTTACAAACTAATTTGAATAGTGATCACAAAATGAATAGTAAAAATATTAATATTTTATTTATAATATTATTTTATTTAAAAAGTTTATTATATTATATACTACTAATATATTATACTGATCCCGACAATACCGATACCGAACGGTACGGTACCGGTATGGTATCGGTATTTACCTTAAAATACCGATACCATACCGATCCCGTACTGATACCAATAACACCGAAACCGAAAATCCATAAATATGGGTATCGATACCGATCCCGAAACCACTCGGTTCGGTATCGGTTCGGTACGGTATCGGGACGGGACGGGATTGGTATTCGGCCTTGTATGCTCATCCCTAATTAATATATTATATACTATTATTTTATTCAAAAACTTTTTATACCGATCCCGACAATACCGATACCGAACAGTACGGTATCGGTTCGGTATCGGTACGGTACCGGTATGGTATCGGTATTTTACCTTAAAATATCGATATCATACCGATACCGATAATACCGAAACCGAAAATCCATAAATATGGGTACCGATACCGATCCCGAAACCACTCGGTTCGGTATCGGTTTGGTACGGTATCGGGATCGGGACGGGACGGGATCGGTATTCGACCTTGTATGCTCATCCCTAATTAATATATTATATACTATTATTTTATTCATATTATTTTATTAAAAAAATTTGTTATATTATATACTATTAATATAAATAACATAATCTTATGTAATTTCGTTACAAATTTCATGTGTTACCTTATGTGTAGATTTCTTTATTTTTTTAACGTTTACAACCAAAATGGAATCTCGATTGTATAATTCGTTAATTGATTAACACCTCATCTAAATCTCGATTGCAAAACGCGCAACGCGCGTGATTTTATAAACTAGTTCGTATTAGTTTTACAAGGTTTTATACATAAAATAATAAACCAAATATACTTGAGGGACTAATTTTGCCAAAACAAACTAACTTTTCTCGTTCTGACACCCGACCGTGCTACGCAGGGATCTTAGTGATCCACCAGCGGTATGCGGCGGGTTACTAAATAATTTTTATTATTTATCTTCTTCGCATATTGCGAAGAAGGGGGCTAGCACCCCCACGGTACACGAGGGCACCCAAATATGCTATGTTTGACCAAAGCTGCGGGTTTCATCGTTTTTCACCAAATTTTCACTAAGTACACTTGCTTATGATGTATTTGAACCAAATCTTGAACCCTATACATGTCCTAACTCACAACTAACATCATTAAGCTTTAATTCACCCATTTAACCCCCCTGCTACCCCCCTAATTGCCCACATTTAGGTGGGGTCGAACTTATTCAAAATGACCCTCATACACCTTCACTTCAACCTCTTCCTATAAATTGAAGGTATCCCCACGTTAATTTTCTTTTCCCCTACATTAGGGTGTAAATGACACGTAGCAGCTCGAGAGCTACCCGGTATCGGCTCGATTAAAAGCCCGAACGAGTCGAGCTTTAACGAGCCCGAGCCCGAGCCTGAAATATGGCTCGTTTAGTTATCGAGCCCGAGTTCGAGCCCTAGATACAAAGCTCGATTAGGCTCGCGAGCCTAAACGAGCCCAAACATAATTATAAGTTATTTATATATCTCTTATAATTTATAGCCCACATCTCCAAAGCCAAGTCCTTATTTCATAGGCCCATTTAATAACGCTCGCGAGCCGAGCTTTGAGCTCGTTTGAGACTGTTCTGAAATCACCTCGAGCCGAGCCAAGCCGAGCTCGAGCTTTTGATTTTGCTAGCGAGCCGAGCTTGAGCTCAAGATTGTAGGCTCGAACCGAGCCGAGCTCAAGCTCGAGCTTCATAAAACCATAACGAGCCGAGCTCAAGCCCAGTCAAGCTCGGGCTCGGCTCAGCTCGTTTACACCCCTACCCTACATTTCCCCTCAACTCTCACTCTCAATTAGTCTTTTTTCTTGGCGAATTCAGTGAAGCAAGAACAATAAGTTTGACTACTTTTTCTAACTTTATCTCTTATCCATTTTGGATGATTCTTTTTGCTACTTGTTAGCTTTAATCCAAGGAACAAAACACTTACATGGATTCTTGGCTTTCAAGTACTGATTTCGTTCTAGGAATTATTTATGGATCTTGATGACTTCAAACAAGTTTAACTTGTTAAAAATAACCCCATTACCAAACTAAGGAACCAACCTAGTTCAATGGTTGGAATCCTAGTGTTAAGATTGGGTAAGTGGTGAGACCTTGAGTTCAAAACTCACCTCCCACCAGTGGCGAAGGTTGGTTTTAGAATCGGTGGGGGCAGGACTCAATTTTTCGATCGGTAGTGGCCAGAAGATCAAATTGGCGGGGCCAAACTCAACCCGGACTCAATTTACCTATGAAAATCGCAAAATTCCACCACTGCGTCAAAAATCGATAATGGCCGGGGCCCCATCGGGCCCTAAAGAAATTGTGCCCCTGCCTCCCACATTCTAAATTATTTTTATTTACTTCCATGCATCTTAACTTTAATCTAACATAATTCAAAACCTATTACCAAATCGAAGTACCAACCTAGTCAATGGTTGGAACTTTTGTGTTAAGCTTAGGTAATTGCGAGGTCTATGGTTCAAACCGCACCTCCCACACTTGTCTATTTTATTTTTACTAACCTAGTATAGTTGTTTGAATCACGCTAAGTTTCGTCTACTTATTTGGGTATATCGATGGTCCATATGAATGCTTATGGAAATTATAATAAGGTATTAAGTAGGGGCGGCAATTATTGACACGACCCGAACCCGACACGGAAAAAAACAGGTTTGGGTCAAGTAACACGACCCGTTTAAAAAAACAGGTCGGGTTCGGGTTGACCCGTATTAAAAATGGGTCGGGTTCGGGTTGACATATATATAAAATGGGTTGACCCGTTAACCCGTTTAAGTATTTAGAAAAAAAATCTATTATATTTTTATGTTTATTTTTTTCATTTCTATTTACATAGTTAGTTATAATTGTGTTATTTTTGGCACACTATATTATTTATTTGTCACACTTATATATAACCATTAAACATTTTATTGATAACCCGCTTACAACCCAACAACACGCATATAACTCATGAACATGTATGACTCATTTAAAAATATGGGTTAAACGGGTCGTCTTCGGGTTGACCCGGATTTTATGTGGGTCGGGTTAGGGTTGAATTATTTGACACGAATAATAATATGGGTCGGGTTCGGGTTGCACATTTCAACCCGCCAACCCGCAACCCGTAAACCCGCCAACCCATCAACCCGACACGATTGACACCCCTAGTATTAAGGACCACAAAATATGGAATAGAAACCCGACAAATGGTAGGTGGCATATACACTAACATATTAACAATCGTATTTTATGTTATTTAGTTTATGAACCTAACATAAAGATAATATCTAGGTCATCAATACTTCTATGGTTATCTTACGGTTGATTTTATTTGTAAATCCATCATGTTTGGAACGATCTTTAAGTTATAAATGCTTTTATGATTACTTTCAAGGTTTGTTAATTCGGTTCTTCTTCCTCTTCCTCTTCTTCCTCTTCCTCCTCCTAGTTCCAAATCCGAATTTTCTTTACCTTTAGTCATCATTTTACCCCTTTTGTACTTATTCAGAGACTTATACATATTCCTTTTACGTTTAAGCTAGTTTGACTCTCTTTCCTTCCGTCGCCGTTCGTGCTCTCTGTGGAAATTTTTTCGCAAACCGTGAGTATACTGACCCTTTTTTGTTTCATGAACATTTGGGTGTAAACACAACGTACACTTATAACAAGCACTTACATTTTACAATTACAAATCCATAAACATGTTATTAGTTACATTATGCTTATGATTTCATGCTTGATACAGTTGTACCATGCAAACCCATTAACCTTGCAAGCCGCCCTTAACATGTATAACGTTATAGGATTGACAAGCGCCAAGTTATGCCCTAGTGAGATGGATAGTCATGGCCCATCTTAAGTATTTTCATTCGACTTAGTATTTCAATACTATGGTATGCTTTGTCACGTTATGTTTGAGTTTGCCATTTGTATGCAATGCATGTTCATAGCCTCATAATTGTACTTAGACATGTGGATAAGTGGATTGTACATTTCAAACATATGATACTTACATATTAAACTTGTATGCTCGCCAACAAATTATTTTGTTGACCTTTATTTTACACATGTTTACAGGAAATGCTTGAAATGATTTGTCGAGACATGATCACATAGGGCTCATGGACTTAGTTTAATAATTTAAATTTGATGTATTTTTGTTTTGTACGACAAATTTAAAACAGTTGTTTAATGATATTTCAATTTAGTACATTGAGCCTTTGAACAATCATCCCATTATACCCGATGTTTTCGTCATTGGTTGGGGTGTGAGAGATCAATGAATCGTTAATTTTTCACAACTTTTAACTTTTGATTTCGGCTCACCTTTAGGTATACATCACATAACTAGTCATATGTAGAAGGTCGGCACATAGGAGGGGCAAAATCAACCTTTTGAAAACTTTTGTGTCATTCTACATATTACATAGTATGTTTTATATTCAAACAATGGTTTTCTTATTAGAGAGTTATGGATTACTTTTACATTTTTAGCTTATAAGTATTAAATCTAATTACAATTATATATTTTTTATTAGATGTTATATGTAGTTACTTTAAAACTAAATTTATAAAATATATTAATTTAGCCCGTGTATCATACGGGTAACTAACCTAGTATTGTATACACTCACACTTATATTCTAACAAAATAAGTCTTTAGAAAGGAATTTGTAGCTATCACCATGTTTGATAATAAGGGTCTGTTTGGTAGCCCTTTAATGGTCATTCAGAGGCTACCTCTTAATAGTCCATAATCTCTAAATGGTTAAGAGGTAACCTTAAGTTTGAATGACTGAAGCAACCATTAAGATGTTATCGCTTAACCATTCATACTTAAGATAAATAGTAATTCCCATTGACCAAAAAAAGGGTAAATTACATAAGGATGGTAGGTAGGCGGGCAACAAGCTGCGCCGCCATCCCTCTTTGAATAGAAAATCTCAATCTGCTAAAAACAAAACCCCGTCCTTGGGGGTGGAAAAGTTGTTGTGCACTACTCGTTGAACCCGAGCCAAAAACCGCACCACCTCCGGTGCCAAAGAACCGAATGGTTCATAGCCTCTTAATATGTAGTATTTTAATGGCCATTCAGAGGCTAACAAAAATGTCTCCTGCTTTGATTTGCATTATAGATAATTCTTGATTCTGAAAACGTCTCACATATTCATGAATATAATAAAAGAGAATATTTCAATTTGTTGAACTAAATATAATTGTGGTTTGAAGGTTTGCACTTATGCTAGTGTACAGTGCAACTTCCCTCTACAGGACCGATTTCACCAAGGGGAACTATCAGACCGACAGATGTATCTTGCAAAGTTTTTTTAGAAGTCTTGAAAAAGTTGGCAGATGAGATAATATTATTCTCTGCACCAACCATTCCTTGTGTAGTTGTGTTCATGTTGAATGTTTAGCTAGTTGACTGGTATTGCTTATTAGTTATTTTCTTAATTAATTAGTTTGGTGTGGCTGAGGTGATCATTAATCAAGTGGTGGCCTAAGTAGATGGTTCTGCCAATGCCATGTTTGTTTCTACAACCAGGTGATGGAAAAACATGACCCGATTACAAACGGTAAATAAAGAAATGCAGAATTGTTTTTCGTTTGACCAAAATTTTTTCCTAGCCGAATGAACATGCGAGTATGCAAACAGATAAGGTATACTAAAAGCAATAAAAAGAAAACAAATTTTAACGTGGAAAACCTCTTAACAAGAGAGTAAAAGCCACATACATGACTACTAGAGTATTTTAGCGTGGAAAACCTTTAAAAAACGAGAGTAAAAGCAACGAGACTACTATAGTCACTTCAAATCTACTATCACCAAATAGAGCAAAACAAATCTACTGTAGTAAATTAAAGAAGTGGAGTGAACGTTGCAATTTATTGTTGATTTTATGGCGATAAAGGCTGAGTTGGTTATGTTATTATTATAAATAATAAATAGTAGTAGCCCATTTGTGATGTACCCATTACAATTGTATGAAATCGTTCGGCTAATAGACCAATAGTGTAACTTCTTGCAAAACATTCGAGTAAATATGTAATGTTCAGAAGATATGTATCAAATCTTGAATTCCATAATATATACAACATAAGTGCAGATTTGAGCTTTGACAAAATTAATACATATTTCTGGTCTCATTTTTTGTAATTTGTACTTTAGGTCTGTTAAAGATTTTCTAACATAAATAAAAACATCAAATATAAAACGTGCAATGTCTATAATTGATAATAGTCGTCTTGGTCAGGTTTTCCATGACCTTTTTTTTTTTGGAAAAGTTGATGCATCAGTGTTTACACTTTCCAGCTGTTGAGTTTTACGTGTCGAATAAAACGTGTTTCGATTAACATATCAACTTTAATAAAATAGCCGAATTGGCCGGTGTTAACGAATGTTTCATCACAAAAAAAAAGTAAGAAGTTCAACTAGACGTTATCACTACAAGAAAATAAACTATTAGCGGCGACGCGCCTATGTGTCGCCGCTAATACATCATTCCCCACCTACCAATATTAGAACCAATCTTGACCGTTGATTGGCCAGGAGATGAGATCAACGACCAGGATTGGTTCTAATTAGGGTTGTTCACGAGCCGAGCCGAATCAAACGGACCTTTGCTCATGCTTGGCTCATTTACAAACCGAACCGAGCTGAGCGGCTCGTTTACAACCGAGCTGAAAAGCGAGCGAGCATTGTTCGAGCGCAAATTTTTCGAGCGAGAAACGAGCGAAAAGTAATTTGGACAACCATGAAATTGGGATGTTATCTTCAATGTTTTCGATGCCGAGTGACAACTAAGGTGGAACTGTCCGATGAGGACACTAATATTGAGGTCCGAGTGTGCAAGAATGAGGCTTAGGTTTAGGCAATGAACATACTACAGAAAACAATTGTCGCTTTGTAGCATAAGGTGATATCAAACGACGACTAGGGATGGACGACTAATAACATATAGAAGTCCTTTTACGACTTAAGGTTTTACTATTAAACTTAGTATTAAATTTTTATTTGATAAAGCAAGCTAGTCATTTTATTTGCATATATTAGGCCAAATGTTATGTATAAATCTATAAATATTACTATGATTTGTGGGTATATATATATATAGGGGAGGGTTATCTTGAGAACGCTAAATATCGCGAGAACCGTGAGAACAAGTGAGAAAACTAATCAAAATCATTTTTTTTCAATACAAACCTAATTATAACTAAAATATAACATTAATAAATGAATTTTCCTTCCAAATAATTCATCCTTTCTTGCAAAAACACTTTCAAATTAACTTTTTACACATGTGTAAATGAAACAGTTTACACATGTATAAACAGTAAATTTACACATGTGTAAAAACAAATTATTTTCGTATACGTTTGAATTTTTACGCGTAAATTGTGTTTTTGAGATTGTATTTTAGTAATAAAGACAAGTGTAAAAAGAAATTTTGAATTTGAATGGTTTTAGATGCCGTTCTCACGGTTCGCACGAAATATAGGTGTTCTCAAATTAACTTTCCCCTATATATATAAAATTATATATATAATAAATAAATAATAATTTATTCGAGCCGAACCGAGCCGAGCGGGCCTTTGCTCGTGCTTGGCTCGTTTACAAACCGAACCGAGCCGATCGGCTCATTTACAACCGAGCGGGCGATCGAGCGAGCATTTTTCGAGCATTTTTCGAACGAGCGGCGAGCGATCCACGAGCGGCGAGCGATTTGAACAGCCCTAGTTCTAATTAGGGGCGACCTGGACCTTTAGGGACGTTTTTTTCCAGGCGAAAACATTAGCGGCGACAGTTGCCGCTAAAGGTGCAGTCGTCGCTAATGCTCTACCTAAAGGTCTAGTTCCTTATAGTGTATGTTGTGAATTTATCCTAAAATAGCTAGGAGTTGCTACACAAAAAAATAATAATAATAATAAAATAAAAGGGTAACTTTGTAAAATAGTAACTAGGGGTGCAAACGAGCCGAGCAGCTCGCGAGCTACTCGAGCTCGGCTCGGCAAAAAGCTCGAGACGAGCCGAGCTTTATCGAGCTCGAGCCGAGCTTGAGCCTAAAACAAAGCTCGTTTATTTAACGAGCTCGAGCTCGAGCCTGTCATGTGAAGCTCGTTAGGCTCGTCGAGCCTTATCGAGCCTAGTATAATATTAGGTTTTTTAATATTTAATAATATTTACCATTCATTTAAAGTTATTTAGTAAACGAGCCCCGAGCTCGAGCTTCACTTATCGAGCTTACGAGCCTAAATGAACTATTATTTATATTATTTTTATTTAACATAATAACTAATAAATACTAAACGAGCCGAGCCCGAGCCGAGCTCGAGCTTGAGAAATTACAAACGAGCCGAGCTCGAGCTCTGAAAACAAAGCTCGAATCGAGCCGAGCTCGAGCTTGAGCTCTTATAACCTAATCGAGCTCGAGTTCGAGCCTGGTCGAGCTCGGGCTCGGCTCGGCTCGTTTGCACCCCTAATAGTAACCAACTTTCAAAAGTGTTCCAATAAGGTCACTCAACAATTTTTTTTGTCTCAATTGGGTCACTCAACATTCACTTAGTATGTAAATTAGAGGTTTTTTCATCTATTTTGTAGGTAACTATGGTAATGTGGCTTTTTTTTATTTTTTTCCTATCTATTAATGCCGACGTTAAGTGATGATATGGATTTAGCATATATTTTTTTTAATTTTTTAATATAATTAACATGTTATTTTCTTTTTTTAATACATCTACATATATTTAAAATCCCGACTCCAACATCTTCTCCTCCATGTCATTCTTGACACATACAAAATTTTACAAGACTCGATTTGAATGTTTAGTCATTTAATTGAGTCAAAAAAAGGATGAGTGACCTAATTGGAACACTTTTAAAACTTGGTTACCATTCTATGAAATATTCCCTAAAATAAAATAGGCTACTGAACTCGAACCGCAATCATCGGTTTTTCGTAAAATAGTTTAACCAAACAATCGATTTCATATTGACCATTTCAATTATTATTTCGGTCCCCTTTTTATTTATTAATTTACTTATATTTTGTTTGTATGCTCACCAAACAAACACCTCAACACAAATAAAGACAAAAGTAAAGACATTTTGTGTTGGGCTAATTAAATACTCCTCATGCACCATAAACAAATTACAAAACAACACCCTGTCATATATGACGCTTTCTAGAAATTCTTGATCTAAAATATTGTATTGAATTTACTTACCTTAAATAACGTGTAAATAAAGGCCTCTGCATCATTCCTAAAGACCAAAATGGGTTATAGGTAGAATTCGTCAAAATAAAATAAAATAAAACTAAAATGGAAACTTGAATGTATTGTGAATTGGAGAAGCCGAAATCACAGTCGGCCTTGATAGGAAAACCAGAATCATTTGAAACGAGTATACAAATATGAGATTATTTCTAACAGTTCTTAAGGGTTTGGGATATATGAGTCTTGTATTCGTGATGCCTGCCTGATTAGCCGAGCTTGTTTACCCACATCAAAACAAAAAATATTGATATGTTGTGTTGTTTTATAAA
The DNA here is from genome assembly GCA_028751855.1 of Ambrosia trifida. Lineage (NCBI taxonomy): Eukaryota > Viridiplantae > Streptophyta > Magnoliopsida > Asterales > Asteraceae > Ambrosia > Ambrosia trifida. Next base: position 45,127,273 of record CM054127.1, read on the forward strand.
AACAATATATAGTATGATGAAGTTTATAAAACATGAAGTTATTAAATGGTAGAATTCGTCGAAAGTATTGTTGGACATTTTATGTTTCAAGTTCAGTTTATGAGATGAGTAATGGTCGTCAAACGAGTAATTTAATATCGTACGAGTTTGAGCTATATGGTTTTCCTAATCGGGTGAGATTGAAATTATCAAAACACTAGTGGGTGACGTGAGGTGTTACCTCACAAAAAGACAAAATTAATAAATTACTAGTTTACCCTTCAACTACTGTTTCCTACCATGTTTCAAAATAAAATAAAGAGTAATGTCTAATTGTTTACACAAAAAAAGGTTGTGTTAGAGCTCGTGTGTAAAGTAAATGATAGTACATTTTATTAGACTTCTTACCCTCTTAGTAAGCCTTAATGCTATTTGATCATATTATTTTAATTTTAATCTAAATGGTTTTACGTTGTTTTTCTAATCATAATCTAATTAAATATGAAAAGTAAATAAAATCATTATCAATTTAAGTCTCTTATATGCAAATTAAAAATAAATAATTATTCTAAAGGTACTTTTACTTTGTTTTAAAAAGAATAATTTCTTGCAAAAGTTGGTAAGACTTCAAATTAATTAAAAATATACACCGTATACTCCCGTTTCATAACTTGTGTTTGAAAAAAAAAAAAAAAAAAGTCAAAATTCATTGATGAATTTAAATAACTTATTATAATATGTCTTGCTTTTGGAGGGTCTCAAATCACATACCAACCATAATAATATTTTATGAGACAATCAAGAATGGCCCTAAACACCTCCTGTTGTCCTAACACCACCAATAATATACACATACATACATATACATAATATATGTATTTATATGTGTATATATATATATATATATATCCCATAGGACGAAATATCCCATCTCATTCCATCCCCAGATTGTTTACATAAGAAACCAACCCCCATTCCTACCTCTACTTCTCTTATTATCAACACATCCAAAACCTTTGTTTCTTCATCCCAAAAGGCGAAAACCAATGGCGAAAGGCGGAAAGCTAACAAAGATCAAGTCCGTGCTAAAGAAATGGAATTCATTTAGCAACGGCAAGTCAGCAAGTTTCACCAAAGAGACTTGTGCACCCACGTCTAATGAAGATGACTATGATCACAACATGAGCCATTCTCATGCGGTCTATGTAGGCAAGTCAAGGCGTCGCTATCTTATAAGCTCTGACGTGGCCCAACACCCGTTGTTCCAGGAGCTTGTGGAACGATCGGGTGATGGGGCTTCAGATGTTACGATTGAGTGTGAGGTCGTGTTGTTTGAACATCTATTATGGATGATTGAGAATGCTGACCCTCAACCAGATGCTTCACATGAGCTAGTGGATTTTTATGCTTGTTAATTTTATTTTTACTATATTAATTCTTGTAACTTGTTCTTGAATTCATGTTCTACGTACTATTTGTTTTCTTTCTTGGATAGCAAGCAATCCAATAACTTTTTTTTGTTTTGCGTATTTTCTGATTTGATCAAGTATTCAATCTAGTTTTGTAACCCAAAATGCAACGTGTACTACGATATGTCAATATGAAGTCTATAATTTATCGTTGAACATTCTAATATTAATAATTTTGCATATTTTCCATATTTTGTTGTGATTTCGGTATCAAAATTGATCAAAAACTATTTATATGTGGAGTGATGTTCGATACAAAACCAATTATGAGTAGATAAGTGGACACTTAACTAACACGTACATGCACATGGTTTTGTGTGATATACAAGATGATCATGTAACCATGCAATTCATTATCATTTTCTCTCACATTATTTGTGGAAGCATTACATACCAGTGTATTTGGGTTCTGGGTTCGGCCAAAATGCCAATTTTGCAGAATGATTTTTTTTTATTTAAAATAATAAACTTTCATTATCTCAAAATACGAAAATTACATCACAATAGAAGGTAGACGACAACAAGCTACGCCGCCACTCCTTTCTAAATTGCGTTAGGAGATTTTGCAGAAAAGAAAAGCGTTAGGAGATTTTTGGGTTCTTACGGTTGTGTGCATATAATGTATATATGTATGGCCCTCGTGGGCAAAAGTAAAGTTTCACTTATTTTAACGTTATTTTACTAATTTCCTGAAAATAACATTAAAAATGATATATGGACGGTTAATCATGCATCATGTGGTGGCGTTGATAGCCAAAAGACAAGGTGGTACATGCACCAATCGGGTTTGTCCCGATTGCTAAGTGTTATGTGCCTTATGGCCAAGGCTTGATACAAAACCACTATCGAGTCGGGGGGACTCACTGTAAGCAGTCTCTCTATTCCTATGGAGATAGAGGTAAGACTATCTACATCTTATTGATAGGATTTAATGAGTATAATGATGATGATCATTCAAGCAATCTCTTCATAATAAAACTTACTTTTGTTATTTTTTAAAAGGTGTATATATAATATTATTTTGTCCTTAAAACGTATTTGTCGCTATCATCTACCGAAAGATATCCAGTATGATTCCTGTCTTTGTCATTGTCACATATCTTTTGATTGAATGCGACAACAGTGGCATAAAAATATTGGTTGGTATAGAGTTTTGAAATTGATAAGATGAACGAAAAAGATTATTAATTAATGGTGAAGGTGGGCAATTAGGCAAATGATTGATGGTTGGTTAGATGCTTTTTGTTTCATTGTTCAACGCACACATACCAAACACCCCCCTTTATTTATGTGTCTCGTATGGGCTAACATCTTTTCTTTTTAATTAATTTCGTTTATCTTGCTCTTGTTTAATGAAAAAAAAAAAAAAAACGAAACCAGCATGGAAGAAACCATAATTAAATAATGGAACTAAAACACGTTGTTAGCTCCTTCATTGTGATTTCGTTTATAAAAGTATTGAAAAAAAAAGGTATGAACGAAACGAGTTAGTACGAATAAATAAAATGTGATACACTATTTTTAAGTTGGAAAACAAATGTAATTATTAAAAAAAAATACTCATATATCTAAATTATGTAATTACATATATATATTGAAAACCCTCCCCAGTTAAAGAAACTTTGGAAACTTCATCTTAACCATTGATTATCCATCATCAATGGCTTAGATTAAATTTACTTTTTTAAATTTTATCAAACTCTTATTTTAATAATAAAAAGTACTAAAAGGGTAAAAATGACAATTTGTTATAACACTATCTCTCCTCTCTCTTTTTTCCTTCTCTCTCCTGTGTACTTTTTCCTCCATTCTCTCTCTTCCTTTTTCTCTCATTTCAATTGTTTGTTTTTTTTAGTCGTAAATATATACTCTCTTTCATTCTCTTTTTTTCTTACTTACATTTTGTTTTTTTATTATTGTTATATTTGTAACAATAACAACTAAAACAGCCTATGTTATTTGTTACTTATTTAGCTGTAACAAGTAAAACAATTTATTTACTTATTTCTTGTTTAACTGTAATTAGAAATATATATATTTAGGTAATTATAACAACTTAATGTACTTATTTGTAACAACTTTTGTTACATATCTAGCTGTAACAACTGAAAATTTTTTATTTTATTATAGCTGAGAAATTTTTATTTTATTATAGAAATTTATGTTACTTATTCAACTGTAACAACTTATGTTACTTATTCAGACCTTCTTTAGATTTTTAACAATAATGTTACATGTTTAACTAGAAAAAATTACAAATATAACTAGGACTTATTTAATTATAACTATGACCATTTCATATTTGTAACAAGACATGTTACATAATTTTTACAATGTTAATAGTTTTCACATTGTAACAAGACGGGTTACATACAAATGAACAACATTGTCTTTCATAAAAATACTATATGATAAATAAACAAGGTTAGCAAAAATAACATATAATTTACAATGTTAGCAAAAATTATATTTAAAACTTGTAATCGTGTTATAGCCCCACATGACTAAATTTTATATTTGTCAATATTTTGTAATAATAATTGTCACTTTGAAATGAGGGAAAAGAACAACATTTATTTCTAAAAAAAAAAAAAACATGAATACATCATATTAAAAAACAACGAAATTTATATAAAAAAGAAAACACAAAAACATAGTGGAAAAAAGCACCAAAAAGTTCAAAACAGTGTTGTATCTACATTTTTGACTTATAATAATAAAAATCAAAAAACCAATCAATTAAAGGATAATTATCCCTTCCCTTTAATCTTGCATGCATTCCTGTACAAGCTGTACTTCAACTTTCAAAGCAAAAAACTTTTGAAGTATGTATCTTCCCATATCAATACACTGAAGGTTGAAACCAACGGTGGTGATGTTTGTTGTGTTACAGATCTGGTACGGTGATGATCTGTTGGGTCACACATCTTCAAGCTTCGCCGGTGACGATCTGTTGTGTTACAGATCTGGTACGGTGACGAATTGTTGGTCATCAGTTCGAACGATACCTGAGCACCGCCGCCTTAAACCACCGCCCCTACCTCACAGTGACCGCATATCTCTCTCTCTCTCTCTCTCCCAACAGTCACTCAGATATGGATTGTTTGTGGTTGTTACCCGGATCCGACCATAGATCTGGTTATGTAGATTTGAAAATAAAAAGGGTTTTGGATGGTGGGTAAGAAAGAAAGAGAGAGAAGAATAGATCTGAATGTAGATTTGGAATTAAAAAAAGGGAAAGAGGTTATGGGATATATGAGAGACAGTGAGGATGTCAGATAAGAGGAAACTACCCAAAATACCCTTGGCCATATTTTCAATAGTGAGGACGTGGCTGAATATGGATCATAGAATGAGTTTTCAAAGTTTCTTTAACTCAAAAGGGTTTTCTATTTATAATTTCCCTATATATATATATATATATATATAGGATTTGGTTCAAATAAGAACCTTTTTCCAAATTGAGAACTGAGAGAACCATTTTGGAACACAAAATTTCTCTAAGGCAATTTTTTTTTTTTGCTTTAATTGCTACTTTATATGCAGGAATTTTTTATTTTTTTGTATTTTTTTCAATATACACATGTGTATAATTGCATTATACGCATATGTATAACTAAAATATACACATACTAGGTGAAATCCCGTGTGAAAACACGGGAACACTAAATCCAACTAAAGCTGAAAATCCATTCATTGGTTGTTTTGCTTCTGCTTTTAGTAACCACTGATAAATGAAATAGTTGATTGAAAACCACTGATGAATCGGTAACCACTAATGAATGAATCAGCTGATGATTATCCACGGATGAAGCAAGCAACAGAGGATGAAACAAACTTCTGATGACAACAGGGGTTTGCATTCAACAAGTGTTGTCATCAGAAGTTTGTTTTTAGAGTAGACCCATTAGTAATAAAACGCTCGTTTTTTTGCGTTCTTTGTATAGCACCATGGTACTCGTTGGAAAGATAATAAAACGCTCGTTAATTTGGTGTAATTTTTTTTTCAAAAAAAAGTGTCGTTTAAAAAAGTTATTAATATTTAAAAATCATGGGGGAAAGTGCATGTGCCAAGCACATGATAGAGAAAAAATAATTTAATAGTAGATGGAGTATCCATAACCCATCTAAATGACCCATCTAAATGACCCAGTAAAATGAGCGGGAAAAAATTAAAGGAAACTCTCATAAGGTGTCATGTGTCCCTCATTAGCTTTCATTTATATATTATAGAAGATGTATAGCTGAAAAATGTTATATACACATATGTATAACTGCTATATACATATATGTATAAATGAAAAAAAATAAAAAATAAAAATTTCCCTTGCATAAAAATGTGCGATTAATGCAAAATATTTTTTTTTTTTGCCTTTATATGAAATATGTAGCCCAGAATGGTTCTCTTAGTTCTCAAATAAGGGTTGGTTCTCTTAGAATCTCTACCCTATATATATATATATATATATATATATATAATATTAAATAAAATTATTACATATGTAGGCTATATTATAATGCTTATGAAGAGAAGAGCATGTTCATAGTATTCTAATCAGTAATAACTCATATTCCCTAATCTAAAACCTAATCAGTAATCATCTAAAGAATCACTTATGTAAGCTGCAACTATTCAAAAACTCATCACATCTCTCTAATTCTCACATTCTAATGACTCTTATAATTCCTAACCTAATCAACTAAACAAACACTTAAGTTGGAAGTTGTAACCATTGCATCTCATTATGCCACGTGGCATAATCAAGAGATGGTTGAGGCCACTATTGAACGTCACTCCAGCAACTATCAATTCTTTCCGGGAGCGTCCCGGGGTTGAAAAATATAACCATTCTAATAATACTAATACTAATAGTAATAATTATTACTCTTGTAATTAAATAAATAAAAAAATAACATTGCTATAAGCTGACACCATGTGTTGCAGTGTTGCGCCATTCTTTCTCCTAGCTTCTCTTGATGAAGTATACCTAGTAAAATTCCAATGATAACATGGCGATTGGGCTGATTTTCAACATCGTAGATAAAAACCTGGTTTAAAAGAAAAAACATGATTAATAAATAACATGAACACTTTGTGTGTTTTTTTCCTGTATGAACGAAACCTCACAAAAAATAGTCGATTTTTTCTCCGTTTTTTATATAGCACTATGGTACTCGTTGGAAAGATAATAAAACGCTCGTTAATTTGGTGTAATTTTTTTTCTTTAAAAAATCTCGTATATAAAAGATATAAACGTTTAAAAATTATGGGAGGAAATATGAGAGAGAAAATTTTAAATTTATTTTTAAATTCTTTTTTTTCTAAAATAACTCAATTTAATTAAAAAATGAAATAATTCAAAAACACTAAAATGTTTCAATTATGATGCCACATGGCAATTTCATGGAGATGTTGAATGCACCATTGCACGCCACGTCAGCAATGTTCAATTATTTTATATATATTAATAGATTAATAGATAAACCAAAGCATTTTTAATGACATGTGATAATATTATGTAATCTCTTTTTTGAGAGATGCCATATAAGATGTGATGTGACAACTCTAGACCAATTAAAAAAGGAATAAATATGGTTTAAATATGATTTAATATAATCTATTAAATACCTAATCTACTAAATGTAAATATTAAAACTTTATTATTTTCTCTCTCATGTTCCCTCTCATAACTTTTAAATGTTAATATCTTTTATATACGAGATTTTTTAAAGAAAAAAATTACACTAAATTAACGAGCGTTTTATTATCTTTCCAACGAGTACCATAGTGCTATATAAAAAACAGAGAAAAAAATGACTATTTTTTGTAACCCGACAGGTATTGTGTCAGGTTTGGAATTAGTTTAAAAAAAAATTGTGGGTTTGGGTCGGGTCTGGGATTAGGTGATACCTGACCCAATTACCCTTTTTTTATATTAGAATATGATAATTTATGGCAGAGATTTGTTTAAAATAATAATAATAATAATAATAATAATAATAATAATAATAATAATAATAATAATAATAATAATATTCATTAATCATATATTGGCGAATGCCATTTTTATAGTTTAGATACTTCTAATTTTATACACTTTACTTAGATTTCTCAACTCGGGATGCTCCCGGGGTATAAACTAGTATATAATAAACCAAAACATTTTTAATGACATGTCATAATATTATCCAATCTCTCTTTTGAGAGATGCCACATAGGATGTGATGTGCTAACTCAAGACCAATAAAAAAAAAGGAATAAATATGGTTTAAAAATGATTTAACATAATCTATTAAATACATAATCTACTAAATGTAAATATTAAAACTTTATTATTTTCTCTCTCATATTCCATCTCATAACTTTTAAATGTTAATATCTTTTATATACGAGATTTTTTAAAGAAAAAAAATTACACCAAATTAACGAGCGTTTTATTATCTTTCCAACGAGTACCATAGTGCTATATAAAAAACGGAGAAAAAAGCGACTATTTTTTATAACCAACAGGTATTGTGTCAGGTTTGGAATTAGTTTAAAAAAAAATTGTGGGTTTGGGTCGGGCCTGGGATTAGGTGATACCCGACCCAATTACCCTTTTTTTATATTAGAATATGATAACTTATGGCAGAGATTTGTTTAAAATAATAAAAATAATAATAATATTCATTAATCATATATTGGCAGATGCCATTTTTATAGTTTAGATACTTCTAATTTTAATCACTTTACTTAGATTTCTCAACCCGGGACGCTCCCGGGATATAAACTAGTATCCTATAAAACACAATGTTGTTGACTTTTAAACCAACCATTCCATGATTTTTAAACACTCATAACTTTTTTATATGTTAATAATATTTAAAAAAAGTTACACCATATTAACGATTTTTTATTCTCTTTAATTTGAGTATGATTTTGCTATATCTTTTTATTAAAAAAATAAACATGCTACGTGATTACGTGTGTCTGTGTTCCGTCCGCATCGCGCGAACACTCTTTTAGTATATATAAATATAATAAAGTCGTTTAGTCTCGTAGTAAACTTAGTATATGAAACGTGGCAAGAGCTAAGTCCCTTACGTACCTTTGGGTTAAAAGTAGATATAAATGTTATACGGTTGTTTAGAAGGATTGGTATCGTTTTCCTTTGTATATGTTTATGGTGGTTTGAGCCTTCGGTCCCCGTTTTGAGGGTTGTTTTGGCGTTGTTTTAATGAAAGCATTTTTTCAAAAAAAAAAAAATAATAAATAAAAAAAATTCAATTATTGAAGATTATTTACAAATCCTAATCTAGATAAAATCTAGAACTTTATTTACAATTATTGAAGATTATTAATTACCATCACTGTTCTTTAGAGAAGTAAGTTCCATTCACATGTATTTCATTTGTGTGAAATATAAAACATATCTGACACAAAATACAAGTTAACCCAATTGCCTGTTAATTGTATTAAGCTGTGTTTGGTGACGTTATAATTAGCATGCAAAACTCCAAAAGCAGGAAACAGACATGCATGTGATGTGATATAAGCCCCATACGGACCATACTATAGGGTGGTCTCACTATGTGTCTACCAACACAATACAAGAAGAATGTTTCTATTGTGGGCAAGGGGGGAGGAATGGGATGGACAAGTCATGTTCCTTCATATTGCTATTGTCCTTGTTTAGTGTGCTAGATAACCGTAGTGTTGTAAATGAGTCGAGTCGAGCTAGGGTGGGCTCGAGCTTAAGCTCGAAACTAAACGAGGTAGCTTGGCTTGGATTGAGCACAAGCTCGTAGTTAAATGAGCCAATGAGCCGAGCTAGGCTTGCACTTCGTTCAGTTACAAAATGAGTCGGCTCGGCTTAGGTAATTTCAAACAGGGTTTTCTTCGCTAGTTTTCTTCGAGCGCGTCGCAAGCTTTTTGAACAACCATATATGACGGTTTGAATGGATGCTACTAATAAATATCGTTGAAATAAAACATGTGTCGAATAAGTTTAAAAGGGTTAAAATCATCTGAATTACAATAATTACGTTCTGTTGTCGAAGATCAAAGATCATTATTTAAACAATAGACTTTGTTAAGAAACCAAATATAGGAAGTTTCACCTATTGTAACTCGAACCTTGACATCAACATGCATATGTATGTACCTATATTTCGACTTGTACTATATTTAGTCTTTTGAATAACGAGTTTTATCATGTTTTGTTGTTTCTCTTTCACCATATACATTCAAACCGGTGCAGAACTCTTAGCCTTCCTAGGATCCCGTCTACAACTTGGTGATGCTCTCATGTACCATATGGATGCCGTCCCATTGTGCAAGAAATATTTAGCATAGGGTTCAGAAAAAGTCAACCCAGAGCCGTCTCCGAGAATCCTAAAAAATATTTGGGCCTCGGACGAATAGTGAAAATCGGGCCCTAAAATATACATATTTAAAAAAATTTCTTTTGTAAAATTGATTAAATGCGTTAAAAAGCTTAAAATGTATAAGAAAAATGGAAAATATATATATATAAAAAAAATCATTTTTCTAAATTTCGGGCCCCTCTGAGATTTGGGCCTTGGGCTGTCGCCTGGCCCGCCCTACCCGAGAGACGGCCCTGAGTCAACCCAAGCTCTAGCTCAACTCCGTAGTGTTAGGCTATAGATAAAAGAGTTTGTCTTGATGCTAATCTCAACTTGGCTAGACGAAAATCTAAGATCACAAATAGCTCAATAATATCCCTCAAAATCACACTAGATAAGCAAGCTTGTTCAAGAGATCAAAAATATTTATTGGTACTTCGCATGATAAAAGAAACTGAATATGTGTTTTGTACATTAATAAAATATTAACACTCCATACGTATTATACTTACAAATTTCGCATTACACATCATATGCTTTATAAGTATTGTGGTTCAAATCGCTCACCGCTTGTGGCTCGCTCCTCACTTGTTCGGAAAATGCTTGAAAAATGCTCGCTCGATCTTTGGCTCGGTTGTAAATGAGCCGATTGGCTCGGTTCGGTTCGTAAATGAGCCAAGCACGAGCAAAGGTACGCTTGGCTCAGTTCGGCTTGAATAAATTTTTATTTATTTTTATATATTTAGTTATAAATATACACACAATTATAGATAAATTTATGGCTTTATATATACCATTTTATTGGATTTGACTCAGTATATACAAACAAAATATAACTAGCACACTTAACTTAATAAAAAACTTAACACTAGATTTAACAGTAAAACCATAAGTAATGAGGTGACACTCTTGACTTCTTTATGTTATTAGTCGTCCATCGTTAATTGTCGCTTAATATCATCCTATGTCACAATGCAATAACTGTTCCCTGCCATATGCACCGAGAGGGGTTCGATCCTTAGTGTCACCTCGGTTTTCATCTGACTGTTACTTCAGCGAGGCAACTCGTGTAGAGGCAGTACTGTTGCCGGGGGAACGCCACCAAGGTTGATCATAATAACATAAATATTAAATAAAGTCATAGTCATTTTCAACTCCAATTCTTAAACAATGTGATAACTTGACACAAAAGATTAAATAATAAAAAAAAAAACACCATCGTCCAAAGCAGTACCAACGTCCAACAATTATAAGACTATGAAAGCTAAAGAGAAGATGATAGATATAGTTATCTTGTGGCGTTTGGGCGACACATACATACACAAACAAACCGACCCCCATTTGTAAATATTATACTGGGTTGGTTTAATCAACATCCAACAACACAATAAGATAATAATCTATGAATCTATAAATTAGTAAAGTAGTTGTATGTTGATTCTTTAAATGAAGACTTGAAAAATGAAAGTATGAAACTACTAGGGTGAGATCGAGAGACATAGTACAAAGAGGGTTTAGAGTTTTATTTAGGTTTAGGCTTTTAATTGGATTTTCCATAAAGAAAAAAATGGGCAAAATCAAACAATTTGGTTGTATTTCTCAAAATGGGCCAAAAAGAAAAAAAAAAGAAAAAGGAAAACGATAAACTCGGTAAAACAACCGATATTTGGGAACCTTGTATCGTCCGATACATCGTTAGTTTTGGTTTATATAATACTAGGTTTGACACCCGTGGGTACCCACGGTGTAAACCATAGTAAATTAAAAAAAAATATATTAAACTAAGACTTGTATTATTCAAGTTTAGTGTCCACAACGTAAAGTCTTAAGAATAATGGTTAGCCTGATATTTTTTTCTAATATAAACGTCATGTTTCAATGTTGCGTTGATATTAAGTGGATATTAAAACTAATATATAACTTTGGTTTTAATGTCAAAGTGGACAATTTACGTAACTTATAAATAACGATAACAACGAAAACCGATTACCTATTACGATCAATACTCAACCAAAGTATAACATTTAACAAAAAACCACAAAGGTATAAATACATTTTGTTTTTGTAAATTACCTTTATTATATTTTTATTTTTAATGTAATTGTAATTAGGAAATAACTTGTTTTACAGATCAATGGTCAAGCAAGGTTCAAACCAAACAAAAAACAAAAAAAAATTAAAATAATACTTTAATATTGAAGTTGTATATACATAACGTCAATAAAGATAAGTAAAAAATTGCATCAAAATTACTCACATTATTCATAAATCTTGAAAGACTTCTTTGTACACAACATTTGATGTTTTGTTCGTCAGTTCACCATTTTCATCTACTATAACTATCTTCAGTCCATCTCGACTTCTGACTCTTGATAGCGCAACATACAGCTGCCCGTGCGAAAAAACTGGATCCTTCAAATACAACCTAACCCTAGATAAGGATTGTCCTTGACTTTTGTTTATTGTCATTGCGAACGAAACAGCAATCGGAAATTGCCTTCTGTTAAATTTAAAAGGAATTTTTTTTTATCCGAGGGGGATAAAGTAATTCTTGGAATAAAAGTTCGCATTCCAATGTTACTTCCTGAAATGATTTTGGCTTCAATTACACGTTTTCTCATTTTAACAACTTGTAACCTTGTCCCATTACACAAACCGCTTTTCTGATCAATGTTTCTAAGTAACATTACGGGGACACCAACTTTCAAAACCAAACGATGGTTTGGTATTCCAGAAAACTTAAGACCATTCAGCACATCAGGAGAAACTAATCTTTCATCAACCTGTTTGTTAACATCTTCTGACTGGCAAACACTATCCGAACTTAGATACTCAACTTCGTCACCGGGAAACATTGAAAGTAATATATCATTAATTTCATGAACAACTTCATTCTTTGGTGCCAATATAGCTCGATCTTGAAAATAAGTTGGAATGTGGATGTTATCAAAAAGTGACGGATAAACAAAGTCTATCAAATCAGAAACAGGATCCGAAGATTGAGAAATAAGTAAGTCATCAGGTATCAAAATAACATCCTGATCATCACTTATTATATCGACCTTTCCTTCTCCTATATCCAGAAGTCAAGATGCAAACTTTTTAGTTTCCTCAATATCAGAATTGCAACTTCCTGAAAGCAACCTCATTTTTTTGTTAATTCTAAAACAGTGCATTTGTGCCAAATGTATGATGAACTTAAAGAGGCATTAACAATGTCATGCCTAGTTCCATTTTGTACAACTGGTAGAATTTTTCTAAAGTCACCCCCAAACACAACAACCTTTCCACCAAATAACAAATCAGATGACTCATCAGCATGTACACCAAATACATCTTTTAAACTTCGATCTAGTGCTTCAAAAGCATGTTTATGAGTCATGGGTGCTTCATCCCATATAATCAAGTCGGTTTGTTTAAGCAGTTGTGCAACATCACTATTAGGTGGTATGTAGCACATAGAATCTTCAGTTAGGTTTATCGGAATACGAAACCTGGAATGTGCTGTCCTACCACCTGCCAATAGCAAAGATGTGATACCACTCGAAGCAACATTCAAAACGATCTTTCTTTTACATCTTATGGATGAAGATAGAGTCTTCTATAGGAACGTTTTACCCATACCACCGTAACCATAAACAAAAAAAACTCCTCCCTTCTTCTCCTCAACAGATTTCATTACACAGTTATAAATATTATTTAGTTCATCTGTTAAAGAAGCGAACTGGGCATCAAATTCTTCAACCAAAATGTTTGTGTCATATCCCAACTCCTCACAAATAAGACGATTGTCTAATAATGATAGAAACTCATTCTCAGGATATGGCATACCTACGAAATGTCGTAGACTGCAACTATTACGCAATAAGAACTTCTCGATATCAAGTAAAGCTAAATTCTTAATTTCGTCGTCTGAAAGGATCAAATCTGGAAAAAAAATATAAAAAAATGTGTTAGAATGAAATATATAATATAATTAACATATAAAATGAACAATTGAATATGCCGAACCATTAAAAATAGTATAATTTAGATTCCTAATAATTATTAATCATTACTATGTAGTATATGTACCAAAAATTGTAGAAAATCTATCTTAAAGTAATAATATATTAAAAAAGTTAAAAACCTGGACAATTTGAATCTTTTCTTCTGTTGCGTAAAATGTCATCAGACAAATAATTCCATGTTTCCTCCCAAACAATGTCAGGTCTTGACAAGCTGTTGGAAGCTAACAGAGTTGCAAATAAGTTCCTTAGATAAGGGCCAGAACCTGAAAAGCCGCTTCCTTTATTGCTTCAACATATTCTGTATCATCATCCAAGAGTCCCATAGCGTAGCATGCACCCCTAAAAGAGGATTGGACTTTCCCATCAACTTTAAAAACATCTTGAAATGATGTTGGTCCTTTAACCTTATTCAAAAGAATTCTCAAAAAATAAGCTTCACCAACAGAAGCAGGAACTGAATGAATCCGACCAATTGACTTTATTCTTTGCCTAGGCTCCCATTTTCTTTCTTGTAATTTCCAAACATATTGTGAAGGGAATTGGATGTAAGTTAGTTGCCTTGCGTTGGCATCATTTTTGTTGCGTTCCATCCAACCCAAAAACATAGATGTAGCACAAGAGGGTTTATTGAGAACGTCGTCAATGTCTTGCGTAGCATCGAAAACAATTCTTTGTTCACCGGGTAGATGAAAAGGTAATCTCATTACAGGAGGTGTCCTGTAATGAATATCATATGAGAATATTCTCCATGAAGCCTCACACGCAGAAATATAACGACAATCATAAAATCCTTTGACTTCATCAACCACTATGTCTTCACCCGGTACTTTCTTGCTTTCCACAAAATTAATAGTAACTTTATCTGGACCCTTGTTAATGTATTTAAATAAATACTTAATGGATCCAGCTTGGTTACACCATTCAACGTTGATATGTGCCTGGTATCTTTTAAGAAGAGTCTTGTTATATGGAACGACATATCTGTTATCTAATTGCTCACCAGACTTTTCTACAAAAGAACCATTATCTCTTCGTCTATACACTGCATAACCATCAGTATCGATAGAAGTCTCATTCTGGAAATCTTTTGGGAAGTTTTTTGAACAGTTGTCATTGACCATACACGGACAACTCATGTTCAAAGGTCCACAAGGACCGTGAATCATAAATTCACGTACAATTTCATACAATTCTGGATCTTCATCTTTATTCGGTATCTCTGCTGAAATGAACTTGTCAATATGGTCAACTGTTGGAAGCTTATAACCAGCGGCCATAAACAAACAGATGTGTGCGTGTGGTAATCCACGTTTTTGAAACTCAACTGTGTATAAAACTGCAAAGTATTGGGAGCAAACAAAAGAAAATAAGTTAGAAAGGTTATAAAAAAAATATTGTGGTAATAAAAATAACTTCAAGTGTTCGTACCAGCTTCAACAGTCCCAAATAAGTGTTTATCTTTCAGGTCTTTAATGATGGAATCAAGTTTAATCTTAAACAACCAGCATAAAATGTCTGGCCTATCTTCTGGTCTAAGAGTGGTATCTTGAAGATATATTCTCATCTCTGGCCATTTAGGATTACAAGTAATTGTAATAAAATAGTCAGGGTATCCGTACCACTTACATATTACCATTGCGTCTAGATAATTTTGCATCATATATCTAGCGCCACCTGTAAAGGAAGATGGAATAATAACTCGTTGACCCATGGTTGATGTTTCTATTTGTCCTTCTTCTCTTTGTTTGCTTAGGACATTATGCTTCTCACTCCTAAGAACGGTTTGCTTACCCTTAATGTAATTTAGTCTTTCCATTTCAATCATTGTATACGAATCAACTATAAATTGCTGCAAAAGCCTTCGTGCATTAAGAATTAGTGAGAATTCATTACTCCTATCTTGAATCCTATAAGCAAAAAACTCCCTCATTGTTACACTTTCATGTTTAAAATATAAATATGGATACCATTATATTTTTTGACACGGTCAAATTCTAAATAAATAAGGCAGTAAAGGTTTAATTATTTTGAATAAATTTACAGTCAATGGTATAATTACATTTACTGAATATAAATTTGTTTACATGTTTATAAGGAAGATAAATGTATATAAGGAATTCAAATTCAATACACATATTTATTTCCTTATGCAATTGGTGAAACATTAGGAAGATAAACGTATATAAGGAATTCGAATTGATTTTGGACATTCAATTCGTATTCAATTACACAGAAAATTTAAAAATGTAATTAGTATTTATATATATTCTTTATAAATTCTTTATAAATTTCAGCTCATATTTATAAATACGTCAAAATGTACATTAATGTCAAAAATGTAATATGTAGATAGATATTCAATTTGTATGTATCAAAGGAAGTAAAATTCAATGTAATTTATAAGGAATAAATTCGAAACTTATAAGAAATTCTAAGTCAAGTTTTGAAATAAATAAGTAATAAATTCGAATCAATTTTAGTCAATACGATAATTACATGTTTTCCATATAAAGGAAGAATAAACATTTATATTAGGAAGTCAATTTCAATGCACATTAATACCATATGGCGAAAATTATAAAAAAAGTCAATGTAAAATGTGAAATTAATAAGACAATCAAATTCGACATTAATTTACGTGAATTATATATGGAAGGTAAATTGAAATACGTTAATCTTCAAAATCGAAAATGATAACAAATTCAAAGTCAAACCTATAATTAATATGGTATTAAAATTCAAATTAAATTGAATCAATTTTAAAGTTAATGTCATATGTTTATAAGGAAGTCAATGTAAAATGGCATATGATTAACGTATGTCAATTTCAATAGCCATTAATACCAAATGGCGAAAATTATAAAAAGTCAATGTAAAATGTGAAATTAATAAGACAATCAAACTCGACATTAAATTGCGTGAATTATATAAGTAAGGTAAATTGAAATACGTTAATTTTCAAAATCGAAAATGATAACAAATTCAAAGTCAAGCCTATAATTACTAAGGTATTAAAATTCAAATTAAATTGAATCAATTTTAAAGTTAATGTCATATGTTTATAAGGAAGTCAATGTAAAATGGCATATGATTAACGTATGTTAGTTTCAATGGCCATTAATACCAAATGGCGAAATTATTGATAAAGTCAATGTAAAATGTGAAATTAATAAGAAAATCAAACTCGACATTAAATTGCGTGAATTATATAAGAAAGGTAAATTGAAATACATTAATCTTCAAAATCGAAAATGATAAAAAATTCAAAGTCAAGCCTATAATTAATACGGTAGTAAAAGCCAAATTCAATTCACATTAATATCCAAAATTAAATTAAAATAAATATAAAAGGAAGTCAATTGTGACCATCAATGTATAATTGACGAATTTATTGGAAATGTTTATAATGGAATTAACAATAAATACATTGAACTCGCATTAACTAAATAAATCAATAACTTCTTGTGTGTTAATCTTGGTAACAAACAGCCTACGTTGGTCTGAACACCATTTGAACACGCAATAGTCACCAACAGAAATATCTTTTGATTCAAGCAAGTCATCCCATCCAATGACAGTAAACCTTAATAAAACAATTAACAATACAAAATATATATAAGAGGTAAAACAATATAAATTAAGATAAATGAAAACGTAGATGCTGAAAATGCAGAAAACACACCTAGCGACTTGAGAATGAACTCCTACATGCACCATAGGAGACCACAGGTACACATTGGTAAATTTAATCTTGATCTTGGATGATTGATTTAAAGTTTTAGAGTGTGTATTTGTAGGAGGATAGATTAGGAGATAAACATGGAATGGTTTTATGACTATATTATTGCATAATTATAACATAGTCAACGCAATAAAGGGTGATTGATTTTGGAACATTTTGTGGCATAAATCACGAATCAATCCATGGTTAATAGGTTGAAGTGTTGGCGATAAAGTTTTAGAGTGTGTATTTGTAGGAGGATTTCGGCAATGTCTGGATGAACACGTAAAAAACAACATTATAAAAAGGAAACATTGCTAACCTTCACAGTTCTTACCTATCAAGATACAATTGAAATTCAGAAATATTAGAGCAAGATTTATAAGAGAACTGTCTTTAATTGCTAGCTATAATGCCTACCCCTAATAAAACTGTTTAGCTATAACCAATAAGCATCAGGATATAAATGATATAATAACTTAAGTGAACTTACCAACATGATGGCTGCACACACAATAAGAAACTGATGGCCTTTACGCAGCTCAGCAGATATCTAACACCTTGTAGTTGCAAAAATTAGTCATGAAAACACATAACCGACTTTTAAAATAAACAATTACAGCGACAATACAACAAACTGAAAAATAATTCAAATTTACCATCCCGGAATGACGATGAACTGAATTAATTCTACGTTTTGATCCAGGCAACATCATCTTCGACGCAATCAGCTTCTACAATAACATTAAAATTTTAATGTGTTGTAAGTAGCATAAACAATAGAGAATTCAAGACCAAATTTGTTCAAATACAAACAGATATAAAAAAAACAAATCAAAGGAAGCATACTTTTCAAAAATAGAAGAAAAGGACTCCTGAGTTTATTCAAAGAACATTATATGATCATTTATATAATTATACAAAATGAAGAGTAAGATAAAACAAACTTGTGTACCAATACTGAATTAGATGGCTCATACACAACCTTGACGAACTGTGTAATATTGTGGTAACACCTATCCAATAAATAGAAAAATAAGTGAGAATTGGAATACATGATTAGCAAATAAATAGGTAAAAAAATAAAAAATAACATCAATGAAGATAAGTGAATCTAAACCATAAAACGAATAAGAACATACATCGGAAAACAGATACAAATAAATGATTGAGTAAGATGTGAGCATAATAATTTGTAGTATGACATCACATTTATAGTAGTCATAGGCAAAGTATAAGTAGAATGTTTACAATATAATTAAAAATATAAATCATTACCAAAAAATTTTAAATCATCAATACATAAATGATGATTGACTTATTTTTGGGTAATTATATTGACATTGAAAACGTTTGACCAAAGTATATATTTATGGCAATGATATATCATACAGTTGTAACGAAAATGTTTTAAAGAAATTTATTCTAATACATCAGTGGTAAAATTCAATATTTGGACGAATTATATTATATTATATTATGTGAGATATATATATATATATATAACGAAACGACAATGAAAATGAGAATATTGTTAAAATTATTCAAAATATTCGAATTTAAAGTCAATCCCACCTTTATCTCCTCATTCAAACCGTATATCAAAACATTTACTCTCTTTCCAAATCAAGATGAACCAAAATAGGAAGGTCAAACATTAATTATGATCCGGATCCAATTAACACAAACCAAACACTATTCGGCACCTACTCATGATCATTCATCCAAAACATCCAAACATTATTTGAATGTCCATCTTATAGTCAATCCTCAAGAACATCCATGAACAAATGAACTTAAGGACCATGATCAACATAACAAATGACCACCCATATTCTAATTATACGAACAATCAATCCACAAACCTTATGAACATGAACCTTATGAATATGTAAATGATTGTGTAAATAATCTATATATGAAATAATATTTGTAGTTAATAAAAAAACGTGTTGATCATTACAAAAAAAACGTGTTGATCATTACAAAAAACGTGTTGATCATTACAAAAAAAACGTGTTGATCATTATAAAAAAAACCGATTGTATTTTTTCCAAGGTTGATGTAATACGATTTTGATTTTTCTGTGTAGTAAAAAGAAAATACATAACCAATTGTATTTCTCTTTGATGTAATATGATTGTAAGCAGTTATGTATCAATCTCATCCAAATCAGAAAATTGATAATAAAACAATTTCGACACTTATGTTAATCGTAAAACGTTTTGATCATTACCAAAAAACCGATTGTATTTCATACAAGATTGATGTAATATGATAAATATAAGATTAGATGGACAACATACCTTGCAAAAAGAACAATGAGAAAGGAATGAGGAATGAGAAAGGAATTAGGATATGAAGGATGAACAATGTATTAGGCTAGGAAGGAGGAAGAATGTTTTAAGATACAAATGGATGGTGAGAAAAAAAAAAGAGGTTTATATACTAAATTTCATGGAGCTCCATTTACTATTTGGATCCTAGGAGACCCTCTCAAAAGCTAGGATTCAACCCTAGTGTTTTCATTTATTATATAGATAGATACCTATTTTTTTTTCAAAAAAAAAAAAAAAAAAAAAAAAAAACGGGGGGTCGAAACCGTATATACCTAAAATATTCTATATACGGATACTATATAATTGGAATTTCTGAGCGAAAATTCGGGGGGGGGGGGGGGGGGGGTCGGCCGCCCCATTCTGCCCCTTGAAACCTCCGCCCCTGCACATAAGCTAATCCAAACACTTTTCTAAAAACTCATTTTTAAAAAGTCATAAATTAATAAGTCATATTAACCAAAAGTGCTTTTGAACTTAAATAAGTTTATCCAAACATGCCCCTTAAATTTAAAATAAAAGTTAAAGAACCTAATGAACAATCGAACATATTACTTAACTTTCATGAACACAAATGAACGAACACGACATCTGTTCATATTCGTTCATTTATTAAACAAACGAACACAAACAAACTTCCCCAAACAGTTCATAAACTGTTCACCGAACACTTGGTTCGTTTGCAGCCCGAGGGGTGGCATTTGTGTAACTATAATATTATTGTTTTTTTTGTTTTTTTTGAACGGACTGACGGAATGGAGAACCACCCATAAGAACACCCAAACCGCGCAAGTTCAAACCCCGACTCCAACGTTTGTAATCCCGCGTAAAGACGCGTGAGAACGAACCCCCAACCCCCAACGCAGAAAACCGCCACAAACCGAAGTCGAACCTCCGCCCGTGAAGAAAAACCTGCGCACCTCACCCAGCTGGGCTGGGGGTCATCGGCAACTATAATATTATTATTCACAAGGTTGAAGAATGCCATCTTTTCCTCATCTTGCAGTTGCAGGTCTGCCCTAATTGCCCTAATAATAATATTATTATTCACAAGGTTGAAGAATGCCATCTTTTCCTCAGCCAGGCTCAGTCACTCTTTGCGAAATCAACAGAGACCTTAGTAACTATCATCGCTCTTTCTCTCTCTCTCTCTCTCTCTCTCTCTCTCTCTCTCTCTCTCTCTCTCTCTCTCTCTCTCTCTCTCTTAATATATATAATGCTTCTGCTAATACTGTCCACTTGACTAATAATATCCAGTTACTGCCCAAAGTCTTTCAGATGATCAAGCCAAGGATACTTACGGCAAAATCCTTGTAACTTTTTTATTATATTTATTAAAAACTTATTTCTCATCAACATTTTGTGTGATTACTGATTAATGTTTTGTTTTTATAGGGAGCCGTATTCAGTCCAATTCCGTATCAGTTAGATCATCCAACTCCAGACGGAGCCGTAGAACCGCCGTCAAATCGGTTTCTTAAAACCCTTCTTCTGCGTCCTAATGATGTCAGTATCTCGTTACTTTTTTTTTTTTTTTTTTTTTTTTTTTTTTTAACATAGTATAGTTCAAACATTATCAATTAAACTTAAATGTAACAAATTAAGTACTTGAAAATGTAATCATTAACTTATTAGGATGCTAAGGTGGATGTGCGGGTACACAAGGATAGACCGGGTAAGAAATGAGGTTATTGGGGAAAAGTTAGGGGTAGCTAGTATATCAGACAAGATAAAAGAGGGAAGATTGAGATGGTATGGACATATGAAGAGGAGGCCAATGACGGCCTCAGTTAGAGTAGTGGAAACCATCACTGTAGAGGGAAAGAGGTATAGGGGGAGACCCAAATTGACTTGGGATGAGCGGATTAGGCAGGACTTTGTAGAGATGCACCTCTCTGAGGACATGGTCGAGGATAGGCGTTCGTGGAGATATAAGATTAAGGTTAAGGAGTATTAGGGGTGAGTTTCGGTTGTATCGTAGCATGGTTCTAGGAGCTTAGACTCTCTCTTACACTGTTAGGATGCTTGTAAGGGTGATTT
The DNA here is from genome assembly GCA_028751855.1 of Ambrosia trifida. Taxonomy (NCBI): domain Eukaryota; kingdom Viridiplantae; phylum Streptophyta; class Magnoliopsida; order Asterales; family Asteraceae; genus Ambrosia; species Ambrosia trifida. The sequence goes on from CM054127.1 coordinate 45,149,174, forward strand.
CTATGTGAGTATTTATGGTTTATGTTGTTCTATGATGGCATATAGACCTTGTTTTACATATGTGACACTTTCAATGTTTCTTTATATTAGTAGCTCTCTATTACTCTTTTAGTGTTGTAAGTTGTTTGTTTGTCGTTTGTGTGTTATGGAGCCGGGGTCTCTCTGGAAGCAACCTCTCTATCCGCAAGGATAGGGGTAAGGTTTGCCTACATCCCACCCTCCCCAGACCCTACTCTTAGCTATGCTAATTGTGGGATTTACTGGGTAAGGTTGTTGTTGTATTAGTTTAAATACTTAAAAAAAAAACCATGGACCGAATTGGTCCGACTTTGACTGATTAATGGGTCCGACTAGATGAAATGTAATTAGTGAACTGCCGATTTCGGATTAATTCGGATTTTTACAACATTGTTACCTAATGTGTATTTCTTCGTCAGTTTCGGTTCTCTTGAGTTATGGGTTGATATTTGCTCTTTTTGACATTCAATTTCGTTTCTCTAGTTGTAAACACGAAAATCCGAGTGCGATTGTGAGGTGATCTTTTTGACATCCAATTTTGTTGCATTGGTGAAACAAAGGTAAATTCATGTCACACAAAATCGTACTTGTGGATTTTTCCTGCAATTGTGCATTTGTTATTTCAGTAGCCGGTTTCTCTACATTGTACATATCGGTTTTAAAATACGCGCATTACATGATTTGTTCTTCTGAACAAATTTGGCCGTCGATTGAGCAATGCGTTTGAGCATTTGAGCATATCAGACCATCGATTGAAAAAAAATGACTAGAGATGATGAGACTATCTTATAGTTTAGTGTTTAAATAGTTAACAAGTTAACTCATAGTTGTCAAAGGCGTAAAGCGCACTCAAGGCGCTTTGGTACGCCTCTCGCCTAGGCGAGAAGCGCAAATAAAGCGTGGGCCTGAGAAAAAAAAAGCGCAAATTAAAAAAAATGGTAAAAACGCTAAAAAATAACAACTTTAAGCAATAATGATCAATATAATAAAGTAGCACCAAGATTAAAAATCACGAAAATATCAAAATAACAAGATGTTCAGGCTTGAAAACCAAAAAAAAAGTTCAAAATGTAAAAAATAATAAAACTTCCTGTGTTTGTGACTTTGATTGTACATAGGGCATAGGGTTAGAGGTTGTTTATATAGATTAGAATGCATAACCAAAAATAGAAGATATGATTAGGCAATAAAATGGTAAAGGATATTAATAGTTTTAAAAAATCAGCTATAAAATGGTAAAGGATAAAAGTTTCTTTTTTTTTTTTTAAAAAATCATTGCTTAATTTAGCTAGGTGGGAAAAGCGACCCAGGGTCACTTCTAGGAATTCTGTCGCCTAGGCGCCCTGGGCGACCGCTTTTAACAAATGTGGTTAAAATATTATCTATAAATAACATTTTTTAGTATATTTTAATAACAAACGCGTCACCACGTGATGCATGCGCTTCGCGCATTACACATCGGCTTTAGGGATCAAATGGCATCGGATAGCGACACACTTTTTAAAATCGGAAAGTTCTTACTAACATATGAAGAAGCTTATTTCTGGTTTACTGCAAGGGGATCATATTATTTGAATTTGTTTCTCGTATATTTTGGTACTTTCAATTGTAAGCATGCGTGACTTAGCGTGTGTATATGAAGAAGTTGTTAAGCGTCTTAATGTTGCTCCTGTGATGTAAAATTTTGTAGGTAAAGTTGTTGACTCATGTTGACCTAAAATGTGTTAGCTGGCACCAGAAAAAAGATATTTTGGCATTTGTTTCTGCCAGAAATCAAGTGACCATTCGTGATTACGGGGATTCAGGTGAGCAAATTATCTAATTTAGCAAGCAAGCAAGTTCTTTTTCTATAGTCTACTGAAATTTGTCTTAATATTGAGATAAAACATATTACGTGGTTGTTATTAGGAGAGGGGAAGGACCCTTGCATACTGACGAATGATCTTCAAAGGGAAGTTAAACTCCTTGAATGGAGGCCAAATGTGGGGAAGACGCTTTCAGTAGCCTGCAAGTTAGTATATTTGACGTTCATACTTTGCACTTAGTTTTCGGTTGTCATTATGTTCTTATGGTATGAACAGAGGTGGAATATGCATTTGGACTGCTTCATATCCTGGCAATACTGCATGTGCAAGACCTGGGGTTACCTCTGGCAGCCTCTCTAGAGGTTCCGGGGTTAGATGGACCCTAGTGGATTTTCTTCGAAGTCATGAAAATGAACAAATAAGTGCGCTCTCATGGAGTCCAGATGGAAGATATCCTAATTGACCTTATGTTATATTCCAATGTTACATTGATCCATTTATGCATGAAGATAGTTTTAATTTCACATTGTCCTTTACAATGAGTGTTGTAATATGTTCCCAAACTACTTTCCTTAACCTGTATTCACGTATCTAGCATCCGCTTCATATGAGAGCTCATCGTTCACAATATGGGATGTTGCTCAAGGTATATATGATGAACGTTGGCCTGTTTAATTTCCCTCATAAATATTGACCATGCACTTCTTGGTTTGTTAAAGGGAGTTCAAATTTTTTATTGCTTATTTTACTCGTAATAAGCATAAGCTGAGGGATATTTGAATTTAAAGCCACTATGTAATGATGACCATTTTCAACATTGACTAATGACTATGACTATGCAATTCTTACAGGGGTTGGCACACCCATTCGCCGAGGATTAGGGAGCATATCACTGCTGAAGTGGTCTCCTACAGGAGACTATTTTTTTGCTGCAAAGTTGTAATGTCCTTTTCCATAATCAATTGATATGTTTGAGACATGTTGATTTTTCGAACCGATGTGATTATTATTGTATTCTTATGCAGTGATGGAACATTTTATCTGTGGGAGACAAACACATGGACATCAGAACCATGGTCTTCAACAAGTGGCTTTGTTACGGTGGGTAAATATTTCCCTTAGTATTCTTCACATATATCAATCTTTTGGTGCAAGCAGATATGTCATGTAACATCTTTGTAGTTCATTGGAAGTTTGAGGTTTTATAAGTATGTTTTTTTTATGTTACTATAACGTAAATTAGTTCTAAGCGTGTTTTTGTGACCCCAACTTGTGACTGATTGATTTATTTCACTGGTAGATGGTTATCTCTTGGTTTGCTAAGTGTAACTGTTAAAGTAGCTGATACATAGGGTTCATGTCTATTGTCTAGTACATGATTACATCAATGAAGCCAATGGTTGGTAGTTATTTTATACACTATCAAATTATCTTCTACTATGCCCATGATCTTACTTAGTTGAGTTCTTTCTTTTGACTATTTGCATCTGATCCCTTTGTCGCTGTTTATGGGGTTTTTTTTTTTTGTCCAGTTATAAATCTGATTGAACAATTCTAACCATCGATTGAGCAATGGGTTTGTGTATTTGAGTAAATATGACTAGAGATGATGAATAATATCCTATGTTTAGTGTTTAAAAGTTAACATGGTAAAATATTATCTATAAATATCTTCTAGTATTTTTTAATAATGCACAACCCACATATGCGATGCGCGTGCTTCACGCATCACGCATCGGCTTTCAAGATCCAAAGCATCAGCTCTTAAACAATTTGTGACAATGTAGGTTGAGTTCTTGCTTGGATGTAATCTAATTAAAATAGATGGAGATTAATATACGAAAGGTTGTGACGAATTGCAAATATTTTTTATGCATAATGATGGCGATCGAAGGCAATATGATTTGTCATAGGGAGTAGGGACTGTTGATGGAGCTTTTTGACATGCTGCAAGTTCTAAAGGGATTAAATTTAAATTAAAATATCTGGTGTATGGTCAATGGAAATTAACAGATTATCAGACATGGTTGGTGAGCAAAAACAAAACAATTCTACGCAAAGAGAATATATGTATTGTTCTGAAGAGACTGAGTGACTGACATTACTCCTAAGTCTGCCCCAAACCCAAAAAAAGGAACACACACTTTGTTTATGTAAGTTAGACCTCAAGGGTTGTCCAGGCATTAAGCGTCCACCGCTTTGATTATTAATAAATAACTGAAATAGTCTTTTACCTTTATTCTCAACTTAAAAGGGAATACTAACCTTTTCATAGTAATTGTTTTCTTGGGGAAACAAAATTAGTCATTTAGAAAATTAACTGTATAAAATGTTAGCATTAGAATTTTAGTTCTCATTTACCTAGTGTAATCTAAAAACATTTACATCTTATATAAAAAATTAAAACACTTATGTGAGCCATTTGATGTCAGAACTGGCCATCCATCTACTTACCTCTGGTTAATGCTTTTTTAAAATCACCAAAAATTATGCAGATATTATATATGGTGGAATTCTAGGTTACTTGCAAAAATAATTGTGAATTATCAAGCCTTATCTTGGGGAGGGTTACAACTGTAAATCCTTACTTATCTACTAAATTAGACATTACCTATTAGATATATGTATCCTAATTATTAGGAATATCTGGATGTTGATATTTGATTATGTAGAGGCTGCATGATGATGATATTTGGTTAAGCATGATTTGTGATCTCTGATATGCAGGGAGCAGCATGGGATCCTGATGGGCGTATGATTCTTCTTGCTTTCTCTGAATCACTAACATTAGGTTCTATTCACTTTGCTACAAAACCTCCATCTCTTGGTACGTGCTCTGAAGTTTTTCTTTGCTTCACTGATTTCATTAAAAATGCCATGTGCTTGTGTTTGTCTAAGCTTGCAAAAATGTTCTGTGGAATGCCACTATGCGTGTACCTTATAATGATATTAATGTTAGAAGTTGTTAGATTTACGTCTGCTTTTCGTTGATGTATATCACTGTCCGTTACATCAGGCATAAATTATGTTCTGATGTTGGGTTTAGTCCATTGTTACCAAATTCGCTCATATAGCCGCGAATTCCGTATTGGTACGCGATGTACCGAATCGGAATACGCTACCTACCAAACGCCACAGAATTCGCGAACCAATGTGCTGGAACAGTGATCCTATTCGGTAAAAAAATCGGACTAAATCGTTCACTTGAAACTATTTCTTACCTGTTATATGGCGCCGCCTGTGATTATATACTCCATGATTTTGAGCTGAAATCTTATATTAGACGAATTTTGGCTAGGATTTGTGTTTCTAGGGTTGCTACATCATGGAAGAAGGAGTTGGGGGAGAAGTACGGTGATTTATGAACGGTGGTGGCTAGAGAGAATTAGGGTTTTATTAGGTTTGGACTTTTTAACATTTACCCCCTTCATTCTCTTCATTCCTACTGGTTTATATTTTGTCCCTAAAGTTCTAAATTTATGAAAAAGTATAAAAATTTACATTATATATAATTATCTTTTAAAATTATGCATAAAAATTATGATCTGATTAGTTTAGATTAATGAATTTGGTAATTTCTATTTTAATATGGGTATATCGAACCGGACTCCATGGTACACCGTACCGGTTCGTACCGAAATGAGCCTACCCCCCTTCGTACCGAATACGTCCCCTCTAGCGAATTGCGTACCCGTACCGGAGCGAACCACGAATTAGGTAACTATACTTTAGTCTTCCTAGCTCCAGCCTCCAACAAGGTCCAGAGTCCAAAACCTTGTTGCTTTTTGGAAACTAAAAGCTCATTGAAGCTCAAGAACATTTCTAACCTTTAAGTCCGGTTAAATATTAGGATAATCATCTGATTTACAGCATACAAAATATAAAAAACGGAACCGAGCCTCGAGGCGAACCGAGGCGGAATTAAAAATAAATATAAAAATTATATATCTTATAAAAAATAGAATAATAACTAATTTCATCATCAAATTCGTCAAAAGCATCAAAAACTTCAAAAACACAAAAAAAAAAAAAAAAACAAGGAATGTTTGAAACAGTAAACTTTCATGAAATGAAACATTAAACTTTCATTGATCAAATACATTTCCAGAAGCCTTACCATGTATCAGTAGCTTTTGTCTTTGTATGTTTTTGTTTGTTAAAAATTCTGGTTAAGAACTTTCCTTGTACTTGTTAAGAATTAACTCTGTTGAATTTCCCATTTTTCATGATGATTTTTTCTCAGATGCACATCTGTTACCTGTTGAACTACCAGAGCTCAACTCTTTGACCAACAGGTAGAGGCATAAACAATGCTTTTTTGTTATCTTTTTTTGCCCGCTGTTGTTTTCTTGAATAATCAAACCTATATCGTTGTATTGGTTTTAAAAGGTGCGTGAGGCGCTCACGAAAACGCATTAGGGGCAAAAGGCGCGTCTCTTGTAGTTTTGGGTCAAAATTGACTGAAATTAGGGTCTGTAGGAGAGACTAGGAGTTCATATGCTAAAACAACTAAATGGATGAAGAAACCATGAAAGATTTACGTGATAAATAGGTTTATTTGTGTAACATATGAGCGAGATGTGCCTATCGTACGTGAGGCCATGCATCTTGGCCTTTGAGACTAAAATACCTCGGGACGTCCTGCACCTTTATAAACCAAATAAATTGATGGGCTATGCTTAGCTGGCCCGAGACGACAAAGTGCTTTGAAACTTTAATGTGGGCGTGAGTAGGTCAATATTATGCATAGACGGTTTATAGTTTTTGTTGTTGATATTGTAGTGGAGGTATTGAGAAGATAGCATGGGATGCTTCAGGAGAGCGTTTGGCTGTATCTTATAAAGATGGAAACGAGCTGTACAAGGGTCTAATCGCCATTTATGATGTTAAAAGGGCTACAATCATTACTCCATCATTGATGTCAGTACTTTCTATTCCCTGAACAGTTAGTTTAGTAGTTTACAATACATCACTCGACCCATTTTTCACTGTTGTTATCGTCAAGTGATTGAAACCTTGTCAGCTGATATTCATTATTTATGATTCAGTGGCTTCATCAGAGGGCCGGGAGATGACATAAAGCCTTTAACATTTTCCTTCCATGACAAGTACAAACAAGGCCCACTGTTATCAGTTGTAAGTATTTTTGCACCCATAGCTGATGTGCTTGATGTTGTCCTAATTTAGATAAACACATTTTTGTAAAACATGATCTAGAAAGTAATGTTTGGATGCGATTTTGTTGTTTTAAGTTGTAGTAACCAGATACAATGTGCAACTGTTTGACAATAATGAAAATATATAAACAGTTGACCACCAGTTAAATTAGTATTGTTACCATGTAGGAACTGGGGTATGAAGATTAATCAAGTTTGTATGTATGTCTGTCTGCAGTGTTGGAGCAGTGGAATTTGCGTGACATACCCCCTCATGATTCGTTCACATTTACCGGCTTAGCTCAGGTGTTTTGTTGACTTGTATCGGCAATTGGTGTAGTGCTAGCAGAGCCTTTTACTCATGCCTGGGTTGATTTGATTGTGGTTTTTTTCTTCTTTAATTTCAAAACTGATGGAATGAATTTTAATTATCCTATAAAGAAAACAAGTCAAATGAAATGAAAGCCTTTTCAATGCGTATGGTATTTCATTCAAGTATTTATAGAATAGTACTTTGATAAAATTGTTTTCTTATTACATTCACATTAGGTTATGGTTCTTCATATATTTCATGAGTCATGTATATTTTTTAAACTGGTTGTGAGCGGAGGAGAGAAAAAAAAACATTACTGTTCATCTATATATTTCGTAAGATACTGTTTACCCTTTATATTTTTTTAATAATTTTTGAAACTGGTTGTGAGTGGAGAAGAGAAAAAAATATAATGATAAAAGTTTAAAAAATATTATTTAAAAGAGAGAATTTAGTGACTTTTAGTTCCAAGTATTTGCGGGGACGACAAGAGAAGGTGACATCAGACTTGTTTTGTGTTCGTGTAGGATAAATAAGCCTTGTTGCGTCTGCGTGTATTGCGCCAGTGAGGTGTGTGTTTTTGTTTAATTTCTATTAATGTTATAGAGTAAATTACAGAAATCATCCTTTATGTTTATATCGAATTACAAATCATGTCCTTTAGAAACTTAAATTACACAAATCGTTTAGAAGGCTAGGTTTGTGTGAACAAAATATTCAAATAAAGGTAAAAATAGTTTAGAAGGTTAAATATATTCACATAAAGGTAAACATCCAAGAAAGAATCCTAAATCTTGGATTATAGGTTTTTTTTTTAGTCTTGTGTAAATTTTTTTTTTTTTTTTTTTTGAATCTGATGTAATTTTTTTTTCTTTCAAAAAATGAAGAAAAAAAAGAAATGAACGTTGCAAAAACCAAATAAATAGAAATCGAAAAACCAAAACCGAACGGTTTAAAAAACCGTAAACATATATTTTGGTTTCGATTATGGTTTTGCCATAAAATTAGAACAAACCATACATATCCCTACTAACAACAATGGTCTCTGAAGTAGATGAAGTGATTAATGTAATACTAGTGAGTAACCCGCGCGTTGCGGCAGAAGTAAAAATCGCATCAAAATGTATCAATTCATTGTGATGTAAAATACATCCAAAACTTTTTGTTTAAATGCTATATTAAGTTAAAAAAATACTTGTAACAAAATGACATAAGTATTCTCATCTCAAGTAAAGAATAATTGTATCAAACTATATATATTCATTAATTTTCTCTGTAGATTCTCATCTTTTGAAAACGATTAGTAAGATAGTAGGATGCCCTGTGAGCCAGACTTTACTAAATTTGTAACCTACAAAAATGTGTAAAATGTATAACGATTCTTATTATTTGGGTGCTATAAGAAATTACAAGTACAATACATCAATATATAAATTCAAATATAGGGTTTAGGAAACTTAATCCCCTAACCAGCATAGAGATAATTAGAGATGGCTAAATTAAATAAAAGCTTTTTTCTTCGGTCGTTGAATCGAATGATCATATAGTTTAAATCGGATTAGGCATGTTTACGTGTATGAATATAGATAATTAGAGATGGCTAAATTAAACATAAGCTTTCATCTCCGGTCATTGAATCTGGTGATTATATAGTTTAGATCAGATTAGGCATGTTTACATGTATGAATATTCATACACGTAATACTTTCAAAATTCAAATCGTTACCTCATGATTGAAAACACAACTTCCGGTATTGATTTCTCGATTTCTATATAGTATGATCAAGTTTATAGAACTTTAACTTTTATAAAGTATTTACATATAAAATATTATAATAAAACATGTAGCATTATGAATTGTTTTTTATATGTTTTCTATTTAATATGTTTAATGTAATTATAAAATTGAATGTAGTGAGGTTTCATAAACATCTCTTGACTCTTGACTTTCTTTTGATTAAATATGGTGTTGTAAAGACACATTTGCCCCTCAAAAGTAGTTATTTTATGCATTGTATGTTGTATCATAAGCATCTAAACTTATGCCTCTTAAAATTTAAAAAGTCCTTGGCAAATGCTTTATAATATAGTATAGATATAGATATAGATATAGATATAGATATAGATATAGATATAGATATAGATATAGATATAGATATAGATTATTGTGTTGAGTTATAAAAAAAATATAGAAAAACGGGAGAGTGGGCCTGTTGAATAATAAGAAAAGCAGAGGTGAAAATATGGTTTTTTTTTTTTTCACAAACTGCGTTAGGTTTGAAACCGATTTTGACTGGTTTCAAGTCAAACCGGTTCAGTTTCGTCCTAGTTTGGTCATCCATGAATCGGTTTTTTACCCGGTTTCGGTTCCATTCTGGTTCATATACGCATCGTTTAAAATCGTATAAACTACATAAATTTTAACTTTGATTAACTTTTAGATTTTTTAGACAATAAAATTGCATTTTAATACAAAGAAAACATAATTTTATTTATGTTTATAGCTAAAATTGTTTTTTTTTCTTAAATCGTTTTCGCCTCGTTTCTTTTTTTTTCGGTTCCAACCAGTTTTTAGCGGTATTGGTCTCGGTTCCGGTTTGTGTACCAGTTTCGGTTCCAGTTCCGGTTCATTTTAGTATCGTTTTGGTTCGATTTGAACTTTTTTTAGTACCGATTTCAGGTGAAACCGTTTTCGTTTGAGTCGGTTTTTCCATTTCGGTTCTTAAACCAGCTTTTTGTCCATCTCCTACTGTAATTTTAAAGGATGGTTAGATTTATTTTTACATTTATGTGCCCAATTAGTGGCCCCATAATATCAGTCCCAGATAATATGATATTATGTTATAAGTTCGAGAACAATCCTCAATACCGTCAGTGCCTAGTCCAGACAAAGATGGGCCTATCAGGCCTAGTTGAGCACAATAGTTCTAATCGATTCTCGGTTTTGATTTGAAACTGGTATACAAATACAACTATACAAATACAACCAAGACTTGGTTAAAGCACTTGACCAGATTTAGGCAACTTAGCTCTAGGGCCTAGAGGTGCACAAACCAGTTATTTTTTCTAACATGTTCGGTTGACCTAATCGTCAGACATTTTCACAGTTTTGCTTTTACCGGTTATTACTTAAAATGGTTCGATTATACACTTTAACATGTTATTTTAAAAAAATAATTGTTTTTGTTTTTTCCGGTTAACCAATACATTGGTTGAAAACCGGTTAAAATAACAAGTTAGTTCTCTCTCTCTCTCTCTCTCAAAAAAAAAAAAAAAAAAAACCTAGCCGGTTATTAACCTACGGTTAAAAATAACTACTAATCGATTACTCCCATTCAATTATTAACCGGTTACCATTTTGGTTAATAACCGGTTATGGTCATTTAACTAGTTAAATTGTGCACCTCAATAGGGACTAGGCTAGTCATACTAATAACAACGTCATACGCGATACACGTAGTATTGTAAAAGTTATTTGTAACTTAATTGTATTGAAGGAGGTTGCATTTAAGTGTGATGTTTGTAGGTAAGCGCATTTCATTTAAGATATTATGAGAGGGAAGGGGATTATGAATTAATCATATATAAATCATCTAGATCAATGAATACAATAACATATCATATCAACAAATACAATATCATGCATATCACCATAATATACATTTTAAACAACTTTTTTTAAATCATATACTCAATTCTTAAATCAATCTATGCAACAAGATAAAGCCTAAACCAATTCTCCAAGGGATTAATTGGTATCAATTAATTATATATCAATCTTCTAGATCAATGAATACAATAACATATCATTAAATATTGGTAGATGTAACCTATATAATAGTTTTGACCGTGTGACATATACAACCAATGAAACAATTAAAATATAGCTTAGAATAGTAGAACACACATACCGCGATGATAAAAATTTCACACAAGAAGATGACAAAACGTTTTACGTAATGAATTAGGTGAAGATTAGACTCAAAATTATACTAATGACTTTAACCATTCCATCTTTTTCTCACTTTTCTTGTTAGTTGAAACTTAGCTATTATTCTATATGTATCTTATTCAGAAAATGATGTCAAGTTGTTTGTTGGCCACCTTATTAGTCTATTTTAGCAAGTGTACACTTTTTCATACATATAATACATTTATGATTTCCTTCCCCGGAAAATTCATCTTTTTATTATTAACTAGTGGGTTAGCCCGCGCGATGCGACAGATGTCACCAAATCTCTTTTAGAAAGTGTTTTCTAACTCAATCTGTCTTAAACACCAATTTTAATTGGGTACCACCACTTTTACTACCACTACTATGACCACGACTACCAGGACCACTACTGCTGCTATTATTATTAGTATATTTAGAAAGTATATCTAAAAAATAAAAATAAAAATTTAAATAGTATATTCCTTATAAAAAACTTTAATATTATCTTGTACAAACATTTAATATTACTAATGGATTAATTGTACATGACTAATGTAAAGTCTTTGATATTACTTTGGTTCATTAACTATAATGTGGTGTAATTAAAGACAAGTTCAAAAGACAAATATGCCCCTAAAAGGTATTGTATGATAAACAAATATACTTGTACTTTTTAATTTTAAAGAAGTTCTTAGGAAATAGATGTGATGCAAATGTCATTGCGATAAACTCTCATAAGAAGATGACCAAACATTTACGTAAACTAGGTAATGATTCGATTCATAATCCACTTATTACATGTTGGTTGAAACCTAATTGTCATTCCTCTGTATTCAAACTCATGCCTCACAAGATCAAATGCCGTGTCGTATATCAAATAACCACTTTCCTTTTGTGAAAAGAATAATTACGAAACGAATAAAACATTTAGTGATTAGAAATCTTAATTCCTAAGATAGCATAAAGGATATCTGTTTGTGAACTTTTTATTTTAAATCAAGTTACGTTTAAGTATGGTTGTTGAATTTAAAGTCTTTATCTAATATTAGAAAATGTTAATCACTTGGACAAATGGATAACCCTATCATAGTATTATACTTAGAATTTAGAGAGAGGATTACACTAAAAGACATTAAAAGCATGAGAAATATAGGAACATAGTAAGCCGTCACGTGATCTAACAGGTGGTGGGGGTAAAAGTCCAATGAAACCTAAAATTAGGGTGATATGTTATTCCGTTTGAGACAAGATGTTGCCAGTACTTAGATTTTATACCTCCAAACACCAATAGTTTTATAAATACAAAATACTACATCGTTTTCTTCATCGATTAATATTTTTTTATATGACCATACGCTATCGAATAACTAAGGGGTGTCACATGAGCCGTTAACGGGCTGAACACTGTGCTTCTTAGTTACTTGTATTGGAGCCATCGCCGTTGGAATAACAATTTTAATGGGAAGAAAGGGTATGTTTGGCAAGGAGCTTTTAAAAGCTTTTAGGAGCTTCAAGCTTTTAAGAAAAAACTCATACTCAATAAAAAACCTTGCTTGGTTGAAGGCAGTGGCGAAGCCTGGTTCTCGAATCGGAGGGGGCCGGACTTAATTTTTTTCGATCGGTAGTGGCCGGAAGATCAAATCGGCGGGGGCCGGACTCAACCCGGACTTAATTTACCTACGAAAATTGCAAATTTATACCACTGCGCCAAAAAACAGGGGGGCCGGGGCATCCCCTGGCCCTTCAAAACCTCCGCCCCTGGTTGAAGAAGCTGGAAGCTTTTAGGTTAGGAGAAAAAACTCTATAGTGAAAAGCTACTAGTACTAGCTTTTAAGAAAAAACTCTACTAGCTACAAGCTTTTAATTAGTATTTTAAAACTAAAATAAAAACCTTCTTTACAAGCTTTTAATTATACCCATTTTGATCATTTTATACATTTTATTAAAAGCTCCAGCTACTCTGCCAAATACCAAAATATATTTAAAAAGCTTTCAGCTACTAGCTTCCAGCTACCAGCTTACAGCTTGCAGCTTTCAGCTTCCAGCCAGGGGCGAAGGTTACTTGGGGCCAGCGGTGGCCCTGGCCCCCCTGTTTTTTGGTGCAGTAGTGGAAATTTGCGATTTTCGTAGGTAAATTGCGTGTGGGTTAAGTTCGGCCCCCACCGATTTTCCACTACCGACCGAAAAAATTTGAGTCCGGCCCCCGCCGATTTCAAAACCAAGCTTCGCCACTGCTTCCAGCCACCAGCTAGTTTTACCAAATATACCTAGGGCTGTAAACAAACCAAACGTTCGGTGAACAGTTCGTAAACCGTTCGGCGGGAAGTTCGTTTGTGTCCGTTTGTTTAATAAATGAACGAACACGAACAAAAAATTTCGTTCAATTAACTAAACAAACAAACACGAACAAATGTCTCGTTCGTTCGATTGCGTTCGTGAACGTTCGACAATGCGTTTGTTTATGTTTGTTTGTTTATATCCATTCGTGTATGTTTGTTTATGTTTGATCACTAGTTAAAACTTAGGATAATTATGAACTTTTGAATTAGGAATATCATGTATTCATGCCTAATAATTTAGATAATTATGTTTAAGTTAGTACAATTTGACTTATCGTTTAGTGGATGTACTTTGTCTAACGATTAATATTAACAATGTTTTTTTAATAAGTTGCATATTAAATGTTTGTTTTTGTTTGTGTTCAAGACCCGTGTTCACGAACAGTTCGCAAACAACTGAATTTCTTAACAAACAAACACAAACAAATAATTATGTTCGTTAGTGTGTTCGTGAACGGTTCGTTTGTCCAAGAAACCTTAACAAACAAACACGAACAAAGCCTTGTTCGTGTTCGTTTGGTTCGTTTACAGCCCTAAATATACCCAAAGTAAGGTGACGGTGGGGCCCGCCCCAATCTAAACCAATCACATTGTTTTGTTTTGCTTTTTAATTATTCTACAACACCTAATTATTGGATGGTTTAGTTATTGTCCATCCGTAAACGTGGCGCTAGTTATGTTGTTATTCCGCGACACATCTATTCTAACAAAGTATGAATTCATAGAGTTATTCTTTTTATGGAACTTGATTTTAATGAAATAAATTAAGCAAAAAGAAAAAAAAGTTGTGACCAACTGGCCATTGATTTAGCGTAAATTAAAGTATTTAAAAGAATAGTACATATGCACAACGATTTACATGGTAAGACTGATAGGAGTGGGGTGCGCGAAAGATGGCGTGGGGGGGGGGGGGGGGGGGGTTTGGGCGGGAACACCACCGCCAATGGTGGGGGGAAGATGGCGTGGCCCCTTGGGCGGGGAAGAATTCACGGGCGTGGGGCGGGGCTTGGGTGTGAGGTGGAGCATTATGATTGGTCAGTTTTTATTTTATTTTTATTTTTTTTTAATTTTAACACAATATAATATTATTTCCTCCCCCCTTTCACTCCCCACAATTTTCACCCTTCACACACGGGCCTCACAAGTGCCACATGACGCATCACGCCCCTCCTTCCCGCCCTCCACTTTGGGTAGTCGTACAAGGTCGTACTTAACAAACTCATCATCACATCACATGTAAAACTTACTTTATATTTTTTATTTTAATTTGTGTAACTAATTTAGATTCATCTTTTTTAATACATAGGTTTTAGTCACATGATACCATGAAGTATGAAGGGATGATTGATGATATAAAAATACAGTGCTATGTAACCCTCATTGTTATGTTACTGTTGTTCGTTATGTTAGAAATTAATACATAGAATAATATATATTTACTTAATTAATATATAAAAACACAGTATCATTTTTTAAATACATTTACACATGCCAATTAAGGTGAAATTTTGATTCAAATTAGTCTTAACACTATACATATGCAATATAAAAAGGGGTAGTGACGCAGCTTGTGCTCATTTACCTGCGTGTCACTTGTAATTTGCTATTTTTGATTGAAAAAATTAAAAAAATTAATTATTAGATTTGAAAACGTAATTGCAATATTTTATAACAATATATGTAATGCAATATCGAAACCGTTATAAAAATGTTATGTGACACACCAGAAAAGGTCCATCATTGTTTAGTAGTTTTAATGAATAATTAAATAATTGTTTGAACACTCTATGCCAACTTCGTTTGAACATTGATGATTGAATACAATTTAATATTTGTTAAATGACATCGACATTTTTTTTAAAAAAAATTCAACTATAGATTACGTACATCTTAATCACCTTCGATAAGAGCATCCGCAATGGGGGTGGCGGGACGGTCCACTCTTACCGGACGAACCACCCTCTAAAGTTTTATCATTGTAGGAGGTTGACCTTAGTTGGTTCATCCGTTCAACTGGACTGATCCAAACCAAATCTCGTGAGGTATGGTTGAATGGTTGTAATGTTGATAATATTCAAGATTTGTGAAGTAGTTATGTTTCTAGTGACAAAATGTTTTATCTATTTATAGAGAAAGTTAAAAAAAGTTCATATTTTTTACCATTTAACTATAGGATTTAGAGTAGTTAGGGTTTGATCATTGCATTTTTTTTTATTGTAGCTTCATGGATCTTTTTGATTATTATAGAGTATGGTTGCATGCTTTTTGGATAATATTCATGGTTTATGATAATTGTTACACTCCCAATAACAAAATGTTTCATCTAATTATAGAGAAAGTAAAAAAAAAAAAAAAAAAAAAAATTCAATTTTGTTTCATTTTGAAGTAGCAAAGATTATTCGAGGTTAAGCCAGGGGTTTTACCACAGCGGGATTTTGGTTTAGAAAATTCTAAGTGTTCACCAGAATTCTGGGATTTTGTCCTCATCTATTCTTTTGAATATATCTCTATATATATTAATGGATGAGAATGAAACTCGAAGTCGTCTTTCATAAAAGTGGCGAAGAAAATTAACGTGACACCACATGATAAATGAGTGTGTCATGGTTCGAATCCTGCTCCGAAGATGGATCAAACATTTTTACATTAATTATCATTTTTTAGTTTTCATCCCAATTTTTTTTTTTTGAATCAGAGAGCTTGTGTGAGGTTTGCTTTTCCAGGAAAATATTTGATAATCTAACAGCCTTTTGAAGAACCACTGTTGATTATCATCTGATTCATAACCTCTGTTGGTTAATCATTTGGTGTAGAACCTCTGTTTTGTCAACATCTGGTGAAGAACCTCTGTTGCTTCATCATCTGTTGTGGAACCCCTGGTGATTTAACATCTGGTGAAGAACCTCTGATGAGACAACATCTGTTTAAGATTATCAGTTCTTTCAACATCTGGTGAAAAACATCAGTTGTTTTGACATCTGTTGAAGCTTGACAATTGTTGGCATTATCAGTGCTTTTTGTCAGATGTTTAGATCAACAGTTTTTTTGACTTTTGATCACATGTCCTTTTGACAATTGAATCCTTTTTGAAAAATGTTCTTGGATTTGTAACATTTATTTTATAAATGTTAAAAATCCTTTAAATTCTCAGCCTTTTGATGGAGTATTTTAAGAATTTTTGAGAATTAAATCTAAAAAGAAATTTGTTCTTGGTTTAAGCTTCTTGTTTAGACTTTCATTTGTCAATTGCAATGTACATTTTGAAAATTTTCAATTGACCTTAAAACATTTTTCTTTTTAAAAGAAAATGACCTGTCTTGATCATAATGTCAAATGAGATTGTTCTTTCAAATTTGACCTTTGAGCATTTAAGTTGACTCCAAAAGTCAAAGATTCTCAATGAACGAGGCAGAAATTCATTTTGTTGCCTTTTTGAGTCCATATTTTCTCATATGTTCTCAGATTTTGACTCTGTTTAGTCAGATTTGTCCAGATTTGGTGAGATTTTAACTTTATTTTACATATTTTTGTGATCAGTTGTTTGTTCCCTTTCAAAGTTAGCTTTACTAAGTTTAAGTATTTTTCTCTCATCCCCTGTTTTTCCCTTTTTTTAAAACACACACACACACACACACACACATATATATATATATATATATATATATCAAACAAACAAAAAAAACATAATAAACAACAAAAAAAACATCTACTACTCAGCCAGGTCCTCCTCTTCCTCCCCCTCCATAATGAGCATGTCATACCTGAAGTTCTCCTTGCCTTTGTGAATCAGGCTCAACATCATACTCCCAGATTAGATGTTGGCTTGGTTTACCATTTGGACTCTTGTGAATCCTCTTGGTATACCACCAAAGTTTAGTTGACTTGTGATGATCTTCATCACAAATCTGGGATACATCAGGAACTTGGTCTTTTTGTAGATGTTTTCCTACATGTCCATCAACAAATAGTATGAGTAGTTGTACGGATTTCCCCATACTAAAGAGTGAATGGTTTCCTGAACTCTGAGAGAGATCAGGCCGAAGTTGGATGTCTTCCTGCTGAAGTAGACACCCACCTGAGTCATCAAAAACTGCTAAGGCAAGTCCAGAACAGTCTTCTCCACCCGTTGAGCTTTTCGGACACCACTGTATCCCATCAGCTTGAAGGTGTTGGCAACTTTCTCTCTAGGCACTCTCAAAGTGGTGCAGTTTTCAATGAGGTGAAGAGCAGTCCTACCGGTCTGCTCATTCACTACTATCTTGACTCCCAAGACGGTAGCCTCAAGCACAGTTATTCGGAGGTTATCAGTAACCACCACAGCTGTGTTCCAGAACCGCTGAAGGATCTCCATGTACACTTCAATGTGCACCTTGATGGCAAACCCAATGGGACTTTTCTGAAGAAATGCCAGCATGGGCTTAACTTGCTCGAATTTATTGGTCAAGCTGGTTCTCACTCTTAGGTTGTGAGTGGCAGTCATTTCTAATGCCATTTTTGGTAAAAGGAGATTAGGGTTTTTGTTCTGGAGAAGAAAAAGTAGTTCAGAGAATGTGCAGTGAAAGTGATCACAAGTGTAGGTATATTTATGGACAATACTATCTGTCCATTAATGGTTAGATTTGGTAAATCCATTTGAACCCCTTACTTGAGTTGATCGTTGTACTCAAGTAGTTATTTCAAGATTTCTTCAGTATATGGAAATATTTGTGAGAGACCCTGCATTAATTACTTACTGCTCATCATTTACTTATCCCCCAGATGGCAAAGCTACTTATTTTGTAGACCTAGACTTTGTGTATAGGTTTAAAATAAAATATAAAACTAATGATTATCTCTAAAAATTAAAATATAATATAACTATATTAGTTTTATCTAACTAGGTTTACAGATATATACGTGCATGCATGCATGGAGTGTGAGTCACTTTTTCTCTCTCCTGGAAATCTTGGATGGTTCAGATGTTTCCCTTCCAGATTTCTGGGATTTTTTCAACAATTCCCCAGAATTCTCAAGGTCTGAGATTTTAATTCCAGATCCTGGCTTGTCATTTAAGACAACTGACTAAGTTATCAGATGATCAGAGGAGATTTGTTCTCCAGATTTTCAATTTGTGTGTCATCTAACATTGACTCATTAAGTCCAGATTCTGTTATTTCCATACCAGATTCTTGATTTAAATCCATGTTTAGCATACCCAACTTGCTTATGATATAGCTGTGTTGCTTTTCATCCAAAGGTTTGGTGAAAATATCAGCAAGTTGTTCAGCTGTTGGAACAAAATACATTTCCACATCACTTTTCTCAACATGATCTTTAATAAAATGATACTTGACATCTATGTGCTTGGTCTTCAAGTGTTGAACTATATTTGATGTTATGGCTATTGCAATTTTTGAATCACACATAATTGGTGTTTTTTACTATGTCCAATCCACAGTCCTTCAGTTAAATTTGCATCTATATCACTTGTGAAAAATAACTTGCTGTTGTTACATACTCTACTTCTGTTGCGGATGTTGATACACAATTCTGTTTCTTTGAAGCCCAACACACTAGTTTTTGTCCCAGCATTTGACAACTTTCAGAGGTACTATTTTTGTCCATTTTACAGCCTGCATGATCTGCATCAGTGTAAGCTATAAGATCCAAATTTGTACCTTTTGGATACCAAAATCCAAGATCTGGAGTTCCTTTCAAATACTAGAACACTCTTTTTACAGCTGTTAGATGAGACTCCTTTGGGTTGCACTGATATCTTACAAGAAAGCATGTTGCAAACATAATATCTTGTCGGCTTGTAGTGAGATATAGAAGAGATCCAATCATCCCTCTATATTTCTGAATATCCATTGAACTTCCATCTGTATCAGATCCCAATGTGGAACCAGTTGCCATTGGTGTCCTGGATGAACTACATTTTTCTAGAAGGTATTTCTCTAAAATAGTTTTAACATATTTAGATTGACAAAGAAATATTCCTTCTGGAGATTGTTTGACTTGTTAACCGAAGAAAAAGGTTAATTCACCCATCATACTCATTTCAAAATGGCTGGTCATCAGTTTTTCAAATTTCTTGCAAAAATCTGGATTAGTTGACCAAAAAATAATATCATCTACATAGATTTGTACCAAAATTGTATGACCTTTATGTGTTTTTGTGAAAAGTATTGTGTCAATTGTTCCTTTGATGAAACCTGATTGTAACAGAAATTTGGACAGAGTTTCATACCAAGCTCTAGGAGCTTGTTTTAAGCCATACAAGGCTTTGTCCAGTTTGTAGACATGTTTTGGAAAGCTGGGATCTACAAACCCTTGTGGTTGTTGAACATACACTTCTTGTTCAATCTTGACTTTTCTTTGACTGTATCCTTTGACCACCAACCTGGCTTTGTTTCTAGTGATAACACCTTGTTCATCTGAATTGTATCTGTATACCCATTTGGTTCCAATGACTAATTTGTCATTTGGCTTTGGAACTAATGTCCACACTTTGCTTTTCTAAAACTGATCAAGTTCTTCTTGCATAGCATGTATCCAGTTTTGATCATGCAAAGCTTCAGATGTTGACTTTGGTTCTGTTAAACTTAAGAAACCTGCACATATACATTCATTAGCATTTACAGCAATTGTCTCCACCCCTTTTTGTGGATCACCTATTATATTTTCAGGCAAATGATCTTTTGTCCACCTCATATTATGAAAAGTGTTGATATTATGAATACATGTGACTTCATTATGATGTTCCCCCTAAGATTGTGCATTTTCTAGAATTATTGTTTCTTGATTTAGATCAACAGATGTTTCAGTATTAACTTCAGATGTTTCACCAATCTCATTAGAACTCGGAATATTTTCTTTGTTTTAAGTTTAACTCATTCAAAGTCTTGAGTTTACTTTCCCATTGACTTCCCAGAAACTCTTCACATAGTTTATTTATCATTTGTTCAGTATTATCTGGAACTTTGAAAAGTGTTCTGTTTTCAGATTTTGAGTTTTCTGGATTGAGTCTTAATGATGAATCATTAAGACACAAAGATACTTTCTCTGAATATTTTAGAGTTTAGTATGTAAACTCTGTAAGCTTTTGATGCCAGAGAGTATTCCATAAATACTCTTTTTTCAGCTTTTCTATCAAATTTCTCTAAACTTTCAAAATCATTAAAAATGTAACATGTACATCTAAAGATATGTAAAAATTTGACACTTAGAAAGTCTTTTGTAAATTATTTAATGAGGTGTCTTATGAATTCTTTTATTGATTAGAGTCTTGTTTTTTTGTGAAGTCGGCATGGGCAATTGCCTCTGCCCAGAAGTATGTTGGCAAATTTGAAAAATCCAACATAGTTCCTGCAGCTTCAACAAGTGTTTCGTTTCTCCTTTCTACAACTCCATTTTGTTGAGGAGTTCTAGGGGCTGAAAAATCATGTGAAATTTCCTTTCTTATCATAAAAGATTCCAATCTGAAAATTTTGAATTCAGTACTATTATCACTTCTAATTCTTCTGACTTTTAGTTTCAAGTGATTTAGGATTTTTCGGATAAAATTGATTATTAATTCAGGAGTTTCACTTTTGTTTCTAAAAAATCCAACCCATGTGTACCTCAAAAAATCATCAACAATGACAAGTAAGTATTTCTTACCTGCCATGCTTCCCCTGTTGATTGGTCCACACAGATCCATATAAAGTAGTTCCAAAGGTTGTGTTGTTGAGGAACCAGATAATGATTTATGTAAGCTTCTTTTTTATTTACCCATTTGACATGCTTCACATATATTTTCCTTTTTGAATTTTATGATAGGGAGACCTTCTACTAGCTTTTTGCTGGCAAGGATGTTTAATGTTTTGAAATTTACATGTGCAAATTTCCTATGCTATATCTAGTTATCACTTGATGATTGAGAAAATAAACACAAAGGTTCTTTTCCTAGTTTGACACTGAGATCAAAGTAATAAATAGATTTTCTAATTCTTTTATACCATATTATCTAAGATTCCTATCACTTCACATTTATCAGGCCAGAAAATCACCTTAAAACCCTTATCACAGAATTGTCCACAGCTTAACAGATTATACTTTAATCCTTCAAGATATAAAACTTTTTCTATGGTTAGAGGCCCTATAGTAATGTTTCCATAACCTAAGGTTCTACTGTTTATTCCATCCCTAAAGTTGACCAATTGACCAACTCTTGCTACATACCTACTTAATAGGCTCCTGTTCCCTATCATGTGCTTGGAGCTTCCAGAATCATTATACCAAATATGGGGCAAATGAAGGTCCTGCAATGTTGAGAGTTAGAGGTTTCTTGGTACCCATCTCTTGCTGGGCATTGATTTAAAGTACAGTTTCTCAACATTTGTTTTGTTCTTCATATCCTTGCAGGATTAAGCTGCAGGAATATGAGAGTCCTTGTCTATTTTGTCACACCCTCAAAATCCACTTGCGGAGTTTTACCGCGAGGCGCATGACAAACCAGGATCTAAACCAACGATCACAATAAACAAGTCTAAATGAACATATGCAATTTCAAAAACATAGTTTAAAATTCCCCAAATACAGCGGAAGCTTATTCAAAACATAATCCAAAATAAACCAAGTGTTCAACGTTTGAAAACCATGCAATCCTAACTAGACGCCGTGCAAACGCGTGCGCCCTAGTTCCATTGTGCTACCTTAGCGACCTGAGAAAACATGTAAGAGAATACGTCAGCACAAAAATGCTGGTGAGTTTACAGGTTTGTAATCCAAGTACCAAGTTCAACCTGTCCATACTATAACAAATCGAAAACCAAAGTACGCTAGCTAGGCGTATGTTTTGTTACTATCACGATTGGAAAACCATTACTAACTCGCAAACCTGATGTCGTGCCCGATGTAGTAAACATGTTGTTCCTGTTTGAGACAATATGCACCCGCCGACCCTCCAAGTCGACGAGTGGGGTTGGTCACTCCCAATAGAGCTATTCACATTTCCCCGTTGTGCAAACCCGCACATTCATGGTTCCCCCCGGGACTTCCAAAGATCGTATAGTAAACCATAGAAAACCCATAGTATGACAGTAGTTCCCAAACATAAGTTTTAACACATGTTTTCTCCCCCGAAAAGTGAAACCAGTTAAAAGAGGGGCCGTAAACTCACCTTAAGTTGCGTTACTTCGTAATACGAATAAACTCAGCAGCTATGCTAGTCCCGTAAAGCGGCGACCTAACATATGACAGTTACAAGTACTTAGACTAATAACCCGCAGGTTAGTTAGTCCCTAGATGTCCAGACCATAACCAAGTTCGTTTGAAAACACCATGACTGTTTAACTGACCCAATGTACAAGACTCAACATCCCATTGGTGACCCGAGACTCCCCGTGTTATGTTTACGCTCTCAAACATACAATCATGCAATCACACTTAACATACGTTAACGACCAACAAGTTATAGCACTTAGTTCAAGTACCACATAATTAAGTCCGAACATATGTTACCAAGTTATTGGATATGTTACGGGGTTCCTAGCATGTTCCTATATGTCAAATCGGGTCTCGGAATGCTAATTTACACTTACAGCAGCAGTACACGCGATTAGGAAAAGTCAACTAGCATTTAGGTTGGTCAACAGGCATTTAGGAAGGCTAATCGCCTATATTATAGGCGATTAGGGTCATAAGACATGTAAATCTTGAGTTTATAGGCGATTAGGTCATAAGACATGTATTTCAGGACTTAACTAGCATTTAGGATCACAATTGCATGTAACAGAGGCAATTAGCCCCCAAATGCATGTATTATAGGCGATTGGGGAGTCCATTCAGGCGATTGGCCTCCTAATCGCCCCTAACATAGGCGATTAGGGTTGCTAATCGCCTGTAACCCAGCTGTTCCGTTTTTTCGCGCGTTTAACACTCCAAATCAGATCCGGAACGTGTGTAAACATCAAATATCAATCTAATAACTATACCAAACATGTTTAAACCAAAATCCTTCGTTTAACCTCGTTCTATCAGCCCTGCATGTAACCATGTAATCCAAACATAATACACATAGCATGAAACATCATCTTAACATGCATAATCATAACCCTAATGAACAATGACTCAGATTCTATCATCATGCCAACATTATTAATCTGAAACTAACCTAATAACATGTAATCATCCATCTTGAATCATAAAAACCCTAGCTTTTGATTGAAAACCCACATACATCATGCATGCTACTTAGAATCCAATTAACAATGATTATTAACGATTTTCAGAAGACTCATACGTTTTAAAACAGGTCTGGACCGTTAGGGATTTAATAAAAACGTTTATAAAGATTTCATGGATGAAAATCACACCTTAGATTGTGATAGTTTGATGAAATAAGCTTGAAACCTTGTGTTTTGATCCAAAATCACGTTCCAGAGGTTGTGTGTGTGTTGGGGCGGGTTATGGGACGACTAGGGTTGATATTATGAAGTTTAGGAGGTTAAGCATTGTATTTATAGTCGTTTTTAGTCGTCCAGCACGTAACACGCGATTGTGCAGCAGTTACATGCGATTAGGGTTGCTAATCGCATGACATTACATGCAATTGGGCCTAATCGCCTGTTATTACATGCGAGTAGCCCCCAATCGCATGTAATGATTCCCTAAATGCATGCCCTATAGGCGATTAGCCTCCCCTAATCGCCTATAGGGGTTTGTTCGATGTATTTTGCGCGTTAAACCCCGTTTTAACATATGTTAACACATTTTCACATACCGACAAGTCACATAATGATTGTAAACACATAACACTTGCAAACAAACATATTCACACTCGTTCACCAAATTCCCGGGACTCGAGACTTGTATGTTCCGTATGCCCTGACGATTCTACGAATCGTCACCATTTGTACACTTGGTTAAGGACTGACATCTAATGAACCTTTAGACTAACATCCGATGATCCTCTATACTAAAATGATAGTTCCCGAACCATAACACGACTTAACTAACCCAGTTAAGTACAATATACGCGTGACTCGCTAAGGTAGACTTTCATCTAGACACGTTGTTAACCAGAATTTGCCGGGTGTCACATCATCCCCACGTTAAAAGAATTTTCGTCCCGAAAATTGCACAGTACCCAAAAGGAATAACGAAGGAAACAAACAAAAGATAGAAACCAAAAGAGAAATTTACCCGAATTGTCACATCATCCCCACGTTAAAAGGAATCTCGCCCCGAGATTCATTCAGCAACAGTGGAAACATATCTCGATTCGAACGCTTCCTTAGGAAAGAGATGAGGATACTTAGACTTCATCTGATCCTCCCGTTCCCAAGTGTACTCTGGTCCACGGTACGAGTTCCAGCGAACCTTCACAATGCGAATCTTGCTATGACGTAGGCTACGAATCTTGTAATCCAGAATCTCAACAGGTTCCTCCACAATCCGAAGACGATCGTCAACCTTGATCTCTTCCAGTGGAACAATGAGAGACTCGTCAGCCAGACACTTCTTCAGGTTGGACACATGGAAGACGTTATGTACGTTACCGAGCTCCGTCGGTAAATCAAGACGATATGCTACCGGTCCAATCCGTTCCAGGATCGTAAATGGACCGACATACCGAGGGTTGAGTTTGCCACGCTTCCCAAAGCGTATGACGCCCTTCCACGGTGAAACTTTCAGAAGTACTTTGTCATCAACTTGGAATTCCAATGGTTTGCGACGCTGATCGGCATAACTCTTTTGCCGATCCCGTGCCGCTGCCAACCGGTTACGAATCTGTACGATCTTTTCCGAAGTTTCGTACACTAGATCAGGCCCAGTGAGTTGACTCTCACCCACCTCAGCCCAACAAAGAGGAGACCGGCATTTCCGCCCGTACAGTGCCTCGAACGGAGCCGCCTTGATGCTCGTGTGATAACTGTTGTTGTAAGAGAATTCTACTAACGGTAGATGAGCTTCCCAACCTTTGCCAAAATCGATCACACATGCCCGCAGCATGTCTTCCAAAGTTTGAATCGTGCGCTCACTCTGACCGTCAGTTTGTGGGTGATAAGCTGTACTCATGTCCAGCTGGGTACCCAAAGCTTTGTGCAAGGATTTCCAGAAGTGAGAAGTAAAGTGGGAGTCACGATCCGAGATAATAGAAACCGGCACCCCGTGCCTCGAAACAACTTCCTTCAGATAAAGACGAGCCAAACGATCCATGGTGTCGGTCTCCTTAATAGCGAGAAAATGAGCTGATTTTGTCAATCGATCAACAATCACCCATATCTTATCATTCCCGCTCGGTGACTTAGGTAGTTGCGTGACAAAATCCATTGTAATCCGTTCCCATTTCCACTCCGGAATTTTAGGTTGTTGCAAGAGACCCGACGGTTTCTGGTATTCTACCTTGATCTTAGCACAGGTCAAGCATTTGCTCACGTATGAGGCTATATCCGACCTCATGTTTGGCCACCAGTAAAGCACCTTCAGATCTTGGTACATCTTATCCGAACCAGGATGAATAGAATACCGGGACTTGTGAGCCTCATCTAAAACAAGCTCCCGAAGTCCCCCGAATAAAGGAACCCATATGCGTTCTGCGAAGTAGTGCAGGCCATCAGGCCTTCGCTCGAGGTGCTTGTCGGCACCGTGCATAGTCTCAGCTTTAAGGTTTTCCTCCTTCAAAGCTTCTAACTGAGCAGAACGGAGTTGGTCAGGTAGAGAGGAATGAATGGTGAGTTGCAACGCCCGCACGCGACGAGGATTAACTGATTCCTTCCTGCTCAAAGAGTCTGCTACTACATTCTCCTTGCCAGGATGGTACTTAATGGCGAAATCATAGTCGTTAAGGAGTTCAATCCAACGACGCTGTCGTATGTTCAAGTGTTGTTGGTCGAAAATATGTTGAAGACTCTTGTGATCGGTATAGATGGTGCATTTGGTACCGTACAAGTAATGTCTATAAATTTTCAACGCGAAAACCACTGTACCCAACTCCAAGTCATGGGTAGTGTAGTTCTTCTCGTGCACCTTGAGTTGACGAGAAGCATACGCAATCACTTTCTCGCGTTGCATCAACACGCAACCGAGACCATGAATAGAAGCATCACAGTAAACAACGAAATCATCAGGGCCTTCAGGTAAGGACAAAATAGGAGCAGAACAAAGTTTAGACTTTAGTTCTTGAAATGCCGACTCTTGTGGTTCACCCCAGTCGAATTTTCTATCCTTCTGAGTAAGAGTGGTGAGGGGTTGAGCAATCTTCGAGAACCCCATAATGAAACGACGATAATAGCCCGCAAGGCCTAGAAATTGCCGCACCTCAGTTGGCGTCTTTGGTGCTCCCCAGTCCTTGATCGCTTCGATCTTAGCTGGATCGACATGAATTCCTAGTTCATTAACCACATGTCCTAGGAACTGAACTTCGCGTAACCAAAAGTCACACTTTGAGAATTTAGCGTAAAGTTGTTCCCGTCGCAAAAGTTCCAAAACTAAACGCAGGTGTTCCTCGTGTTCGGTCTTGTTCTTGGAGTAAATCAGAATGTCATCAATAAACACAATGACGAACTTATCAAGATATGGTTTGCAAACGCGGTTCATCAAATCCATGAAAACCGCCGGTGCGTTCGTGAGACCGAAAGGCATGACCAAGAATTCGAAATGGCCATAACGTGTACGAAAGGCAGTCTTTGCAACATCAGCTTCCCTTACGCGCAACTGGTGATAACCGGACCTCAAATCAATTTTTGAGTAATAGCTAGAACCCTGGAGTTGGTCGAATAGATCATCAATACGTGGAAGAGGATAACGGTTCTTGACGGTCAATTTGTTCAGTTCTCTGTAATCCACACACAATCGGAAACTTCCGTCCTTCTTCTTGACGAATAGAATCGGGACTCCCCAAGGGGAAGAACTTGGTCTGATGAAACCCTTGTCCAAGAGTTCCTGTAACTGACTAGACAATTCCTGCATCTCGGGAGGTGCAAGACGGTAGGGGGCCCGAGCAATAGGAGCAGCCCCTGGTACAAGATCAATACCGAACTCAACCTGACGATGGGGAGGGAGACCAGATAAATCATCGGGAAAAACATCAGGAAACTCGCGTACAACTGGAATATCGTCGATCTTCTTCTCATCACTAGAGGAAACAGATAAGAGTGCCAAAACGGCCGAGTAACCCTTCCGAAGACACTTAAGGGCTTTCATGCTAGAGATGATATTTAGCGGAACACCGCCCTTGATACCGTACACAGAAAGGAATTCTCCATCAGGGAGAGGAATCCGAATAATCTTGTCGTAACATACAATCTCCTCGCGATATAAAGACAACCAATCCATGCCTACCACAACGTCAAAACTACCCAAAGGTACCGGCATAAGGTCGATGGGAAAAGACAAACCCGACAACTCTAGTTGACACTCCCGAAGGATACAAGTAGCTTCAATCTTTTTACCGTCAGCCAACTCAATAATATACTTAGCCTCTAATGGTACGGGTACTACATCTAGCAGTCGACTAACTTGCACAGATATAAAACTCTTGTCGGCACCAGAATCAAATAAAACACTAACAGAGCGATTATTGAGAAGGAACGTACCGGTAACTGTGTCAGGATCCTGTCTAGCCTCAGCGGCTCCAATGACGAAGGCACGTGCATTCCTGCCACCGCCCCCGCTGTTCCCGTTACCGTTGTTCCCGCCCTGCTTTAGTTTCGGGCAATCCTTCTTGTGATGCCCAGTCTCACCACAGTTGTAACATCCTTGTCTTCCCGTAGTTCCTTGAGCAGTAGGAGCCGAGTTAGTAGTTGGAGCCTGGGTCGATGGAAGTGTAGCCCGACAATCCTTAGCAAAATGCCCAAATCGCTGACAGCGATGGCAACGATTACGGTCGCAGTCCCCCTGATGATGACGCCCACACTTGTTGCATTTAGGCAATTTCCCCGCATAACCACCCTGTTTGTTACCAGTAGAAGAAGAACCCCCGCTATCAAATCTCTTACCCTGCTGTGCTGGCCCAGATCCTTTCCCCTCGTTATCCCACTTACGCTTGTTATTCTCCGGGGCCTTAACAGTCGAACCCTTAGCAGGCAAAATACCCTCATTCACCTTTAAGTTTGTCATCCTGTGAGCTGATCGGACCACCTCTGAGTATGTAGGATGATTTCCCGCAGCCACCAACCCTGCGATCTCTGGTACTAGCCCCGAGATATAATGTTCAATCCTCCTGTACTCTGGCACATGCAGATCAGGACACAACACTGCCAACTCATTACGCCTCACCGTATACTTTTCAATCTCTGACCCGGTCATCTTGAGGTTCCACACCTCCACGACCACGACCACCACGACCGCCACCACCACGCCCACCAGCGCGGCCACCTCCACGTCCTCCTCGCACTCC
Organism: Ambrosia trifida; assembly: GCA_028751855.1. Lineage (NCBI taxonomy): Eukaryota > Viridiplantae > Streptophyta > Magnoliopsida > Asterales > Asteraceae > Ambrosia > Ambrosia trifida. The sequence continues at coordinate 45,178,103 of CM054127.1, forward strand.
AGACATGATTCCGACAAAAAGGGACGAGAAAATTTAGTTTCACAGCTAATGGTAACCACTAGCGTTCGCAAGATCAAAGCTAGATCCAACCCAGGACTATCCATTCAAACCCAGAGCTCACTAGGGCTTTCATGCATTTCGGTTTATGATTTTGTGTGCACCCAAAATGATAAGCCGCTCTACATGGTCCTCCAAGTGTTCTCCTAGTTCAAAGTTCAAATCACCGGACATAGACTCTTAGCTATACACCGTAATGCTACGGTAGTTCATGGCAAGTGTTTCTATTGGAGTATGAAAGGGAGATGTCCGAGCCTTGGACAAATCTCAAGAGTACACGATTTACCCCAATATACCACACTGCCTAGAAAGCAAGTAACCCGACCTAAGATAGAACGGATGATGTAACATAGGAAGGTCAAATGATTTAGAGACACCCCGACAAGGCCATACGTAACCCACCATAATGTTTAGTACTATGTGATCGTCTAGTGTGTGCGACTCGGCTATAGACTAGACTTTACATGCAGTCCTAGTTCACTATAACCATTGGCTCTGATACCAATCTGTCACACCCTCAAAATCCACTTGCGGAGTTTTACCGCGAGGCGCATGACAAACCAGGATCTAAACCAACGATCACAATAAACAAGTCTAAATGAACATATGCAATTTCAAAAATATAGTTTAAAATTCCCCAAATACAGCGGAAGCTTATTCAAAACATAATCCAAAATAAACCAAGTGTTCAACGTTTGAAAACCATGCAATCCTAACTAGACGCCGTGCAAACGCGTGCGCCCTAGTTCCATTGTGCTACCTTAGCGACCTGAGAAAACATGTAAGAGAATACGTCAGCACAAAAATGCTGGTGAGTTTACAGGTTTGTAATCCAAGTACCAAGTTCAACCTGTCCATATTATAACAAATCGAAAACCAAAGTACGCTAGCTAGGCGTATGTTTTGTTACTATCACGATTGGAAAACCATTACTAACTCGCAAACCTGATGTCGTGCCCGATGTAGTAAACCTGTTGTTCCTGTTTGAGACAATATGCACCTGCCGACCCTCCAAGTCGACGAGTGGGGTTGGTCACTCCCAATAGAGCTATTCACATTTCCCCGTTGTGCAAACCCGCACATTCATGGTTCCCCCCGGGACTTCCAAAGATCGTATAGTAAACCATAGAAAACCCATAGTATGACAGTAGTTCCCAAACATAAGTTTTAACACATGTTTTCTCCCCCGAAAAGTGAAACCAGTTAAAAGAGGGGCCGTAAACTCACCTTAAGTTGCGTTACTTCGTAATACGAATAAACTCAGCAGCTATGCTAGTCCCGTAAAGCGGCGACCTAACATATGACAGTTACAAGTACTTAGACTAATAACCCGCAGGTTAGTTAGTCCCTAGATGTCCAGACCATAACCAAGTTCGTTTGAAAACACCATGACTGTTTAACTGACCCAATGTACAAGACTCGACATCCCATTGGTGACCCGAGACTCCCCGTGTTATGTTTACGCTCTCAAACATACAATCATGCAATCACACTTAACATACGTTAACGACCAACAAGTTATAGCACGTAGTTCAAGTACCACATAATTAAGTCCGAACATATGTTACCAAGTTATTGGATATGTTACGGGGTTCCTAGCATGTTCCTATATGTCAAATCGGGTCTCGGAATGCTAATTTACACTTACAGCAGCAGTACACGCGATTAGGAAAAGTCAACTAGCATTTAGGTTGGTCAACAGGCATTTAGGAAGGCTAATCGCCTATATTATAGGCGATTAGGGTCATAAGACATGTAAATCTTGAGTTTATAGGCGATTAGGTCATAAGACATGTATTTCAGGACTTAACTAGCATTTAGGATCACAATTGCATGTAACAGAGGCAATTAGCCCCCAAATGCATGTATTATAGGCGATTGGGGAGTCCATTCAGGCGATTGGCCTCCTAATCGCCCCTAACATAGGCGATTAGGGTTGCTAATCGCCTGTAACCCAGCTGTTCCGGTTGTTCGCGCGTTTAACACTCCAAATCAGATCCGGAACGTGTGTAAACATCAAATATCAATCTAATAACTATACCAAACATGTTTAAACCAAAATCCTTCGTTTAACCTCGTTCTATCAGCCCTGCATGTAACCATGTAATCCAAACATAATACACATAGCATGAAACATCATCTTAACATGCATAATCATAACCCTAATGAACAATTACTCAGATTCTATCATCATGCCATCATTATTAATCTGAAACTAACCTAATAACATGTAATCATCCATCTTGAATCATAAAAACCCTAGCTTTTGATTGAAAACCCACATACATCATGCATACTACTTAGAATCCAATTAACAATGATTATTAACGATTTTCAGAAGACTCATACGTTTTAAAACAGGTCTGGACCGTTAGGGATTTAATAAAAACGTTTATAAAGATTTCATGGATGAAAATCACACCTTAGATTGTGATAGTTTGATGAAATAAGCTTGAAACCTTGTGTTTTGATCCAAAATCACGTTCCAGAGGTTGTGTGTGTGTTGGGGCGGGTTATGGGACGACTAGGGTTGATATTATGAAGTTTAGGAGGTTAAGAATTGTATTTATAGTCGTTTTTAGTCGTCCAACACGTAACACGCGATTGTGCAGCAGTTACATGCGATTAGGGTTGCTAATCGCATGACATTACATGCAATTGGGCCTAATCGCCTGTTATTACATGCGAGTAGCCCCCAATCACATGTAATGATTCCCTAAATGCATGCCCTATAGGCGATTAGCCTCCCCTAATCGCCTATAGGGGTTGGTTCGATGTATTTTGCGCGTTAAACCCCGTTTTAACATATGTTAACACATTTTCACATACCGACAAGTCACATAATGATTGTAAACACATAACACTTGCAAACAAACATATTCACACTCGTTCACCAAATTCCCGGGACTCGAGACTTGTATGTTCCGTATGCCCTGACGATTCTACGAATCGTCACCATTTGTACACTTGGTTAAGGACTGACATCTAATGAACCTTTAGACTAACATCCGATGATCCTCTATACTAAACTGATAGTTCCCGAACCATAACACGACTTAACTAACCCAGTTAAGTACAATATACGCGTGACTCGCTAAGGTAGACTTTCATCAAGACACGTTGTTAACCAGAATTTGCCGGGTGTCACATATTTTTCCGGTGATGTGTGCTTGGACTACTTTCAGAATTTCAGCACACATGCAACAATTGTTATCAGATGTTTTATCTGATTTTGTATTCCAGATTTCTGGAATTTCTTGATCCACTTTAGGCAAATCAAGGCTTGTTTCTGTTTTCAGTGATGTATTCGGTTCATTTAGATTTTTCTTTTCAATACCAGATGTATCTTCTTTTGCTTTAGTGAAAGCAGTTTTAGTGTTTGAGCTTGTCCCTTTTACATATCCTAGGCCTTGTCCATAATTTCTGGGCTTGGCCTCAATGTAGTCAATTAAATCTTTTGCTAGTTGAAAACTTTTAACATTTATTGAATTATCTTGCAAATTTTTGTACAATTGCCGCCTTTCAATTTCATAATAACTGATCTTTGCTTTTAGTGAAAGGTTTCTTTTTCCAGAATTTTTTCTTTTTTAAGTTCATCAGACATTTGATCCTTAATTCTGGTAAGCTCAGAGAATGTGCTTTTAAACTTGTCAGTTTCTCTTTGAAGCTTATCTTGCAATTGTTTATGCTCAATCTTTAAGTTTTCAAATTCAAATATATGACTAGGGGATATTACCTGTGAGTCTGGAGATTCATCCTCATATTCACCATCAGCTGCCATGAGACAGAGGTTGGCCATTTCTTCTTTATCTTCTAATGAAGCATTTGATAGCGATGTATCTTCACAAATCAATCCCATCTGTTGCTTTTTAGCTTCTTCAAGCTTTCTTTCATAGTAAGAAACATCTCTCGGCGATTTGCTCTTACACTCATTTGAGTAGTGACCTTTTTGCTTGCATTTGAAATTTTACTATCCCTGGATCTATCTGCCTTACCTTTGAATGCATGATTTCCTGACATTCTATGTTCAAAGGTTTTGGTAAGGAGTGCAATGGCTTCTGTGAAGGCCAAATAGTCTGATCTGGTATCAGATGTTTCTGTTTCACTTGATGTTGGAATTGTTTGTGAGGAGTTGAATTCTAGTTTATGGGTTGAAGAATATAGTGCTATTTGACCACCCTTGTGACTAGAATTTTCAAATATCTCATCTTCCCAGATAAGAATGCTATAGAGATCATGGATGTTCATATTATCTAGCTCTAAGGTTGAGGTTAGGGTCATTGTAAGTGTTATCCACTCTCTAGGTAAAGCTCCTAAGAACTTAACATTCTTTTCATCATTAGATTTTGTTACCCTGTATTTTTTTAACTCATTCAAGATTTTAGAAAATCTATTATAAGTTTTAGACACTGTTTCATTTGAAAGAGATTTGAAATATTCATAACTTGAAACACAGTTTGTTCTTTTGTTTCTTCTCCTCTTTTCTCCTCCCTCACATAGATTTTCCAACTGGTCCCATATTTCCTTTGTAGATGAACAAGCATCTACATAAGAAAATATGTCATTTGGAATAGCCATGATCAATAATGAATTGGCTCTTTCATCAATTGCCATAGCTTCATTGTCCTCTTGTCTCCATAATCTTTGATCCTTAGGAACTTTAATGGCAGAAATTTCTGGTGTTCTATCAATTGCTGGAACTTCTGGTATTTTCATCATGGGAATGTATGGTCCACTCACAATGGGTTGGTACAGACGATGATCATGTCCATTTAAGAAATTGATCATCTTGACCTTCCACTGGGGGTATTCCTCTCTCACAAGAGTGGGAGGCTTAGACATTGAACCCATATGAAAAGCAGAATTCCATGTTTGAAAGCTTGCCATTTGTCAAAAGTGGTATTTAAGATACTTGGTTAAAACGTTTAAGATTTGAGCTTAAATAGTTCTTTTAAAAGATCAGGATCTTTATGAAAATAACTTATTCAAGCTGCTCCGATACCAAGTGTTGGTCCTAGAAGTATCAGCCTCACTTTGAATCAAATGGCAATGAGATTTCAACAATATATAATCAATGTGCGGAATGAGAAATCAAACTTTCAGAAACAATAGAGCACACAAGTTTTTAAGAAGTTTTGAGTTTTATATATAGTGACAACCTTTTAACTGTAAGACCCTAACCCGTAATCACGCGATTATTGCCTAATCTTACGGGTTTTGACCTTAACTAAAAACCACTCCCGATTAAAGCTTTGAAATTTTCTTTATAAGTCAACCCATTAAGATCAAATACATGTTTGATTCACACAAATTTTTACTTTTTAATAGTTGAAACATATTTTAAGATGTTGCGTTTTAACGGGAGTTCCTTAGATTCTAGTGCGGAAGCTTGATGAGTGTTCGGGCGTGTTCGGTTCTTCTCGCGACTTGATCCTTGCTCCGGGTCGTCCCTTGAATGTTTACCTAGCACCATCACACAAAGAATGGTTAGTGGGTTGTCAATAATACGTTTAAACTAGTGTGAGAGTCGTTACACGTCGAAACGGAACGAACCAGGCCCAACGGCCCTTTATCAGGAGAACAAACTGCTGCAACTTTTGCGCAGCAGCTGTTCGGATCGCTTTTACCCCTTCTAAAACCCAAAATCCGACTTCGACTTTCAAATAATAATTGTTCTATGCTCCGAGAGCTTTCCAGGCATATAAAGAACACCTCCTAACGATTTTTCTACAATTTTATACGCAATTTTAAAGTTCGTGCTGACATGCAGGTCAAAGCGCGCGGCCGCTCGGCCTCTGTGAGCGGCCGCTCGAAGCTTCTGATGTGATTTTGGTGATTTTTAAGCATGGGAATCATGTCGCAACCGCATTTGATGATTCCCGAAGCCTAAGTAATGACTCGCCGACTAAATAAACCTTTGTTTGACTGAAATTATGGTCCGGTTTATGTCGCCATGATTCGGTTCTTAGTTTTGAATGTTTATGGCGACTTTTACCCAATTTGACCCATTTAGACATTTAACTTATCCAAACACCATTTGACCATGCGCAATGCATCTAGTTTATGTTGTCAAGTCATTATACACTTGATCAACTAAAGTGTTTGTCCGATTTGTTTCATTACGACTTAGATTCTTAGAATTCAACCTTTATTAATCCTTTAAATCCCCAAAATGCCCCTCATGACCAAATCTTTCAATTTAGCCATTCGTAGCGAAACTTCTTGTTTCAAATCCAATGTTTTTGACTCAATGACTTGTTTAAAAACCTCTAAGTCCTTCCGGACTTAGAGTTTCATCCTTTCTCAAGTTTTCACTTGTTTTAGTTGATTCTAAGCGCATTAGCGCGCATTAGACATAGTTGTGGAAATAACTTACTTGATTTGTAACCACACTTCATGTGGGTAGTTTTAGTACCCATGTTGCTTCGCCCGAAGGTGTTTTATTAGCTACGGACTTACCGGGTGCCCGTGTCCCATATTCATACCTTGTGCTCATCCTCCATGATTCTTAAAATCAAGCATGCATACACGAGTGCGTTTACCTGCGTGATTTTTAGATAGACACATTAACTTCTCGGAACTCAAATGATAATAGCATACCATTTGATCCGTAAACCTCAAGAATCTCAATGCTTGGAAAACAAGCATCAAGTGTTGGACTTAAATGATGACGAATTCACCATATGACCCGTTTAGACCCATAGTTCATGATACTATGTTACCCAAGTTTTTATTATGGTTCAAGTGACACCAACTTGACCCGTTTAACACCATTCTTAACGGCTTCATTCAAATGCTTTCATTTAGATTAAAACATCATTTTTCACATATCTTTATTTATTGACCCGTTTGATGGATTTCACCATTTGGTCATAACACATTGTCCTGATTAAGGTCATAAACCACGTTTTGTATTGAGTGCACATAAGGTGACCCATTAATAGCTTCTACCCCTTGGGGTTTATCTTTATCACACATTCAAGATTTAAGACTAATATCTACAAGAATTAAGCTATGTTATAGTACATTGGTGTAAGTAAAACTTACCTCGCATCCATTCTTGTTTCCATAAGTATTCGCCTTGCATCCGTTTGACCCGTTTGCTCCCTCTTGGTTGTACCTAACTTGGGGATGAGTCAAACTTGTCTATTAGAATACATAATATGGAATTTTGTTCACTATCCATAACATCATGTATTCATTATCATTTCTAGCTAAATCCATAGCCATTTTCTTACATGTCTAGTTAAGATTAACTCATCTAGGCATTTCATCAAACACTTGGTGTGCATCCACCAATATACTTAGTTTTCAACATTCTAAGTTTAACCAAAGCATAACCGATTGTCCAATTGACATCATAACATGTTATTTAGGCTTTTTAGCCAAAATTCCTCATTAAGAAAACTCCTAAGAGTTAACTAAATCATTAAACATAAAGGGTTTCAACCTAGAGGTGAAACCCCAATTTTCACATATTCACATAATCATATGAGTATAATCAAATACACAATTAAAATGAAATTCATAACCAAATTAGACTTGATTGAGGTTCCCTAAGGTTAGAAAAACCTCCATCAACATAAACCTTCACGTTTTTGTGAAAACCCTAGTTTTTCACCATGATCAAGAATGAATCTTACATCAAATTAAGCCAAATAAAAGGTACCTTAGGGTGATTGAACCTTAGATACTTCGTTTTTGTGTAATCCATAGGCTTCCCCTTTGATTTGCCTTGAGTTGGAGCAAGAAATTGGAGGTTTAAGGTTTGGTTGGTGAAGGAGTTTGATCTCCTGATGTAGAGATCGATCAACACACACACACAAGTGTGTTTTTGATTTTATTAAATTTTATTAATAAAACTAGTTTTACCACATTGGCAACTATAGTCCCTCCAAATATCCCCGAGTGTCATTTTCGTATAAAAACTAACTCATAAGCTAGTTTCAAACACCTTTTATTAATTTATAAACATAATATTATTAACTAGGTTATTTCCATACTAGAATATAACCTATATTCTTATACTCTAAGTCTCGTGTAAATATGTTGCTAATCACGCCTAATGGCGTAGTTAGGCGAACGAATGGTTTTGGGGTGTTACATTAACAAGGATCACCTTTGGACTTTACAAAAGAATAACTCAAAAGAATTCTTATGGTTGTTGTGAATGTGGTGTGGAGTATGTCTAAAAGATATTTTAATAAGAGCAGATGTTTGATATGTATATCACACACTTTCACATTCACACTTGGCAATCTTCTCCTTCGTATGATGCCTTCTATTTATAGAGAAGTATTGACATCAAGTTGGTGAATAAATAATTGTTTATTTATCAACTTGTTGTTTTGCAGGTTGAAAAGGGAAAGAATGTCTTTGTATGAATGATTGGGATTAAGGTGCATGCATTTAACTTTAACACTTGTCAAGATTCCAGATTTCTTCCAGAAGTCTGAAGTCTAAATCTGGGATTTGGTCAAGAAGTCAATATCAGAGTTTTGTCCCCGAAATCTGGTTCCTTTGTCCCAGATTTCAGTCTTCTTTCCCATATTTCATCAGAAAGGAGTTGTGGCTGTCTTCCATTGTCTTTGTCTTCAAAGAGATCTTGTTCTTGAATATTTCTTTGATCTTTATCTCTTCTTTTAGAACCTTTTCAGGATGGTCTTCACTTCGTTCAGTCTTGGTTCCTAGCTTTAGTTTTCTTCAACACTTCATGTTTTCTCATTTTGGTTCTAACAGTATACCAGAAGGTTGATAAAGTCATAGCAACTTTAATGAATGTATGTGTAGGGTTGTGGTGACCATCTAAGACTCATGTCCTAGATCGGTGGCGAATCGCGACCAAGGGTTTATTTATTATAAAACCGTTAAGCACTTCGTCTCTTTTTTTCGGGCGGCGTATCCAAACTGATAAAAAAAAAGTTGCAATTGCTAGCATATATTCATCAAATCAAGAATAAGTCCATGATTGTCCCCCAAAATGTTTTCCTGATACATGGCAACACCCGATCTTTTAAAAATCGGTTTTTTACCATACCGAATTAACCGGGTATGTCGGTTTAACCGGGTATGTCAGGCGGTTGAACCGGTTTACCAGGCGGTTCAATCGGTTGCACTGGCCGGTATGAACCAGTTCTATTTATCCTTCTGATACTATCAAATCCCAAAAAAAAAACAAATTTAGGGATGCTTGGATTCTGATTACTAGCGGATGATGCAGATCATGCTTTATGTGTGTGTGTATATATATATATATGTGTGTAATTTGATTGAGTAAATAGGGTTTATTATTGATTGTGGAATGCAAACATCGGTACTTTATTTAAAAGTTGGTAAATACGTGAACAAATTCAAAAAACAACTATCCATGGATGTTAATGTTGTTGTGGCCAATGGGCACTTTTCATACATAAATCAAGTGAAATGTTTGATTATTACAACACTTCACTAGCAATCTTATAAATTATTTTGTTTTTTAAAATACTGAATATAAATATCCATAGAAGGTAAACATTATTAGTCGGAACATCTACTGCAACACGCGTACATTTCCACTAGTAATTAATTGTTTGAACATTCTATGCCAACCTCGTTTGAACATTGATGATTGAATACAATTTAATATTTGTTAAATGACATCGACATTTTTTTTAAATTCAACTATAGATTACGTACATCTTAGTCACCTTTAATAAGAGCACCCACAATAGGGTGGCAGGACGGTTCACTCTCACCGGACAGACCACTCCTTGAAGTTTTATCATTGTAGGAGGTTGACCTTAGTTGGTTCGTGTGCTCAACTGGACTGGTCCAAACCAAATCTCGTGGGGCTCATTCGATGATTAAAATAAAAAAGTGGGTTATGGTTAAATAAAATAGGAAAAGTATACGATGAGGTGGAGGTTTGAATGATTTGGGGTTGGAGGAAAAAAGTAAGTTATAATTTGGAATGGTTTATAATGATATGACATGATAACGTGATGGTATGAAGTGGTTTGTTTGACTAGCATTGTAGATAATTTAGCACAACTTTTACACATACGTAAATATAAGTAAAAAAAAAATTAGAATATGAAAAGGTGACAAACTTATTGATGCCAGATAACACTAGTTTCTTTGATTGAAGTGTATGTTCGGTAAAATCTTAACCACCAATAATTTGACAAATTTATAGACCTGGACAACTTGAACGCACATTTACAATTTCAACGCATCAACATCTAAAAAGTAAGAACACCTTTTTTTTTTCTTAAATATTGCAATGCTATTATAAAATAAATGACGGATAAATTCTGGATGTTATGTATAATTTTCTTAAATGATGGAACTGAGTTATTTTGAGCTTTTAAAAAAAAATCAATGGACTAAATCTAAACTCATGGCTGATTACTTGATTATGTTTTTGATCATTCATACGTTTTCAACTCTCTTATTTTACACTTATGTCATTGCCTCAGTTTTAACCATTGATCAACGACACAACTCACTTTCTACGCTTTGTACAAACATCAATTTTTGTTTGATCTGACCTCTAGACAATAATGAAAAAGAAACATACAAAACCTTATCATAAAAGTTTTTTATTTTTATTTTAAATAAGTATCAAATAAAAAGCATATTTGACTTAGGGGGGCTGTTTGGTAGCCTCTAAATAATTATTAAGATTTTACATCTGAATGGTTCATAGTCTCTTAGTGGTTAAGATGTAATATTAAGTATGAATGGTTAAAAGGTAACATCTTAATGGTTGCCTCTTAACCATTCAGACTTAAGGTTACCTCTTAACCATTTTAAAGTTATAGTCATTAAGAGGCTACCAAACAACCCTTTATTTTATGTGATAGTATTGTTACATCGATTGTTGGAGGAACTCATGGTCAGATCTAGCCTTTCCAAACCTAAAAATTTAAAATGCAACATCTTTTATGTGATTGTAAAGTTATCTAAACTTCTTAATAGTAATTTTCCTTTGGTCACATTGTTAACAAATCAAATGTTTTTTTTTTTTTTTTCTTTAAAACTATATAATCTCTTGATTTATAAAACATTCTTAAGGGAAATTGCATCTAACAGTTTATCAAGAATATATTACAAAATAAATAAAAAAGCTTTTATTATTATTTTTTTCAATTGTTTCTAGAAAAAGAAAAGAATAAAGTACATGACCAAGTGACCAACCATAAGGATGAAATTAGTTGTCGTGAGTGGGAAGAGTGGGATACACGACTCCAGCCAGAATCCAGATATATAATGGAAAATTAAAGAAATAATTAAGAAACAATTTATGTTAGTTATCATATTAACATTATTGGTACGTAACATAGCATGCACGTATTGTTTACAATAAATCTCGTCCTCCGTACTAAATACATTTCATCTTTACCATCGTTTTCTACCTATATAGATTATTATTTTACACGTCCATTCTTTTAATTTTAAATATGATCAATAGGTTACATGAATATTATTATAATAAATCACATATGATATAAAAAAATTACTCATTGTCCGTTTCTTTTTTCTCACCCAATACACATTTGATAGTTTAGGTTTGGTTGTTTTGTCCATAGTTTTGATTCACAATAATTCTTTGATGTGTCATTGTCTTTTCATTATGTTTATTTTTTCTATAATCATCGATGAAAAATACATCAGCATCACATTTTGTGATTTTGTCTATATATAAGAAACATATGACACATTGTTATACCACTCTATAGTTTCTTTTCCTTTTAAATTGTAGTATGTAGATCTTATTAGTTTAATTTAATTCGAATGCATAAACTAATAATCAAGCTAAATGAATTGTGGACAAAGGTGAATTAATAAAGTTTTGATTGGTCAAATTTATTAATTTTGGGTGGTATTAGTTAGTCCACAAATTATTAATTTTTTAATGCATCAAAATATTTTTTATTTAGCTCTAGTTAGTATATTACTTTTATCATGAACATCAACTTCGAAAGGCAACAAATTGCAATTAACTTATATTTAAAAAGTTTACATAAATGCAGCCTTGTCGATTTAGAGCTTATGGTTTTGATGTAGTTGCATTTTAAAAAGTTTTCATGAATGCAGCCTTTCAATGAGGTAATCCATTTTTTTAATTCCACCACCCAAACACGTTTTAATGCATGCTCTCATATAATCAACTTAATTTATATTATCCATTCATTCCTATTGCATTTTAGGAGATTTATTGAACGTACAGTTTCAAGTTTATCATTCATCTTTCGTTTAATCAGAAACATATGCACCCACATACTTTCAAGTTTAATTATTCAATTATGTGTGTGTGTTTGTACAGGGAGGGAGAGTCGCAAAATCATTGGGAATCAAAGAATCAATCTTCATTACATCAATTTCATTAAAACAAAATACGAAAATTACATCATAATAGCAGGTAGACGGGCAACAAGCTGCGCCGCCACCCCTTTTTGAATTGCAAACCCTAGTCTACTAAAGACAAAACCTTGCCCCCTGGGGATGAAACATTGCTGTGGACGACCCGTTGGACCCTAGTCAAGAAACGAATAGCTTCTGACGCCAGGGAGCCAAAGGTGTCGAAGGCCAGAGGGATAAAGACATGTTGGTTATCTGCACAAGCTTTAGCGTGTTTATCTACTTTCTTTAATTCCGCCTTTCTTGATGCTTGCCCAGCTACGAACCCTGTTTCCCTTAACCCAACCAGCGGAGATACCCTGGTGAGGTCCACACAGGCATGTTTCCCCCTCTCCCAACCAAAGACAAGCAGATCTGCGGGTCGCAGGGTGGATCTCCCTTCCGTGGGGTCTGTGAGGAAGTTTACAGGGGCCTCCTTTTTGGTAGAGATCCCAGCTCTTCTCAAGATATCCCACAAAACGTCCCTCACCCAGTCGTGCCGATATTTGAAATCAGGGAGCTCCTTGCAATGAATTGCATGCTCCCCGTATTTATGCATGCAGGTTTTACGGCAGATGGGGCATGTTTCATTTTCCGGGTACATAGGGATCATCAATCGGTACTTGAGTATAGCCCTGTACTCTACTGTAGACATACATTGACCCAAACCCTCAATCGGGATAACGGTCAAAAAATCCTGAGCATGAGGGCCCTTTAGGCATTCAATCACCGCCTTCTGGCGAGTGGACAACTCAAAAACTTCTCCCAGACTCTGAGCAGTTTTGCTAAAAAGAGCATTCGCCAAATATTTTTGTGGCTTTGGGGGGCGGTGTCCTTGTTAGAAAAACCGTCAATATCAAAGTCCGGGAGATAGACATTTAAGCGTTCGAGCGCCTGTTGATAGTCTAGGTCTAGTCCAATGACCCCACTGTTTCGGAGGATATGATCCTGAAGTTCCCAAGACTGAGCTCTAGACGCCATAAAGGCATAGACCCCAACATCTCGAGCTGAAAGGAGACCCAAACCACCTAAACGCATCGGCAAGGATGCCAAGCGCCACTGGAGGTCCCCGAAGAAGGGGCCGCCACACACAACTATATCTTCAATAGCTTCGCGGAGACCATCATCGAAAAGGGATACCGCATCCACCATGAAGTGGGGTTGGCAAGTTCGTAACCCAAAAAGTAACTTAGTGACCCCCATGCATGACCTGAGCAGCAGGAGTTCACTCTGGGGATCTCTAAGGCGGGGCAGTAGTTTCATGAGGGCAACCGCACTCGTAGCCCGCCGCCCTGCCAACTCCCCGATAAAGGTAGGATCTCGGCTAACAGCCCCACCAAGGAGCTTAACCCCTGTCTCAGGTCTACCAATCCCGGTCGGGAAAAGCCCTTCTTGACTATTCAACCCGTCACACGTCGGCCAAAAGACCTCTGTTTTCTTAATATTGACCAGAGATGGCCCATGCACATTGATAATGTCTAAAGCCTTAGCAACCTCCACTACGTTGCCTATAATCGTCCCATCATCCAAATACCAGGCATGAAACGGTAGGTTACAGTGCTCCTGAATCCGCATGATAAGGGGATGTAAGGCAAGGGCAAAGAGAAGGGGCCCCAAAGGATTTCCTTGCTGCACTCTGGTGGTAGCCCCAATACAATCATTGCCTACATACAGCCTAGCCGGCTGGGCATAAAGGAACTGGACCCACGGATAAATGGATGGGCATCGCTGGTGAACCTCTTGGAGAAAAACTGTACGGTCGACCATGTTGAAGGCATTGGAGAAGTCTACTGTAAGCATAGCCAGAGACCCATCCGCATGAAAACAGTTGAGGAACTTGTTGGCACTGTGAAGCACCGCCTCTGCCCCATTTGGTACCCCTACTCCAAATTGAAAGTCCCCCAGGTACTGGGTAATGTCTTTCCTAACCTTCTTCATTGCCACCTTAGAAACTAGCCTTCGCCAAATGCCCCCCACAGCAATAGGCCGAATTCCATTATCGGGCTTCAATAAGGGGGGTGAGGGGGGCCGATGCAATGAACTCAGCCAGCGTCTTCATTACTAAAAGAAAAATCATCGAGTGCTAAAAAAAGATTGGCACTTTTTAAATAAAAAACGACAAATGTTATATCTCTAATACTATTAGACAAATAATTTTAAATTACATAATTGATAAGGTTTGAACCTTAAACCTCCGTTTAAAACATGTATACCTCTAGCAAATAGGTTAACACTACATTGGTCAATAATAATCTTCTTAAATCAACGAGTCTTCATTTAATTTTTAATTAAACTAACTATATACCAAAAATAATGTTTTTATGTCGTTAATTTAATTAATTTGATGTTTATATTATATTATACTATATTAATAATACAAGCTAATAAATAGTAATAGTATAGTAGAGAAAGTGTAGGGTACAAAGTCTCTTATCCTACAAAGTGTAGAAAGCCACAAAATGATGCCACGTGGAACTTGTCTGTTATAACTCTATAACTGATTAGAGGGGTAGTATAGTCAATTGGACATATCAATTAATCACGTTTATTATTAAATCCTTGTTTTATCGTTCATCAATATTTCAAATTTCATAACTGATTCCATAATTTACGATTATCAATTCTTACCATATTCAAAAATCTACAATCATCGTCGATCACTGGTTCAAATTTTTTACGAAAATCATAATCAATTTGCCGAGTTCTTCACCATGTTCGGTATGTACTCTGTTTTTATTGTTTTCAATTAATCGTGATCTTACTCTTAATTTGTGTTTTCAGATCTAAACAATGAACCTGAATTCTTATTCGATGAAGAACATGAAGTTTCTACTGTTTTGAAGTTTTTTTAGATCAGTGATGAAAACAGAGGTTGAGCATTCCATTAAAATTTTTTGATGTTTTGTGGATTTGAAGATAATCATTTGCGTTTTAGTATGTTTATACATGAGTTTTGATGTATCTGGTGATATTATGTTTAGGATAACATTCAAATGCGTTTTAATATGTTTTAACATGCGTTTTGTTGTATCTGGTGATATTATGTTATTGATAAGATTCAAATGCGTTTTATTATGTTTTTAACATGCGTTTTGATGTATCTGGTGATATTATGTTATTGATAAGATTCAAAAAATAAATACATGCGTTTTAAGATTAACAAATGCGTTTTATCTGATTAATGAAACTACTGATTACTGTTGATTGATAACTTCTGATGAAGTGTTTGTAACTACTGAAGAAGAAGTTAATAACTACTGCTGAATCAAACCACTGATGGCCTAACTTCTGATGAGCAAACTACTGCTGAATCAAACCACTGATGGCCTAACTTCTGATGAGCAAACTACTGATGAACATTGATACACATGCGTTTTATGGGTTTACACATGCGTTTTACTTTTTCGTGATGAGCAAACCACTGATGGCCTAACTTCTGATGAGTAAACGATTTCCTCCTGTATATGTAGATACTTCTTAATGTTTTTGTCCATTTTTTTCATCCAAACCTGCAGAAAACATAACATGCGTTTTACTCATTATGCATGCGTTTTACTATATTTTTACACTGATTTTTATAAACAAATTTATTATAAACAAATCATCTCATTCATCATTAAAATCTATAAAACGCCTTTATTATTTACCACAAAACACACTTACAAATTCTTATTAATCATTAGAATCATTAAAACGCCTTTACAACTTTCATCAAAACATCTAAAACGCATTTACTAATTTCATCAAACAAATCATTAAATCGTGATGTTCATCATTCAAAACATCAAAAACGCCTTTACTAATTTCATAAAACAGATCTAAACCATACCTGTATTAGTTCCCTTTCGAAGGCCTGTCATGATTCAGTTTGCTTCTTCGTTCTCTTCCTTCACCCGGTTCGTTTTTTAGGTTTTTAGAATTAACTGGCACAATTGTTTAATTTATTTTCATATATGATCAAAATGAAAATAACAATATGAACATTTACTTACTTGATTTGCGTTTTGGAGCCATAATCCTGCTTTGATCGATTGTTATTTTCTTCGTTGATGGAATGCTCTGTTTTTTTTTGTTACAGAGAGATTGATTTTGATTATGTAACCGTCCATAAATTAGATGATTTGGGCGCTATTATTAAAAAATTCAAATTATTATAGTGACAATTTGTCTAATTTGCCCTCCTTTTGTTAACTGCCATTAAAAACACGTGATTGTAATTAATGTATGATGATCTTGATTAAAACACAGATGGATGGTCAGGATGGCTTCTTACACTTTGTATTTTAAGGAGGCTTTGTACAATAGCCTCTCTCTAGTATAGTAATGTTTTTCTATTTTCAATTTTGGCCACTTTTTTTTTCCTTTTTTTGTTAACTTTTTTTTTTCATTTTGACTACCAAATTTTTTGTTAGGTTTTTTTTCTCATTTTGGCAACACAATGTTTTTTTTACTTTTTTGTTTAAATTTTTTTTCCCGTTTTGGCCACCAACTTTTTTATTAAGTTTTTTTTCCCCATTTTGGCCCCTGACATAATGCGTTTTTTTACCCGATTTCACACGGGTTTGGTTTTTGTTCTTTATTATCTATATATTTAACGACCACGAAATGAATAGCTGCTTCGCTCTAACGTACGCGGCCGGCTACCGACCATATCTACCGTGCGCCATCTCCACCATGTGCCGCAGACCGAGGGAGATTCCTGGTATTCTCCGCGTAGCCACTGCCACTTTTTTATTTTCTCATTGTCCACGTTTAGTCTCTATGCCTTTGTCGGTTACCAAAATCCACATTAACACGTCATGCGAAAAACGTGCAACGCGCGTATCACCGACCACATCTACCGTGCGCCATCTCCACCATGTGCCGCGTGTCGCGGGAGATTCCTGGTAAAATGATGTTATTATTAGGGATGCTTACCATAGAAATTTCACGAGCATAGGCAATAATTTAGGCGAAAAGTTTATGTATGATAAACTAATATCACGAACACAATGAAAATTGATTTAGGTTTGATTTGGAATTTGAAATGTCGCAACGCTATGTCATCATTTAATTATTTTCAAATCATATTAACGTCGCCGCAACGCGCGGCTGATAAAAACCTAGTTATATATTTTCAATCAATCATTCATCATCTAGTATATAGTTGGGTACAGTTTGGTTCTTCACACTACAATTACAATAATAAGTATATTGAAAAACCCAATCTATAATAAATTCAAGTTGTATTATATAATCTCAACTGATAATATGTCAAGATGTCGATGTATAACTCCGGCATTTATCAGAAAACAAGTAATCTGGACATGAACTACGTGAAATGGTTATATTTTTATGAATGGCTAATGTTACCCCTACTATATTTTACACCAAATAGCAAATACGTTATTGTCTAGATTTGAATCTAGAAGCTCTCTCTAAGGAGCGTAAACCTCTACCATGTGACTTGATTATCTAACTGAGTTAAATGTTAAATGGACTGATATGTAAATTGTTAATGGACTAACCATATTCTTAAAGAAAATAAGTATTGAATTTCTAACTTCAGAATATATATTCACACAGATTAACAGGTTGGAAAAGAGTTAGTCAAGTCAACTTGAACCTAACACCAATAACTAAACTTAAACCGTCACCATTTTATTTTTTTATACTTAATCAAATTATTTACAAGCTAATTTTGAATAAAATCATTGATTAAGATTTATATATAATATGGCTGCAAATAAACCGAACGAACATGCACGAGGTATTATTTGTGCTTGTTAGTTACATAAATAAATGTGTTTACGAAATGTTCTTGAACACATACCGAACAAGATTCTCTAATTGTGTCATTTATTAAGAAAATGAACGCGTCTTTGTTCATTTGTGTTTGTATGTTAACTTTGATAACGAACACAAACAAACATACATGAACACAAACGAACGACCATGAACAAAAATAAACACAAACAAACACATACTAAGCGTTCATCAATAGAAACAAACACATATTAAAAGATATGTAATATACAATACACAAATATTTATTAACTATTTTAATAGAGAATATTTTGAAGCACTTGAATAAAGTACAAGAATTAAAAATCTCAATAAACTATCGAACATAAACGAATACGTTATCGAACGTTCACAAACATAATTAAATAGACACGACTTCTGATATTCGTTCATTTATTAAACAATTACAAACGAAAACAAACTTCCCGGCAATAGTGTTAAAAAAAAGTATATATATTAGATAGTGTAGGGAGTGATTTCATAAAACAGAAAACATGAAAATTTGAAATACTACTAAAAATGTAATGTATAAGTGGTGGGTTAAAGAAACAAGACTCAACTACTCTCAACACACACAAACGTTGAATTCATGTGTTCCAAACCACATTTGTTTTTCTTTTTCCAGTCATTGATTTCGTTATCATAGTAGCTAGTTGATGCAAATTCACGTTTAAACACCTATGTTCTTGGTCCCATTCCAACCATCAATCGTTACATGTGACCATCATGAGTTCTGATTCTCCTGTTAGCAGCCATTCGTCGAATTTCGGCCGCGTTTTTGATCATTCGAATAACAACGGTTATGGAATCGGTGGTGCAATGCTTCCTATGTTCCTTAATGATTTACACAATAACAATGATCACGATTTAGTTGAAGTCACGTTAGAGTTGGATGATGATTCCATCATTTTATGCAATGTCACACCAACTTCTAACCATTCAAATAATATTAATATTAATATTAATAATAATAACAATCAGTTACAATCTCCTATTGGAGGGGTGACGTCTAGGCTTCGTAGGAAGTTATCATGGTTAACGTCTTCTCCATCACGAGCTTCGTTTTCTGACTCGAGTGTTGATCGTGTGGAATGTGCTATAGCGTCCAGGGACGCTAGGCGAATGAAAGTGCAACTGATTAGGACGAAATCTAGCGCGCAAAGAGCGCTAGGTGGTTTAAGGTTTATTAGTAAAACTACATGCACAGATGTTAATGAACTGTGGAAGAACGTTGAGGCGCGCTTTGTGCACCTTGCTAAAGATGGATTACTTGCTCGAGAGGATTTCGCTGAATGTATAGGTAATGGTCTAAGTTATTATCGCGTTTAGGCTATACGTATAATTACATATTACATGTTGATTTTTTTCTTTTGAAGGAATGGCGGACTCTAAGGATTTCGCGTTGGGAGTATTCGATGCATTGGCGAGAAGAAGGCAGCAGAAACTGGGGAAGATCACGAAAGGCGAGCTTCATGAATTTTGGTTACAGATTTCTGATCAGAGTTTTGATGCTCGTCTGCAGATTTTCTTTGACATGTATGTTACTAATTCTCTAATTTTTATGCAGATGTTGCAATTAATCATAAAACTAAAAAGTAATGTAATAAACA
The DNA here is from genome assembly GCA_028751855.1 of Ambrosia trifida. Taxonomy (NCBI): domain Eukaryota; kingdom Viridiplantae; phylum Streptophyta; class Magnoliopsida; order Asterales; family Asteraceae; genus Ambrosia; species Ambrosia trifida. The sequence goes on from CM054127.1 coordinate 45,197,935, forward strand.
ATTTTATTTCTTATTGAAGAATAAAACTTTATGACAAAGTAACATATTATTTTATACAATCAAATTTTATATTTCTATTGAGATTACACTCTGCTGAATTTAAATAATATGTGAAATTTGTTTCTTGTTAAGCAAGTTGTTATGATTCCTTTTCGCTTTTTATAAACGCTAGGGCCGACAGCAACGAAGATGGAAGGATCACAAGGGATGAAATACAAGAGGTATATATGTATTTGGTACATAAGATTCTTTTAGTTTTGTAATTATTGAAATATATTTAGGTAGCAGACAGAATTATTACATAAACAATGTCATGTGAGATTCTGCAGTTCTACTAGTGAAGGGATTATTGACTTTGGGATAGTTTATTTAACATGTATATTTGTTTTCTATTTGTAAACAGCTGCTCGTGCTTAGCGCTTCAGCAAACAGATTGGCGAAGTTCAAAGAAGAAGCCGAGGAATACGCTTCTTTAATCATGGAAGAACTTGACCCTGAAAATCTTGGATATATTGAGGTAATATAGCCGAAAAAACAATCATTCGCTACAAAATATTAGCCTTCTCAGGAGGATTCAAGATGGATGAAAATGTGTTCAATGGGTCGTTTTTGTGGGTTGGTGGATCAGACCAAATATGAACCCGAACACAACACAAACCTGAAGGTCATGTTAGGCACATGAACCTGATTACGACATGATTATCTTTTTGCATATTAATACTCTAAAATTACAAACTTACAGAAAAAAAATATATATACAAAGGTACTTTAAATATTTATGTTTAAGATTATGCTCATTTCTCTTTTATATATTAAATTTACATAAAATACCTAATGAGTTTAAGTTATTTAAAAAACACACTAATTTGAAAAGCACACTTTTTGAATATTTTTTTTTAAAGAAACAGGTTAAACGGGTCAAGGTTGACCCTTGACCCGTTTAACTAAACTGTGTTCATGAATTCAACATGAACTGACATGTTCCCTTTTAGACTAAACCCAACACCTGTAAATTCCGTGTTAGCTTTGTGTCATGTGTTTGTGTTGCTTCAGAAATTACAGTCCTAAATTGAAAATTAAGGAATAGTACCGCGAATGTTTTTGGTTCGCAGTTATGGCAGTTGGAAACACTTTTACTACAAAGGGAAGGTTACATGAACTACAGTAGACCTCTGAGCATAACAAGTGGAGGGTGGAGCCAGAACTTAAGTTCACTGAAGCCGAAGAGCATTGTCCATCGGGTAACTCGTTTTGTAAGGTGGGCTTTGATCGAAAACTGGCAAAGAAGTTGGATTTTGCTACTATGGTTTCTAGCCATGGCTTGTTTATTTACATGGAAATTTAAGCAATATAGAAACAAGGCGGCGTTTCAGGTGATGGGCTATTGTTTGACCACTGCTAAAGGCGCTGCAGAGACCCTCAAACTCAATATGGCTCTTATTCTTCTACCCGTTTGTAGAAACATGCTAACGGTTTTAAGGTCTACACGCGCACGCCTCTTCATTCCTTTTGATGACAATATCAACTTTCACAAGGTGAATGATTAATAACCAGTAACCATCCTTTAGAAGTTACAGTTATAAAATGCATTATTAACTTATTTACATGCCATACATATGAATTGCAGACAATTGCTTTCGCTATAGCCATTGGAATCGTTTTGCACGTTGGAAATCATATGATTTGTGATTTCCCTCGGTTGGTAAACTCTTCACCGAATAAGTTTGCTCTCATAGCATCTGATTTTCATGACAAAAAGCCGACATACATGGAATTGGTCGTTGGGGTGGAAGGTGTGACTGGAATTTCTATGCTGATATTGATGGCCTTCGCTTTCACTCTAGCTTCAAAATATTTTAGGAAAAGTCTGTTGAAACTGCCGTCACCATTGAACCGGTTGACAGGATTCAATGCTTTTTGGTTTTCACATCATCTTTTCGGTTTGGTGTACATACTGCTCATCATTCATGGATCTTTCTTGTTCCTTGTTCATGACTGGACTAAGAAAACGGTAGGATGTTTTCGTTCTTGTTGTAGGATAACAATAATAATTTAAATATTTTTTTTTCGCTAAGAATATATGTCCCAATCTCGCAGACATGGATGTACATCTCGGTCCCAATCTTAATATATGCAGCCGAGAGGAGTTTGAGAACAGGACGGTCAGAACACTACTCTCCTAAAATCGTAAAGGTCTGCAACCTTCCAGGAGATGTATTCAGCATAATTATGTCTAAACCGAACGGATTTAAATACAGGAGTGGGCAGTATATATTCCTCCAGTGTCCTTCAATATCTCCTTTTGAATGGTATGTGTATCACATATGTCTATAATGTATCCATCATTTGTTGATAGTAATGACATGTTTTTTCCCTACTTTAAAAACAATTTAGGCATCCGTTTTCGATTACATCATCACCAGGAGACGATTACCTCAGTGTTCACATCAGGACAGTTGGAGACTGGACACAAGAACTAAAGGAAGTGTTGACAGATGACACTGGTTCAACGTGTACAATTGGGCGCGCCAAGTTTAGGAAGCTAGGGGACATCAATTCGAAAGGGTAGTTATATGTAGCATTAAAAATAAAGTATTCTATATGCATAATGAAAAAAAAAAAAAAAAAACTGAAATGAAAAAAGTAAATTATGCAGTTTACCAAAGCTACTGTTGGATGGACCTTACGGTGCGCCAGCGCAAGACTACAGGAACTACGACGTGTTACTTCTTGTGGGATTAGGAATTGGAGCTACGCCTTTCATAAGTATTCTTAGAGACTTGTTAAACAATAATCGAGCGCTAGAAGACCAAACAGATTCAAACACAGAAACGAGTATTTCAGTCGATAGTCTTCTGAGTCTAGCATCTTCAAATATGGCATCACTTGAAAAGAAGAAACCAAGACAGGCTAAAAGTGCAAATTTTTATTGGGTCACTAGGGAACCCGGCTCGTTTGAATGGTTCAAAGGAGTCATGAACGAAGTCGCTGAAATGGATCACAAAGTAAGTAACATATTACATATTTGTTTAAATCTTGATGTATGTTATTAATGATTTACCAAGTGACTTGATTTTGATTTATTTGAAATAGGGTCAAATTGAGATGCACAATTATCTTACAAGTGTTTATGAGGAGGGTGATGCGCGATCGACGCTAATCACTATGGTTCAAGCACTTACACATGCCAAACATGGAGTTGACATCCTTTCTGGCACTAGAGTATGAATTATGATACATTTTACATGCTACAATAAGTTAAGATACTAGAATTAAACTAATACGACACAATGTTTTGTTGCAGGTAAGGACACATTTTGCTAGACCGAATTGGGGAGAGGTGTTTACCAAGGTAGCATCAAAACATCCGAACACAACGGTAGGAGTGTTCTATTGTGGGATGCCAGTGTTGGCAAAGGAACTCAAGAAACTATCATACGAGATGAGTCACAAGACATCGACACGCTTTGAGTTTCACAAGGAGTATTTCTAAAGTAAAATCGCGTGTAACTGTAACGTTACACACGTATTAATATGCAATACATTTACACATTTTTAAGTACAAAAAAATGTAAAGTTGTACACTATACAGCAGCTAGTGCCTAGTGTAGATCAACATTGTATAATTTGACAAATACAATCAAGTAAATGATAAATAGACAATACATTTGGTTATTAGTTTTTGTGAAGTAGGCTTGAACCATGTGAGCCAGGCCCCAATTGTCAGGATATACACTCATGGGGCCCAAAAAATTGGATCAAGTCAAAAGCAGGACAGGGAACATGAAGATGTGGGGTAGGGTTCTGATCATACAACATGGATGGCACTCATATAAGTAGTAAAATTATCATCAATTTTCTATTCATTTAATGATATTTATCCTTTTATATGCTACCAAGTTATGGCATACATGTATCCCCATCACTTGTATCATTCTCATCCACAGCAATTTATAAATATATAACATACAGTCTAATTTCAAATAATAGTCCAATTATTTGGTTATATAACTATTTCATTTTAAAGTTTTTAACCCATGGAAACATGAATAAAAGAGAATAATCTCTAGACATAATTATAAGGTAAGTCTATATTTGTCACATATAGTCAATTTTTTGTTAAAAAACTGAAATTTAGTAAATAAACACATAAATTACTTAAATTAAAGATTCACACGTTTTTGCATAGAAAACGAAATACATCAAACTTGTAAAATTGCGGGAAAACCTTTTGAGTGTTAAATCGAGACTTCAGATGACTTAATTAGTGTCTGACAACTCGGACACGCCGCCTATGACCATTTGCCACATGATCAGGCCCATTGAGACGTTATCGTCCATTACTTATGGCCCCTTAACTTCATATATAACCTTTTTCCAGCCCATTTGTCTCTCGTTAGTTAGTGTAAGTACGACTTTGCGCCTGGATCAACTACGCTTCAACCTGATCCGACCCTACCCATGTTAACTTTATTTCCTTGACTGTTAAATGGCCAGCAAATGTTGGTGAACATTTATAAAGAGCAAACTGCCAGCCTTTGCTTTTTTATTTTAGATATAACAACTTCAAAAAAAAAAAAAAAAAAAAATTCAAAATAACCTTAAAACTTAAAAACAGTTGGTAACACTTAAAACATTTACATTTATGTCCAGCCCATGCCCATTACACTTACTTTCTGTCTCATTAAAATCATCTGTCTGTTATGCTCCCTTATTATTATTTAGTTGCTTCCCACCTACTACAACTTCACACTTTGCAAACTTAGCTTCATCCTCATGGCTGCAGCCTGCATCCTCTTCTCAATCTCCATCTCCATCTTCATCATCTTCACTCTCCCTTCCTCCGCAACCGTCAACCCGTCATCCGATCTCGTCCGTTCATCATGCCAACATGCCACCTTCCCTAAAGTCTGCATCCACACACTCTCCCTATACAAAGGCCCAGCCACCACCCCACGTGAGCTCGCACAAGCCGCTATCAAAGTCAGCATTTCTCGCACCACCAAAGCGTCCGAATATCTTTCGGGCCTTCAAAAGGAAGCCGATAGGCGCGAGAAAGGCGCCTTGAAGGACTGTGCTAGTCAAATAGCAGACTCTGTGGATGACCTTAGGAAAACATTAAGTGAACTCAAGGACCTTAAAAGAGGCACGTTTAGGTGGCAAATGAGTAATGCTAAGACATGGGTCAGTGCAGCCTTGACCAATGAAGACACTTGTCTTGATGGGTTCAAAGAGATTGAAGGTCAGGTTCGGTCTGATATTAAACGAAAGCTTACAAATGTTGCTAAGGTTACTAGTAATGCTCTTTATCTCATCAATCGTCTTGATCATGCATAACCATGTTAACCATGTTTTAGTCTTGTTTCATATTATTATTATCATCATTTGATCATATATAAATATATAAATATATTATATATATGTTTATCTTGTTATATATATAGTCTTGTTTCATATATATATGTTTATCTTGTTATATAATAATTAGTAAATGGAATATATTTAACTATGTATGATGATAAAATTGATTATGAAGTATAATAATTTATTTTTACATGTTTGTAAAGATTTAATGAAAAGGTGCAAATAATATTGAAGAGTTGTGACCCCCAAACCCAAATGAATTGGATAGAGCCACCTTGATATCAAGTCTTTCTTTCTTTTGGCCCACCAACACATTCATGTCCTGTTTGAAATATAAATCTTAGGTTAGCCTAGCGCGACAACGACATAATAATAATTAGCGGTAGTATGGTGGGTCTGGAACGGGGTATGGGATAACGGGTTGAGTTATTAGCACTTATTGTCCGTTTTAAAGTATTAACGCAATGACAGTTTAAATGTTTGAATAAAATGATGTAATAAGTTGTGTGGATTAAAAATACACTTTAGACGAGTTTAATGGTTTAACTCGCTCCTTTTATAGCTCATTTATGATACTTGACCAATTTAAGATAAAAGGCAACCCGGATAGGCTTATATATAAATACAAGAAATCAATAGGAAGTCATATATACCACATTTTTGTCCGGATGGTCCAGATTAAGATTTGGATGTACCCAACCTGTCCGTATCGCCTACATAACATACCAAAAACTAAAATCAAGATTCACAACAAATGGTTCAAGAAAGGAAAATCTGCAAATTACTTAACTGCGTTACCTGTATCGTTGCGATGGCTTCCACAGCACCAGCAGCTCCCATAAGGTGACCGGTCATTGATTTTGTTGAGTTCACCTTCAACTGCATCAAATTTTCTATTAATACAAGTAGTCAAGTTTCGCAACAATTAAGTAGTGTATTGATTTAATTAGTCTCACCTCTTGGTTTTGGCCAAAACAATGAACAATAGCTTGATATTCCTTAATGTCCCCTGCTGGTGTTGATGTAGCATGCGCATTTATATAGTTTACGTCTTCCCTCGCCACACCTGACCTAGATAACGCGTTCTCAATGCATAATATGATACCTCTACCTAATCATGGTACATAGATACATATATACATAAAATCCGATGGTCAATTGCACGCGCTCATACATCATATATAAGAGGGTTGCGTGATCTACCTTCAGGGTGCGGCATTGTCATGTGATGAGCATCAGAACTCATGCTTCCACCCAACACTTCTGCATAAATATTAGCATCTCTTTTCTGTGCATCAGTTTGATATCAATATTGAATTCAAAATGGAAACAGGATTAGCAAATGATCATGTTTTTGCTTAATATATTAAGTAACACAGTGAGAAAAATATCCAACATATCAACATACTTTAGCATGCTCAAGTTCTTCCAATAGCAAAACTCCAGCTCCTTCTCCCATAACAAATCCGTCGCGACCCTTTTATCCATATCGACCCATAAACATATAAGCGAAAAAAATGTTGAATAATAGAAGAAAGATGTACCGAATCCCATGGACGTGAAGCTTTGGTAGGATCATCGTTCCTCTCACTTAAAGCTTTACATGCCACAAAACCTCCAACTCCTGCACAAGTCTTCGTCGTTATGTTCAAGATCAAGTGAAATTTATAAGAGAAATGAGATTATACCTATTGGTAAAATGGTTGATTCAGAGCCACCACAAAGCATCATGTCCTGTGTAAAATAAACTGGATTTAACTGAATCCATAATAATCGTGGCGAAACCATCAATATAGGCATGAATGCAGCACTTACAACATCCCCATCAATGATGTGATTTGCAGCATTCAATATACAGAAGTTACTCGTTGCACAAGCGGTCGATATAGAATAAGTTGGACCCATCCAACCCTAAAGTAAAATATGAAACAGTTCAAACAGATATGAACAAGTGTTGAATGTTTTTAACTGCATATGCAACATGATGAACTGATTTGATCTCACCAGATCAATAGCTAACAATGATGAGCCCATATTAGTATTTGAAAACGGCACGCAGAAAGGAGTCAGCTTCCTATATGAAACCTTCAAAGCTTCAACAGAATCACTCATAAACTTCAAACCACCCATACCAGACCCAATCAAAACTCCACATCTTGTTTTATCAATCTTCTCCATTCCACCTTCAGTTAAGCCGCCATCCGCCACTGCTTTCTTGCCTGCAACAAGCATGTAGAGCATGAACTTATCCAGCCGCTTAGACAGCTTTGGTTCGATCCATCCTTCCGTAGAAAATCTTTTGATTTCTCCAGCTATTCTCTGTGATTTAAACATTGTTATTTATGGATATCTTTACTAGCTAACAAGTATACCAACATTATTCATGACTTGTGACATACAGTTGGATAGTTTGAACAATCAAATGACTCAATGTCACTAATGCCACTGACTCCTGCAAGCAGATTGTTGTAATATTCATCTGGATTTTGACCAAGTGGAGTTACCAAGCCCATTCCTGTTACAACAACTCTTCTTCTTTTTGGATGTTTTGTTGTTATTGTTGACTCCATTGATGATGCTACAACCATTTCTTCAGTTCAAAAATTTAAATATATCACTATATATATTAGCAAATATATTACCAAGGATCTTGGCAGGCTATTTCATCATCATCATCATCATCATACTCAGTTAATCCCACCAATAGAAAAGCTAAGGTAAGGGTCTGAGGAGGGTAAGATGTAGACAGCCTTACCTCTACCCCGTGGGAATAGAGAGGCTGCTTCCAGTGAGACCCTCGGCTCGATAGTGGTTTTGTATCAAGCCTTGGACATAAGGCACATAACACTTGGCAATCGGGACAGCCCGATTGGTGCATGTAACCCCTTGTCTTTTGACTATCAACACTACCACATGATGCATGCATGATTAACCATCCATCGTTTTTAACGTTATTTTCACAAAATTAGTAAAATAACGTTAAAATTAGTGCAACTTTACTTTTGCCCCCCAGGGCCACACATATATACATTATATGCGTAGAGCCATAAGCAGGGCTTCTTGGCAGGCTATTTAAAAATAGAAAAACGATTTAATAAGATCAAATATAAAGGTGTCAACATTTTAGAAAGATTAATAAGTAACTAGGGGACACATACCCCTTTCTAAGGGGCAGGGGCACTACCATAAAAGTTTTTTAACTTCACTGATTTTAACCAATCCTACACTGCTCCTACATTGCTACTCTGCTACATCATTTCACTAAAACACAGTTTTGGAGGCAGCATTTTACTGATTCTTTTATTTATTTTCATTTAAATTTAATAAAAGTAACCGTTGCTTAAATTTTCCAATGGTAATAAATTTCCAAATGGTAATATTACCGTTTCCTAATGGCTATTTTTTTACCCTATAAAAACCCCATAATTTCTATACCAAAACCAAAATCATCTTTTAAGCATCTTGTAAAAATGGCATCGTGGAATGTAAAGGAGATCGCTTTAGTGATGGCGTGGATCAATGTCCAAAATGTACATCATCCTCCCCCTTTAGGATGGCTTCGTTTTGGCGCAATGTGTTGGTGGAATTCAATTGACTAAGTGGTACAAATTACCGCAGCATGGATCAGCTCATTAGTAAGTGGCGGGATCTCTTCGGCAAGTGTACCAGATGGAACGACTTCTTTGAAGCCACGATTGCGGAACACCCTGATATTGCCGAGGATATGGCAATCCAACTCACGCAAGTTAACTATGTGGCTATGCACGACATCAATTTCACCTATGTTGCGACATGACAATTGTTGCATTAGGTTAAAATAATGTAGTTTGATAGTTGTAATTTCTATGATATTAATGTTTAATTTCTAATTTAATTATTTAAAATTTCAATGATATTAATGTTTAATACATTCCTAAAATTTAAATTATTACATTCCTAAACTTAAAGTACTACATAGCTAATAAAAAAAAAAAGAAAGAAAGAATACGTAATTGACTCGGGCGAAGAGCAGTCACGATCACTATCACGTCCGTCCGACCTCTCATATCGATATCCCTCACTTTCGGGTGTCGTGCAAGACATTTCCTCATCCGAATCCGAATACATTAAGTATTTGGCCCTAGGATCAGTTTCCTAACCTTCAGTTGAAGTTGGAATAGTTGTGGCTGTACCCAGTGCCGGTGGGTTCTGCACTGTAGGAGTGTTACGCACTGGCACTCTAACAACATCTCCAATCCGAATCGCTCCTAGTTGTAGTAGAGCCATTGTGTAATCATATACTTAATGCAATTCTTCTGTCGGCAAATCTCCAGAAAATTGTGGCTCATAAATTTCAAATGTTGGAGGGTTTGTTGTCAGTGGGTGTGTAGTCGAAGGGTTAGTTGTCGGTGGGTGTTACCGGTGGGTTGTTTGTAGGTTGGCGGTTTGCACTGGATGATCGACGGCAATATGTAATCGGAAACAAATTGCCATCACCCATTTTGATTAATTTATGTAGTTGTATAAAATTTTATGTGTGTAAAATAAAGTATATGGTGTTTATATACAGGGTGGTAGTTTTTTTAGGGGTTGGCTAAATGCACTCCCCTTTTTTACTAATTGCACTTCATTTAAAAAAAAAAACAGTTTAAAAGTTAACAAATTCTATCCTTCTACTTTAAAAAAATCATTTTAGTAACTCATCTTCTTCGTGTAATCAACTTTATTTAAGTTACTCACCCTATGAACATCATCTTCATCACATAATTGAACCATCGTCGTCCCATGAATCTCGTCATCATCTCGGTGGTACAAAGCCCCATCTAAAATATTGTTATTTTTAATCTTTATGATTTAATTACTATAGTTTGAGACAAACTTAGATTAGGATAGAAAAGGAAATTCTATAAAAAAAATATAAGGTTTAAGTATGTTTATTTAAAAACTTTTAAGGGGGGAGTGTAATCAGTAAAAATAATATAAAGGGAGTGTATTTAGCAACACCCGTTTTTTATTGTAAACGGTCAAAAAATTAAACGTAAAAAAATGAGCATTGCATCTAAAAAATGTTTCACTGCCCATTAACTACAACTAGAAAACGGTCTATGAATCCACTACCAGCACCACCAGTGACGGTGTTACCGTGCTGGTACTGGGGTACGCATAACCAATTCTGATTGCACCTCGTCCCGTAAGGTATGCACATTAATCTTGTCATTACCATATTCATTATCAACCTTTTAGAAAATAATCCATTTGATAAATTTAAACATGCCAAACTTAATTATTTTTTAAAAAGATTCAAAATTAATTTTCTTATGTAAAAATTTCTATTTTGATCAAAAATTTTGAAATTCAAATTTACCGGAATCTCATATTCAAACAGGCATTTAGTTCTAATCAATAAAAAACTGTTTATTTAAATTTAGTTATCAAGATACACAATTCAAAACTTTCAAACTCGAACTAAAGACATGTAAACAATACCAAACTTTATAAATATTTTTAAAACTCAAAATTTTAAAGCATCGTTTTGGAAATTCAAACTACCAAATTTTAACTTGACTAAATTTATGACTTTCACATCAAAGTTCTTAAGTTCATTCTTTTGAAGACATATCATGACAACTAAATGTGTTAGCAGATTACAAGACAATGATTGTAATTTCAATGAAACACTTGAGAAATTACACAATAATGGTAGGTAAACAAGCAACAAGTTGCGCCACAACCCCCTTTTGAATTGCGAAGCTGATTCTACCGAAAACAAAGCTCTGGTTCTTCGGCGTCGAGAAATTTTTGTGCACGACTCGTTGCACTCTCTTCAGGAAACCAACAACTTTAGGAGCAATGGACTCAAATGTAACAAAGGCAAAGGGACGAAGGCATGTTGATTCTCAGCACAAGCTTGCTCATGCTTAGTAACTTTCCCTGATTCTGCCTTCAACATAGTCTGACCAGCCACGAACAGGTTGTCCCTAAGCCCAACATAGGGTGTGTGTGGGGGGGGGGGGGGACTTCGGTAAGGTCCACATAAGTGTGTTTCCCACTTGTCCATCCCAATACAAGGATATCCGATGGCCCAAGAGTGGATCTCCCTTTAAGCGAGTTTGTTAGTTAATTTACAAGAGCCATTTTTTTGAGCTTGCTGTACCACATCATAGAGGACATCCCTAACCAAACCATGTTTGTATTTAAAGCCCGACAAGTCCTTGCAATGAATCACATGCTCCTCGTAATTATCCAAACAAGCCTTACAACAAACTGGGCAAGACTCATCAAATGGAAACAAGGGGATCATTAAACGATGATTAAGGATGGCTCGATACTCCGCAACTGACATGGGTTGGTCTGGCCTTTCGATGGGGATAACGGTCATAAAATCTTGAGCATGACGGCCCTGCACTAAACTCTGGATGGATTTACAATAAAAGGTACTCGCCAAAGCATTTTGGGCTTGTGGTGGTGGTGGTGGGGGTATCCTTATTTGCGAACTCGCTAACATCAAGATCGGTAAGGGAGTTGTGCAAGCTATCCAACGCACACTCATAATTGAAATTCAACCCATCAATACCACATTTCAACAGAATGTGGTATTGTAGACTCCAAAATTATGCACTTGAGGCTACAAAAGTGTGTGCTAATACATTTACAATCGAATATAAGCCTAAACCCCAAAATGGATAGGCAAGGATGCCAACTTCTATTGAAAGTCACCAAAGAACACCCCCTTACCCCACCAAAACCACAATATCTTTGTTCTCCTCTCGGAAGCTTGTGTCAAAAATATAAACAACCTCCTCAACAAACATAGGCTGGCAGGTGCGTAGGCTGCACAACAACTTAGCAACCCCTCATACAAGAGCGAAGCATAAGGAGTTCGCATTTGAGGGTCTCACAGACGAGGAAGGCATCTCATAGGTCCCACTGCACATGATGCCCTTTTCAGCGCCAAATTACTAATATGATGGCGTTTCGACTAAAAACACCACCGAGGAGTTTCACACCAACTTTAGCCTCCCAATCCCATTATCGCACGACAACCAAAAGTAGCCCCACAAATCTAATGATATCTAGATCTTTAACCACTTCAACAATGTTCGTCATCCAAGTACTACACATGAAAAGGTAACTTGCAACTATCCCATAAGGAGGGGGGTTGCAAAACTAAGGCAAAAAGGAGGGGCCCCAGAGGGTCTACTTGTTGAACACTAGCATAGTGGACCCAAAAAAATCATCCCCAACATATAAACTAGTCGGTTGTCTATATAGAAATTTAACTCATGAGGAGCTGTCCTATCCACCAAGTTAAACATAGTGTAATATATTTTATTCAGTTGGCTGTGTAATACACGCGTGTTGGAAATTATAATCAAGAAATTGCGTTGACTTTAGAAAGTCAAACTACACAAAATAAAAGGCGCCAAAGTTGGAAGGTTGTGTCGGTTATGTTTTAATTGTGTTGGTTAGTTTTTAGCGGTTAATTAACTGTCAAGTATGTATGTATAAATAGCCAAACATGTCTCATTTGTAAAGTGTGTGGATAATATTATTAGTTTGCTTTTGTCAAACTTCCTCCACCCCTCTGTTCACATACGGGTCACTGCACATGCATATGGCCGTGGAAACTCATTCAATTTATTGTTCATCCTTTAACCAAGTATAATAGATGCGAAACAGGGAAACAACAATTGGTATCAGAGCGAGACGCTATTGGGAAGATAAAGACGAAGAAGAAGAACCTGTGCAGAAAAAAATCCGATCCCCTGTTTTTGCAAAATCTGATCGGAAGTTATAGTGTAAACGAAATCGAACAACAGTGAGTGTTTGTTTGATTTATATTTGGTTATTGTTATAATATTATCTAGAAAAAAGGATGCAGTCGAAGGCCACAACAGATTAAAGGATTAAATCGGTGTGAAACCGTTTGCCGGCGAGAAGTTCCGGCAAGGCAGAAAAAAACGAAAGTTTCGATCAAGAACCCGTAGTTTATTCAATATTAGAGAAATCAGAAGATGTTTATTGTGTGGAGACAGAAGACAAGTGTATAGGAAGGCACCGCTAATCTACGAAGTGAAGTGTGATATGGAGAAAGAAGACGAGTGTAGAGGAAGACACCGTTAATCTCCGAAGTAAGGATTTGATCATAAGGATCAACCGTTAGAAAGCCAAGAGGGCTATTATAGAAGAAAGAAAGGATTGTGATAATCCTCTTAACATCAATTTCTAAAATTTAATATCGGATCATCATCAAGTTTAGAAGATATAGAAGAATGGTTCAAGATCAATAGAAAGAAAGAAGACCAAGAAGGCTGCACAATTTGGATGAACACGAACAGAGAATCAAATATTTATTGTGTCAATGTTGATGAAAAACTTAATTCCACTAAATGAGCTAATAGCTCTGATGCACGGAAACGGCAAGTAGGTGCCGTCCCACGTCCCCGAAACCTGCAGGGTACCGAAACGTGTACGGGGACGGGGGGAAGCGTTTCTAATCCGATTCTTGACCGATTCGAGAAGTCAACCGACGATTCTGCTGTCGTTTCTTAATCTGGGGACCGTTTCTTTAACTTTTCCAGAAAGGTTGAAGAAGATGGAAGGAGGAGAAACAGAACCTGTGTTAATGTAGGGTTTTTAATGTGGGAGAAACAGAACCTGTGAAGAAGATGGAAGGAAGATAAATAACGATGGCGGCGTCTGATGTTGTTTTTATGTAGGGTTTTTAATTAAATTTGTCTTTTTTGTCACTTTACACCCTCTAGTTTCCTATATTAAACTTTTGGAACTAACTTTTAAGAAAGAGTTAAGTACAAAGTTTTCTTTGCTCCATTTTAGTCCATCTAGGTTTGTGTATTTCATTTCACTAAAATGTGTGAATTTTGAAGTTTATATCAACGTATGAATACATTTTGGGGTTTGTGGTACATTATCTATAATATACATATATATATATATATATATATAGGGGAAAGTTAATTTGAGAACACCTATATTTCGTGCGAACCGTGAGAACGGCATCTAAAACCATTCAAATTCAAATTTTCTTTTTACATTTATCTTTATTACTAAAATACAATCCCAAAAACACAATTTACGCGTAAAAATTCAAACGTATATGAAAATAAATTGTTTTTACACATGTGTAAATTTACTGTTTATACATGTGTAAACTGTTTCATTTACACATGTGTAAAAAGTTAATTTGAAAGTGTTTTTGCAAGAAAAGATAAATTATTTGGAAAGAAAATTCATTTATTAATGTTGTGTTTTGATTATAATGAGGTTTGTATTAAAAAAAATTGATTTTGATTAATTTTTTTACTTGTTCTCACGGTTCTCACAATATTTAGCGTTCTCAAGATAACCCTCCCCTATTATTAATGTTATATATATATATTTCCGTACCCGTGCCGTACCCGTTTCTTGATTTTTTGAGTTTTGCCGTTTCCCGTACCCGTACCCGTTTCTCGTTCTCGTACCAGTTCCTGTGCAACATAGGCTAATAGTGGTAATAAAATCACAGGCATGACACATCAAATGTTTAAAAACTAAATGTCAAAATATTCAAATATAATAGCGGTAATAAAATCTCTGACCAACACGTCTCCTTGAAACACCATTTTCCAGGTTCGATGATCTGCTGAATTCTTTTGCTAATACACAGCGGCGGCTTGGAGAAGACAAGTGGACATGGTCGGGTGAAGATTTAATTCGTTGCAACATTCAAGAGATAAAAAAGCAGAAGGTCCTGGACCAAGGTAACTCTAATAATTTTGTTTTGTTGTGGTCGAGTTGGGTTCCGTTGAAATGTAACTTGTTTGCGTGGCGGGCGGATATGGGTCGGATACCAACTCGATCGGAATTATTTAAGAGACAAGTTCACATGGATGGTATAGATTGTGCATTGTGCGAGTGGGGGTCGAGTCCGCGAACCATTTATTCTCTAGTTGCTTGGTTGCTTAGGAGGTTTGGTTGGTTGGCCATTGGGCATTGGTGTGGTTTAGCTCCTATATATGCTTTCGAAGTTAGAGATTTGTTGGTGCTGTTCAACAAGTGATAGGCAACAAGTGGAAGAAAAAAATTATACATGGCGTTAGTTTAGTTGCGATTTGATGCATTTGGCTTGCCAGGAATGATAAGATTTTCAACAATAAAGAGGCGAGAGGCAGGCTCATTGTGGCGAACATTAAAAGTCTTTCGTTTTTTGGCTTTGTAATATGTCTAGTTTCAAGGAATTGTCTTGGGTTGAGTGGCGGAAAACGCCTTTGTATATATTGTAATGTTGTCACGGCGGTCCTCGCTTTGAGGACTTGTCAGCGTTTGTTTGAATGAAATTGAATTTCCAAAAAAAAAAAAAAAAAAAAAAAACTATATATAAGTAAAATACATCAAAAACCTTGATATAACGTCAATCGTTCAAACTGAACTAAAACCAGACAAACTTTTTTTCCTTATGTATGTATGTGTGCACCTTTCAAAAAAAATGTATGTGTGTTTCCTTTGCATGCTGGTCAAACAGAGTGGAACTCACCTTTGCGTTTTATTCATTTAACATGTAATTTAGTTTTTATTTTTATTTATTTATAATAACATGCAATAGTCAAAAGAAAAAATAAATTTAAATACAGAGGTTTTTGTTTATCTTTTTGTCTAGATTTTAATGTAAATTTTATGGAAAAACCAGATGTATCTAAAATAAAAATACTTTTTTGGTATTTTTTTTCATATTAAAAAACCAAAAATATACTTTGTTTTGAACACAACTAAAATTTTAATACAATTTTATATCAAGGTGTATAAAAAGAAAACAAACTAAGAATGTGTATAGAAACATTTGTTTAAGATATTAAATATTACATCTATCTATATATATAAAAGAAAACGTATATGCTGACGTGACGTGCAATGGAGGCCTCAACCTCCCCTTGAGAGTGCCACGTGGCATCATAATCGAAAGATTTTAGTGTTTTTGAACTATTTCCTTTTTTAATTAAAAAAAAGATAAACATAAAACTCTAAATTAAATTGAGTTATTTTAGGAAAAAAAAATTAAAAATAAATTTAAAATTTTCTCTCTCATGTATCTATAAGAGAATGATCAACCTGTTGATTATTTCCATTGAAGAGAGAATTACATATATACACAACAAAGAGCTAAAGACTAGGAAGAATATTAACTAAGCTAAAGAGTAGGAAGAATATTGACTAAGAAATTATAATTATAACAAGCATTAATTTTGAATATTGACTAAAGACTTGGTGGGAGACTCGGTTTTGACTGAGTGTGCTTCAATATGCCCTCGCAAGATGGACGAGCGTGAGAGGAGACCAATCTTGGATGTTAAAAAATGGAACCGTTGACGTAGAAGAGGCTTGGTTAGAGCGTCCGCAAGTTGATCATCTCCTGATATGTGTGTGACGCGAATGGTGCCATCTTGAACTTTTTCACGTACGAAGTGAAAGTCTAGTGCAAGGTGCTTCATGCGGGAGTGGAAGACCGGATTTGCTGAGTAGTATGTTGCACTTAAGTTGTCACAGTAGATGGCAGGTGTGACTGTGGATTTGAGACCTAGTTCAACCAATAAGGAGATTAGCCATTGGACTTCGGTTGTGGTGGAAGCCACAGCACGAAATTCTGCTTCGGTGGATGATCGAGCAAGTGTTGGTTGACGTTTGGAGCTCCATGAAATCGGGTTTTGACCGAGATAAACGATGTAGCCGGTAGTGCTTCGGTAAGAGGGTCGGTCACCGGCCCAATCTGCATCATTGAAAGCGTGAAGCTGCAAAGGAGATTTCCGTTTGAAGAAGATGCCATGATGTAGAGTGCCATGTAGATATCTTAGCAATCTTTTTAGAGCTTCCCAATGTACATTTGTTGGCTTATGCATGAACTGTGAAAGTTTATTTACTGTAAAAGAAATGTCAGGACGTGTTAAAGATAAATATTGTAGTGCACCTACGAAGGCCCGGTATTCGGTTGGGGATGGTAGGGGTTCACCATCCAGTACAGTAAAAGTAGAGGAAGCCGACATCGGTATAGGTGCCGGTTTGCAATTACTCATGTTAGCTTTGGTGAGGATATCAAGGATGTATTTAGATTGAGATAGAAAAAGGCCATGGTTGTGAGGAATGACCTCGATGCCAAGAAAGTAAGAGAGATTGCCAAAGTCCTTTAAAGAGAATCTGGCAGCTAGAGTTTGAATGAAAGATTAGATGAGAGATGGATTTGCTCCGGTGATAATTATGTCATCAACGTAGACAAGAATGAAGATGGGGGAAGAAGTAACTTTGTTGATGAAAAGAGAGGGATCGGGTATAGAATGTTTGAAGTGAACCGATAGAAGGTAGGTTTTAAGTTCGTATTCGGTTGGGGATGGTAGGGGTTCACCATCCAGTACAGTAAAAGTAGAGGAAGCCGACATTGGTGTAGGTGCCGGTTTGCAATTACTCATGTTAGCTTTGGTGAGGATATCAAGGATGTATTTAGATTGAGATAGAAAAAGGCCATGGTTGTGAGGAATGACCTCGATGCCAAGAAAGTAAGAGAGATTGCCAAAGTCCTTTAAAGAGAATCTGATAGCTAGAGTTTGAATGAAAGATTAGATGAGAGATGGATTTGCTCCGGTGATAATTATGTCATCAACGTAGACAAGAATGAAGATGGGGAAGAAGTAACTTTGTTGATGAAAAGAGAGGGGTCGGGTATAGAATGTTTGAAGTGAACCGATAGAAGGTAGGTTTTAAGTTCGTCATACCAAGCACGAGAGGCTTGACGAAGGCCATAGATGGCTTTGTTAAGTTTGCAAACGTGGGTGGGATAGGAAGGGTCCACGAAGCCGGGTGGTTGAGACATGTAAACCGATTCGGTTAGGGTGCCTTGGAGGAAGGCATTGTTTATGTCAAGTTGGCGTAGAGGCCAATTGTATGAAGTGGCTATAGCAAGAATAAGGCGTAGAGTAGTCGGTTTTACTACGGGACTAAAAGTTTCAACATAGTCTAGACCGGGACGTTGATGAAAACCTTTAGCAACAAGACGTGCTTTTAGGCGGTCTACCGAGCCATCAGGTTTGAATTTAGTGCGGTAGACCCATTTGCATCCAACAAGGTTAGGGGCGTTGTCGGGAGGAACAAGAGTCCAAGTTTGATTGCGTTTGAGGGCATCAAACTCGGTTTGCATAGCATCTCGCCATAGTGGTTGTTTGAGAGCTTGGATAATATTAGTGGGTTCAGGAAGAGTGTGAGTAGTAGAGTGGTATAGGACAAAATCGGAGTTGTGGTATTTCGGGCTGGGTTTACGAGTGGCTCGATTTTGGTAAGAGGCAGCAGGTTGAGGTGGAGAGGAAGTGGGTTCAGTGGTTTGGGAAATATTAGAGGGAGATGAATCCGAGGGAATATGTATGGGGGATGAAGTGGTGGTTTGGTCAGTGGTGTTGGAAGGCTCGGTGGGCTGTTGTGGGAGTTCGGTGGAGGTGGTTGTCTTTGGTAGGTGATGTTTGGTGGGTTGGAGGAAGAAGATGTCGAAGTAGTGGCAGCGGGCGTGGGAGTTGGAGAATGAGGAGGAGAGTGGTTGGGAAGTGAAATTGATTGAGTGGTAAGAGGTAACCAATGTTGGGTGATGGTGGAGCGGGGGTAGAGGTTTGAGAGAGAGAGATTCATAAGGGAAAATATGGTCAATGAATTGGACATGACGGGATGTATAGATTCGATTTGTGAGCGGGTCAAGAAGGTGAAAGGCACTTTGGGAGGATGAGTAGCCTATTAATATGCATGGTTTAGACCGAGACTCGAGTTTGTGTTTCGAGTATGGGCGTAACCAAGGGTAGGATAGGCAACCGAAACCATGAAGTTTTTCATAGTTGGGAGTAGTGTGAAAGAGCCGATAGTAGGGGGAATCATTGTTTAAGGTGGGGGTGGGTAGTCTATTGATGAGGTAGGTGGCGGTGGTGAAGGCAAATGGCCAAAATTTGAGAGGCATTTTGGCATGAGAAAGTAAGGCTAGACCAGTTTCGACAATATGACGATGACGGCTTCGGCGTAGCCATTGTGTTTGGGTGTATGAGGAGGGGAGGTGAGATGAGAAATGCCACAAGAAGATAGATGAGAAGACAGTTTAATATATTCTCCACCATTGTCGGAAAATAATTGCTTGATTTTTGTTTTGAAATAGTTTTCAACGAGTTTTTGAAAACGGATGAAAGTACTAAGAGAGTCAGATTTATGTTTTAATGGATAAATCCAAATGTATTTTTTGAAATGGTCAACAAAAATTATATAGTATTTGTAACCATCAAAAGATATAATTGGAGATGACCAAACATCGGAAAAGATTAAATCTAGAGGTGTATTAGAAGTGAAAGAGGATGAATGAAAGGAAAGTTTGTGACTTTTATTAATGCAGCAACAATTGCATGATTCATGCTTTCTAGAAATAGACGGAACAAAAGAAGCTAAAAATTGTAAAACTCGCAAATATGGATGTCCTAGGCGGTGATGCCAAGAAGACGCTTTGTTTGCTTGCAAGTAAAATGCTTGTGGAGACTTGGTGGAGGATAATTCATAGAGACGATGATTAGTTATTCCCCGAAGAATGGTTCGGTGAGTGTGAAAATCCTTGATGACAAAATAAGAAGAGAAAAATAAGACTAGTATGTTGTTGTCAATGCATAAACAAGAGATAGAGATTATGTTGCGAGAGATAGAAGGGACACAAAGAACATTTTTTAGGATAATAGGGTCACTAGAAAAATAAAGAGTAATAGTGCCAACGTGAGTAATTTTAAGAGACGAACCATCACCGATGACAAGTTCCTCGGTACCATCATACGATCTGTGCATGGAACTAAGATCATTAGTAATGTGGTGAGAAGCACCACTGTCTTTTAGACATGATAAATCAGAATCGACAGCATATATGGTGTATTGCCATCATGTGTGCTTGTGGTTTAGTTTGGGTGTTGTTTTTGTTGTAAGTTAAAGGGGTGATAGTAGGTTGAGTTTTCTTGAAGTTTGGGCAGAATGATAGGGAGTGGTGGGGTGATGAAGAAGAATGAGTGGGTTTAGTAAAACCTAGCTGATACCATATGAATGTATCAACTTGTTGATTATTTCCATTGAAGAGAGAATTACATATATACACAATAAAGAGTTAAAGACTAGGAAGCTAAAGACTAGGAACTAAGCTAAAGACTAGGAAGAATATTGACTAAGCTAAAGACTAGGAAGAATATTGACTAAAAAAATATAATTATAACAAGCATTAATTTTGAATATTGACTAAAGAGTTGGTGGGAGACTCGGTTTTGACCGAGTGTGCTTCAATAGTATCCTCCCATAATTTTTAAACGTTTATATCTTTTATATACGGGATTTTTTAAAGAAAAAAATTACACCAAATTAACGAGTGTTTTATTATTTTTCCAACGAGTACCATAGTCCTATATAAAAAACGGAGAAAAATCAACTATTTTTTGTGGGATTTCGTTCATACAGGAAAAAAACACACAAAGTGTTCATGTTATTCATTAATCATGTTTTTTCTTTTAAACCAGGTTCTTATCTACGATGTTGAAAATCAGCCCAATCGCCATGTTATCATTGGAATTTTACTAGGTATACTTTATCAAGAGAAGTTAGGAGAAAGAATCGCGCAACACTGCAATACATGGTGTCACCTTATAGCAAGGTTATTTTTTATTTATCTAATTACAAGAGTAATAATTATTACTATTAGTATTAGTATTATTAGAATGGTTATATTTTTCAACCCCGGGACGCTCCCGAAAAAAATGATAGTTGCTGACGTGGCATTCAATGGTGGCCTCAACCATCTCTTGATTATGCCACGTGGCATAATGAGATGCAATGATTACAACTTCCAACTTAAGTGTTTGTTTAGTTGATTAGGTTAGGAATTATAAGAGCCATTAGAATGTGAGAAATTAGAGAGATGTGATGAGTTTTTTAATAGTTGCAGCTTACATAAGTGATTCTTTAGATGATTACTGATTAGGTTTTAGATTAGGGAATATGAGTTATTACTGATTAGAATACTATGAACATGCAATGATTGAGAGATTTTGTGGTTAGTTAACTTGAGCCATTTGCTATAGGTTATCACGTAAAATTAGATTTTTCAACACCGGGACCCTCCCGGGGTAATCAGCTAGTGTTATATAAAAACAAAACTATACGTTAAATGAAATTGATAAAAAAAAAAAAAAAAAAAAACTAAACTTATTTAGATTTTTTTTAATACTATTAATTTAGTTGTGACGGCTAACATTCTAGCTTTGTAACTAGTGGGTTACCACTCGCACTTCGTGACGGGTACGAAACGTAGATAAAAATAAGTAAATTGTGAACGCGATGTTAAAAAACCACATGACGACGGTATATTTGAAAGTCATAGAAAAGTTACGTCGTTGTATATGAAAGTCAAGTTATTCGAACAAAATTACACTAAAATGTGTATAAAAATAAGCACGACGGCCGCACAGTACAGCGGGTAGGTTTAAACGTAGATAAAAAACACAATGGTTTATTTAGAGTTGAGTATAATAAAACATTTATTACAATCGGCCAATTTAAAAAAAAAAAAAACCACGTTACAAAGGTTCACGTGGTATAACAATCGTGTTATTGACTGCTCAAGTGTGGTACATAAGCATTTAGCAAACTGTTATCCAAATGCTTTAAATAACTTATTTAAAACTCATTATATTTGATTTCTTATTTCAGGTTTATTGTGGTTTCATGTTTTCAAATTTTATGGGAATTTTTGAAGTGTTTAAACTTTTACTTTATATGATGATTACGTTATTCAAAACACAAGATGATGAAAATAGAAAGAATTGTAAAAGCCTATCTTCAATAAAACATGGATGCCTATCAATCATTTCATAGAGATGGCCGAATTGTAATTAACATGGTATTTTTGCCCGATTAATATACTATTTATACGAGCATCCACAATATTCCCACCGGACGATCCGGTGGGAGCGGACTGAGCGAGAGAAGTGATTCAGGCATTGGAGGTGTTGGTTTGTTGATGGTTCATTTGGTGGAACAGACAACTGCAGACAAATGGGATGGATCCCCATTTTGTACTTTAATCATTAAATAAAAAAAAAGTTTTTTTTTTTTTTTTTTTTGGGGGGGGGGGGGGGGGGGGGGGTATAACTTAAATAAAATGAAAAATAGATGATGAGGTAGATGTTTGAAATGGTTTATGATTGGAGGAAAAAAAATAGGATTGAAAAGGTTGTGGTTTGAAATGGTTTAAAATGATCTGACATGGTGACCTAACGGTTTGGAGTGGTTTATTGAGGCTAGCATTGTGAATGTTCCAAGCATATTGTCATTGGTTATCTATATTACCTTATTAAGGAGGAGAGATGGCTTCAAAGGTAATTTTACACTAACTTTAAGATGGGAGTTGGAAGAGCTCTTTACAAATGTGTAATCTTTGATCACTTTCTTCCAATTATGCCCTTCACATACAACCTATAATGCCAATGGTATAAATATCTAATGCAGACTTTATTTCCCTTTGCGTATGTAACCTCACTCATAAATACGCAATTCAATACTACATTACATGAGCTACAAATTCCTTCTCCTACCTTTATTCATCCCCTCATGATACCTATTAAAACACCAATTCAATGCTATATCAGTTATAATATCTTCCCTTTTCACTCCCCTACCTTTATATAGTTAAAGATGTTCTCTTTGTTTTCATCTTCTTCGATCAGATCTATAACCAAGAGCTCAAGGTCACTCCTGTATGAATCTTTAATCAGGTATGTTTGTTTATCTGTAATGATTGATTACTTGATTGCGTTAGAACACATGGGTCTTGATGTATCCTATGAGCTTCCTAGGATAGAAATGTTAGATATAGACGTCTTTAAAATGATAATTTAGACTATAAATCAATTATAAAAGTGTTAGAATATTGAACTGTTAATTGATTTTTGATATTATAGGTTGATGTAAGCATTGAAGTTGGATTGATAAGAGACGTTCATATAAAGGAAACAAAGATTGTTCATAACATACATATATTAGCTTTGCACCAACGGGTATATATACTTCATGATTTTGTAATTAAACACCTTTTTGTTATATTGATTACAATTTATTAACAGCTTTTTGTTATAATATTTAGGGAATTTCTTAAGGAAGGTGGATGGCATGGTCCTGTGGCCAAAGGTTTTATTGAGTATATTTATTTTTAGGAAGTGGATACCTCTATGATCTTTGTGTCCATTAACTTAGAAAGTCAGGTACAATCCGTTTGAGGACTAAAAGAAATATTTGTTAAGAATTCTTTTTTTCTTTCAATTAAACTGAGTTTTTGTTTCATTGTATTATTAGGAACCCGGAATAGATCCCATGGGGTGCAGTTGGAGCTGAGTTTATGGTTGAGTCAAAGAATGATCCCATTTATTGTTGTGGTAACCATAAAAACTCTGGTTTATATACTTTAAAAAAATTTATGAGTTTGACCCGTTAGAAATAAACCACAACTCATAGCCGAAGTGGTTGAAACTCTCAAATCTGTCTTTCAGGTTTTGAGCTTGTACTTACAATTTTTCTTGTAAATAGGTTGTCTCATCTCACGACTAGCCAGAAAAGTTACAAGTATGAAGGACTGGTTAGTGCTCAACCTCATAAGCAAGAACTTATACAAGACTTGTATAAAACTTGGCATGATGAGTTACACAAGTGAACTTCATGCGACTTTTTAAAAAGCTCAGTGCTTTCATAAATATTTGTTATAAGATAGTTGATGCAGTAACATGGAAATGTTAACTATAGAGAGCTCTTACTATCTTTTGAGAAGGAAGCTAGAAAAAAAACAATGTGAATCATTTTCTCAGCTTACTTGGTGTGCCTTGCTGCGCGCCTAGGCGCACGCCTCACGCTTTTTTTTGACAACATAGGTATTAGTTGAGTTAGTTGGTGCTACCCTTAGTTTATAGTCTGCACCAAAATTGTTAGTGGGATAAGGAAACCTCAAATCATTCCCAAAACATCACTATATTCTATCCTTGATCCAAAAGGTTGCTAACAAGAACATGTCATTAAAAAAGTGAGACCTACTGCACAAGCTAATTAACAGATTTTGTAAAAGAGTAAAAAATGTTCTTCAACTTATGTATTGTGGAAGATCCACTTGGGTGCTTGGTTGTCCCATAATAGTTTTGGTTTAAATTTCTTTAGTTTGTAACAAACATCTAAGTTAACAAACATAACTCAATATAAACTATCGGTGTTTTATGACTTTTAGTAACATCTCTAATTGAAATTCCACCAATTTTAAAATTAGAAATTAATATCACTTATATTTAATTCCATTTCAGATTTTTCATTATCTTGATTTGGTTCATGTTGGACATCTTGTTGGTGTAGGTCGTACCTTGAACTTATTGAACTATAAAATAAAAATAAAATGAAAGACTTTATTGTTGCTGCTGTTTTGTGTTTCAGTGTCATGATGGGACCCAAACTTAAAGAAACGTATGACATAATAAAAATGATTCACTTGGGTGGTTACAAACGAGCCAAGCCGTTTACGAGCTATTATCCAATATATATACTCGGCTCGGCTCGGTTGCTTTCCTACTTGGGTACCATTCAGTCTCAAGAAAGTTATCAAAGACGGACACTATCATTATTTGACGTTAATGTATATACATATTTTGCCCCGTTGTTCCCTTTAGTAACTCATTATTTATTTATTTTAGTAACTAATTAGATCCCATATCCTTTCTGATGTTGAAATCTTGTATCTTTGACTTGTTAAAAGTCAAAACATACTTTCTAAGGCTATATCTATGGTATGATACAGGCATGGAAAGTATTAAACGGACTAAGAGTAGTAGTGAAGCTTCAAGCGGCGATTCGGGGCCAAATCGTGAGGCGAAGATTCTTAAACAAACTAAAGAACTCCAACACATCAAGAATCCATCAAGTTCGGGTAACTAAATTTGATCAAGTACTTAAAAAAGTCAATAAAGATAAACAAAGTCTTTTTAACTCAGATCCCATATCTTTACTCATGAGTCAATTTAAAATGTTTTTTTGTTTGAATTTCGTATAAATGTTTTGGGAATAATAAGAGTTTGTATAAGAAGTGTCGTAAGCTTCCGATTTTAAAGTAATGGGTTCGTTCCTTTATTTGTTTATCTCTGTTTTATGGTGATTCTTAAGTGTCGCATATAATGATCCCACATCGAAAGCATATAGCTAGCCCGATGGTTGAAAAACAAACACCCAACTAAGAAAAAGCTTAGCTCAAAATTTTTGGGTACATAAATCCTCAAGGACACCACTGCACAACCGGATTGATAAACTAAAAAAATATAGAGAATCGCACCGTATATCATTACTCCCGCAGCAACGCGCGGGCTTCCTACTAGTATATATAAATACCAATAATATAGGGAAAATACCTAAAATAGACATATTAAAAGCCAACCCCCACTCTGTATAAACATTTACTTTCCAAGTTCTAAATATAAACATGTATTGTTAGTGTGAACGTGTTGGCCACATGACAATGTTTGTGCATAACTATTGTTCATGTGAACCCATTGTAATTTAGAAGTTGAAAAATGAAGTTTAATTTGAAGACTTTCAGTTGTGGTATGTTTACTTTTTAAACTTTCCCTAAAAATACCCATAATACAAAATACCTTTGAGAGCGTATACGCCCCACTTATGGTGTGCGTATATAATGTATATATGTGTGGCCATTAGGGGGTAAAAGTAAAGTTGCACTAGTTTTAACGTTATTTTACTAATTTCGTGAAAATAACCTTAAAAACGACGGACGGTTAATCATGCATCATGTGGTGGCGTGGATAGCCAAAAGACAAAGGGGTACATGCACCGATTGGGTTTGTCCCGATTGCTAAGTGTTATGTGCCTTATGTCCAAGGCTTGATACCAAACCACATCGAGCCGGGGGTCTCACTGGAAGCAACCTCTCTATTCTTATGGGTAGAGGTAAGGCTGCCTACATCTTACCCTCCTTAAACCCTACCTTAGCTTTGTTACAGGTGGGATTAACTGAGTATGATGATGACGAGCTTTGAGAGCGCATACTGTGTATGCTCCTCACCTAAAAAGTGTTGGATTCTAATCTTATTTGAGACTAATAATATATTTAGGTTAGAGTATATATAATCACCATAAAATAAAAAAATAAAAACCTAGTTTTGAAAAAGTTCCTATCTAGTGTGTAATAAAAAAATACACTCACTTCCCATTCTATGATTGCATATAAATGCACTACAACATATACACATTTTGGAGGCCGTTCAAACACTTCAATTTTTTAGTATAAATTAAATATACAGTACATGCTTCGTACTCGAATGAAAAAGAATATATTATTTCAAAATTTATATATACATTTCTTAAGTGTCATGGTATATTGGTATTTACAAACCCTTAAAATTATTTGCACACTCGTCTATACTCGTATAGAGCTATACGCGGCGAATCAGAGGTTGCATAAAATTTTATGGGTCATTAATGCCCATCAGTCATGTTATGTCAGGGACCTATACGCTGCGTATAGGTGTTGCGTGAAAGTTTGTGCAACTCCCTATACGTTGCGTATAGCCCTATACGAGAGGATATGATGAGTACCCTTTTTAATCATGTGCATAGAAATAATTTATTAGCCCTCAACCATATAGAAATGATAATATTTGACGATATTACCACAACGAGGTAGATGGAAACAAAGACCGCGGCGCCTATGGTTAAAGGAAACAATTGTGCGTTGAGGAACAAGACTTCGGCAATCAATCTGGGAAACGACTAGCGTAGTAGTAGAAGCTGAAGCCACCATCTTCATTGGTGGCATGAGGTGGCGGTAATATGTTTATAGTAAAACAAAGAACAAAAGATATCGAAAGTATATGTATACAACAATTTAAGATCGATGCAAATAGAGTGATAGATGGGGTTAAGTTATAAAATACGTGTCTGTTTACTTAGATAAGGCTAAGGGGTTTCTACATGAAGGCAACGTGACTTCACTCAACCAAACACACCATTCATTCCTTAAATTATTACTTCAAGGTATCATATTTGGTGTGATAATTTGTAAAAGGAAAATGCATACTATCCTTTAATTAATCCTTTATGGTTAGATAATCCATTTTCACAACCCAATCCAATCTTTCATTAAAATACTAATTTCTTTCTCTTCTATTATAAGACCATCTCCAATGTTAAATGCGCCCTTAGCTGCCACGTCATCTGCTACATAATATCTTTATAAATCCTTAAAAACTTTAATTTCATCTCTAACCCTATAAATATCCTTACCATTCTTAATTTCCACATCATCACCTAACCATTACACACAATAATTACATAAAACTTTTCTTTTTTAACTTTAGATCTACCTCATTGCAAGAACCAAGACAACTACATGCCCTTGTGCAAGGGCACCTAACCTAAGGGCTCCTTAGAATGGACACACTCCAATGCTAAGGGCCTCTAAAAGCATCCAATGGCTTCATCTCTAAGGGTATGTTTGGTATGTGGTAATGCAATGGATGAGGAAATGGAATGGACGAGGTAATGGAAGAGACAAGGTAATGGAATGGATCATTACCATTCCATGTTTTGTTTGTTTGCCATGTGTGAATGAAACAAAACATTACTTTGTGTTGTTGGATAAGCAGGAAAAGACGGGGGAATAAAATTAGTGGTTAGTGGCGGTGGTGGATGGTGGTCATTGGCGGTGATATAAATTAGTAAAAAGTACGCACACACATCATAAAATTATAAAACAAGTTTCTTACTAAAACATAAATCCAACTATAAATTCCAAATCCGAAATATAAACCAAAATCAAAAGGTCGTCATGTCAAACCTAGGTGGCCACTAATGTTTTAGCCAAACATAATTAGAGAAAACAATAAAAACACAGGTTCAAGAAAAATAAAAGTTATAGTAATAATATTCATAAATACAAAGTCAAAAAATATAAAAACTAAAACTTATTATAGTCAAACCCGTAGGTTAAATCTTAAACCCGTGCCTCCTCTTCTGCGGTTGTCAATTTTCTTCGAAGATAATATGTCCACCTATTGGTTGGTTGTTCAGATCTGCCCTCTAGCGGCTGTTGTATATTTGAATGCCCTTGAGATAAAATTCCCTTCGAAAATAATGTGTTGTTCCTAAAATAATATTCGCCACTCCAACCCTCATGGCTTTGAGACTCCTTCAATTTTATTTGGTCTTTTACTTTTTTAGGCCCATCATTGGCTCGT
Organism: Ambrosia trifida; assembly: GCA_028751855.1. Taxonomy (NCBI): domain Eukaryota; kingdom Viridiplantae; phylum Streptophyta; class Magnoliopsida; order Asterales; family Asteraceae; genus Ambrosia; species Ambrosia trifida. Next base: position 45,226,584 of record CM054127.1, read on the forward strand.
GAATGTGGCCTCAATTTAAAATTCATGTTTTATTTTTATTATTATTATTATTATTATTATTATTATTATTATTATTATTATTATTATTATTATTATTATTATTATTATTATTATTATTATTATACCCCGTGCTCTCGACTTGGTGTTCTTGACTTGACCAAAGTTGCTTGTTTACGCTCCAACGTCTATAAACACCAGATGCTCGTGCCATGATTATTTTTTACTATTTTAAGCTCATTTTCCACGAATACCTATAGAATAATAAAATAAATAAATACTTAATAAAAATGACATAAAACAAATAAAAACTTGACCAAATAATATACAAAATACATAGGAAAAGAGATTTGTTTTGCATACATCAGTGGCGGTGGTGGATCGTGATCATTGGCGGTGATATATGGCGGTAGCGGTGGGTGGCGGCGACGGTGAAAGGTGGAGGTGGATGGACGTGATGGTGGGTGGTGGTTGTTGGTGGTGATGATAAGTGGTGGTGTGTGGCGGTAACGTGGTGGTCGGTGGCGACGGCGGTGGCGGTGGTGGGTGGCGGCAATGGTGGTGATGGGTGGCGGTGATGGTGGGTGGATGACGATGGAGAGTAGTGGCGGTGGTGGGTGGAGGCGGCGGCCATATAAACCGCACCGGTTTGGTTTTGAACAGTAAAACCGTCAAAACCGGTGATCGGTTTGGTTTCACGTACAATTTTTTACTATAGTTTTTAGTCGGTCGGTTTCAAAATATCAAACGTAGCAAACTGTTTGGTTTACAGTTTATGCCAAAACCGGCCGTATAAAACCGCACCGGACCTTAAGATTTGAAATATATTTTAGTTATTATAATTTATATTGGATATATTTAAGTATAATAATATTATAGTATGCTTATTTGAAAATAAAAATGAACTTAACAATTGAAGTGAAGCAACTGACTCTTAGTTCGACAATATGAGTCTGTTTGGTATGGGGTAATAGAATGAGAGGGGAAATGGAATGGAAGATGTAATGGAATAGATCATTACCATTCATGTCTTGTTTGATTATCATGTGGAAATGAAATGAATTCTTACTTTGTCTTATTTGGTATGTAAGAAAAACGAAAATATAAAATTGATGGTGAGTGATGGGTGGCGGGCGGCAGTGACGGTGGTGGTGGTGGGCGGCGGCAACGGTGGTGGTGGTAGTGGGCGATGGCGGTGACGATGGTTGGTGGTCGACGACGGCAGTGGTGGGTTGCAGCGGTGACGGTGGGTGGTGGTGGCGATGACAGTGGTGGAGGCAGTGGGTGGCAGTAACGCAGGTGGTGGTGGTTGGACGGTGATGACAATGGTGGGTTACGACGATGGTAGCAATGGTTGTGGGTGGCGGCAATAGGCGGTGGTGGTTGTATGATGACAACGATGGTGGGTTGTAATAATAATAATAATAATAATATATTTGTTTCCATTCTTTGAAGGAATGAAAAAAAAACACCACCTTATCAAGGAATAAAAATTATTAAAATGGAAGGAATCACATTCCTTATGGAATAATCCATTCCATTACTAAATGGTAACCAAACATGTTTAATTTCATTCCATGGGAATCATCTATTCCATTCCACCTTTGTTTATTCGTACCAAACGCTACCTATGGGCTTAATCCAAAAGCAGATCATTTTTTGTTAACATCCAAACCAAACCAACTTTACTTCACCAACCCTCAAACCCTTGTGTGTTTTACCTTGTGATTGACCTGCTCAAACCCTCAAAATCTCAAATCTCTTTTTCCCTTGAAGAAACCAATCTATTGACCTGCGTTCTTATGATTCGTTTTTTAGCAGCTTGATTTATATATATATGTATGTTGATGATTTTAATTTGGCAGCTTGTATTGGAGAATACGGGTCCAAAAAGCCCAAACCGTGACACTAATCCGGAACCAAACTGTTAGCAACGGTTCGTTTTTATTCGGTTTTAATCTTCAACGGTTCGGTTTTGGTTCTCAATAATAAAAAACCGTTACTATCGGTTTGGTTCATGGTTTGACCTAAAATCCGTCAAACCCGGACCACAAACACCCCTAGCTGACCTGTGTGAGGTGATGGCTCTGACCTGCGGGTTCATAGGCACGCGTAGATCCGCATCAGTTATGTTTGAGAATTAAAAAACAGAATAAATAACATTGAAGATGTTCAACGAAATTTATTTTTTGTTTTCAATACTCAGGACTGTTTCGTCTCAGGTTTGGCCTATAAAACCAAGGACACCCTTGGTTGGATAGACACTTAAAAACAGGCTAAAACTTTCTCAAAAATACCATCTTCTTCTAGCGAACTAACTGCTCTGGTTCTTCGTGATTCAAAGTACTTTTGGGTGGTAGTTTCAGTCCCGATGGTACTAACTGCTCTGGTTGTTATTACCTTTGGAGAAAAAAACAAGTTTTCGTGGTAAACTCAGAATTTGTTTTAAGGCCCACATGTCAAACATGATCATCAACCACAATTTACCCCTCTACTTCTACTCTTTTCTAGTATTTTGTTTATTTCAATAGCAACCGGTATGTAATTTACTACTTTCTTTATTTTATATATTGTAATTTTTTTTTTGCTTAAATTTTTATCTTTATTAAACACATAACCGCCAAAAATTACATCAAGATAGCGGGCAGGCGGGCAACAAGCCGCGCCGCCACACCTTTCTGGACGGCAAACCCTAACCTACTAAACACGAACCCATGCCCCCCGGAGTCGAGACACTGCTATGGATAACCCGTTGGACTCTGGTCAGGAAACGGATGGCTTCCGGTGCCAATGAGCCAAAGGTATCAAATGCCAGGGGTACAAAAACGTGTTGGTTATCCTCACAAGCTTTAGCATGCTTCTCAACCTTCTTCGCCTCTGCTTTCCGCACCGCTTGCCCTGCCACAAAACCACTATCCCTCAAACCAACCAGGGGAGATACACCTGTTAGGTCGACACAAGCATGTTTCCCCCCGGCCCACCCAAAGACAAGCAGGTCTGCTGGACGTAGGGTGGATCTCCCTTCTGCGAGGTCCGATAGGAAATTCACAGGAGCCTCCTTCTTGGCTGAGATCCCAGCCCTTCTTAAAATGTCCCAAAGAACGTCCCGGACCTAGTCATGCCTATATTTGAAACCAGGCAACTCCTTACAGTGAACTGCGTGTTCCCCGTATTTGTCCAAGCATGCCTTACGGCAAATCGGACAGACCTCATCTTTATGGTACATGGGGACCACCAAACGATATTTAAGAATTGCCCTGTATTCAACCCCAGACATGGTTTGGCTCAAACCTTCGATTGGGATAACATTCAGGAAATCTTGGGCATGGGGGCTTTGCAAGCAATCAATAACTGCCTTTTGGCGGGGGGACAGATCAAAAGCTTCACCCAGGCTCTGTGCGATTTTGCCAAAAAGGGCATTCGCCAAAGTTTTTTGAGGCTTTGGGGGGGCGGTGTCCTTGTTAGAAAAACCACCGATATCAAAACCTGGGAGATAGTCATTTATCCTTTCGAGGGCCTGCACGTAGTCCAAGTCCATGTCGACAACCCCGCTATTCCTTAAGATGTGGTCTTGAAGATTTCAAGATTGAGCTCGCGATGCCACAAAAGCATACACCCCAACATCCTTTGCTGAGAGGAGCCCTAGTCCTCCCAAACGCATTGGCAATGACGCCAATCTCCACTGTAGGTCACCAAAGAACGGACCCCCACATACCACTATGTCTTCGATGGCTTCCCGTAGACCCTTGTCAAAACATGATACCGCTTCATTCATCATGGCGGGTTGGCAGGTCCGCAAACCAAAAAGCAACTTAGCGACCCCCATACAAGATCTGAGCAAGAGGAGTTCACTCTGAGGATCCCTAAGGCAGGGCAAAAGTTTCATAAGATCAACTGCGCGCGAGGCTCTCCGCCCTGCCAATTCCCGTATGAAGTAAGGGTCCCGACTAACAGCCCCTCCAAGGAGCTTTACCCCTTTTTCTGGCCTGCCAATCCCACTGGGGAACAGTCCGTCCCTAAGTTTCACCCCATTGCAAGACGGCCAAAAGACCTCAGTTTTTTTAATATTCAGCTGAAGCCCCATGGATGGCCCCTCCTTCCGAATGATGTCTAAGGCTTTCGCAACATCAGTGGCCTCACCAATAATCGTCCCATCATCAAGGTATCACGCATGAAATGGGAGGTTACAATTTTCTTGCATTCGGAGAACCATAGGGTGTAATGCTAAGGAGAAAAGGAGGGGACCTAAAGGGTCCCCCTGTTGAACCCCCGTAGTGGCCCCTATACAATCATTACCAACATACAACCTAGCTGGCTGGGCATATAAGAACTGGACCCACAAATAAATAGACGGGCAATGCTGAAGAACTTCTCGAAGAAGGGCAGTGCGGTCGATCATGTTGAACGCGTTTGAAAAATCCACAGTGAGCATTGCCAAAGAACCGTTTTCATGGAAGGAGCTAAGGAACCTGTTCACACTGTGAAGCACTGCCTCTGCCCCATTAGGAGTCCCCACCCCAAATTGGAAGTCCCCAAATTAATTTATTTATTTTTACATGCAAACGTGCACGGTTTCTACATTAAGATGAGATAAGTCAATAAAAGCCAAGATATGGTTTGGAGGAAATTGTTAGAAAAGTTTAAAATGTGTTGAAAAGAAAGAGAATTCAAATTTAGATATCGCGTATCATAATTACTGATTAGGCAATGGTTCGTTGATTTCCCTACAACCCGTCCTTTTACTCTTATCCATTTTACCAAAAGTGTGGGGTCAACCATATGATTTTATGTATACAAATATGGGGGCAAAAATAGACTTAGATTAATATGTGTCCATATTATATGTATTGAGTTTGAATATTGTATACTAGCTTTTATCCCGGAAGCGTCCCGGGTTGAAAAATATAACAATTCTAATAATACTAATAGTAATAATTATTACTCTTGTAATTAAATAAATAAAAAAATAACATTACTATAAGGTGACACCATGTGTTGCAGTGTTGCGCGACTATTTCTCCTAGCTTCTCTTGATGAAGTATACCTATGCATCTTTAAAAGAATAAAATTCCAATGAAAGCATGACGATTGGGCTGAATTTTAACATCGTAGATAAGAACCTGGTTTAAAAGAAAAAACATTATTAATGAATAACCTAAACACTTTGTGTTTTTTTTCCTGTATCTACGAAACCTCACAAAAAATAGTCGTTTTTTTCTCCGTTTTTTATATAGCACTATGGTACTCGTTGGAAAGATAATAAAACGTTCGTTAATTTGGTGTAATTTTTTTCTTTAAAAAATCTCGTATATAAAAGATATTAACGTTTAAAAATTATGGGAGGAAACATAAGAGAGAAAAATTTTAATTTGTTTTTAAATTATTTTTTCCTAAAATAACTCAATTTAAATTTAGTAGATTAGGTTTTATATTATTATTTATTTATTTTTTATTTGCCACATGACATGACACATGGCACACTCAAAAAGGAGAATGCCTCCGTGAATGCTATGTCATTAAAATGGCTTTCTTATGCCTTCATTGAATGACAACTCATCAATATTCAATTCTTTTATTATAAGTTATAGATTTTAGATTGTGGCGCAGCTTTTTGCCCGTTTACCTGTCATCCTCTTAATATTTGTTACGAGTTTTATGAAATGAAACTAGTAATAAAATATTTATGTTTATAAGAAACTCATGTATTATTCGGGTTAAATAATATATAATTTAACCTACTAACACATACAATCATCAAAATATGTCTTTAAAAATAATCTTTAACATGTTATAAATTATATTAAGTGGATTTTAAAAACTTTTTTTAACTAGGTATTAATTTGTTTATGTAATTTATAACTGTTAACTCGATTAAAGTATATTTAGTCATTTAAATATCCTTTTAGTATAGTTAAGTTAACTTAAACTACAATTATCTATACTATATATATATATTTTTGAATGGAAAATTTTTATTACACTTTTATTCCACCCCACCTTGTATTTGCAATGATTTGAACCCACAACCTTACATTTGTAAGGGGGAACACCATACCACTAGACCAAGAGATCATACAAAACATTTTCCAAAGACTCTTAAGAGGTACAAATTTAGTTGCTTAAGGTACAAAGCATAATGCATATGTGAATTACTTTTTAAGGGATAAATTTGTCATTTAACCAACCTTATTTAATAAGCTTAACTTAATTAATACATTATTTAATTCACTACATTAGTAACTATTTAAATTAAATATATTTATATTACTTATAAAATTGCATTTAATATTAATATTATTTATGTTGAGACTTTGTTATTTTTATTATATTTTATGATATGATGGTGGCATTAGGTTTTTTTGACACCAATGGGGCAATACTGGAGTGGGTTGTAGCGTATAGTGTACATTTATGTTTTGTCAATTTCAGTTTATATATATATTAGTTTGGTTGAAATGAAATGTAAAATAGTTTTTTGCCGAAAGCTATTAAGATTTCTAAATTTTGTTTTCGTGAAATTAATTTTTTAAAATAGTTATGAATAGTTTGATGATTGTTTTTGTTAATAAAACTAAAACTTGTAATATGTAAATGTTAGAATCAATTAAAATACTAATAAATTTGAAAAGAAAGTTAAATGTATTACAACTAAGCATATAATGGGGTTAAAGAACAACAAAAAGTAATAAGAAGTCAAGATACAAACATTATATGCATGACCACTTTTGAATGCCAAAATTCTTTAATTGCTGAACTGGCAACTTAACCATTTTATCTCTTCATCTTTTCAACGACAACCTATAATTTTAAGATGATGTTTAATGATTTTACTTAAACGTTAATATCCGGTTATAGATAGCAGACAAACTAGAATATATCGCCAGAGCTCCCGACCGATAGATATGAACCCAAAAGATCACACGAATCGCTTTACCTTGAATGCTTTCGGTTTAACAGCGACTCTGCAAATTATGTTAAGAGACATCTATGCAAAGTCGAAGCATACCTCCATGTTTTTCTTCGACATTTTGACACTGCAACCACAAACCACGATCTGTCACTCGACCTCCGGGGCTTCCGACCTCTGCGATATAACTGCTATTTTTGGGACTTTCTAATAGTAATATGTCCTATAAGATAGTTTTTTTTATTTATGTTTATTTTTACATATCTATCCTTCCTAAGACCCATTATAGCATATTAGTGGGTTTACCCACGCGTTGCCGTGGGATCCAAATACAAATTGCAATACAATAATGTGATTATTTACAAAACGTAAAAATGTAGATTCAATAGTACACCTAGGTACCAAATGTTGTGGTTCGAATACACCCTTATGAAATAAATATTTATCTACTCGTTAAGTGTCAGGTGACTAAGTTGACATGCTAATTTCTATCAAGCCAAAGTATATATTGGATCCACAAAAGCACATATTTCTTGAGCAGTTTGTAGGCATTCTTCTATCTCCCCTTTCAACACATTCCCAAATGTGAATATTAACCAACACATAACACAATGGTTAGAAAAAAAATAAAAATAAAGGATGCTAGCAAATATATGACATCATTTAAAGCATATCATGCCAATTCATTTGTGATCTCTTGCAACAACCATTAATATTAATTCATTAAAAATTGTGTGTTACACTTTAAAACTAAGATTTGGTGACAGACAAAAGAAGAGTTTTTTTTATTGTAAAAATAGTGGTAAATCATCTCAATAACAACCGAATCATATAAATCATCCACATATGAAGCTGATATATGACATGACTACACATTTATCTTTTGTTATCAAAATTCTTCTCACACATATACCTAAATTCTTATAAATAGAACAACCATTGGAATTTGGGATTGAAGGAATGCTTACTGAAGCGGAATTTAAGACGGGGAGAGATAAGACCTAGCCTTTTAATAACCATAAATAGCATAAACGCCATTAAGATTCATAAATCAGTAACTAATGAAAAGGGGAAAACTATACTTTAATTGAGGGAATTTAGATATGGTAACTAATTAGATTAAAACTGACAACAGTTAACACCATGTTTGACAAATAAAATACATAAATTAAATCCTCAAGTAACCTTCGTTTGCATGTCTTCACTACATTTTCATCCTTCTACATGATCAAATCAATCTAAATTAAATGAAAATTATTGGTAAAGAATCTAAGTTAAGCATGCTATATATGTCCAAGTGCATTTGGTTTTCAACATGTTCTCTAATTTCTATGAAATAATGAATCTGGTTTTACACTGAAGTAGGTACTAACCTCTACAAACTAGGGATGAGCATGGTACCGGTACCGAAATTCCCCAAAAGTGGGTACCAGTACCGAAAACAACCGGTAACCGGTACGGTACCGGTATTTGAGCATAAAAACCGGTAAATACCTGTACCGAAAGACCAAAAATGTGGGTACCGGTAGTGGTACCGAAATTGATTCGGTACTACCCGGTACCATTTGCTCATCCCTACTACAAACTAAATATACTTGTTTGTCATTTTTCTGTGAAACAAGATGATATCATATTCTTTAATTACATTCTGTTTATTTTCTCCTTGTTTTTCCATGGAAATAGGTAGTAAATGCAAATGTGGAGGAGACTGAATAGAAGGCTTTACCTGCAGCATCAATTCTTCCTTCTGTGCATCTCCACTCGTGTAGTACACTTGGGTAGAAGCTTTCCAAATAACTAACAACTATTAAAACTTCCAATCAAGTTTTCAAACAATTAGCCTTTTCTTTTCAATCTAAAATCAAGAAATCATTGTTTATATATCAAATTGTATAACAAAAAGACAAGCAAAAATATTTCAACAATATACAATTCAACAAAAAACTCAATTTAATAATAGAAATCACAATCAACGGTTAAACACAATTCATAACACGAACCTTAGCAATTCAAACTAAAAAGAGACGAATTTACATACCAGACAAAGAAGGCAAATGCAAGCTTCTGCGGTGATATGAAATCAGGGTAAACAAATACAGAAAATGGTAGAAGAAAAGAACATGAATCACACCTGATAATTGAGAAATCGAGTAGGAACTTTGTTTAAATAGAGGGGATTTGAAACTCCTTTGATATTGAATTGGAAACTTCAATTCAAGGCTTTTCGTTTGCAAACCAAAAACGGTTTACAAATCATTAGAGAATTGAATGTGAGGAAGATGGATGAATGGGTTGCATTAGTTATTTGTAAAATTGCTATCAAAAGTTGTATAGTAGGGGTATCAAGGGAAGAAAATGGGTAAAAATTAGAGATTTACATTGTGCCTCTTCATATGCCATCTTAAAATTGAGAGAAAGTTACAATTTTGTCCATCGGGTTTCTTTAATATAGTACTAGTGGGAATGCCCGTACGTTATTGCGGGTGCGTTTTTTTTTGTTGCCTCAAAGTTGTTGTTGGTGTTTGTGGTGCATGTATGACATTTATGGATGATTCATTATGGTGACATCAAGTATGTAGGAAGCAACAACCTAATATTTAGTTATAAGTTATTTAGTATCCATAAGTTCTTGAGTACCTTGAATAAGTTTGTAAAAGTATCGCTGGATACTTTATATAATTGTGTGATATTTTGACATTTACAAAACTACGTTGTATATAAACAAAGCTTTATAACATAGATTTTTAAAATGTAATAGAGAGTTAAAAATGGTGCAGTCAAAAAATTCAGCTCCTAGTAAGTTCTATAATTTTTTCATTGTATGTAGTTTATTTAACAAGTATTGTGTTTGTTATCTTCAACCGGTTGGTTGTTTCCGCAAACTGAAATTAATTATGTTAATAAGTTGAATTAAATTGATAAGAATTGGGGCCACCAACATTAAACTTACCCGAGTCCATTTAGACGAAACCCTACCTAAATGTTTTGTGTTAGATTGATGGCGTGTTAATTGACACCCTTAGCTCCATGTCCTGAACATACAGTTTCGATTAAAAGCAAAACAAAAAATGAGCCTATGTGCCAAATCCAATTGTTAAAAAGGTTTTCACATGTAACGGCTTATAAAAAATTATTTGGAAAATACTATATAGTTAGATTGAAGCCATACCTGGTGGTTAAGAGGAATAAGATAATTAAATCAAATGTCCAGTATCAATAAAAAAGATATAAAACCCCATAAGCTACATGATAAGAGTAGCGAGTCTTAGGGCAAAGATAACATTATATACAACACGATTGTCCTGTATCAATTAAGTCGATGCGTCTGTTTCAAAACACATTCTCTTTGATTATCTCGTTGTTTTAATTTCCTACATAGAAATTTTTACTTGACAATAATAGAAAACTGAAACTCGAGCAAAAAAAAGAGCAGGCCATTAGATCGGATAAATAATGCCATACCATATTGTTCAACCATCTCTAGTCTCTGACTTGGCTATCGTCTTTGGGTCCTACAAAATATCATCAACAAAGAAACTTCACGATAATTAATTTAAATCTCAAAAATTTTAAAATTTATCAGATGAAGTTACTAAGCCAATACAAAGTAAAAGCGTATGCCAAAGTTCAGTATTTTATTGGGAAAAACTACTGCAATACATACCGTTTTAGGCTGATGACCAAGGCAAAAAGCTTTCATCTTTGTCTCCTTTTCACAAATCATAAATCGTTCCATTTCACGCTCGATATGCTTGCACACATTCATTAAAGCCTGCTAGTAAGAGGCACTAACCTATGTCCACATGTTTGGTCGTCCCTTTTCACAGATAAATGGGAAGCGTATTCTATTTCTCTATGGTTGGAAATGAGAAGAATGGGAAGCATCTAATTTTTGAGACATGAGAAGGTGGTGATACATATACATTTCATGGGCACTCAAAGGTCTTAACATTAAGCATTCAATTAAGATTTATTGTGTTTTATGAGGGTGAGTTACATCTTGAGATGGATATAAAGTATGTATTAGATACATATACAATTAGCATTATGAGGGGTATAAAGGGAATAAAATGACCAAAAATTATAGATTTGTGAAGGGACCATTTAACTCTCATCTTAAAAACTTAATGAAATTACCTTAGTGTGCATCTTTGGTCCTTAATAAGGTAAAAGAGATATAGATATAGATATAGATAGATTAGCTCAACACACAAAATCAATTACATATTTCCTCTTATCTTTTGAAATTACCTATTTACCCTTTTTCTAATCTATTCATGAAGATCTAGTACATATCAAATGGCAAACAAAACCCGTGCAACCCTGCTTCCCCTTCCCCACGATGTGAGGTAATTGGTAAAACATGAGTCGGATCTCTGTCCAACCAAATTTGTGAAGTCTCATATACCTTAGGCGAGCAACTCGTCAGTCGTCGGATGGATACAACACCTTAAATTTTAATATAAATTTTTATCTCTTATATCATCTTCTTAATACGTTCCACTTACGGTGTGCGCACATAATGTATATACGTGTGGCCCTTGGGGGGGGCAAAAGTAAAGTTGCACTAGTTTTAATGTTATTTTACTAATTTCGTGAAAATAACGTTAAAAACGACGGACGGTTAATCATGCATCATGTGGTGGCGTGGATAGCCAAAAGACAAAGGGGTACATTCACTGATCGGGTTTGTCCCGATTGCTAAGTGTTTTGTGCCTTATGTCCGAGGCTTGATACCAAACCACATCGAGCCGGGGGTCTCACTGGAAGCAGCCTCTCTATTCTTAAGGGTAGAGGTAAGGCTATCTACATCTTACCCTCCTCAGACCATACCTTAGCTTTGCTATAGGTGGGATTAACTGAGTATGATGATGATGATATCATATTTTTAATATATAGTACACCAACTTTCAATTTGTCATGTTCTTTAATGGCAACACTTAGAGGCCGTTTGGTTGATTAAGTGCTGAATTATTAAGATGGTCTGAATGGTTAAGAGGCTCTGAATGGTTAAGAGCTGAATCATTCAGCATCCTTTAGTAGCTTAATGGTTCAGCACTTAATCATTCCATTCAGATGCTGAAACAAACAGTCTGAATGCTGAATGATTCAGGCCTGAATGGTTAAAAGGCTGATTAAGAGGCTACCAAACAGCCCCTTATACTATTCATAATAATAAAAAAAAGGATATTTGCGAACTAAGTGTTTGTGTATCAATTTGGCCTGGACTGTTACGATCTGTACTGAAAAGAGGCTATTGAGATTAGTGTTGTCTGGTATAACTTTTGTTTTTGCTATGCTTTAGGATCAAAAGTTGATTGGCATTGTAGCTGAAAAGTCAACATGATATGAAATTTGTAGGTCCAAAGTGAATGAATCTTTTGGAAGACAATATAGAATTTACCGCTAGATGTTTTTATTTTGCTAATAACAAAAATAAGGCCAATGGCTACTTGTTGGGCCCTAATAACAAGTTACTTATTTCGGAAGGTAATTTGGAATCACACAATAACTTTCCGTTCGTCTACCATTCACGTCAACTGATTGTGAATTTAACAGACGTAATAATGTCTTAAGGGAGAGGCTAACGTAAAAATCCCCTTATTGTAAAAAGTGTAAGAAGCAATATGGAGCGTAGAATTATGGGCGTAGGATCGTAAAAAACCATGCGTCATTAAATTTCACGAAGATTCTGCCAAGGGCACATTAGTAATTGTGACGTAAAACTGCATTAAAAAAGAATAATAAACAAGGGCGGGCTGCGGGCAATTGAATTGAAGTACAATTACGTAAAAATCGTTACAAAAGGAAACAACGCTAAAATTAGGGTTCTGAACACTGAAACTAGAAGAATGCAGACGAAGAAGATGAAGAAAGGTAACGTGATTATTACAACTAGTAGGAATGCCCGCGCGTTGCGGTGGGTGCATCTGTTTTGCTCCTCGTGCATCGTGTTTGTTGGTTATTCGTTATGATGAATTAGAAAACAACGATGTATAAAATATATGTTATTAAAAACTGAAACTCATAAGTATATCTTTTGAATATTTTAAATGGTACATCACAATAGGTCGTACTATTCCTTGCAACACCCTTAGATTGGCCCACGTCCTTCGGTGGGACCCTTTTATGTATCTCGAAGGCAGATAAGTATGCCATCGTAGAGCGGTGCTTAGCATAGTGAAGTGGCGTTGTCTCTCTTAATGACCATAAGATTGTAGTGGAAGTGATGTAATTACTAAAATGCAGTTTGTAGTGTGCAACATATTTCTATTTTTTAGGGCACCCGCAAGATGCAGTGGGGTCAATGATTTGCATAGATACTCTCGTTTTATGTTAGTTTAACAAGCGCCGTAATAAATATATTGGACCAAACAAATTAATTAGTAATAAATATAGTTAAAACTACCAAATCGACTAATAAGAGCTTGTCTTCTTTTGGATATGTAAATAATTGGTGACTTCGTGAGATCAGAAACTTAAATTCTATTCCTAGAAGCTTATAGTAGCAGAGAAAACAAAAAACCATCGAGGAAGATGATGATGTTGCTCATGAAGTATCTCTACCATATTTGCTTGTATAAATGTCAAACCTACATATATAGCTCACTTTAATGGGTTAAAACGTGTCATGGGTTGGGTGTGTTGGCAAACTTCAAGCCTACATATTCATTTGAGTGCAGAAGTGTCACATCATACCATTCTGCAACCATATAAATTAAAAAAAAAAGATATAAATACATAATATATGATGTAATTTATTTACTATAAACATTGAAAGATATATAAGTTATGTATGTCAAGAGTCACCACATTATTTATATACCAAATACATGACCACTATTTATAAGACTATATCATTGATACAAACATAATAAAGACATGAAAGTTATGAATGTAAAGAGTCACCACATTATTGTTAATTTCCTCATCAATTTTATAATTATGTTTAAATTAATTTCTTCCACAATTTAATATTTAGGTAGAAAGACAATTTTACCCCCTAAGTGACTTCAATAAGCATTGTACTATAAGCAATAAATGTTGTATTTACTTAAATTTTGCGGGTGTCCTTCACTGATGCTTTATAATATAGTTAGAAGATAAAGATTCGGGTTGATTCATTAGCGTGAGCGTGAATTTATGGCTTTTTGATTTCTTATTTCTTAACACAAATTACATAAGTAATTAACACATAGTTAAGTTTTTGTTTTCTCTTTATGCTAGTGTTTAATTTATTTTATTAATTAGAATTAGAACTTAAACAATATACAATTGCCGAAAGCAAAATAATATTGTGAACCACACTTCATACAACGTTTAACAAGAACATTAAATAGATCAACAAATACCTTAAAAGTCTTAGAACAAATATAGTTTACATATAAAGTTATATTTGAGCATGCATATATAAATTTATAGAGTTAACTATTTCATGGCGTTCAAGGAGACCATGTTGAATAATATTGAGGAAAGTCTCCATACCCTTCTCCAACCATCCTCTCCATCATTTGTCCTTCATGTCCATTTGTTCCCTGCAATATCAGTTTTCATCACATGCAGTAAGTGGAAGTAAAATTTATAATATATTAGAAACGTATTAGCAAATCTAGAATGTTATATTTATAACTTTGTCCGTTTTATTTAGTTAACAATATATATGATTCAAGATACACAACTTCTTAACAAGGATAGTTAGGAAAGCCATCTGTCACCTTCATAGGGGCCATATCATCTAATTCAGTAGAGTTGAGGTCAATAGGTCATAGAACATGCTGGCTTCTGAAAGCTTCATGGAGAGAAACTAAAAATGCACAAAGAAGAGAAAAAACTGTACTAATTAATTTTGAAAAATATTTTCTCATCAATAATTCTGAATATTGTTTGTTTATTGTTTTAATTGTTAGTTGCACAATTGAATTACCTGAATTTGATTCTGCAACGATCCAACATAGTTGATTATTACATCCAACATCACTGGCATTCCCATTGTCTATAGCAAATAACTAAATTTAAATGAAGCAAAACAATAATATATTATGAAGATAATTTTTTGTAATTGTCAAAGAACATATGAACAAGTAGAAAAAAATGTATATATGTATATAAAGATTAACTCATATCTTTGTACCTTGTAGCATCCGGGAACCATATCTTGCAAGCGTCTTAACTTCTCATTGATTTTTTTTTTCTCTTCTCATCTAATGAAAACATAAATTTTTTGGACAAAAGAATGTTTCAAAGCATGAAATTAGCTCTAAGATTTTGTTTGGGGTTATGAAAAGACTATTAGTATTCAAGAAATTGATTATAATGAAGTAGTATATATAATAATATAGATGAGGGGTTGAAAGGTCTCACATTTAAGATGTATCATAGGTTAGGTTGTAATTTGTGTTTTAAAAGTTGGACATAAGGGCATAATTGGGATAAGATTTTAGGATGTGAGGTATTGGATTATGTTAAATTTACTAATCTACCCTCCTAGGTGTCTTAATTGTCACCACTATGCCAATAATACCCTTAATTTTTTTGCTTAAATATGTTGTACATGTTGCTTGTTAAGTTGTACGAAAATGAAAATTACTATGGTGGCCATCACTCCTCCTTAATAAGATACACAACTTCTTAACAAGGATAGTTAGGAAAGCCATCTGTCACCTTCATAGGGGCCATATCATCTAATTCAGTAGAGTTGAGGTCAATAGGTCATAGAACAGGCTGGCTTCTGAAAGCTTTATGGAGAGAAACTAAAAATGCACAAAGAAGAGAAAAAACTGTACTAATTAATTTTGAAAAATATTTTCTCATCAATAATTCTGAATATTGTTTGTTTATTGTTTTAATTGTTAGTTGCATAATTAAATTACCTGAATTTGATTCTGCAACGATCCAACATAGTTGATTATTACATCCAACATCACTGGCATTCCCATTGTCTATAGCAAATAACTAAATTTAAATGGAGCAAAACAATGATATATTATGAAGATAATTTTTTGTAATTGTCAAAGAACATATGAACAAGTAGAAAAAAATGTATATATGTATATAAAGATTAACTCATATCTTTGTACCTTGTAGCATCCGGGAACCATATCTTACAAGCGTCTTAACTTCTCATTGATTTTTTTTCTCTTCTCATCTAATGAAGACATAAATTTTTTGGACAAAACAATGTTTCAAAGCATGAAATTAGCTCTTCGATTTTGTTTGGGGTTATGAAAAGACTATTAGTATTCAAGAAATTGATTATAATGAAGTAGTATATATAATAATATAGATGAGGGGTTGAAAGGTCTCACATTTAAGATGTATCATAGGTTAGGTTGTAATTTGTGTTTTAAAAGTTGGACATAAGGGCATAATTGGGATAAGATTTTAGGATGTGAGGTATTGGATTATGTTAAATTTACTAATCTACGCTTCTAGGTGTCTTAATTGTCACCACTATGCCAATAATACCCTTAATTTTTTTGCTTAAATATGTTGTACATGTTGCTTGTTAAGTTGTATGGAAATGGAAATTACTATGGTGACCATCACTCCTCCTTAATAAGAGAATATAGATTATACTACATATTAACCTATAATTATGAATTATCATAGTTTTGAAATTAACGAAATAATCATATTTGCTTATGATAATCAGTTATAAGACGATCCAAACAAGTGCATGAAAGAATGACGACGAATGTTAGTGAATGTACGTCGTATATCTATATTTTAATATGTGCTTACAGATCTGCATGGTTAACTTACTTACTTTTCATCTGCTATAATAATTGCAAAATTTCAATGGGTTAATTTTAGTATTTGCGTATAACTGCCATGCTTTTGCATTTAAACTTTTATGTTCTTGCGTTTAAAAATTAATGTATTTGCGTTTAATGATAAATTTTGAAACTATTGTGTTGAACATCCAGATGATGACTTCCAAGCCCCATTGACTAGTTTACATAATAACAATCGTCTAACGCGCATCGAAAAAAATAAATCTGAATCGGACAGCGATTTTGAAATACCGACAAAGAAGTTAAAAAATGATTTAGCAGTAAAGTCAAAAGAGTTTGTGCAATATAGTCACAAGAGACTTAAAATGAGATGTTCTCCCTTTAATTTCATGGCAACTATACAATACTTAACGGATGCACAGAAGACTGATGATATAAGAATGGGATTTGGAAGCATACTATCGATGGATACGAGTCAACTGCTACAGCATTGGGGTACTGGTTGTTAATAAACTATGATGATGAAACAAACATACTAAATATGGGCGATCATAGTATCAAAATAACATCATCAACAGTACATGAGGTTTTTGGCATACCTAATGGAAAGATACCAGTTCTCGAGAAAAATAAGCCAAGGAAAGATTATGATACTACTATCGATGAATTTAAAAACCAGTTTGATAATTCAAGAACAAGTGTTGGAAGAGTACTGACACTAATTGGAGATAATGTAGATGGTGGAAGACTATTCAAATTAAACCACGTTACTACATTAAAATTGAAAAAAATCCATGTTAATTGGGTTTATTTCTTCATTGTGTCTTCTGCTCGTTCATTGTGTTTTTTAGCCAACACATGATCTAACTTTATCTATTGTGTTTTTAGTATGCTTTCCATTGTGGTTTACGTTGTTCATTGTGTTTTGCGTTTCTGGTGTATATTATGTTTTATTCTGTTCATTGTGTTTTAGTCTACTATCCATTGTGTTTTAGTATGTTGTTTATTGTGTTTTTAATATGTAATTCGTTGTGTTTTATTCTGCTGTTCATACCTTATTGTTCATTACGTTTTTAGTTAGGAATTCATTGTGTTTTACGTTCTCCATTGTATCTTACCAACTGGCTTTTCGATTTTTCTTTCAAAAGTATAACAGTAGGGTACTCATATTATAGATAAAAGGACGCTTGATTTTATGGTATTAAAAAAAACATATGACATATAATTACGGATGTTTAAAAAATGGGAGGAAATAACATGTGACTTGCATGCATATATTCATTTTTCATGTTTTGACAAAACTACCATTGACACTTGTTTATTCCTTGGACACATATCACTCTCGAGTGGCTTCTCACTCTTCTCATTTTTGTTAGTCTTTGTAGGATAACTCAACCCCTAAATTATTAATGTTTAAAAATTGTAGGGGAAAACATGAGAGAAAAAAAGACTTATGGAGAGAAATAAGAGGAAACTGTCATGTGTCATGGTTTTTTTTTTTTTTTTAATAATTAGACCATGGGTAATGGTTAATGCCTCTTTAAGGGCATTTTGCACCACATCATCATCATCATAATGTCTTCTTCAAAGAATGTGTAATGGTTAATCACTTTTAATGTCCCCTTAATTATTACTTTCCTTATTTTTTCTCCTCTTTGGACATTGTACTAGAAACGCCCCTCCTTCTTCATGCCCACATAATGCCCATTACACATGATCTTATATGGGGTCTCAGGTCATCACAGAAATCAGATTTTGGATATTAAGACTCGTTTTGAATGTCTAATTAGTGCTTAACCAACTGTCCACACAAAACACAAAAAAAAAAAAAAAAAAAGTTATAGCCTCCAACTTCGAGGGCCACAAGGCAGAGCCGAGACCATCTCAAGTCAGTCATAGTGTCATACATTCAAGTAGCTAGAACCGAGACCATCAATACATCATAATGTGTGTGAATTGGAGCATCTATATATATGTGGTTCTACAAGTAAGGGTGCAAACGAGCTGAGCCGAGTTGAGTCCGAGCTCGACCAGGCTCGAACTCGAGCTCGATTAAGTTATAAGAGCTTGAGCTCGAGCTCGGCTCGATTCGAGCTTTGTTTTCAAAGCTCGAGCTCGGCTCGTTTGTAATTTCTCAAGCTCGAGCTCGGCTCGGGCTAGGCTCGTTTAGTATTTCTTGGTTAATATGTAAAATAAAAATAATATAAATAATAGTTCATTTAGGCTCGTGAGCTCGATAAGTGAAGCTCGAGCTCGTGGCTCGTTTACTAAACAACTTTAAATGAATGGTAAATATTATTAAATATTAAAAAAAAACTAATATTATACTAGGCTCGATAAGGCTCGACGAGCCTAACGAGCTTCACGTGCCAGGCTCGAGCTCGAGCTCGATAAATAAACGAGCTTTGTTTTAGGCTCAAGCTCGACTCGAGCTCGATAAAGCTCGGCTCGTTTCGAGCTTTTTGCCGAGCCGAGCTCGAGTAGCTCGCGAGCTGCTCGGCTCGTTTGCACCCCTATCTACAAGGCAAGCACTAAAAAGCGAATATACTTTACAAGTATGAAAAAGTTTAAAACAAACCACCTCTTATCCTGTATAACTGAAAATATCATATAAAACAACTATATCGTGTTTTTAAAAATGTTGCTATAAAGAGAAAGTGAGTGTGTGAAATTAGAAAAAAAATTAGGACATTAAGGAGATAAGGAGAATTATTACAATCACTTGGTAGCGATGCTTTACACATCATGTACGGTTGTCGGTCCCGAAATGACCACATGACATTGCCGATTAGAGCACCTCCAATAGATCCCACCGGACGGTCCGGTGGGGTGGAAGGATCACAAAAAAGCCTTCCTTCCATTGTAGCATGGGGGTCCAAAATCAAACAGTCTGCAAGAGCGGACGACTAGACGGGTTGAGATAGGCCCCCTTTGTACAACTTTATGTGATTAAATAAAAGGAAAAGTATATGATAAGGCGGAGGTTTGAATTGGTTTATGGCTTGCAAGGAAAAAATGAGTTTGGAAGGGTTGTGGTTTAGAATAGTTTGGAATGATTACGTGATTAATTTTTTATGACGAATATATAATTACGTCATTGATTTTTTATGTCAAGATTATTTGATATGTCCATGTTTGGTTATTAGTATTAGTCATATGTAAGATCTTTTGATGATTTTGTGAGAAGATCTAATGATGATTTAGTGAATTTTGTGACAAATTTTTTGATACTAATATTTTCTACGAAAGATTCCCAGATCAACGCGTACCGTTGACCTTCTAGTGTTTCCTCACTACTCGTACTATTCACTTCGTCTTGTTGTGAGCAGCTTACACATATAAATACATAATCCATGCCTTCCAAACAAAAATCGGCCTTTCAACACAATATATGAATACATTCATCGTCAACATACTTATTAATTAATAATATTAAACTCATATTAGTGACGATGAATCCCACATCACAAACAAAAGAAGAGTCTTCAACACGCGAGCCAAAGTATATAGGTGTCCGTAAGAGGAAATGGGGTAAATGGGTGTCCGAGATTCGGCTCACCAAGAGCCGAGACAGGATTTGGCTCGGCTCATATGACTCTCCAAAGAAAGCGGCTAGAGCTTTTGATGCAGCCGCTTTCTGTCTTCGTGGCAGCTCAGCCAAGTTTAACTTCCCTGACCAACCACCCAA
The DNA here is from genome assembly GCA_028751855.1 of Ambrosia trifida. Taxonomy (NCBI): domain Eukaryota; kingdom Viridiplantae; phylum Streptophyta; class Magnoliopsida; order Asterales; family Asteraceae; genus Ambrosia; species Ambrosia trifida. The sequence goes on from CM054127.1 coordinate 45,246,910, forward strand.
CATTCCTGGAGGCGCGTCTCTTTCTCCATCCGAAATACAAGCTGCAGCCGCTCGCTTTGCTAACTCAGCTCCAGCTGAGTCCCCCAACATTCCTATGCACACGTTAGCCACCGGTTCAACCACATCACATGTGTTACACAATAATGAGACAGGTTACGATATATTTTCGGGATTCAGTGACTATTTTATGCCATCCTCACCAATGATTATTTCTCCTGAGTTTCCTGATAATGATGACGAGAATTCAAGCGACGGAGATATCTCGCAAGGCCCATCGTTCCTATGGAACTTTTAAGCAAGCAATTATATAAAAAATGTTCGTCTTCAAGTGGTTTTGAGTTAGAAGTGACATACACTAGCTTTAATGTCGTTATGGACTACCTTATTTTTGCGTACAAAGGGAGTCACCACGTCAAATAATCTCGTTTTTGTTATGTTTATGATTTTGTTTTCCAGTTCAATGCTTGTGTCGAGGTCAATGTTTCAAAAGTAAACGTCAAAATAATGATCTTTTCATATACTATGCATACTATCTTTATATATTAAAGGGCTTAAGATTATCTATATGTATATTATTTTATTAAAAAGGAGTGATGTACAATATTGTAATTTTCATTTCCATACAACTTAACAAGTAATATGTACAACATATTTAAGCAAGAAATTTAAGGGTATTATGAGGATGGTTGTGACAATTAAGACATTTATAAGGGTAATGTAGACATTTTACCCACCTCCTTCTCTACAATATGAAAACATTTTTTCAATACTACCCTCCTTCCTTTATCCCTACTCTTCAATCGTTTTCCTTCTCCATTGATTTCTTCAATTCCTATTTAAATGTTGAATTTAATGGCTTCATTCCACAGGTTAATTGAATTGCCATTTGAATGCACATACCAATCGATTAGCCTTCACCATGTATCCTTTCATCTTCTCAAACTTTACTTCAATAAGGCTATACAAATCTCAACAATAAACTATAAACCTTTATCGTTGTTCAGATAACCGCCTCCATCGTCACCTCTTTATGGATTTTGGATAAAATCGGAGAAAGAAGCCCTTGGATATGAACGCTCCCTTTTTATCAAAGCACTTTTGTTACTAATTAGTCATTCAATTTATAATTGAATCCCCTTTTGTTATGATGCAAAACTTTTTTTTTTGGCTCAAAACTCTTAAAAACACGTATATTACATGCCCTAAAAATTTTAAACAAAAAAAATGCTCAGGAAGTAGGTTTTTCTAAGGGTTTTCAAGAGTTACCTCAAGTTTTTGAAGTTTTCTATTAAGCCTTACCACACACACACACACACATACACACACACACACACACACACACACACACACACACATATATATATATATATATATATAGGTAGAGGATCATGTAGGAATATTGTTTTGTGTGAGAAGTGTAAGAATACTTAAGAATTGACATATAGGCATCATGTTTTTTTATTTTGGAATGATGTATTGGGTTGTTTTGGCTTGAAAAAACACTTAACACAACAATATACAAAAATTTAAAACACTATCCAATGTATTATAGTCATTAAATTTAAATTACAGATAAAACACCCTAGTAATTACTTAAAACACTCTGCTTAAAACACCCTAGTAAATACTTAAAACACTCTGATTAAAATACATTGTTTTCGGTTATTAATTTGTTATGTTTGGTGTTTTTCTAAGCAAAACAATCCAAAACATCATGAATACGTCAAAAAAATATGCATAGATATCAATTTTTAATCCTTCATACACTTCTCACACAAACCAATATTCCTAACCCTACCCTATATATATATATATATATATATATATATATATATAGGGTCGAGATCCTGTGCAAAGTGTGTTTTGTGTGAGAAGGGTAAGAAGTGTTTTGGACCATTAGATCATCTTAATAAATGGTTTAGATTTAATGAATGGCATTATTGTAAATAATGTTATAGTTATAATAACTAATTAGGCTACTTAGGGGTATAACGGTAAAACACACCCTACATTTAATTCACATTTAATTGATACCTCTTAAAAAATAGAAACCACCATTAATTCTCATTACTCTCTTTCTCTCTCTTTCTCCCCTCTCTCTCTCTCTGCGCCACCTACACAACAGCCATCAACCACCACAAGCCACCACCATCAACCGAACCATCATTTGACAGCCACCATCACAAACATAAAAATCGGAGTGTTTTTTTTAAGGATGAAGATGAAGACGACATGAGGTGATAATGATGTGTTTTATGGTGGATTATTTTAAACAACATTCATATTGTTGTGTTTTATGTTCAAAGGATTTTTGTGTGGTTTAGTGTTTTTGAAATTAAAACACATTTTAAATGTATGTATGGTTGTGTTTTTTAATGTGTTACTGATTGTGTATGATGAAGATAAAACACACTTGATTATGGAGAAAATGATGATAAAACACACGGGACTGTTTTAAAACACAAAGTTGAGAATATGGTGATAAAACACACGGGTATGAACGTAAAAACACCTTGTTGGTGAAGCAACTTACAAGACTATAATAAAACACCAATGTGCATAAAAAAACCATATTTTTTGCATCAGTAAAACTCCTTATAAAAATAACACAAAAAGGTGTGTTATACCTTCAAACCTTATGGTATACCAGTAAAACACCATGTGCTCACATCAGTAAAACACACCAATATGAATGCTGTTTTTGGTAGTATATAATTCAGAGAATGAATGATAATATCGTTAATGTTAATAGAAACTCTGTAAATAATATTGAGGATGTGAAACAAAATCCCTAAGAATGCTCTACATTAATCACGAAATTAAATTAGACATTATCTCCTAAAATAAGATTAACAATGCAATTTACAATGTTGCCCTTCTATATAATAAGATAAGCCTTCATGTTATTGGTTCTCACACTTCTCACACAAAATAAGTTTTGCACATGATCCTAAACCTATATATATATATATATATATATATATATATATATATATATATATATATAGGGTATGGTTCAAATAAGAACCATAAGGTAGTTAAGAACCATAAGAACCATTTTTTGACCATTGATCTTGAATAGCAAGATGGTAAATAATTACATTAATTTAATTGTTTATTTTGAATTAAGGGCAAACTAGTCCTTTTCTAATCCCATTAAAATCACCACTTCTTTCCAAATACATCGTTGATCATAATCGAATATTGAGTATATTTTTTTCTTGTGATAAAAAACCCTGCATACTAAAGTTCTTCAATTTCCTTCTCTGGCTATTAGGGTTTTGGGCTTTTGTTTTTATACATTGATGTTATTAGGTTATAGATACATGAGTTTGTTCATGGTGCATGAGTGTATTTTGGGTTTGATTGTTCTATATTTTTACCAATATAATGGTATTGATCATTTTGTTCGTTATTGTTTATACAAAGATGTATACATGTTCCATTCAGATTCGTGGCCTTTTAAAAAAAGTAGTTGTGTTTTTTAACTAATTTTAAGCATTTTTTAATCATTTTATTTTTCGATTTTTTTTTTGTCAAAAAAACTTCTACATACATTTATATACAAAATCTCCAATTATACTTTTTGATAAAAATAATTTTTTACATGTTAAATTTATTTTTTATGATATAATTAACATGTTAAATGCATGGTTCACCGATTCCCCACTTTTTTTAGGTTCCCCATTGAACCCACCCCTATATATATATATATATATATATATATATATATATATATATATATAAAACTACATAATTTTGCTAGTTGCTTCGCAACCTACATCTCCAGCATGAAAACGAAAAACGAAGCACTAGTCTTTGTTATTTCAACTTATTGGGAAGCTTAGACTAGTTGGTGTGGTCTCGGGGAGAAGCCTCGGTCTATCTACGTGGAGCTCGGTGGAGTCAGGAACACCACCCCCACCGAACAAAATTTGGTAACTTCGGTGAAATAGCACCGATCTCACCGATTCATTGTGATTGGTGGAGAGGGTTTTTTTTTATTCAAGCTTTATATATATAGGATATGGTTCATTTGAGAACCACTTGAGTTGCGAGAACTCGTTTGGGCCAATCACCAAGTGACACGTAGGCTTGAAGTGTATATTATATTAATCGGCATTTTTGTCCAATCAATATTATTATTTCTCCCTAATCATCATCATGGGTTTATTTAACATTTTTTAGTTGAATTATTGTACTATTTATGTCAGTAATTATACTCAACCCAAGAGAGTTTTTCCCGCCAATATTATCTCTCTCGCCAACACCCGGATATATACACACACATCCTACATTTTCATACATGCAACCCCAAAAAAGCAGATCAATCTCACCCAAATTACAACACAACAGAAGCCAGAAACCCTAAGAAATTGTTAGTGAGTATGGACGATTCAAACGATGCCGGCAAGGGGATTGAATTCTTCTCCAAAAAAATATTTACAGGATGTTGCAATATTCCTTATAGAAAATCCTCAAGCAAGTTCAAAAGCACAACATGGATCAGTGGAAAGTAGCTTGCGTTCGACACACGACAAGGGGAAAAGGGTGATTGACGAGGCTGAAGAGGCGGTTGATGTGTTACAGTCGTCCATCGAGGGGGAGTTTTTCGTCTGATAATGGTGGTTCTTCTGCTGATCCAAACAACATCTCCCCTGTGAGCCAACCGGCGGCCGGCGATGATGATGGTAAAACGTGTTTAAACTTTTGTTTTGTGTGTCTCAGTTTTCAGACGGGGTTTTTATAAAGATTAATGTTTATTGATTAGTTGGGGGTTGCCATAGGAATTGTTTACACCAGTGTAAACTTTGTCCACTTACATAGGAAATTAGGTTTTCCTGCAAAAAAAAAATAGATAAAATAGTAGGCATGCATTTGTTTTTTTTTTTTGCAGGGTCCAAGTGTGTTAACTGGTTTACTCCCAATGGCACTCATTACTGGAAACCCATAGTAGATGATAGTGTAAAACCAAACATGAGTGCTATGTATTGGGAGTGGCAAGATGTGGTTCAAATGTATGAGTCGTATACTAAGAAGTGTGGGTTTTCTCTAGGATTGGAACTGTAAAAAGGGTTAAAGGTATCATCACCTATAGGTACATACTGTGCTCTAAGTCAGGTAAACCCCAAACCAAAAGGAAATTCGACTCATTAGACGAAAGTTCATTAAAGATCAGGTAGTCAATTTTCCAGGTGTGCGATTATAAAGCAAGCGTTAGAGCTAAGTTATGCAACATTTCATCTATGTTGGGAGATTTATCACTTTGAAGAGGCCCACAATCATATGTTGGTTCCTTCTTATAATAGAGTCTTAACTAAAATAGGGAGGAAGTTAGATTTTGCAACAAAAGAATTCATTCATCGTGTAAGCCTCAACAAGGTTGGCCCCACGGTAGCCCATAGGATGTAAGTTATCCTAAAAGGCGGACACCACAACATGAAGGACACCCCCGCTGATTACAAGAACTTAGAAAGGAGTATCCGTATGTTCATCGGTAACAGGGATTCGTAGATGATGATTGACAAGTTGAACGACAGGGTGAAGCATTTGCTGAACTTTTCTTTCAAGTACAGCCTTGTTAACCGTGAGCTTAGATACATTTTCTAGGCTAATGAGATATCGAAGATAAACTATCAAGTGTTCGGTGATGTTCTTGCATTTGACGCAACATACCAAACAAATAGGCAAGTTGTCATATGTTTTTTATTTTTTTCTAAGCTGTGTTTTTTTAGCTGTTTTTTTAATGGATGTGTGTGTTAACTGTTCTGAGCAGGTACAATCTCATATTTGTCCCCTTCACTGGTGTGGACAACAATAAACGATGTGTTGCATTTGGGGCTGGTCTTTTGTTCAATGAGACAATCAAGTTGTATTGCTGGTTGCTTAACACGTTCCTCAGAGTGCATAGGAAGCAACCTAAGTTGGTGTTAATGGACCAAGATCCAGCGATGAAGCAAGCGGTGGCTGCTGTTTTTACCGAGGCAAGGCATCGACTATGTATGTGGCACATTATGAAGAAACTGCCAGAAAAGGTACTGGCTGGGCTAACATGCTCGTGCAGTTTTTGTTGTGTTTTGATACTACCATGGACTCCCAAATATACAAGCAGAGGGTTGCGGAGTACCAAACTGACTGTCGGGTTCCAGATTTAAAAACTGGGATGGAGATTGAAAAGCAATGTGCTTTGGTTTATTCTTAAGCCATATTCCATGAAGTTCGGAAGGAAATCCAGAAAGCGCTAATGTGGTGTTTCATTACAAATCAAGATGAAGTTGACAGGGTGAAGGTGTACACTGTTACGCACCTTGACAAATACACAGACCCGGTGAATGACTACACGGTATGCGTATTTTTCAAAACATACAATAGTGTAATATATATTGTTTCCTATTTTATTTTATTTATTTTTTATTTATTTTTTCTTGTTGTCTTATATACAGGTTAAGGTCGACCCTGCCAGCGGGAATGTGACATGTTCATGCAACTCCTGGACCCAAATTGGATACCCGTGCTGCCATATTTTTTGTGTTTTCAAATACACAAGAGTTCGGGAAATACCCGAGAAGTGTATTATCAACCGGTGGAGGCGTGAAGTGCTACCCAAATATGTGTTTAGCATAGATTCTCGTTGCGGCTTCGACAACAGCGATAGCGCCGTGATGCACAATGAACTACTAGACATGTTCAACCAATGTGTGGATCGATTAAATCTTTCACCTGATCGTTTATCTATGTTTTTAAAGCAACTAAAGGGTATGAAGGATGACCTTTTCGGGAAGAGTGGTGAGTCGGCGGAACAGGGGGCGCGAGGCAAAATGTGATCGCCAACCTGTTAGGTGTTCCATGTAACATCCGGCAGTGGAGTTCTCCTCTCATCCACTAGCATTAAGCCCAAAACGCGTTGGTGATTTAAGAGGCTTTGGATTACTTATGAACCAAGGATCTCTCCTGGCCACGGCCGATGTGGGATTTGCCTAGGGTGTCATACAAAGGTCCATGTTAATCTCCCAGAAATCAGTACTGTTACAATCACCCCCCTTAGGGACTCATCGTCCTCGATGAGGTTTGCCACACCATCCCGAACGGCACAGGAGTGGCTCTGATACCATCTGTAACATCCGGCCCCTCTCACCACCAATATTGTCCGCTTTGCCCCGATGGGTTGCCCATCCAGAGCTCACGGATTTGTTTTTGGTCGCCCCGGTGGAGACTTCCCAGGAGGTCACCCATCCTGATACTACTCCCGCCTGAGCATGCTTAACTGTGGAGTTCTCCTCTCATCCACTAGCATTAAGCCCAAAACGCGTTGGTGATTTAAGAGGCTTTGGATTACTTATGAACCAAGGATCTCTCCTGGCCACGGCCGATGTGGGATTTGCCTAGGGTGTCGTACAAAGGTCCATGTTAATCTCCCAGAAATCAGTACTGTTACAATCACCCCCCCCCCTCAGGGACTCATCGTCCTCGATGAGGTTTGCCCCACCATCCCGAACGGCACAGAAGTGGCTCTGATACCATTTGTAACATCCGGCCCCTCTCACCACCAATATTGTCCGCTTTGCCCCGATGGGTTGCCCATCCAGAGCTCACGGATTTGTTTTTGGTCGCCCCGGTGGAGACTTCCCAGGAGGTCACCCATCCTGATACTACTCCCACCTGAGCACGCTTAACTGTGGAGTTCTCCTCTCATCCACTAGCATTAAGCCCAAAACGCGTTGGTGATTTAAGAGGCTTTGGATTACTTATGAACCAAGGATCTCTCCTGGCCACGGCCGATGTGGGATTTGCCTAGGGTGTCATACAAAGGTCCATGTTAATCTCCCAGAAATCAGTACTGTTACATTCCAGAAGATGTCGAAGCTTCGTGCAGCAATACACATGGTATAAGGAACAAGGGATGTAGTACAAATCGCCGACTAGTGGGTCTCGGTGAAAAGGATGTGAACAAGAAGAAGAAGAAGAATCCGCGCCAATGCAAGACCTGCCTATAATACGTGACCGACCACGACTCCAGGAACTGTCCGCTGAAGAACAAAGACGCAGACCCGTAGTTGTTTGAACCGGCTTCCAGCACCTGTCCGTTTTAAATGATGTTTTTATGTTAGATAATATGTAATTAAAAAAACTGTAAGAAACTCGATCCGCCAGACCCGTAGTTTTGTTTTTGTGTTTTTTGATATGGTGTAAATGTTTGTTCCGCATATACTTAGTATGTGTGGAACGGGTGTCTCGGACCAGGTAGGGTTGATGGTACGGCGGGGTGGAAGGTTTTTTTTTTTTTTGGAAACCTTATTTAATGCAACTTCCCAGTAGAGGCCTAGATATTACACAAGCGAACATCAACAGTTACAAACCAAGACAGACTAATAGCAAAGGGGGGACTTTACACCAATGTAACAGAACCCAAGACACCTAATCCTTGCATATTAAACACGAACAACATTATTTAGATACATAGAGCGCATCAAAGTCCAAGGTAAGATACTTCCTTACCAACGCCCTTTTGGTGACATAACTGCATTAAAGTCTGTTTCGTCATCAAAGGGCCAGTTAAAACCAACCAGGTCGTCTTGAAGGTTTTTGTACTCATCTGAAGCCCAATAGTCTTCCTCGGCAACTTCTTTTGAGGTGCAGTCGTCCGCCTTCGATGTTTTTGGTGTCGGAGTTCCCATATTTTTGACGCCGTTGTTTTTGCCCGAACTTCTACCGATATTAGGACTAGTCACCGGTACGTGCGGTTGCATATCTATGTCCAATGGTACCCCACACCCCTCCAGGTTGCTCGCCCCCGGTACCGACTATGGGGCTGAGACCCCCCGTGTGCGGCGATCCCCTGACTGGGGTACACCAGTAGCGGACCATATCCTAGTCTGGGGCTGTACACATCGTGTGCGAGTGATTTGCCCCTGTCATAAGCGCGCTGCCCGCCCCAAACAGCAGCGGGAGGCGGCTTGGCGGAGGCCCCTGTCATAAGCGCGATCCCATACTTGTACTAGCTTCCCCTTCATATCATTACGCGGGAATTTATGAGCCCTTTCTTTACTACCACCCATTTGTGCTCGATTGGATTTACAATTGAAAAAAATAATAAGAAATAATAACATAATAACACTGTTAAAAAAACAAATAAACATAGAAAACCATTTTTAGTAATGTAGGTTTTGTGTCTTTTTAGACATATGTTTTACTCCAGAGACAAGATAAGTAATCTTTTTATCTAAAATACCTTGAAGTAAGATCTCCACACCTTTTTTTGAGTGCAAATGAGTGAATCTCCCCTTTGTTGGCCCAATGCTATAAGTAGAGAAAGAAAGCGACCAATGGTATGACAAAGATAGTATTTCTCAATGTCAACAATCATTTTATGAGTTGAAAAACAAAGGACCCATGTGAAAATGTAAGGAATATAACAATTTTTCATTTTCTACATACCTACTTTTGTCGTTGTGAGGATTAGAGAATATGTTTACACTAGGGTAAACATGTGCAGTTTATATCCTTTTTTTTCACGTTTCCCCATACAAATGGGAATAAAGTGGGCCAGCTAACAACCAAGGGGTGTGGGGACTATATGTTTTTTTTTTCAGATGATGTGATGGTTTTTTTTTTTTTTTTGGATTTTTTCATACACCCCCGAACAACTTTACCCCGATGTAATACACACACAGCAGACGTAACCTCAAGCGGGTAGACGATGTGATGTTTTTTTTATTTGTTTTGTATACCACAAAAATTTTTATATCGATGTAAAACATGTGCAGCAGACGTGAACTTAAAACATAGAGTTAATTGCAATTTTCGTCCTTGTGGTTTGCCTAAACTAACAGGTTCAGCACGCGTATAACACCCTGAGTACCTGAGGTTTGTGTTTCTAACACTTTACGTCCCTCCTGCTAACGGACGTCCACACTGCCGTTAGATTACCCCCACGTGCACCTCACATGAGGGGTATTTTGGTCATTTTACCTTGCATTATAACGTTATAATATTAATAAGCAGTTATCTTCTTCTTTCCCAATTCCATTTCAAAACCCTAATGTACAACCCAATGTCTTCTTCGAGCCCTAGCCCTAGAAGATCAGCAATTTACAATTCGAGCTCCAATTATCATCTACGAAATGAAAGATGGAGTGATGTTCTTCTAATTTGCAGATGTGGGTCTGAAACACATGGACAAAGATCATGGACTGAAGCTAACTCTAGTCGAAGGTTTCATTGTTTTGTAAGTGGATGTGGGTTTGTGTCATGGGCAGAGGGTCCAGTTAGTGAAGGGAATTCCAAGGTCATCAACGGATTACACAAAAATTTGAACAAAAAACAACAATTAGCAAAACCAAGAGGTTATGAGGCAAGGAAGCTGAGGATTATGCTTGTTTTTAGTTGGTTGTTATTTATGTTGTACTTTGTTTTTAGTTTATTAATAGATGTATGCATTCAACATTGTAATAACTTTGATTTTGAATGAAATGAAAATGATGTTGTTACTTAAACATTGCATACATTTTATTGATAACAAGTTATTACATCTTTCACTTCCAATTGTTACATGTTTCATTTTCAGTGACGATCATCATCAGAGCATGAATCAGACCGACGCTCTTCTTTTTGTTGTGCTTTTTAAATGGTGGTTTCTTTGTTGAAATCACTGAAGTGGGTTACATAGCACTAGTTATGGTTTCATTTTCACCAGGAGCAGTCGGCTCGACAACAGATGTTACAACAACAGATGAAGCATCAATCTTTGTTTGTGTTTTAGAACTTTACTTTTATTGATCTTTTATTGGCCTTTAATGGCCAGCATTCTTGTAAAAGTTTCATTCAATCAGCTTTTAATTGTAATAGGTACACCTTTTCTAAAATCATTATCAGGCAAAAGTTTTTGTAAGCAGAAGTTCAGCAATCTTGGATATAGTAGTAAAGCATTATTGGATCCAGATTTTATAGCCTTCACATTGGATACTAAATCAGTAAATACTGCCTGGGATAAGTTGTAATCAATGTCCGTTAAAATTGCATACCCAAGATACTGTGTTTTCAAAGGTATCTCATTAAATGATGTTGTCTTTGCAGATAGACATATAAGAAGGGCATGGGAAAAAAAACTTCATTGCTTGGGGAAACTTTGGTTTGAAAATTGTTGAGGCAATCAATTGACCCTCATACCCTCTCTCAATGAACTCTGTGTGAAGTTCATTTTTCAGAAAAGAATTAGTACCTTGCAAATCGTTTAGGGAGAATGTAGTGCAGATGGATTGTGGGGTTATCTCGATATCTGTATTTCCAATCTTGAAGACAGTTTCATAAGGCTTATTGCCTTTTCCGATACACTCAGCTTTAGTCCAGAATGCTTTCAGAGTATCCACATATACTAGAGCATCAGCGGTGAGGATGGGTAAGTATTTCGATTTGCATAGTACATCGATTATAGAATGAAATGGATAGTTATGTTGTGTTTTAACCGGATATGATGGATAGTTATGGGGGGTTTAATTGAGGATACATTCAGATGATTGAAAGAAATGAAGTGAATTTGATTTAGGTCGACAGAGAAAATCCGTTTTGTGAATTTAGAATCCAATAAGACAGAAGATTCAAAGTTTCGTAGTTGAATGGATTTAGGTCGTAATTGATAGGGAATCACTTTTCGGTATTTTGAATACATTAAGACAGTGCAATCTCTGTTTGGATGTAAGAGAGGTTTTGTATATGAAAAACTGTTGCTGACGTATCCAAAAGTGATGCTGACATATCCAAAAGTTGTCTGTGAACATCTGTTCATAAGTCAACAGATGTTGTAAAGATATGTTCCATATGGTCAATTCTTATTGGAAATTGTTAATGGATGACGGTTGTTTGTGTGAGAACAGGACATAGAATAAAATGAGGATACTTAAAACACTGATAGACTTTGTGTGAGAACATCTGTTGATAAGTCAACAGATGTTGTAAAACAGGGTATACAACAAAATGATGATACCTTTCAATGTTGTAGAATTGGTCAAAGACATACTTATTTTATCTCAACAGAGACTCGAATGCCAAACTTAATGATTACGATTTTGAAACTTAATTTTATTAAAGTTTGTGTAGCTTGAATGTTAATTATAATAGTAACAATACTTTCAAATTATTAAAAATATTATTTTTATGTTCCAATTGTGTTTCACTCTATAAAAGGCTCCGAAAGTGAGTTTCCAACTTTATATATACTTGAAATTCAACTTAAACTTGAAAATCAACTTTACAGATAGATGGTTTATTCACCATATATAAAGGGAGGAAATCCCAACATTCATTTTCCAACTTTATATCCTTGAACCATTGTCACTTTCCAACTCTCCAGCCCATATGCATAATAATATTACGTTAAAATGTCCTTCCACTAGTCTTCTCAAAGATTCTTACAATCAACGAAAAATGGATTACCAACAATCTGTTGGTAATGAAGTTGGAATTGGTGTTCTCGGAAGATTTTACAACCAACGAAAAACTAATTCCATTGTTTGCAACATCCAGATCCTGTTTAGAGACGAGATTGATATATTGCGAAACCATATGTCTCAATCTATTTAAGGAATGGCAACAAAGATCATTCTTTAGGGTTTGTTTGTTAGAAGACTTCGTTTATGTTTGCCTATATTTTGTATGTAGTTTGTTAACTAGGATATTGTAAATTTGTTATTGGGCATCAATGCAGTTTTTTAGAGATATTCGGATTTGTTCTTTTAGAAGACTTCTATTTTGTATATAGTTTGTTAACTCGAATATTTCAGTGAAATTAAGGAAGTGCGATAATAAGTTTGAATGCTATAACCGTTGTTTGACAAATTTATTGACAAGTCAACAGATGTGGTAAAACAAGATATAGAATAAATGAGGATACTTTAAATACGGAGAGACTTTGTGTGAGAACATCTGTTGACAAGTCAATAGACGTTATAAAACAAAGTATAATTGATTCATCATGTTGATGTTTAGAGAACTTGTTTGATTGTATTGAGTTTGTAACAGTTTTAGATAATAAAGCCATTCAAAAGTTTGTTCTTTTTTTATTATTCTGTTAGATTCTATACCATTTGACATATATAGTAGTATAGATATATTCTAACCTAGAAGTAATTTTCCTCTTCTTCCTACTTTTCTGAAGATCCAAAAAGTAGACGAACCTGCAATCACAGTTAAAACAGGTACGACTTGAGATGGAACTGAATGCTCCGAACCTAAGCTTAAACCTGCACAAGGTAAAAGACCGTTAGGCTCGTTACAGAGGAGGAGGGAGGGCCTCTCTGTAACCACCCTCCGGCGTGAGGATAAGTATTTGTTTAGTGAGAGAAAGTAGAGAGAGAAAGTGAGATTCGGAGTCTATGCATTCGTGTGTCAATTGTACTTTGAAGGGGGTATTTATACTAGTCAGCCTAGTTGTACTATACTTCGGACCCCCCTTCGTACTATCATTCGGAGTCTTTTGACTTTTGGGTGAGGCTTGTACTTTCCTTCGGTCAGAATGTCCGGCTGCGGCCTAGTGTCTTAATAGGCAGGCCGCGGTATAATTGCTTATACCTCTTCATGTCTTCCCAAGTCCTCAAGTTACTTGTAGGTAGCTTGTTGGACTTAGATGTGACCGAATCACAGGTGGCCAAGCCGCGGTATAATTGCTTATACCTCTTCATTTTCCATTTCAATTCCTCAAATATAGGAAAAAATGGTGAGATTTGGCCTGGTTATCCTTTTTGTTCTTGGTGAACTAAAGCAGTGGAATCGGAAGTCGCACATGATTAGTATATGCATTGAATATCTTTCAAGTTAATTTTAATATGTATATGTTTTCAACTATATTTGTTAATGAACTCACACCAGTGTATCATGAAATAAAACTTTATAAAAAGTTGACTACATTAAAAAGGCATGTCAAATACTTGTAGCCTGTATATTTAACAAGGGGTAGCTAGGACGCGAGCTTTTTTGGCTGTAGATAGATTAAAGGCATGTCGTAAACTGATCTTATCTGTATTATATATATTATGAATTAGAACTTGTACAAATGGCCATGTTTTTAAATGTTTGCAAAGGTTGTTTAGAATTTTGGTACAAAATGATAAAGTTATTACTCACCAATTTTAAACTGACTTGTTTTAGAGTATATTTCAGGCAAGGTATAAATATACAACAAAAGCAATGAGTTAGTAGAAAAAAAGAAGTCAGATTTATATATAGTTTTAAATAGGTTATGATGTATTTACGGCTTTAGAACCTTGCGACTTCTGTTTTGTTTTAATTAGAAAAGCCATGTTTTCAACGTTTTGTGTAAGCCTAATCTTCATTACACCCTGAGTTTTAAACGGTACGTGCTATATACTCTCTAAATTGAAAACGTTTAAAGAAACACCAATATCTTCTACAATATTATAGAATACAATTAGATCATGTTTCTTCAAATAATGTTTCTATAAAAAGAAAGGAGATATGATAAGGATATTCTTTACAACTGAATATCAATCATCACTTGGTAATGATGCTTTAGACATCATGTTCGTCTAGTCTTTTTCAGTCCCGCAATGACCACATGATATTGCCAATTATCACACGTTGTTCTTTTAATCTCACACCACCACCGCGTAAATCGCCCCTCCTCCTCCTCTTCATTACCATCATCATGCTCGATTAATTCCACTAATAGCAAAAGCTCATGTAGAATTTGAGGAAGGTAAGATGTATACAAGCTTACCTCTACCCCATGGGAATAGAGAGACTATCTCCAATGAGACCCCTAGCTCGATAATAGTTTTGTATAAAGCCTTGAACATAAGACACATAAAACTTAACAATTGGGACAAACTCAATTGGTGTATCTACCCCCTTATCTTTTAGTTATCAACGCCACCACATGATGTATGATTACTCGTCCGTCATTTTTAACTTTTTTTCACGAAAACAATAAAATAACGTTAAATTAGTGCAACTTTACTTCTGCCCCCCGATGACTACACATATATACATTATATGCATCCAACCGTAAACGATGATAGAGTATACCATCACAATGGATACTTTTTATCTATGTCTTGATATAAATTATACTCAAATCAAATTGTGAATATTAATGTATAAGTTATCTAAGCACATTATGGCATGCATTAATTTATTTAATAGTCAATATAATACTTTATAAAATTCTAAGTATACCATTGGGACATCTTATTTTTATCAACGTTTTGATGAAAGTATTTTCAAAATTTACCGGTAAAATATAATATGTTTATTTGTTATTTAGTGTGACGAATCGAGGCGATCGCATCCAAATATATAACATCAGTTTTAGTATTGGTTTTTGTTTTTATGGTTTTCTCAACGTTCTTACCGTTTCATGATGAAATAAATCAATTCCATACAAATAACATGGGTATCGATATCGTATTTTACGAATCTTTACCGGTATTTCGTTTATATGGTTTTCAATCGATATAAAATTCGTGTCAATATCCTCTTAGGCATATCTCGTTTTGTTGTTACACCGAGCACCTGTATCGTATATGTACCGTAATGAACCAAACCGACCAACTAATCAAATGTTCACTGCAACGCGCTCCCACTAGTTAATATAAATTAATGAGTACATAGTACTAGTATATCAATGATTTTTGTAAGCAAGCTAGCTTATGGTCAAACATGTTCAAGATGTTTAGCATAGGTCATATGTAAGATGTTTTAATAATTGTAAGTGTGGGTTGTGCGAAAACAAAATATGACTTGTCTTAGTTTCTTTTGATGTTTAAATTTAAGGACAGAATTCTACGCGTCCGGTTGACCTGTCTAAGTTTCTTTTGAGCAGCTCACACATTCGCACACATATAAATCATTTGTCAACATACTTATAATTAACTACAAACAACACCAAACTCCAACTATTATTGATGATGAAGCCCACAACATCACAAACAAGCACAAGAGAAGAATCTTCAACACATGATCAGCCAAAGTATACAGGTGTCCGAAAAAGAAAATGGGGTAAATGGGTGTCAGAGATCCGTCTCACCAAGAGCCGAGACAGGATCTGGCTCGGCTCATATGACTCACCCGAGAAGGCGGCTAGAGCATTTGATGCAGCCGCCTTCTGTCTTCGTGGTAGCTCCGCCAAGTTTAACTTCCCTGACCAACCGCCCAACATTCCTGGAGGCGCGTCTCTTTCTCCATCCGAGATACAAGTGGCTGCGGCTCGCTTTGCCAACTCGGCTCCAGCTGACGAAACCGCCATCCCCATGGAGACGAACACGTTAGCCACGGGTTTAGCCTCCTCGAATGTGTTACACTATAATAACCATAATGAGATGGGTTACGATATGTTTTCGGGATTCGATGATTATTTTATGCCGATGATGACTGATCAGTTTCCGGTGTATGATGAGGAGAATTCCATCGATGGGGACATGGACCTCTCACAAGGACCATCGTTCCTATGGAACTTTTAATCAATGGAGTTAATTACACCATCAACCATATATACATTCATCTAAATGGATATATACATATACATATATAAAATATACTTTTAACCTAAAAATGGTAATAAGTAAGATGTAACACAAAGTGTTATATATAAGCAATAAGGTGATGAGATGTAACTAGATATGTGTTACATATTAGCACTTTGTTTTTACATATCAATACTTTGTGTTACGCTTTAATTACTTCTCATCGTTTTTAAGTTAAGAGTATTATGTATTTAATCCGGACTACCTCTCTATATATACATATATGCATATATACAAAGAGTCGCAATTCTGGATTGGTTTTAGTTGCTAGAGTTGCTGACGTTAGACAGGGATCATGGAACCACAAATATTTTCTTACGGATGGAGGTTCAAACGTCATCATATTTGGCATACATTTCAAATTATCTCGTTTTTGTCATGCATGTTTAAACGTGATATATTAAAGTTTTTGTTTTTGTTTTCCTCGTGAGTGCTTGTGTAAGGTCACTCATTTCACAAGTGAACATCAATCATCGTTTTCAATGTACTATGCGCACTATCATATATCTACTAAACAAGGTATTTTACAAAGTCTTGGTGTAGAGGGAGTCCCAATGTTCCTTGAATGCCACATTAACATCACATCATTCAGAGGCATAGCATTTTGTGGGCATGAGGGGCCTTAGCCCCCACTGTTTTTCGATGTAGTGGTGTAATTTTATGATTTTCGTAGGTAAATTGAGTACGGATTAAGTTCGGCCCCCACCGATTTGATCTTCCGACCACTAACGATCGAAAAAAAATGATTCTTGCCCCCACCGATTCGAGAACCAAGCTTCGCCACTGACATCATCTTTCTTTTCATTTTTCTCAAATTTTCCCATATTGTAAGAAACCATCCCAGTTTTGCCATTTTCATATATTTATTATATATTGAATATATGTGTGAGACTATTGTGTGTTTATATATGTGTGTGTGACGGTTGTGTGTGTGCCTGTTGCGTGTATGAGTGTTGTGTGTGTATATATATGGTGTGTGTGTGTGTGTATATATAGATAAGGGTATAGGTTCCTGTGCAAAAGACATTTTTTGTACAAAGTTTGAGAAGCCTATATAGTCATTGTGTTTTAAATTTTGGCTATGGTGTTTTCGATTTCTTTTGCATTACATTATATAGAAAAACACCAAACATAACAATTTAAAACACAATCAAATGTATTCTAGACATGAATTTTAAAACACACTAATTACTTTCTTCGTATGGTGTTTTAGATTGCATGTTGACAATACATTAATTAGTGTTTTAAATTGTTAAATTGGGTGTTTTTCTATATAATACTATGTTAAAAAAAAATATAAAACATCATGCCTAAAATTTAAACACATGGGCTATATAAACTTCTCACACTTTGTATTAAAAATGTCTTTTGTACAGGAACCACACCAGATAAATAAGTATGTATATGTGAGTGTTTGTTTGAGTCAGTGAGAACTGGTGGATTATCACTGAAGGCTAAAACTTTTTTTACCCTGTGACCATTTTCCCAGTCGGGACCACACCTTCCCTGGGATCGACTCCGCACAACCTTATTATCACATGTCAACACACACAGAGCAGAAAATCGAATTAACCGAACCATAACCAAATTAATTGACAAAACCGTACCAATAAAAAACCGGTGGGTCGGTTCATTATTTTTTTGATAACCGAAAGTAGCAGGTCAGTTATGGTTATCAATGTTTCCATACCCATCTTAACCGTACCGAACTGACATGGAGTAAAATCCTTGTTGGATTTTGAACTTTTCGCCATGAACGTTTGTTTGAATTTATAGATTATATCATATCGTTTTGATTGCGCGTTTGTTTGAATTTATAGATTATATCACATTATTTTGTTTGAATATTCAATAATAATCAATTCTTTTTAATGGTATATCATATATTAATGGATAAATTACAAAATTCGTCCTTTAAGAATAGGGCATTTTTCATTGGATGTCCTTTCGCGTTTCAATTGCTGTGTTTAGTCCTTAACGACCTAAAATCATTACATGACTTGTCCTAAGGGCCTAACCTGGTTAGTTTTTAACGACAAATCAGATCATGTGCCCCTCACGTGAGGGTATCTTCGTCATTTCATCTGGCCCATTTCCCACCCCCCCTTTTCTCCTATAAAACCCTTCATTTTGTCAGACAAACTCATAATCCACCTTCTACTTTATCGATCATCTTCTTCATCTCTTCTACTTCACGATCACAACAATGACGTGGGAGGATGGCCGGGATGATGGCTGGACCATACGACGACCAGGGCTTATTGTTGATCTCGATGATGTCTACTGTAAGTTCTAACCTAGGTTTTCTGACATTGTTGATTTTGCTATTGAACGTTGTCTAAAGTTCAAATTTTTTTTAAAATTTTGCAGTTGGAATGCCCCATTTCTTCAGTATAAAGCTTCATCATGGTGGTAGATTGACTCAAAGTCCAGGCCGTGAGTATGTAGGTGGTACGATTGACTATATTGACTTGTGTGATATTGATAAGTTCTCTGTGCATGAGGTTTCTTTAATGATGGGTCTGTTAGGATACTCTGTTGTTGATCATATTTATTACTTTTTCCAAAATCCTGAAAAACATTTAGATGATGGTATTGAAGACCTAACTTCTGATCAGGATGTGTTGAGGCTTGCTCAACATGTGGGAGTGCATAAGTTAGTCAATGTGTTTACTCAACATGGTTTAGATAACATAAAGGAAATCTTGCTGACACCAACTAAACCTAAACACAATGTGACCATTGAAGAAATTGATGAACCTGGGCCCTATGCAATAGTCCCTGCTAAGCTAAATGTAGTGAGAAGCTTAAACTTTAGTGGATTAGGCAAAGGTCTGGAGTCAAGTGGGGCTGGTCAAGACTGTGATGGTGTGGAGTCTAGTGTGGTTGGGAAGGGTAGGTTAACTCCATTAGAGGTTAATGATGCCATGTTTTTTAATGGTAAGAGTCCATTGCCAAATCAAGATGATGACATGTTTATCACTGATAATGGACCATTGCCAAATGAAGATGAAGAGGTTATAGGTAGTGCAGCACAGTCCAATGATTGTGATTCTGAAACTGTTTCTATGAGAATTGATGAGGATAGTGATAGTGATTTTATAGTTGATGACAATTGTATGGCTGAAGATGAAGTAGATATGAGTGACTATAGGATGCATATTGACCTTGATGTTGAAGAAGAAGAAGATTTAGGTAGTCAGGAAGAAGATAATGTACTGGCTGATGATGATGAAGTGATGCAGAATGATGCTTTCTTAAGTGGATCAGAGTCTGATGATTATGAAACTAGTGATAGGAAAAGACAACTAAAAAAACTCAGAAAGGCAAATCAGAATAGGGATGAGGGCAGAGTAGTTTTTTATCTATCCCAAGTCTTTGGTACTAAGAAGGAAGCAAAAAGGTTGATTAAAACTTATTCAGTTGAGACCAGAAGGAAAATTGTTATTGTGAAGGATGATAAGCAAAGGGTTAGGGCAGTGTGCCATGGACCATTGCCAGAATTTGAAGTGGATGATTTTGGTGTTCATGTTTCAAGTCAACCAAAACCTAAAGGGTCATATGGGAGAAAGTTAAGAAGTGCAACAACTGCTGAGAAACAAACAAAAGATAAGGGGCCAAATATGGGCAAGGGTAAAGTTTGGGGACCCCCTGTTAACAAGGGTAAAAGTAGGGGAGAAACTAGTATAAATGTTGGAGGCAGGGGTTACAAGACAAACCCTAATGAACACCAGTGTCCATGGGTCATTTTGATTTCTAAAATTTCAGATGAAGAAAGCTGGATGGTGAGGAAGTTAATTGAAGACCATACATGTGTACAGACAAGGAAAGTTACTGCTTGTACATCTACATTCCTCTCTCAACAACTGGTGGATCAGATCGAAGAAAACCCAGATATTCCTGTGAAAGCTGTCCAGGAACAGTTCCAAAGGAAGTATGAAATAGGCATATCAAGGATGCAAGCATACCGGGCCAAGACAAAGGCAAAGACATTGATGGAAGGTGATTACACTGCACAATATGGTATACTCAGGATTATGTGTTGGAATTGCAGGATAAAAATCCAGGTACCACTGTTAAGATAGAGGTTGAGTTACCTAATCATCCAGATGACCCCACAAGGAAGTTCAAAAGAATCTATGTCTGTTTGGGAGCATTAAAACAAGGTTTTAAGGCTATTGGTAGGGATGTACTGGGTTTGGATGGTGCATTCATGAAAGGACCTTATCCTGGTCAGATTTTGAGTGCAGTGGGTATTGACCCAAATAATGGAATCTACCCAGTTTGTTATGCAATTGTTGAGGCTGAAAACTACAACTCTTGGTCCTGGTTTCTAGATCTGTTGGGAGATGATTTGGATCTAGATAGAGAGTCAAGGTTCACATTCATGAGTGATAGACAGAAGGTATGTTCTCTACTTTTTATTTACTAAAGTATATAACATTCATTTCATCTTAATATACTTATCAAATTTTTAAACAGGGTCTACTTCCAGCACTTTCAAGGTTATATCCTAATGCTGAGCACAGATACTGTCTGAGGCACATTCATGAAAACATGAAGCAAAGTTTCAGAGGCAAACTGTATAAAGACTTGTTGTGGAAGTGTGCTAGTGCAACAACAGTCCCTGAATTCACTGCTGCAATGAATGAGTTAAAGGCCCTTAACAAGAAGGCCCATTTGTGGTTGTCAAAAATTCCACCTCTACACTGGACCAGGTCTCACTTTTCAGGTATGTTCTTTATAGTTGTATAGCTAATGCTGTTTAGATTTAGATTTCAAAATTTTGATATACCAACATAATACAGGTAGGGGGTTGACTGATATGCTACTAAACAACATGTGTGAAACATTCAATGGAAAGATAGTTGAAGGAAGAGACAAGCCCATCATTAATGCACTTGAGTACATTAGGGAGTATTGCATGAGGGGGATTGTTTCAGTGTTGCAAGATATAGAGATCAGTGAAGGTCTGCTGACACCTAAGGCCACACAAATGTTTGAGACAATCAAAAGAGATGCAACCTTCTATCATGTGCAGTGGAATGGGGGGGGGATAAATATGGAGTCAGTGGTAAGCCTGGTCACACACGTGTTGTGGATTTGGCTGAAAAGACTTGTGCTTGCAGAGGTTGGGAAATAACAGGTATGTATATCTTGTTCAATTCAAATGTTGTCACTTTCATTCATTAATGCTAAATTTTGTTACTTTAATGGACAGGAATGCCCTGCAGACATGCAGTGGCTGCAATTTGGTTCAAAGATACTAATGGAGGTAGAGTTGGGGCATTGGAGAGTTGGGTTAATCCAGTGTATACAATGGATAGGTGGAGACAGGTGTATTCCTTTAAGATTAACCCAATCAATGGCAGAGCTTTATGGCCTAAGTCTCAAGTTCCTACAACTTTAACACCACCAAATCATCACACACAAGTTGGAAGACCCAAGAAGGTTAGGAAGAGATCAGAGTTTGAAAGGGATGATCTGGTATCAGGTGGCACACTGTCTAGGAAAAACACTAAAGGAAAATGTGGCAAGTGTGGGAATACTGGACACAATCAAAGGACCTGCAAGGGACAGAGTGAAAAGGTTGCAGGTACTCAGGCCAAGTCTGGAAAGAAGGGAAGAAAGAAGATCAGCAAGAAGGGTACCACTAGCAAGGATCAGGGTAGCAAGGGTTAGGGTGTTTGTTATGTTTGTTGAACATGTATTTTGGTGCTTTTGGGAACACTATTAACTTATGTTTATGTTTGTGTTTGTTGAACAAGTAGTAATGATTAGGCTATGTTGAACTTGATGTTTATGTATGTACTTAATGCAGCAAAAAATGTTGCAATTTTGGTTAATGGTATGTCCAGAAGTTTATTATGTTGCATTGTATTACACTTTTGTCAAATGGGTCAAAACAGTGTTTGTCAAATGGGTCAAAACAGTCTGCACATTCAAATGGGTCAAAACAGTCTGTCAAATGGCTCAACACAGTCTATTAACAATGTGCATTATAAGCACTTTCATTATCATTAGCCATTAAGCATTTCTTACAAAGACCTAACATTTCAACTAAGAATACAAGATTTTATACACCAACAAACATAACCAGCTAAATATCAACATCCTTTTCCATTTGCTTCGTTCAGCTTTCAAGTCTTGAACTTTTTCTTCAAGCTGATGGTTTGCAGCAATAAGGTGGCCATTATAAACTTCAAGGTTGTTCTTGGCTTTTAACAGACCTGGGATAATCTGTTGACACCTTTGGCACTTCAATTCATCACACCATCCAATAAATCCACATCGTGATACCTAATTTGACAGAAATAAATCCATCAGATGCAACATTATGTAATGAAAATCAAAAAATGAGTGTTAACCTACCTGATCAGGACAAGCATAAAACTTTCGACCTGGGTTTTTACTTGTCCAAGATGTACGTATGATTGCTGGTTTTCCACAATGGCAGTAAATCGACTCCATGATCGATGAACGTGGTTGCCCTAATTTGGGTTTCTTGAAGAACCCTAGATGATAATCTGATTGATTTGGTGGAGACGTTATAATATAGGAGGGAAATGATAGGGCCAGATGAAATGACGAAGATACCCTCACGTGAGGGGCACATGATCTGATTTGTCGTTAAAAACTAACCAGGTTAGGCCCTTAGGACAAGTCATGTAATGATTTTAGGTCGTTAAGGACTAAACACAGCAATTGAAACGCGAAAGGACATCCAATGAAAAATGCCCTATTCTTAAAGGACGAATTTTGTAATTTATCCTATATTAATATATAGAAATGTGTAACTAACAATGTATTCTTTGATTAAAAAATTCATACCTAAATTTTTAGACCTGAATAATGCACAATTTTATTGTCATGGTCAGTTATTCTTAACTAGGGCCTAGGCTCAATTTCATAGTTAACCGTCTCAAATTAAACCACTTGCTACAAGCCTAACCTTCATAACTGATTAACTGAAACCGCCATAACCGAGTGTTATGGTTATAGATATTCATTAACTGACATTTCGATATAGTTATGGTTTTAAATCAAAACTGATCCATGCACACCCCTAATTTTAACCCCACCAATAATATTGTCGATAAATGGATGCTCTCCTTATCACCCTAACAATAGTATTATTAAATCATATATGCTAGACACGTTACAGCTGCTGATAAGTGTTCAATTGAACTTGACCTACTTTTCAAAAAAAAGTATTGAACTTGACCCATATTATTCTTGTGTGAAGGATTTTAAGACACATCACCTCCTCCTTTGTTGTGATAGCATTGTTGACCTGTACTATCGAGCCCCCACCATGCATGTTCCTTCTGCCCTCAACTCTTTCCTCATAAAATCACTTTCTTTGTACTAACCGTTGAGGCATCTTACTTTAGTAAGATGTGAAAAGGCAAAACGTCAATGAAAAGCGATGTTTGTTACTAAGGAAAGAAATTGAACTTAACTTTTACCAATGTATCAAAGTCCATTTGGAATCCCTTTGTAACACCCCGAATTTTAAAACTTAAAATAATATTATACAACCACATTTTGAATATATATATATATATATATATATATATATATATATATATATATATATATATAAACGTATGCCTTATTCTTAATTAGATATCACTTTTAAATTTTGATAAATAATTAAAATGTTTAGTTCTGAAATTTTCAAATATTAAACATGATGGATGGATATGGTATGTTAACGTACATACTTTTATCCTTTTTATTGAAATTTAAATATAATAGATAAATGTTTGGTCAAAGATGAACAATATTCTAGCGGTTGTTATTTTTTTAGCTTGGTTTCGTTGCTTTTAAAACGAAAAACGGTTTTGATTACTTAAATATAAAATATTTTTATTTGGCTATATATTGGAGACGTATATTATCTTAGGAATCGATTAGTATGAACTGAAGTATTCAAGCGATGAAAATGAAAATGATGGAATACAATTACTTCTTTTTACAACGATATTGAAGAAATAAAGGTGCTAAAGTGCGTAAAGTTTGAATATGCTCCTTAAGGTACGGATTCCGTTTCATTCTCTTTATAGTATATTTTTTTTATATAAATTCGGTCCGTTACTTTGTAGTACGGATTTTTGGATAGCATGCAATATACCTTAAATTTGAGATCATTGTTGCATGTTCCTTAGACCTCATTAAGTATTTATTCGATATTCGTCTTTTTGTACTCTGTCACCCTGGCACTCTGTTTGACATGTCGTTTGGGCGTCAACGGCATGGTACTGTTCGTGACAGTGCATTATAAATTTTCACGGCGTCTCTAGTTGTGTTAGTGTAGCACTTGGCCTCTAGAGGCGTATAGATCGATCTTAGCTCTGTTATGTGTATGTGTTTTTGTATGTGGAAATGGAATAATGGGTGCACGCCACACTCACTATCTCATTGGTGCATGGATTAGCTACCTATGTACCCCCTTTGTTTTGGCTATGGGTGCTTCCGATTACACGACATGTTTTATTGCCACGTTATAGTCGTGTAAGTTAGTATATGTTCTCTGATATGCCTTTGATATGATACGATAAGCTTTGAATAAATTTCGTTATAGACTTGTACTAAATTTTGTTTCAGTATTCCGTTTTGAAATTTCGCTTCTTTAAACCGCTTTTATATGTATTGTTGTTCTTTCCGTTACTGGGCAATTTTTGGCTCAGCCGTAGTTTTTTTTGTTGTGTTTTCCTATTTGTCTCGCAGGTAATCGGGGAAATCAGGGATGAGAGTTGATGTTCGAGTGCTAAAAGACATTTAGTTTTTGCATTTTAGTTTTAATAAGACATAAGTTTGAAACTCTATTTTGAGCTTTATTATTCCGTTGGATTTCTATTTAACGTTTTATGGACATTGTTTGGTATTTGATATCTGTAAGTGTGACACGTCAGCCTGTTTCGGGTTGGGGTGTGACACCCTTTGTGATATTATTCATCCTATCGTATAAATTCTTTTCTAGCTAGCATTGGTGGTACTATATATTTTTTTGGGGTGGCAGTAGGTGCCGCTAAGAATACCGGCCCTTGTTACTTATCATACCCCCTAAAAAATACTTTAAAAGTTGCCGAATTATCCCCTTGTTAAAATTATTAGTTTTTAATAATAGGTTTAATTTAGTGAAAAAAATATTCTTGTATAAAAATCATTAACATAAATGACAACTTGGTGATAAACTGATGTTCGTATTCATAAATAATTGATATAAAAATAATACATCATCATCATCATACTCAGTTAATCCCACCTTTAGCAAAGTTGAGGTAGGGTCTGAGAAGGGTAAGATGTAAAAATAATGAATTATACAATTTCTAAAAAACAAAAAGGTTCGTTGTCGACTTTAGTAAGTGTTCAATATTAGTAAGTACTATTTCATATCTTGAATTGCATTCTCCCCCTTTTGATAATTAGTTATGGTGTGTGTAACCCTTTGCATGAACGTGATAATACAAATATCTAAATTAGAAAGAATAAAAAAAAAATAAGTGAGATTAAAAAACAAACCTGATCCGTAGTAAATTCAGGTATCAAATTAATTGTATGAATTTTAGTGTCAAGCATGGAATGATATAAGAGTATGCAGGCGAACGAGATCAATATATATGAGTTTGAATCTCAAGTTAAATCTAGAATGTAAATAAAAGTATATTTTTTAAGAAGAAAATATTGTAAGATTACGGGATTATAATAGAATTCATATTTTAAAAATAATCATGATATGGTTTTATAAGATTACAAGATCAAATCAAAAGATTATATGAGAATCAAACTAAATAAGAAAAAGAAAATAAAAGGTTTGAACCATTATATTATACTATGTATATTATACTATGTATAATTGAAGAGTGAAGATGAATAGTGATTTTTCCAAATTAAGAAATACATATATACTTATCGTTTGTGTTTTGGTAAACAAAATATCTTGGTGTTGTGGTGGTGTGTTGTCTTGCTATTTTCGAATGTTTCTCGGGTTCGAATCTAGCAGTTTGTTTTTTTTTTCTTTTCAGTACAAATGGCAATATAGTAATTATGTTATGAGATAGGCTAATTTTAATAGTGCATGGGTTGCCTCAGTTTATCCACGTTTCTAGTGTGGTGCTGGAATGTTGGTATCAATACACGTGGATAGGAGGTGTCTATAATCTTATCTCTCATTTCTTGTTACATATTACAACCACACATACGATTGAGGGAGAGATGTGGGGAGAACGCCATTCCATCGCCACTACTACATCGGAGCCGCCCGGGGTAGATCGACCACCACAGGCAAGTATCATCATTGTCTCGTCATTACACTACCAGCTCAAGTGCCGCTTTCGTGTTAACGCCACTATCAGCTCACTTCGATCTATGTTCAGATCTGTAACTCAGGTACCAACACAACTGACCTCGATCTGCTTGCGAGGTTCTTTTGATTTTATTTTGTTGGGAGTTTTTCCCTTAAAATTTTCATTTATGGATCTTGATTTTGTGGGCCATTTCACAATCACTAAGACTGCAAGATGTGAGCAACTCGAGCTATGGTTAAGGTGGTGCCCCTGTACTGTGAATACTCAAAAAAGCTTCTTATAAGTTTGTTAACTACTCTATAAGCTTTTTATTTATTTATTTATTTATTTGATACCTGTTATTTTTAACTTTATATTTTGTTTCATATGGCAGTCTTGGTTTGATTTTTGATGGAGAAAATGTCAACCTAACAATGTGGATTATAAACTGGTTGATTTGCATGTTCAAAAGTTCAAGGGTAGCAAATTAGCAATTTCAGGTATTACGCCCGAGTTATCTATTCGCTTGAATAGTCTTCATCACCACACCTTTTTCAGAAGAAAAAAAAGTTGTTTTTTATACGATTTATGTCCGGTACCTGGAGTTTGTTTCTTACCAAAACGATGACAATTCTTACCATCTGATAAACCAAGACTGAGAATATCTTTGCTAAAATCTTATTTTACTCTATTCTCTTAGTACATGTATATATACCATTGAATATCTTACTACTTGGATTTTAGTTTAAATTGTAGATAAATGTATCATATTGAAATTACAGCTCCCATTTTTATTTTGTTGTAAGGGGTCAAGTTGCATCTTGCACTTACATTTTCTAAGAACAAAATTAAAGTTGCATTCATATGGTTAATGAGTCAAATAAATGCTTGGATTTCAAGTCTCTTAAAATCACAAGTTTTTAGTGTGTCGGCTTCAAAATTTGTGTTATATTATTACCTTAATTTTTATACGGTTTGGCAGGGGCGGATCTACAGCTGGCGAAGGGGTTCCTAGGAACCCGTTTGGATTAAAATTTTTAGTGTTAAATATATAAAATATTACTCGAGGAACCCCTAAATATTTAATGTGGGAACCTATAACCAAAGCCTGTGAGTGCTCCAGTGGTTTATCCTGCTCTTCTATACGTGAGGTCTTTGGTTCGAATCCCGACTTTTAACTTTTTATTTCCGTTCCGTTTTCTTTTTTCTTTTTAATTTAAAACAAAGTTAGGGTTTACTTGGTTACATCCAGCCTCCACACAGAGTCACTCAACAGCCCACAACCCCTAATTAAGTGAATAATAGATTATATTTATGTAAACATTGTAAATGTAATTAAATTGATTATCATCTCCCAAAAATAGGAGATGCTGTTTTGTATCTATATATTGAAGGTAAATGAATATGAGAAGGCAAGCATTTACACAATCCTACATGGTATCATTCCTCAATCGATCCTAACCCTAATCCTCCATCTTTCTGCCGCTGCAACTCCTCTCTGCAGCCGGCTATCTTCTCATTCTTCTACCACAAATCTGTCTTTCTCTCAATCTACCTTCATGGATACCAAACTACACCCGGCCCTCACGGTCTCAAACATAAAAACTCACGTACCTCTTGTTCTTGAGAAGGATTCGCCACATTACACGACATGGTGCACTTTATTTCAGGTCCATTGTCGTGCTTTTGAAGTTCTTGATCATCTCTCTCCCCAACCTGCTGCCCCTGCGTCTGATGCTGAAACCGCGGCCGCCGCCACTGACCCACTTTGGTTCCGTCTCGACGCCATCGTGCTTCAGTGGATATACGCCACGATTTCTGCTTCACTACTTGACATCATCCTTCAACCAGGCCAGACCGCCCACCATGCTTGGACCCTTCTCCAGGCGGAATTTAATGATAACAAAACTGCCCGCGCCATCTTTCTCGGCCAGGAGTTTGCCAATCTGTGCCTCGACAACTTCTCCAACATGTCTGATTATCTGCAACACGCAAAACAAATCGCCGACCAACTTGCCACAGTCGGAGCCCCTGTTGCCGATCATGTTCTTGCTGTCAAGATCCTTACCGGACTCACGGAACAGTACGACGGCATCTCCACCGTTTTACAGAACCGTGACCCCTTGCCCTCCTTCAACGAGCTCCGATCTCGCTTGACTATGGAAGAAACCAAGAAGAAAAGACAAGCCACGCGTTCTGCTCAGATTGCCGGGACTGCTCTACACACCTCGGCCTCTGCTCATCAATCTGCTCCAACCACCCCTGCTCCGACGACTGACCGCCGGCGTTCTACCGGACGGCGTGGTCGTGGCCGGGGAAGAACATCTTCTCAGAGACATAGCGGCGGCAATAATAATAATACTAACCTCAATGCTCAGTTTCCTTTTTCACCACAAAACCACCCCTATATTATTTTCCCCTCAAATTGGGCCCAAAGTCAGTGGGCCAGGTTCAACAGTGGGCCGCAACAATCAGGTTCTACTCAGCAGTCCACTCCACCATGCCCATATCCCTCGAAGCCCACTACCAACTCTCCAGGCATTCTGGGGGCCCATCCGGATCAGGCCCATTATTCGGGTTACTCGCCCACAGACATTGAGCAGGCTCTTTACTCCATGTCGCTGAACCCGCCTGACCACGGTCTCATGGACACTGGCGCATCGTCTCATTCAGCCAACCAGCAAGGTATATACTCCCCGTCTAATTTTAATTCGTGCACTAATAAAAATATTATTGTTGGCAATGGCATGTCCATCCCTGTTGTAGCAACAGGCAACCAAGTCCTACCACCACCCTTCCCACCCCTAAAACTTAATAATGTCCTGTTTGCACCAAACATCATTAGAAACTTAATTTCCGTCCGTCGCTTATCACGTGATAATTTAGTTTCTATTGAATTTGACCCATTTGGTTTTCTTGTGAAGGATCTCAAAACGCGGGCTCCTATCCTTCGATGCAATAGTACCGGCGATCTTTATCCTATCACACAGCCTCTACCACTCAACCTTAACCAACCACAAGCTCTCACTGCCATCTCTCAGGATCGCTGGCATCAACGTTTGGGTCACCCTGGCAACAATTTACTGCAATCTTTAAAACTTTCCTCTTTTATTGATTATAGCAAACTCAATAAACATATTTGTCAATCTTGCATTTTTGGTAAAAGTGTTAGATTACCGTTTTATGATTCAGTTAATTGTACTAAATTGCCATTTGATATTGTGCACAGTGACCTTTGGACTTCACCCGTACTTAGTACGGGCGGCCATAAATACTACATCCTATTTTTGGATGATTTCACAAATTTTTTGTGGACGTTCCCCTTGGCCAATAAATCCCAAGTTTTCCACACCTTTGCTCAACTTCATAACTTAATAAATACCCAATTTGAAAAGAAAATTAAACAATTTCAGTGTGACAACGGAAAAGAATACGCCAACCAAAACTTTTACAATTTTTGTCACCATAACGGCATGCAATTCCGTTTTTCGTGTCCTTACACGTCCTCTCAAAACGGGAAAGCTGAGCGAAAAATTCGAACCATAAATAACATGATTCGCTCACTTCTCGCACAAGCCGCCCTCCCTCCAACATATTGGCATCATGCTCTTGAAGCTGCCACATACTTACTTAACATTTTACCCAATAAAACATACAACTTCCGCTCTCCCACAACTCTTCTCTACAAAGTAACACCCGAATACGATCACCTCCGCGTTTTTGGGTGTCTTTGTTACCCTCTCACACCCTCCACCACCATACACAAACTCGATTTCCGATCAAGCCCTTGTGTCTTCCTTGGCTACCCTCCTAACCATCGAGGATACAAATGCCTCGATCTCTCCACCCACCAAATTATCATCTCTCGTCATGTTCATTTTGAAGAAACCATTTTTCCGTTCTCCATACAATCTCCCATCACCACACCCTCATACGACTTTCTAAACCCCACCATTCACCCCCTTGTATGGGAACATCTAGCCAAAACTTCCCCACACCCCACTCCTACCCCATCCGCACCCGCAGCCCAACACCCCACGAACCCCACTCAAAGCCCACCACCCACTAGCCCAATTCCCTCCACTAATTCTTCCACTTCGGTACTCACTCCACTAAACCCAACTACTCAGACAACCTCCCACACTTCCCTCCCCTCTGACCCACTACCTCAACCTGTTGGACCCAGCCCATCAACCACCCCTTTACCTGACCAGCCCACTTCCGCTATCCCACACCCCCCACCACAACCCAACCCACTCCCAAACACCTCCCCTGACCCTGTTCCTCATCCCGCACCACCTCCTAACCGCACCATTCGGACTCGCTCTATGAGCGGCATCACCAAGCCTAAACAACTCTTTAACCTCCACACTACCACCATTATCCCTGTCCCAAAGAACCCACAGGTTGCCCTAACTACTCCAGAATGGCAAAATGCCATGGCCAACGAATTTAGTGCCCTTATTAAAAATAAGACCTGGGAGCTTGTACCTCGCACCCCTGATATGAATATAATTCGTTGTATGTGGCTATTTAAACATAAGTACAGGTCTGATGGCAGTTTGGAGCGTTATAAGGCTCGCTTAGTTTGTGATGGCCGTAAACAGGAACCAGGTATTGACTGTGGAGAAACCTTCAGCCCAGTGGTTAAACCTGCGACTATTCGCTTAGTTCTCTCATTAGCTTTGGCAAAATCTTGGAATATTCACCAGTTAGACGTCACCAATGCGTTTCTTCATGGCAATTTAGAAGAAACTGTCTACATGCATCAACCAATGGGATTTCGTCATCCTCAATTTCCTGATCATGTCTGCCTCCTGAAGAAGTCGCTTTACGGCCTCAAACAGGCTCCTCGAGCCTGGTACCAGCGTTTTACTGATTTTGTCACTTTACATGGATTTCGCCAAAGCAAATCAGACAATTCTCTTTTTGTCTACAAACAGGGCAACGACATCGCATATCTTCTAATTTATGTCGATGATATTATCCTCACCACCTCCACTGATGCTTTGCGTCAGCATTTCTTACATATTCTTGCAGGTGAATTCGCTATGAAAGATTTGGGTCCACTTTCTTATTTTTTGGGCATTCAGGTCACTCGAACTGGAGACAACATGTTCCTCTCACAACAAGCCTATGCTAAAGACATTATTAGTCGAGCTGCCATGGATTCATGTAAACCGGCCGCCACACCTGTGGACACTCAGTCCAAACTTTCTGCCGATTCAGGACCTCTTCATGATGACCCGTCCACCTATAGGAGCTTAGCTGGCGCTCTTCAGTATTTGACCTTCACCCGACCGGACATCTCATATGCTGTTCAACAGGTCTGTATGTTCATGCATGCTCCTCGTGTTACTCACTGGAATGCCTTGAAACGCATCATCAGATACATTCAAGGGACAACCGATTTTGGTATTCATCTTACATCGTCCAAGACTCTCTCTCTTGTTGCATACACCGATGCAGATTGGGCAGGCTGTCCCGACACTCGTCGCTCCACCTCTGGCTATTGTGTATACTTGGGCGACAACCTTCTTTCTTGGTCATCCAAGCGACAGTCTACCATCTCCCGCTCCAGTGCTGAAGCAGAATACCGCGGGGTCGCTAATGTCGTCGCTGAACTATGCTGGCTTCGTAACCTATTATTGGAACTCCAGCATCCTCTTACACGAGCATCATTGGTCTATTGTGATAATGTGAGTGCCATCTACCTCTCCGGCAACCCAGTTCAACACCAACGCACCAAACACATAGAGCTGGACATTCATTTTGTTCGCGAACAGGTTCACCGTGGAGCTGTGCGTGTACTTCATGTACCTTCACGCCATCAGATTGCCGACATCTTCACCAAAGGCCTTCCTCGGGTGCTGTTTGATGATTTCCGCTCCAGTCTCAGCATTCGTCCACCCTTCGCTTCGACTGCGGGGGTGTAATAGATTATATTTATGTAAACATTGTAAATGTAATTAAATTGATTATCATCTCCCAAAAATAGGAGATGCTGTTTTGTATCTATATATTGAA
This sequence comes from Ambrosia trifida, assembly GCA_028751855.1. Classification (NCBI taxonomy): domain Eukaryota; kingdom Viridiplantae; phylum Streptophyta; class Magnoliopsida; order Asterales; family Asteraceae; genus Ambrosia; species Ambrosia trifida. Next base: position 45,279,761 of record CM054127.1, read on the forward strand.
GGTAAATGAATATGAGAAGGCAAGCATTTACACAATCCTACAGTGAAAGACCTGAATTATTATATTCTTCGTCCTTCCTTCCTTAGTTCGTTGAAACTCTATATATAAATACACTTGTAGCCGGGAAATCTGGATTTGCTGCATCTTCTACAGCGGAAGATGTTATTAAACGAATCGATGGAACTGGTCTCACCGCCATTGTTACCGGTAATATTACTTACTCATAATATTGTATGCTCTGTTTGTTTCTGATCCATGATATTGCTTCAAGCCATTGATTGTTCAAAATCAAATCTCAATCGTTCAATTGGAAAAAAAGTCAATTGTCCATGGATTATGTTCTGCTATGAATAAAAAATAATGAACAATAGTATTATTTAGATTTATATTATATGCTATGCTATGCTATATTTAAACAACTGTCCATGGATTCTGTTTTTTCTTCTAAATTTTAATTTGTTCTTTTTAGTTTGTTGTGTTTCAGAGCATGATGTGTTAAAACTATCAAACTAGAATGTTCTTGTTGTGTTTGAGTAGGCTTTAAACTATGATTAATTGATCAATGTGTTGAAACTTAACAGCTATGATGTTAATTTTTAATATGTTGAAACTTGAATTTGGTATCTAGGTAGTATGTAGATAGACTCAGAGAAGTGATGCTATCATATTAATTTCTAATTTGATTAATGATGCTTGTTTTAATATGTTGAAACTTAGAATATAGTAATGTTATTCTAAGAGGATACAGATTGTATATTGGTGTCATATTCATTCTCACCTTGGTGGTGAAATCATTATATTGGTCCCAAGCTAATGGAATTGGTTTCTGATGACAGTTTCATGTTTTATGCTTGCTGTTGATAAAGAAATTGACTTTTTAGTCAACTTGTCTTGTTTCATTCTCAGTTAATAGTTTGTTGGTGGGATTGAATACGGACACAAAACTTTTGAAGTTTGATCTACAAATCCTTTAACGAGATGCAATTTGGTTTCTACGTTACTACTCCCGGATCGCCGATAACATTCTACGACAGATAGGCTCCTAATTATCCATCGTATTTTTATTATGTGACGAACCTTACCCGACCCGAACCGTCAAACCAACCCCATTTTTTTATGCTTGGTCATATAAATTGGAGTATCTAAAAAAGTGAACCCCTAAAAAAAATTCCTGGATCCGCCACTGCGGTTTGGTAATGGCTCTTTATTTGTTATCATGTGTGCCAAACTTCGTTTAAAGTAAAACTTGCATTATTTTGCTTTGTTAAAAATTGCAAACAAAATTATTAAAAAATAAAATCCGAAGATGCATTAAATACATTTTTGAGTGCTGTTAACGTTATGAACCGCAACAGATTGTGATTTTATTGGTGCCGAATCAATTAAAAAGATGGCGGATTTTACCGGACTCTCCATGACAAAACCGAGAAGGAAATTCCTCTACACTATCTCATACTCTACATGTTGGTTTATGTGGGAGAAGGATGGCAAAGATCCAAAGGTGCTGAGAATAACGATCTTGCTATTGATCCGATTTGTCTAATAATACAAGAGGTGTTTATGCGTGTGATTATGGAAATACATCTCAACCGACTCAATTGATGAAGATGCATACGCTTGGTCACGCCTTCATTATTGACCATATTCATTCTGTTAACTTCTCTATATAGCTATTGATATTATTAAAAATAGAGCTTAAATGAATTATCAAGTTTACAACTTTGTTAAGGGGTCTTCGCTATCATTGTATGGTACCACTAATTTCACATATATATGAATTGGGTTTCATGGAAACAATTGCAATCCCAGGGTGCTTTCAAGTACATCAAAACTAACATGTTCATACTGTGTTTATGGACTTGATTAGCGTTCCTTTTTGAAATTCAATATGACTTTAATCTGGTGATTTAAATGTGTGTAGGGGCCATACACTTTGCAAGATCAGAAGGGCTGATACCAGCACCTGAATCCAAAGACGCGGTAACTATAGCCATCCGGGAAGCCATAGACCGGGAGTGAAGAATCAAAAGTAATACCAATGGCAACATTATCATTTTGATCTTTCTGCTTATGAAAAGTACTTGTAGGGTGCCATGGTTGATCCCTCTTTCTCATAGGACAAGATACAATCTTCTCTTGCCATCATTCCACGTATGTCCTAGGTAATATTGTTAGACAAAAAAAAAAAAAAAAAAAACCCTTCTTAGACCATGTGTAGTGGGCATTATTGGTGCTTGAAATTGAAAAATAGCGCCCAAACACCGCTACGGTAGGGCTTTATGGGGAGCTATATTGCTTTAAAATTGAAAAAATGGGTGTCAGACGTTATTTATATAATGCCACTTTTTTTTGTGTGGTGTGCCACCAAATTTCAACCAATAGAAAAAAGAGGGGGGGGACGCTATTCCTTTGTCCCATTACACCCGGACTTAGTTGATAACTATTTTATAAAACTGAACTCATTAAAGTGGACCAACTTTGTTTTTCTTTTTGTTCGGTTGTATATTAATAGTTTAATAATTTAACACGTGTTGATATCCTTTTTGTTATATTAGTTGTGACAATAGTTTTTTGGGTTTTCTTTTTCGATTTAGCGAGTAACTGGACCTGTACTAATCGAATTCTCGCCATGTTCCCGCCATAGGGCGCGGGTTGAACATCACCTTTATGCTATGAACATAACTAATACAGAGCGAACAACACCGGTTTTGGATTTTTGGTATTGCAATCCGTCTCTATGGTTCTCAATCAATGCAAAACATGTGTCAATTGTTATGCCGAGTACTGGCATTACACTGGTAAAAAATCGCGCCACGAAGCGCGCTAGAATCTATCTAGTTTACTTGAAAACTGAGGAGATCGATGTATAAGCACATCAGTATTGGGCGTGATGTGCAGCGTGATGGGGCTTATAGCGTAGGGGTACACCGCCCCTTCGGTGCTATGGCAAAAAAAAATTCCAAGTGCAAGGAGTATCACGCGGGTGCCCCTCCTTTTTTAAAAAAAAATAAAAAAAAAAATCAACTTCTACACCCACCTTCTTCTACATCCAATCAAACCTAGCTTCTACACCCAATCAAGCCATATTCCTTTTATAGAAACTCACCATAAAATAACATAAAGTCCCTATCACTACACATTTTTTATATAAAGCCTCATATTTCACTTTATTAATATTTTATCATCTAAAGCCCTTATAAAACCCCATGCTACACTACTACACATGGTCTAATAAGTAAAAAGAGGAGTAGAGAGGGTACGTAGTAACCCCTATTTTTTCTTAATCATTTGTCAGAATTTTATGCTTATATGAACACCTATGATATATGTATTAACTTAGTCAAACTAACAAATTTTATATTAGTTGTGTTGGGCAGTTACAGTAGTCATTCTATTAAATAATAATAATAATATTAATAATAGCATGTCATAGTTGACCACATTTCATTTGGAATTCCTTTAGTATGTAACTCACATAATTTATGACTACACATTTAAATTACAGTTACAAGAATGTTTAATGAGCATCAAACTTTATTGTCCACCCATTCGCCTATAAAAAAAACCCGATACTTGTCTAGCGTGTACCATGAACACAAGCCAAACTCTTTAGTTAGCCCCTTTGCATGTCGTGTCGTTTAGTGTATCGCCTACTTCGAACCACCCATCTCCTTTGATGTGTTGATACATCGTCTTGACTAATCTACTAGGATATTGTTCACCACTTTTTCTTCGTTCCGTTGCAACCGGTAACCACCACCGCCGGTTATAGGATTCGGTTACAAGTTTTCTTCAGATCCTATAAATGTTTTTTTTACAAGTTTAAGGTGCGACCATAATTCGTTGATTCCTGTTAAATTCTTACAAGTCCATCACGACCAATGTGAGTATATCTTTCCCTTTTTTATTGTTTTACTATCTTGGGGTGACTCATGTACTTACTATCAATTTTCTATTTCATCTTACTAAAATAGCAATTCTTATGTGTGTTTGCTTGTGTCATTTCGTGTATCTATGACCTGTCAAATCATTAACCGTTGCAGCCTGGCATTTCAGTGAATAGTACTATGGTATATACCCTTATGACTCTGTTGAGAGTCCTTGTCATTGCTATGTATTACATTACTACTAGCGCATACTATATATATCTGCTTTCCTTTCATAGGGTTGATTTGACCCGGATACCACTTATTATATTTTGCAAAATAACACATGAATTGCTAAATTTTCCTTACTGTATGTATCAAACGGGTATGCTCACTAATACATGTTTGTATTGACAAAATTATTTTCGTACATGTTTCAGGTTATTTGAGATGCATTCGTTAAGCTTTCGGTTTCATATTTAGATTTTGATTCATTCTATTTCAGTTTATGTGACATTTAGAATCGTTGTATTTCATTTCAATGTAATAAATTATTCAATTCAATGTATGAAAATTTACATTTCTAGTCCATGAGCTATTGAACAATCGTCACTACGTGACACCTCGATGTTTCCGCCATCGGTTGGGGTGTTACAACCGAATTACCGAAACGGACAACCGTACTGTCGATCAGATCGCCAGTAAGTGGTCTGCCATACAAAATAACTGTAGGAGATGGCACATAGTCTATGAAGCGACGATGCAGGCGCACCCTGGCGTTAGCGAACAGATGGCAATTCAACTGACACACGATGCTTATCGTCAACGCTACGACAGCAACTTCAACATCACCAATCCTTTGTCCTGGTCTATGATGCGTTTTTAGTTTGTTTAATGTTTAAGATTTTAGTGTTTTAATGTGTAATGTTTAATATTATGTTTTATGTTAGTGTTTTATTTGTAATGTTTAAGGTTTTAATGTTTAATGTTTTATTTGTTTTTGTGTTTAATGTTAGTTTATGTAAACAGATTACATAATATTTTAAATTTAAACCATTACATTACATTAAAAAAAAGTTACAACTAATATTAAAACACACTTCCTAAATTACTTATTTAAACACTAGATAATTCCTAAATTACTTATTTAATCCTAATTTTCTCCACTATAGAGAGTAGTTGTCATAGTCCTCGAGTGTGTAGTACTGGGGGGACACGGAACGAGAACTATCGCGACCATCGGATCTTGCATCCTCGCGGATCCAGCAGTACTCACGAGGAAGGGAAGGTTGGCTCCAGAGTAGTTCCTCCTCCTCGGCTTCCCTGAGGGCTTCCAAGTCCTCCTGAGTTGGCTCCCCTCGTTGACGGGGGTGGGGGTATTCTGGTGATGGGGGGTGGCGGTAGTCTGGGGGTAGGGGTGGGGGCCGACAACATTATTCGGTCCACTTCTCTAACAGCCATGGCATAATCCATGGCCCAGACCAATTCCTCATCCGTGAAGTCATCATCGGCTTCAGGAGGAGGAGGAAAGGTTGGTTGTGCAGCAGCAGGAGGAGGAGTAAAGGTTAGTGGTGTAGCAGCACGAGGAGGAGGATAGAACCAATGTTGTGGAGGAGGAGGAGGAGGAGGAGGAGAGGAGGAGAATGGTAGTCTCCGGGGTCGGCCCCGGCTCCGGCGAGAGTACTGCCGGAGATTAGACGGTCCGGCAGCTCCTGGTGCAAAACCGCCACCCATATTATTCATTGCTTTGAGGAGGAGGAAAAGGTGTGACTGAGAATTGGGCTAGGTGTTGTATTTATAGGGTTAGAAATATGACTGTTTGGGTGGGGGGGGGGGGGGAAGTTTGCAATTCAAACTTTGAAATTTAAACGTTTTGGGGGGGGGGGGGGATTTGAAATTCAAACGGTTTGAAACAGTAACCGTTTGAATTTCAAATTTTGAATATATTTTTTTATTATTTTTTAATAAATATTATTTTTTAATATTAATGAATATTATTTTTTAATATTTTTTATTATTTTATTAATTTAATAAATTTTCAGTTTAAATTATTATTATTATTATTATTATTATTATTATTATTATTATTATTATTATTAATATATTAAAGTTTTTTATAAAAAAAAAAGAAAAAAGAAATGCCACATGTCACTCCCCGATCCCGATACCGTACCGAACCGATACTGAACCGAGTGGTTTCGGGATCAGTATCGGTACCCATATTTATGGATTTTCGGTTTCGGTATTATCGGTATCGGTACGGGATTGGTATGGTATCGGTATTTTAAGGTAAAATACCGATACCATACCGGTACTGTACCGATACCGAACCGATACCGTACAGTTCGGTATCGGTATTGTCAGGATCGGTATAAAAAGTTTTTGAATAAAATAATAGTATATAATATATTAATTAGGGATGAGCATACGAGGCCGAATACCAATCCGTCCTGTCCCGATCCCGATACCGTACCGAACCGATACGGAACCGAGTTGTTTCGGGATCGGTACCCATATTTATGGATTTTCGGTTTCGGTGTTATCGGTATCGGTACGGGATCGATATGGTATCTGTATTTTAAGGTAAAATACCGATACCATACCGTTCGGTATCGGTATTATCGGGATCGGTATAATATATTAATAGTATATAATATAATATATTATTAATAGTATATAATATAATAAAGTTTTTAAATAAAATAATAATATAAATAAAATATTAATATTTTTACTATTCATTTAGTTTGATTATTAATATTATGTAATTGGGTTGGTGGTGTAATTGTTTGAGTTGCATTCCCCTAAGTGGAGGTAATAGGTCCGAGACCTGGGTTTGAGGCAATCGTTTTTCTAGATTTTTTTTTTGTTCCCTTAGGCTAACATTGTCGCGTTGGTATCCTAATAAACCAAAACGATAATGAGCGCGAACTCACGCAATACACGCCGGAACCTCGCTAGTTTTCATTATGAAATAAAAATCAACAAATGCAACATTGTAGGAATTTGGCAACACCACTCTTAATGCCTGTTTTTGCCAAAGATGACATCGAGTTTATGTTTCTCTTTATAATGTTTGGTCGTTTGCATCGTCTTTGAGAATATTAGGGACCATCTGTGTAATTAACTCGTTATATAGTATGGATATTTAGGGGCTTAAAGGCCATTTTGAGGACCATCCCTTAAGCCCCTGTGTTTTGTACATATTTTATCTTTGGTTCTTAACACTTTGAAATTACATAGATACTCCTAGTGGTGTGACTTTTGTACCAACCTTGATCGTTACCTCTAACGGTCGTCTATTATCTTCATTAAATCCATGTAAAATGACTAACTACCCTTAGTATTAAAAAACAATGTAACTGGGATATTTTTGCAGCTATAATGAAGTAGATTGCAAAAGAGAAATGACACTAATTAATAAATGAATAAATTTGGCAAACGATTCAGACTAAACATAAGATGACATTCATCCCTACATACTAGCTTTAAATTGTATCTTTCATGCAAAAAGAAAGCTTGGAATAAACAGCATGGGGTACAAAAGTTGGTGAGCTAGTAGAACATTAAGAGTTGGATATGATTTTCATTTTCTGCTATACATATGAATAAGTGAATCGGATGGGTCGAAATGGGTCAATTTAGAAATATAGAATATATACGAACAGGTCAAGTTGGGTTGATAATCTGAAAAGAACGGGTCAAGCGGGTCGTTTAGGTTTCCTGAGAACGGGTCGTTTGGGTCAGACGCTGCTTCAGTGCTTCGTTGTTTCAGTTGATCAATCTTCGATTCTTAGCTTTGTTAATGTGACATTATTTTTTTGTTAGGCGGTTTCTACGGATCGGGTTACAAGGTTTGAAGATTTCGGTGGCTATTAAGTGTATGAAGTGGACGGGTCAACAATTTTTGGGCTGCAAACTTTTTTGTGTTTCATTAGGAAAAAATGTAATGTATACGTTTGTGTTTCATTCAGAAAACGCTTATGTTTTTGGATACGTTAATTAATATTAGTTGGCCTTTTTGGTATGTTATTTCTAACTTGTGCCATATATATGAATAATTATGTTACTGGAAATGTATATAAATAGGTGTATTGGCTGTAATCTGGAAAGAAAAATAGTTCCAGCAGGTTTTTAAAGAGTTATTTGGTGATGCAGTTTAGTTGTTCTAGGTGTCATCATGCAACTTGTTGTTGGATATGTATTTATTGGTGTTGTTGAGAACAAGTTGGTGCTGTTGAGAACATGCTGTTGGATTTGTATTTGTTGGTGCTGTTGAGAATTTAAAGAGGGTGTTACTGTTATAGTTCAGTCGCATCATCTAAGAACACTTTTGTTGATGCTCTATGATTTGATGCTGTTCATGTACCGCACCACTTAAACAATTACACAACACCATTTAAAGACTTCTGTACTAGTGAAAGAGCATCATTCCTTTTACTCATATTTTCATTTTCTATTCACATTCACGTATATAGTGTTGTGTGTGTAAAGTAGGGGCCTGAACCAATATTTGGTATCAGAGCCTAGGGCTCGTATCGTGGGAGCCTCCGCCGCCGGCGGGTGTGTCGGTTGGTGGAGGGCAGGCTTGAAAGTTAGAAGGGTTCGGGACATCAGGGGCTGTTTCGGGGTTGTTTTATCACAGTTGACGGGGTGTTGTTCAAGTCGGACGTTCCAGGTTAGACGACGGGGAGTACCGTTGTTTGAGGACGAGGTGACCGGTATGAACAAATGTGTCCGTTCGTGGTTGTTTAGGGCTGTTTCGCAGTAGAATACCAAGGCAAGATGGGTGTTTGTGTCAATCGTTGTCACAGGTGAAGTACCGGTTAGGATGACGGGGGTGACGGGGAACACCGGGGTGTCTCGTGGCTGTGTTAAGTTGTTAAAAATAATCCGGCAGAAAGTTGTGGGTTTCACAAAAGGAGAGGTTAACCAGGTTGCGGAAAAAACAGGCAGAAAAAATCAAGCGAGTTGTTGTGATTTAGTTCGTTTAGCAGGTGATGGAAAACGGTATAAGCGGGTGGCTTTGTTTTCTTGATCAGTAGAAGAACGCTCTCACGGAAGTGTTGTGCGCAAAACGGGTTATGTGTGGTGAAAAACAACAGTCGGTGGTAGTGGTGGTGTTATACGGCTTTGGACGAGGCTGAGGTGGAGGCCGGGTTTCCGGGATAAGTCGAATTAAGGGAGGACTTTGGACGTGACCGAGGTGAGGTCGGGTGTCCGGGTAGAAGTCGAGATGGTTCGAGAGATGGCGGTGATTAGGCCGCAGTGAATGAGTAGTATGAACAAACACCGATTAAGGGGGTGATTGTTGGGTTTACTCGGGTTTGTTCGTAAGTTCATTGGTCACGGGTCACGGGTAGCGAACCAGGTTTGGATTCGGGTCAACAAGAAAATGGGTTATGACCATGCTACTTGGTTTTCTATGATGTATGAGATAAGCATAAATGTTCACATGGAGTGCATGGCTGAAAAGTTGATGAATAATTATTCATTAGTTTAAGTTGGACTTGGTAAATGGTTTGACCACTTTAATTAAAGGTGTACGTTGGAAAATTGCACAAAGAAAGGAGGAATATGTGACCGTTCTTTAGGATAGATATTAGTATTTTATTGTTTTATTATTCCAACGGTTATGTACTGTAGGACTATATATAGTCTATTTGTTTAATGAATAAGTACCTCATTTTCTTCATATTTGAGAGATATATATTTCATATATATGCAGTGAGTTGTGAGTGTGTGTTGTGTATAGAAGGGGCCTGAACCAACAAAGAAGATGTCTGGCGTCTGGACAACCGTTGTGCTTTTACTACGTACCAAGCTTTTGTTTGGATGCATTATTCTTGATGCGACCTAAAATATGTGAAATGTGAATTTCAATTTGTTGTTTGTATTATCTTTGAAATATTTGAAGAGTAATAAATGTTGACAGCTTCATGAACACCGAGTTTTGATGGCAGAAAAAAGGAGAAGACTGAATGAAACATTATACCTTTGAGCGTTTTATCAAAAGAGTTACTTTCGCTCCATCTGATACATGTTTTAGTAAATCAAGATGTAAGGAATTCAAAGTGGCTCTTAATACATTTTTTTTCCTTTCAACCTTTCACCGCCATTCTATTCTTTGAAGGTACGTTTGTAATTTTTATTCAACTTTCTTCTGTAACAATTTTCATATACGAATCAACTTCACCCCTTTTTTGATGTTTTATGTATAAGAAGTTTCTTCTTAGTTGGGTCTGTTATCTTTCTAACACTTGTTCTTTTTCAAGATCACTTACTTTTGACATAATCTTAATTATTGTTTATTTTGAGTGCATTAATTTATATCTTTTAGTTTCCTTTTGTGTAATTGTGATTATTTGGGTGCACAATAATTTGTTAAATTGACAAATTCAAGTTATCACAAATGATTACTAGCTGTATCAGTGGCTTGTGTCTTACAAAATGTAAATTTGCTTTCAACTTTTTGTTCAACACATTCAATGGTTTGACAAAGAATAATTTTTGTTCTACTCTTAAATCAATCATTCCCTTGTGTAAATTTTTGTTCTACGCTTGGAATTGCGAGTTGGTTGCGAATTCCCCCGGTGTTCTTTTTTTCGGTCCAAGACATTTTACAGATTCATGCTTCTTCTACTTGGACGCCAGTTAAAAAAGTTGCTTTGTATGGTATTCTGGTTATTACATGTTGGAGGATCTGGAAAGCTAGAAAGGAGAAGATTTTCCAAGATGATAAGCGGAACGTGGTTCATATTGTCGCAGACATAAAAGCTTTGGGTTACATCTGGTTTTGTAATAGGTATAAAAAGGGTGATATTGGGTGGAAGGATTGGAATAATTTTAATTTTGATGTAATGTAACTTGTGGGTTGTTGGGGATCTCCGTCTTGGAGATTGCCCTTTGTGCTTGTGTTTTAATGAAATTTGCCTTTCAAAAAAAAAAAAAAAAAAAAAAACTGATAACAATACTTTGACTTAAGCTTCTTAAACCTCTATTTAGTTTATGTTCTCATAATCTTCCCTATTAATTGCCATACCATTAAATAAAATGATCCCGAACTTGTACATTTGCAACTACAAATGACAACATTACTGGTAAAATAAGGGAAAATTACTCATGGGTAGCGAGTGTCGTTTGGAGCAGACATGAAAGAATATAAGCTATGTTCATAACTTATAATCAATTAAACTTGTTATTGTTGTTTTATGTTCATTTGGAGCAGACATGAAAGAATATAAGCTATGCTTCTCTGATTGAAAAAAAAAAATGTAATTTGAATCAAACATCATATTTTCCTTCATTTCAAGAATGGTGATTTAAAATATCCATGATCTGCATAAAAGGTAAAGTACATGTTGTTGGTGATGATCTTTTAGTCACTAATCCACAGTATAGCTTTCTAATTACATTTCTTGACATATGTTAAGGTTTAGCTTTTGACTTCTACTTTTCTATCTAAATTTGCCAAAAATACTATTGACCCATATGGCATATGAGTACTGTTTTGACTTTATCTAATTTTCTAAATTAAGACGTGTAGAATAATTTAGTGGTTATGTTTTATTGCTAAGAAGTCAAATGGGTAGAAATACAAACTTCGTAAAATGGAAATAGTCAAATGTGTTTTGATTTTGGATCTATTACCTTTGCTTCTATCTGTTTATGATGATATGTGTTTGATCACCGGTCATAACAATGGTACAAGTGAAAAGACTACTGTTATAGGTTCACATTCAGTGCTCTCACTGATGGTAGACATCATTGTTAATTTTGTGGTTGAATTTTTTTCTTTTTTCTTTTTTTTTTTTTTTTTTTTTTTGAGTTAAAATGAGGCTTGATTTTTAATTTTTGCAAAGTGAAATCTCCGTGAAAAAATACAAACGACGTGCAATTGTGTGGCAGAAAAACATACGTATCCGCGGGCATTCTCACTAGTATATAATAATAATGATCATCTTCCTCGAGTTGTGGTAAAACCGGCGAGGGTGGATCGTAGTGGGATCGATGCGTCTTTTCACTTCATTGGGGTTATTGTTAATCACGGTGCTCGTATCCAAGAAGAGGTGTTCCTAAGGTGGAAGAGTAAGACTATCAAGATATGGGTGATGGAAGATTCACAAGATTGGTTGGAGGAATTTGTGTTAGACGTAGAGACGGAGGCCGGTTTGGATGAACAGATGGACGATCAGGTTTATGGTTTTTCTGGTAAGTCTCTGGTGATACAGTTGGAACGGTTGCCGGAGGAGGAATGTAACAGTAAAGAACCAGCTTTGGAAAGTATTAATGTGGGCATTAATGAGGATTTTGTTTCCATAGATCCCGGAGTTGAACCAATTATTGCGAAGGAAAAGTCAAAGGAGTGAGTTAATGTTTGTTTGGCTAATGAGGCGGTATTGAATGACACGGTCAAAAAATTGGAAAGGAAAAAAGCTATGCGGTTTAAAGATTGTGGGGGGGGGGGGGGGGGGGGGGGGGGGGGGGGGGGGGGATATCTCAGTAGTAATGAAAGGCCCACTAAGGATCCAAATCTTTGGATAATGACTCGGACCCATTTCAACTTGATCCATTTATTTTGGCTAAAGATGTGAATGTGGTAAAGACCCGTGGATAAGAACCTTTAGAGCTGAATAATTATTTTCAGGTTTTGCTGGGTGACTCAGAGAGAGAGGAGTTGCCGGAGACGAGTGAGGGTATTGAGGAGTCGGAGGATGTTTTTGATGGGGAAGATCTGGGGGATGTAGAGAAGGAGGTTAGCGTAACGAGTGATATGGGTTTAGAGCTGGGCGCTCAACTTAATGGCTTCGAGAGTATGATCCGTAATTCCATCCAAGGTGCATGTTTTCATATGTAAAGCACATCATTTTATTTCATATGTAAAATTGATATGTCATATTAGATTTATCAACCCCGGGACGTTCCCGCAGTGACGGATCCAGAAATTTTTTCCAATGATGTCACTATTTTAAACATTCTAATTCTGTAGAACCGGACATAAATATTTTCGAGTGGATCGATTTGACGATTCGAGTCAAGTAAGTTTGATCACATAATAAAAATATTATATATAATAAAAAAACATCGTCATTAAAAATTAAAAAAAAAAACATAATATAAATTCGATGGTGTTATGAGCCCCCTGAGCCCCTACGGGGTTGGCGTTGCAAGGATTGGCCGTTTTGTGCGTCATTAACGCACACGACCAGAGCCATTTCTTCATTTTCGGTCCAGCGAGTCATTTTGAAAGTGTGGGTTTTGTTGATGTTGAACTGTGTTTTCACCACCGTGATATAATGGTTTATATACAAAAAAATCTCAACCGTACTACATGTGAAATTTAATATTTCTAACGGTTAAATGAAACCGATTTTAATGCACATAATTATTTTTGACCGTGTTGGTAGGACGGTTTATGAGAAATCTGGCCGTTTGGTGGTAAAACCGTGTGAATTAAAAAAAAAACAAAGATTAAGATTTGAATTTAAATAAAAATAAATAAAAGAATCAGTGAAGTGTTGCCTCCAAAAAAGTGTATCAGTGAAATGATGTGGCAGTGCATGATTGGTTGAAATCAGTTAAGTGAAAAGTGAATCCTATAAGCCCTCATTCCCCCCCTAATGGGCTAAAGAGTGGAGCGGACTTGTAAAAGGTTATATTTTTATCTAATTAAAAATTAAAATTGAGCTCATTTAACTGGAATTGGGTTGGGTCTAATGTAGTCACCATAAGAAAACATTGATGTCACTCGAAAAACTATATATACATGTATATATACAACTGAAAAAAGACTGCTGTCCCGGGACTACGTCCCAAATCACATACCTCCGCCCCTGCGTTCCCGGGATATAATCTAGTCTATTATATAATTGAAAACAATAAATCCTATATGGCATTCAAAGAAGACACCATCCCTCTTGAGTGTGCCATGTGACATTAATTGATTTAAAAAAAAATTAAAAACAAAACTGTTTTTTCTCTCTCATGTTTCCTCCCATAATTTTTAAACGTTAATATATTTTATATACGAGAGTTTTTAAAGAAAAAAATTACACCAAATTAACGAGCGTTTTATTGTCTTTCCAACGAGTACCATAGTGCTATATAAAAACGGAGAACAAAATGATTATTTTTTTTGGGGTTTTGTTCATACAAGAAAAAAAACATAAAGTGTTCAGGTAATTCATTAATCATGTATAGGCAAGTCACTAATTATATTCAAATCAGTAAATATGAATTCTATTTTCAACATGTGTTAGCATTGGAATTGTACATTGTTTTAGGTTATGTATTAATATTAGAGTTATACATTGTTTAAGGTTAGGCGATTTCATTGGAGATACATTGTTAATTGTTTTAGGTTAAGTGCTACCTGAAGCTTTCATGCATGTAACTGTAAAGCGCATCATTCTATTTCATATGTAAAATTGATATGTCATATTAGATTTCTCAACCCTGGGACGTTCCCGGGGTATAATCTAGTGTGTGTGTGTGTGTGTATATATATATATATTTAAAACTGGGTTTGTTTATATATTTCTTTGTGGGTTTGTATTCTATGTTGGGAGTGCTTCGCAACAAATAAAACCGCGTCCAAAACGGAGCTAAGATGAATAAGATATCGAATGAACAAGTGTAACTTGTACCACACTGGTGGAGAGACAAAACTTGAAGTGTTACGTAAGTGGGAACTCTCTTTCCTTATTGTTCCATGGAAGCACACGCTAGTGATGTCGGGAAGGATATGAAGCACACGCACTTGCACTTGCACATGCGTGGCGCTTTGATGACACACGCTCGAAACGCCGCGAGCCGGTTGAGAGCCAATTGCATGCGCTTGGATTAGTACAAGGTTTCAAGGACCAGGTGGCAGGTGAGCCTAGGCAGAAGGCATGGCATGGGGGGTGTCACGATAGTACATGGCGACGTATGATGAGGCGGCAGCTTCTGAATGGCGCGAGTGATCCTCAGCGCATAGGTGGCGCACGACGTGGATCCTACATGACGCGACTTCGTGGCGCATTGCATATGGAGCCCGCAGAAAACCTGGCTTGTGGCGGACGTAGGGGTGTTCATGGTTCGGTTTTGAACAGTAGAACCGTCAAAACCGGTGATCGGGGTGGTTTCACGTACGGTTTTTTACTATAGTTTTTAGTCGGTCGGTTTCAAAATATCAAACATAGCGAACGGTTTGGTTTACGGTTTATGCCAAAACCGGCCGTATAAAACCGCACCGGACCTTAAGATTTGAAATATATTTTAGTTGTTATAATTTATATTGGATATATTTAAGTATAATAATTTTAGGTTTATTGGATTTTAATACTCCCAACTTTCAGAGTTTGGCCGGCAATACTCCCAACTACAAAAATGTTTGCCAGCACTCCCAACTTTTAAGGTATTTTCCACTGGCACTCCCAAACTAACCCAGTTATTTTGTTCAGTTAGTTTGCTGACGTGGCATGCTGACGTGGCCATTAGTGCTGATGTGGCATGCTGATGTGGATGACACATAAGATGACACATTATCTTCCACAGCATGCCACGTCAGCAATAATGGCCACGTCAGCATGCCACATCAGCAAACTAACTGAACAAACTAACTGGGTTAGTTTGGGAGTGCCAGTGAAAAATACCTTAAAAGTTGGGAGTGCTGGCAAACATTTCTGTAGTTGGGAATATTGCCGGCCAAACTCTGAAAGTTGGGAGTATTAAAATCCAATATTCCATAATTTTATAGTATGCTTATTTGAAAATAAAAATGAACTTAACAATTGAAGTGAAGCAACTGACTCTTAGTTCGACAGTATGGGCTTAATCCAAAAGCATATCATTTTTTTTTAACATCCAAACCAAACCAACTTTATTTCACCAACCCTCAAACCCTTGTGTGTTTTACCTTGTGATTGACCTGCTCAAACCCTCAAATCCCTTTTTCCCTTGAAGAAACCAATCTATTGACCTGCATTCTTATGATTTGTTTTTTTAGATATTTTAAGTTAATTATGTATCTTAAGTTGAATATGTATCTTGTTATGATAACGTATTAGATATTTTAAGTTGAATTTTTATATAATTGTGAAAATTTGATAAATGCTTAAATTTAAAAAATATGACATTATAAGCAGGTCAAAATAGCATACCGCTAAAAAATAATAAAAAAATAATACAAAATACATTTTGTGACCGCAAAGACGGTCGCAATTTTGTAAAATGCAAGCAGTCACAAAACAGTCGCAATTTATGCAGTCACAAAAACGTTGCAACACGATCGTCTCAAAACAAAGTGGAGCGGTCGCAATATTTGCGATCATTCTAACAGTCACGAAATCCGAGTCGTAAAAAGCAGAAGTGGTCGCAACTTAGTCGCAATAGTGCATTTGCGTCGAGTGTTTTTCCGACTACATTTCCAGTCGTAACACGGTTGCAAAAGGGCAATTGCAACCGTTTTGCGACCGGAAATGCGGTCGCAATTGCTCAGTTTTCTAGTAGTGTAAGGTACAAAACATAGTGCGTATGTGAATTACTTTTTGAGGGATAAATTTGTCGTTTAACCAACCTTATTTAATAAGCTTCACTTAAATAATACATTATTTAATTCACTACATTAGTAAATATTTAAATTAAATATTTATATTAGTTAAAAAATTGCATTTAATATTAATATTATTTATGTTGAGACTTTGTTACTTTTATTATAGGATTAATTACATATATTCCCCTATTTTCAACTATAATTAGATATATACCCAACCCAAAATTTAAATTACATATATCTCCCTACAAAACTCCATAAATTACATATATACCCATTCTATTAAAAATGCATAGGAAAATAACTATTTTACCCCAATTCTTTTACTAAACTATATTCACGACAAGTCATACAATACATTCTTTGCATCCTACAACTTATATCCCATACGGTCTTTCCAACTTAATCAGTTATGAACACCAAGAACATGTAACATGCAAAATGTTTTTATGCATTCTACAACTTGATTTCACCGAAACGAGTGTTCTAACACTCTTACATAATCATTACTAAGCCCTCATATCATTACATTCATCATAACATGTAATGATATGAGGTGCTTAATAATAGAATGGGTATATTTGATATTTTTAGTTTTTGGGAAGGGGAAATATATAAATAAAATTTTTGACTTGGGTATATATGTAATTTATAAAGTTTGGGAAGGGGAAATATGTAAATAAAATTTTGACTTGGGTATATATGTAATTTATGAAGTTTGGAGGGGGATATATGTAATTGCCCAATTTCAGTTTACATATATTAGTTTGCTTGAAATGAAATGTAAAATAGTTTTATTGCCGAAAGCTATTAAAATTTCTAAATTTTGTTTTCTTGCAATTAATTTTTTAAAACAGTTAAGAATAGTTTGATGATTGTTTTTGTTAATAAAAATAAAACTTGTAATATGTAAATGTTAAAATCAATTAAAATAAACTAATAAATTTGAAAATGAAGTTAAATGTATTATAAGTAAGCATATAATGGGGTTAAAGAACAACAAAAAGTAACAAAGAAGTCAAGATACAAACATTATATGCACGACCACTTTTGAATGCTAAAATTCTTTAATTGCTGAACGGGCAACTTAGCCATTTTATCTCTTCGTCTTTTTAACGACAACCTAAAATTTTAAGACGATGTTTAATTGTTTTATTTAGACGTTGAAGAAACAATAAGTATAACGGAGATTATCACTAATCACCGAGTGGTAAATACTTATGTAACTACAAATACGTTCCTTTACCCAAACCTTTGGATCAACCCGAGAGTGGAAATATAAGTGAGTGTGTGTGTGTGGTAAAAGTAAGAACACGAAGATATAAGTGGTTCGGTCAAGCAAGACCCACGTCCACTGTGAAGAGCCGGTTATCTTATTACTTTGGACAGTACAAAGTATTACAAATAAACCTAGCTCTATGTTACAAGTCAGTATTTTCGGATCTCTTGCTAAGGAGTTGATGTCTTCTATTTATAGTGGAGATCGTGGGCTTGGTAGGAGGCCCACGAGAAGTCTTGTATTCCTTGGGCCTAGCCTTGGCCCAACTGCTTTTGGCCCCTGGAAAGAGCATGAAAAAGGATGGTACTGTAGCTGACATCATCAGCAGTTGAGGAGGCCTTGCCGGGAGGACACGTGGCGGGTTGTGACTGGCCGCCGGCGGTATGTCGTTCTGACACAGCATGGTTAACTTACCTGCTGGTGTCTGACGTGATCCCTGACAGCAGGTAAGCATGCCTGGTCAGCATAGTAGAGGCAACATGGTGGAAGCATGGAATCAGTCACGTCACTATTGAACGTCAGTGGTTGTTGGGCTACTACGGACACGTGTCGCCTTCCGCTTGGTGGTACTTGTGATCTTCTGCATGCGGATCTTCCTGATCCTTGATCTCCCATACCTTGTACCTGGGGCTGTTATGTAGTGGAATATTCTACGCGTTGGTGGACGCGCGTCTGCTTTCCCCAAGTGAAGTGTATAAGACTATATTGTGGTTCCTCCGTTCCCCGCGGACTACATCCCGCGTGAATGCTTCCGCGGATCCTTATGTAGAGGGATAGGGATGCCACCTCCGCGTGGATTAGTTTCCCTATCCCTTCAGACGTTAATATCCGGTTATAGGTAACAGACAAACTAGAATATCTCGCCAGAGCTCCCGACCGATAGATATGAACCCAAAAGATCACACGAATCGCTTTACCTTGAATGCTTTCGGTTTAACAGCGACTCTGCATATTATGTTAAGAGACATCTATGCAAAGTCGAAGCATACCTCCGATAGATATGAACCCAAAAGATCACACGATATAACTGCTATTTTTTGGGGCTTTCTAATAGTAATATGTCCTATAAGATAGTTTTTTATTTATATTTATTTTTACATATTTGTCCTTCCTAAGACCCACTATAACATACTAGTGGGTTTACCCGCGCGTTGCCGCGGAATCCAAATACAAATTGCAATACAATAATGTGATTATTTACAAAACGTAAAAATGTAGATTCAATAGTACACCTAGGTACCCAATGTTGTGGTTCGAATAAGCCCTTGTGAAATAAATATTTATCTACTCGTTAAGTGTCAGGTGACTAAGTTGACATGCTAATTTCTATCAAGCCAAAGTATATATTGGATCCACAAAAGCACATATTTCATGAGCAGTTTGTAGGCATTCTTCTATCTCCCCTTTCAACATATTCCAAATGTGAATATTAACCAACACATAACACAATGGTTAGAAAAAATAAAAATAAAGGATGGTAGCAAGTATATGACATCGTTTAAAGCATATCATGCCAATTCATTTATGATCTCTTGCAACCACCATTAATATTAATTCATTAAAAATTGTTTATTACATTTTAAAACTAAGATTTGGTGACAGACAAAAGAAGAGTCTTTTTTATTGTAAAAACAGTGGTAAATCATCTCAATAAGAGCCGAATCATATAAATCATCCACATATGAAGCTGATATATGACATGACTACACATTTATCTTTTGTTATCAAAATTCTTCTCATACATATACCTAAATTCTTATAAATAGAACCATTGATATTTGGGATTGAAGGAATGCTTACTGAAGCGGAATTTAAGACAGGGAGAGATGCGACCTAGCCTATTAGTAACCATAAATTGCATAAACGCCATTAAGATTCTTAAATCAGTAACTAATGAAAGGGGAAAACAACAATACTTTAATTGAGGGAATTTAGATATGGTAACTAATTAGATTAAAACTGACAACAGTAACACCATGTTTGACAAATAAAATACATAAATTAAAGCCTCAAGTAACCTTCGTTTGCATGTCTTCGCTTCATTTTCATCCTTCTACATGATTAAATCAATCTAAATTAAATGAAAATTATTGGTAAAGAATCTAAGTTAAGCATGCTTTTATATGTCCAAGTGCATTTGGTTTTCAACATGTTCTCTAATTTCTATGAAATAATGAATCTAGTTTCAAACTGAAGTAGGTACTAACCTCTACAAACTAAATATACTTGTTAGTCTTTGACTTGGCTATCTTCTTTGGGTCCTATAAAAGATCATCAACAAAGAAACTTCACGATAATTAATTTAAATCTCAAATATTTTACAATTTATTAGATGAAGTTACTGAGCCAATACAAAGTAAAAGCGTATGCCAAAGTTTAGTATTTTATTGGTAAAAAATAATGCAATAAATACCGTTTTAGGCTGATGACCCAGGCAAAAAGCTTTCGCCTTTGTCTCCTTTTCACAAATCATAAATCGTTCCATTTCACGCTTGATATGCTTGCACACATCCATTAAAGCCTGCTAGTAAGAGGCACTAACCTATGTCCACATGCTTGGTCGTCCCTTTTCACAGATAAATGGGAAGCGTATTCTATTTCTCTATGGTTGGAGATGAGAAGAATAGGAAGCATCTAATTTTTGAGACATGAGAAGGTGCGGATACATATACACTTCATGAGTTCATGGGCACTCAAAGGTCATAACATTAAGCATTCAATGAAGATTTATTGTGTTTTATGAGGGCGAGTTACATCTTGAGATGGATATAAAGTATGTATTAGATACATATACAATTAGCATTATATGTTGTATATTAGGGGTATTAATGGAATAAAATGACCAAAAATTATAGATTTGTGAAGGGACCCTTTAACTCCCATCTTAAAAACTTAATGAAATTACCTTAGTAGACATCTTTGGTCTTTAATAAGATAATAATAGAGTAATTTCTATGAAATAATGAATCTGGTTTCAAACTGAAGTAGGTACTAACCTCTACAAACTAAATATACTTGTTAGTCTCTGACGTGGCTATCTCCTTTGGGTCCTAGAAAAGATCATCAACAAAGAAACTTCACGATAATTAATTTAAATCTCAAATATTTTACAATTTATCAGATGAAGTTACTGAGCCAATATAAAGTAAAAGCGTATGCCAAAGTTCAGTATTTTATTGGTAAAAAATAATGCAATACATACCGTTTTAGGCTGATGACCCAGGCAAAAAGCTTTCGTCTTTGTCTCCTTTTCACAAATCATAAATCGTTCCATTTCACGCTTGATATGCTTGCACACATCCATTAAAGCCTGCTAGTAAGAGGCACTAACCTATGTCCACATGCTTGGTCGTCCCTTTTCACAGATAACTGGGAAGCGTATTCTATTTCTCTATGGTTGAAGATGAGAAGAATGGGAAGCATCTAATTTTTGAGACATGAGAGGGTGGGGATACATATACACTTCATGAGTTCATGGGCACTCAAAGGTCTTAACATTAAGCATTCAATGAAGATTTTATTGTGTTTTATGTTTTATGAGGGTGAGTTACATCTTGAGATGGATATAAAGTATGTATTAGATACATATACAATTAGCATTATATGTTGTACATGATCATAAATTGAATAAAATGACCAAAAATTATAGATTTGTGAAAAAATTATAGATTTGTGAAGGGACCCTTTAACTCCCATATTAAAAACTTAATACAATTACCCTAGTGGACATCTTTGGTCCTTAATAAGGTAAAAAAAATAGATATAATAGAGATATAGATATAGATAGATTTACTCAACCTACAAAATCAATTACATATTTCCTCTTATCTTTTGAAATTACTTATTTACCCTTTTTCTAATCTATTCATGAAGATCTAGTACATATCAAACAGCAAACAAAACCCATGCAACCCTACTTCCCCTTCCCCACGGTGTGAGGTAATTGGTAAAACATGAGTCGGATCTCTGTCCAACCAAATTTGTGAAGTCTCATATACCTTGGGTGAGCAACTCGTCGGATGGATACAACACCTTAAATTTTAATATAAATTTTTATCTCTTATATCATCTTCTTAATATATAGTACACAACTTTCAATTTGTCATGTTCTTTAATGGCAACGCTTATACTATTCATAATTAAAAAAAAAAAAAAGGGGATATTTGCGAACTAAGTGTTTGTGTATCAATTTTGTTTTTGTTATGCTTTATTTAGCTTTGGATCAAAAGTTGATTAGCATTGTAGCTGAAAAGCCAACATATGAAAGTTGTAGGTCCAAAGTGTCTGAACCTTTTGGAAGGCAATATGGAATTTACCACTAGATGTTTTTATTTTGCTAAAAACAAAAATAAGGCAAATGGTTACTTGTTGGCCCTAATAAGAAGGTACTTATTTCGGAAGGTAATTTGGAATCACACAATAACTTTCCGTTCGTCTATCATTCACGTCACTCTAGCAATTGATTGTGAATTTAACAGACGTAATAATATCTTAATCTACTTTTGATGTAATTATGCCATGAATTATAATACGTAAATTATTTTGATTAGAAGTTAATGTATTTAATATTTACTTTTAATTTATGTATTGATTGATTTTGGTTTGTTATTGTTAATATTATTTGGTTTTTAGTTTTCCCATCTTTACTACTATTTTTATTTTTCAAAATATTGAAAATAAAATTATTAATTACAAGAAAATAACCACATAGAACCCCCGATAAATAGGTAAGATCTGAGGTTAGATAATAAACATTCTTAAAAGACAAAATTTCATGTGGCTTTACATAAACATTTGTCACACCATCATGATTTTTTTTTGTTTTTTTTTTTTTTTTTTTTTTGCAAAGCGAACAAATAGCAAATTGCAAGAGCAAAAACAATATATGTAATCAACGGTTAGATAATAGCCACACCTAAAATTATAAAATTTCATGTGAATTCACATAAACATTAGGCACACCATTGTCACTCTTTTTTTTGTATGATGTAATGATAGCAATTGTCTTGGCAAAAAAATATGGTTGACCAAAGGTTAGAGAATAGACACACTAAAAATACAAACTTTCATGTGGCTTTACATAACCGTTAATCACACCATCATCAAACTTTTTTTGTGTGTGTGACGGAATGATAACAAATATTATGAAAAGAAACATATGTGTGACCAAAGGTTAAGTAATCTTCACAATTACAATTACACAATTTTCTTGTGTGTCTAGAAATATATTTTAGCCACACTTAATGTGACAAAATGCTTGATTACAACAACCATTTTACCACAGTTTTTATAAATTGAAGCGGCTAAGACAAACTGTTATCTCTTTTTTTGTGACTATATAATAGAAATAGTCACTCTAATAACAAATTATGTGTCAGTACACTTACCCTAGCCTAATATAGTCGATTGTACGTTGTTTGTTTGTTATCTAGCTCGTTGGGGGTATTTTGGTCATTAGGTTAGGCCGGATAGGTATCCTATACATGAATGGCCCATTTGTGTGATCCAATCAGTCATTCGTGTGTAGGGAGCCATTCGTGTAAATTGCATACACGAATGGCAGCAGTATAAATGCCTATTTGCACAAACCCTAACCAAAGTTTTTGGTCATTTTAGTATGTGAATCTGATTTGTAACCTGTGATTGAGTATTATCATAAACCATTTGAAAAGTATTGTTGTGTGTTCTTGGTTTGTTTCTTGATTGTTTTATTGTTGCAAAACTTTAACACTTGGATTTCGCACTCGTGTTTACAGAAAACCCGTAAATGTCGGATTCGTTCGGTGAGTCCATCGGTCCTACATTATATGGCCCTTGCTACCCTTTATCCACACTTAATGGATTGAATGCTTAATTCCAGTAAGAAATATTGATACTCTTTAGCCATACTTTAAATTTTATCTATGGCCACTAAACGACAATCTGGCCATATGATACCTAAGATGACTCGACCTTAGTCACACTTAAGTTGAAAAAATATCGTGTGGCGGAAGGTATATGGTAACCGTTTTTTTGTGTGGCCATAGCCCCTTTTGATGTGGTGTTTTGTCGGTAATTACCAACCAAATTTTTCCGTTGGTAATATGCCAGTGTGTGGTGGAAGGTATACGATCATACGTTGGGCTGCAAACGAATCGAATGAACACGAACAAGGCCTTGTTCGTGTTCGTTTATTAAGAAAATTATGTGTTCATGAACACTTACCGAACAAGATTTTATGTTCGTGTTCGTTTGTTAAGAAAACACTCATGTTCGTGTTCGTTTGTTAATTTTGTTCATGAACGCACACCAACACAAACGGACATTAATGAACACAAAGAAGTCTTCATGAATGAAAATAAACACAAACGGACATATATTAACTTTTGAATAACACCGGACCTCATACATTAAGACATTAACTTGATCCACCCAAAATATAACCTAATTGTCCAAACATACTTAGTACTGGAGAAGGACGTTGGAGGTGCATGGTAGAGGGCGTTGAAGGTGGAGTGTGACAACCGCCAAAATTCAGGTACTATCCGTACAGTATAATAAATATTAAAATAATGTAAAAAATTGCGTGTTAGACTTAATTGGTAAAAATTAGAGTCTTTAAAAATGCAATAGCAAAGTCCAAACATTTTAAAAGATTTATTGTGGATTTTAAAAACTTTCATATCGCGAAGCGATAAATTACCCGTATTGGACATTGGTGACGACCCGGTTAACTTTAAAAAGTCTAGTTTTGACCCATAATGTTTGGTTTAGCATGGAATAATATTTTTGGGATAAAAATATTATTAAAACCAATAAAGACTATGATTGATAGTTTTTAAATCACTATGATCTAATTATTGCGCGTTTTAGAGTTTTAACGCGAGTACAAGACCCGGTACAGTAGGGAACCCCCTAATATAATCAAATAAGCTAAAAATGGATACTTTTAGTTGGGAAATATTATTATTGGCCAAAAGGGTAAAAACCTTAGTTATTTAATATATAAGGTTTTTTTATAAAAAGGTGATGTGTATGTTTATGTTTATAAAGTTTATAAAAAAATAAACACCCACACCCACCATAACATAACATAACCGCCCCCACCCCCTTCCATATTATTATTGTTATTTATCTTCCAATGATTAAACTATATTAATGTTTCAACTGATTTGAACAGTGTCCGAAATGAACAGTAGATTATAAGGATTTGATAAGTATAATTAGTTAGGAATGTGGTTAAGATGTGATGTGTGTGGTGTAGTGGTGAGCTGGTTGGTGTGTTAGTGAAAGGGGTCAGGATCGAATCCTGTATCATACGCCGGTTAGGTTGTTTTTTTGTTGTTGACTTGGTTTGTCAGTGGCACGTGGCACATGGTGGACATATACATCTGTTTTCCACTTTGCGTTTATAATTTTTTTTTAAAATCAGATTATGTATACTCTTTTTGCATGTCTTCAACCTCATATCTTCTTCTCATATCTTTTCTTCATTTGTCTTTGCTTTTCTACAACTGTATCTTCGTAAGGTATCCACATTATCAATAATTTTTCTGATGATCTTGGTTTTTCTGCATATGTGTCTTATTTGATATTTTCAATAACATATTTTGGTTGTTTAAGATTTGGTATGGTCATTTGTGTTTTGATTAAGTGTTGTTCTTTAGGAAAACGAATTTTTAACACATTATGGGTTGTTTTATGCTGTTGTTTAGGATTTTTTTTAGCTGTTACAGACTATGTTTTGTTTGGATGTGGTTTTTGGGGTGTTTGCATGTCAATTGTGTAAACTTAGCTGATGGTTATGATTAGTTTTTTAAATGTGGTTGTCATAAAATTTAGTTAATGTTTAAAAGTATGTGTTTGTTGTTCAAATGACTAATTCTAAGTTTTTGTAGGTTTGGCTTTTTGGTTTTGATCTTGTGATGTATATGCAGGTATGTTTAATTTGCCGGTTAGTATTTTAGTAAACATGAATTGTTGGTTAGCGAGTCTGTGTTTGCATATGTTTAGGAAATGAGTTGTGTAGGGTGTAATTAAAACAGTAGTACAACCTAATACCAAATGCAGTGTACAAACAGCTCAAGCACATGCCGCTGATGTGGGTTGTTTTAGTCTGCTGCTGCACATGTGGATGTGTTTGCCTAGGAGATAATTTTATTTGCCAGTTAGTGTTTTAGTAGATGTGAATTGTTGATTAGTGAGTATGTATATGTGGTTGTTTAGGAAATAAGTTGTGGAAAGTGCAACTAAAACAGTGGCACAGATTAAAACCATCAGCAGTGTAGAGACAGCGCAGGCGCAATGTCACCCCCCGCCCAGGTCAGGGCACTTACAGTGACCGGTCAGCGCAAACTTAAGGCGGAAACGTAATCTCATTACATAACTTAAGTATTTATTACAAGTCAGAGTGATTAAGCTACAACCAAACTCACAAACCTTAACCATAGTGAGATGAAACATCTACAGTCATTCCACGCTCTGCTAGGCATTCCTAGTCCTTACATCATCAACCTGTGATACATGCTCGAGTAATAAAAATACGTCAGCACAAAGCTGGTGAGTCACATAAACTGACTCATTAGTAAAACCAACACACCGCAGACACACTGAATACAGCTACATAAACATTCACATTGATCAAGCATTTACACACACAGTCTACCAATTCCACAGCAGACCCACACCGTATACAACCACATAAACAATTTTATTGATCAAGTATGAGCTCCATGCATGTCACTATAATCATAATCCGGACTAGGCATTATATATTCACACCTACAGCCTCAAAACCCGTAACAAGGCCGGTAAGTGTATGTCCACGCCTGGAAAATATAATGATCATTATAATATATATATAACACCCTGGATGCCACACACATATGGTTCAATGCATATACATGCATGTCACCATAATCATAATCCGGACTAGGCCTTATATATTCACACCTACAGCCTCAAAACCCGTAACAAGGCCTGTAAGTGTATGTCCACGCCTGGAAAATATAATGATCATTATAATATATATAACACCCTGGATGCCACACCTATGGTTCAATGCATATACATGATCAATCACCACCAAAACAATTTTATGAGCAAGTATCAGGTTTTGAAAATAATTTAAGTAACTCACCTCCTTATCAGCCCTTTTGCAATTAACGCTAATACAACCAAGTAATATCTCAGAGTCCTGATACAATTATACCACCTCTAGGTTAGGTAACTGCACACCTAACTAATTATTATTACAGTTGGATATTGGTTAGCACTACCTTGTTTAAGCATGAATGATCAGTCCATGCCTAACTAAGGCTAGGCTACCCAATACCCACCCCCAATAATAATCCTAACACCTAAAAATAATATCGCTAAACAACTCCTAATAATAATGCTAATAAAAAATAATAATGAACTAAACATAACTTAAACGAAAACATACCTCAAAACTATCTACGGCCAGTTGGTGTAGAGTCTCCCCTACTCGTGCTTTAAAAATGACTATTACAACACCCAAAGGGGTATCGTAGGCTCGGGATCCTCTTTTATATAAGAGTGTTCCCAATAATTTATATATCTATACTTAACTAGGATGCCTATATTTATAAAGAAGGCAAGCTGCTCATTTTTCCTTAAAGTTTCGATGTGGGACAATGGTGAGGTGCTAGCTTGCTTGTACGTATCGTTGTGTCCATGAGGGACAAAAATGTTAATACACCTCCACTTTCTTTCAATTGCCTTTGAATTCTTTTCTGCTACTACGCTGAAGTAAACATTAACATTGAATAGGTTGATGCATCATCATCATCATTATTCAGCTGCCTTAATCGTTTTTCTCGTATAACTTTTAAACTATAACTTTGTATAAAATTGCGAATATACTCTTGAGACGAGCTTATTTTTCTCTTCGTTATGACATAAGTTTCACTAAAAACAGAGTAGGGTCAAATATTATATATTATATGGCTACTAAACGGTCTCCTATAATATTAATTACTCGCCTGGATCTCAAATGTCAAATGATCATACTATCTGACACTTACTTGTCAACTAATTCTAAATACACGAGTATCCATCTCACATGTTATTGGTTCGTTTTACTGATCAGTCACCCGATTCATTCACTAATAAATATGAGCCAACACATTTTATTTATATAACAGAAACGGGATGTTACAAATATACCCCTCTTAAATTAGGTTTCGTCCTCGAAACCTGTCAACTTCAAACAAATGAGTGAAGACCTCTTTATCTCGTCATCACTTTCTATGTAATATTTTATCATTTTTATTCGGTTTACGACATTACTGCTTTATCAGTTATTTCAAATTAGACCCCATGTCTAGATAGCTGTCGCATACCTCAGTCCAAAGGATGGGCACTCTACATTTCTTCCCATATAAGGATTCATATGGTGTTGCCATAATATTAGCGTGGTAGCTATTATTGTACAAGGGTTTGATTATTGCTAGATAATCTTCCTTACTACCCTTATGTATGCATATAGTATACCTTCTAAGGCTTGATTGGTCCATTCATTTTGCCCACTAGTCTGAGTGTCATATGCACTACTCACATATATTTGAGTTCCCTCCTTTTTTTTTTTTTTACCTGCCTGAATCTTAAGGAGAGAAATCTCTCTCTTTAATATAGCTCATGTAAGCACATCGTGTCATAAGACAATCTATTTAGTATAAGCCTCGACTTACATTTCATTTGTCCTCAAGGATAGGCAAAGTTTGTAGACTTGGCGACCCTATCAGTTATTACCTAATCTGTGCCCCTAACTCGATCTTGGAAGCTTAGAAACAAAGTCCATCATTATCATTTCCCGTTTCCATCATGGGATTTCAGGTTCCTATAGCTAGCCAAATGGTTTCAGGTGCTCTGCCTTGACTTTTAGGTAGATAAGGTATTCCTCAACTTGTCTTGTGATATAGTTTCTTATTCTCAGCTACAATAATTATGTCTTAAATCCTACCTTTTAATGCTACTAGGGTATACGGTGTATTTTGACTTATGAGCTTCCTCTGGTATCATATCCCCCACCTACCAAAACTAAGAATTTCATATTCGATTATCGAAACTTAAGATACTATCATTCATAGATCTCAATAATCTTGGCTACCAAGCATCGTTTTCTTCTTGATATGGTTTTCCATTAAGGCCTATCGTTGCATTCTTAATTTGGTATAAGAGAGTTACCTTAACACCACTTCTAGATGCATGAAGTTTATCTGTTGGGCTCTTTCTTTTCTATTGAGTGTGTCCATGTCGTGTTTGTCTTACAACTAATTTAATGAGATCTACGAATACTACAGATATGGTGGTCTTATGGCATTACTTACAATTCACAATGATCGCATCACATCGTGTCCTAACCTCCTAGCTAAGGGTATCAATCACTACATATCGTATCGTGTCCTGACAACGAGTCGATGTGCTAGAATATATAAAACCTTATCCAGAACTCCAACATTTGGTTTCTTAATTTCTCCATTAAAAGTCAAGGTAAGAAAGTAAATGGTTCTAGCAATATGGGTTGCCTCCGGGATCAAGTCGATTCTAAATTCAATTTTTCTATCGGCTAACAGTCTAGAATAGCTTTTAGGGAATGTCTCATGAAATTTGACTACTACCGGCACATCCATTAAATTCTTATCTTCCTTAGTCTCTGGTGCATTTACTAGTTACTCTAGTTGACCTTTCAGATATACTTAATTGCCTTTATCATCATACTAAAACGTATGGGTTTACTAGGTTTTTCCCTTCGGGTCCTTGATTCGAATTTGCTTCTATTTACCCAATATATGAGTTTGGCAAGCTAAACAATCCATCCCCAATACTATGTCCACCAATACAAGTTTCATTAATAGTAAGTCTATAGGTATCGAGGTATTTAGTAATTCAGATGGCACAGCCCTTAATATAACTCCCAATTTCTTATTTCCTTCTATTCGCTACTATTACTGTAAATGGTTTATCTAACTTGCAAAGAACCTAGTTAAACGAGACTTCAAAAGGTTCACATACCAAACTTCTATCAACACTGGTACCAAAAAGTATCTTAACATAGAAGTTTTTTACTAGTATCAACTCATTATCACATCAAGGTTTCTATGGATTCTTCAGTCTTTATGCCAAAAGCTCTACATCTCGCTTTATCGGGTTCTTCATTCTTTTATTTCTTAAGACATTACTCCTTAAAATCCTAAAACACTAACGGGGCTTTCTATCATCATGAAAAAGGTGTATGGGTTTCTTACAATTTCTACAAACTAACATGTGGCATGAGCAAGAAAGTCCTTTTCCACATGTTAGACCTTGAAGTGCGGGTCCAAGTCTCCCTTTATAATTCCTAAAATTGGGTCGCCCCTGATCCTAATTATTATCACATTTACTCTTAATAATAACGTCTAGGATTTTCTTCTAACGTATCCTAGAAGTGATCGTTACTTTGGTTTCTAATACCTCAGCTTGCAGGGCCTACCGTACTTGTACGTGCGCCTGGTTGATTTAATATCAACCATTGACACATTAACCTTTTCTAGAGGATTCTCAACTAATGCACCTTTGATATTTCTAACTAAACTCCTAAGAGAGTTTTGTATATCACCGAGTAGAAAAATAAAACATCGGCTTCAAATGCCTTCCTTACTCTACTACAAGTTGTCTTTGGGTCACTTCTGAGCCTGGTTCTAATTAACTACCATGAAAAGTGGAGATACCGAGTTTGGTTAAGTTCCTTACTTGATTACACAACTAACCTGTCTAGGGTATTTTATTCAGGCCTTATATCGCCATATCTGCTTTACGTATACTATGGTTTTATTTAATGCATACTCATCTATAAACCGTTAGCATACTTGGAAACATACGCTCGTATAGCTATACCATGTATACAAACTCCACTACTTACCACGGACACATAAAATCAGCTATTATTATCCTATCAATAGCATAGTGGTCATTTATAGTTGTTTTTGCAACTGAACCTAATTTACTATTTTGCGATAAGAGGGGCTCTTACTTCTTTCATCTCTCACAAAGAAAGAAAATAGAAACAGAGTAAGCACTATATTCTCGCATAGCCAAACTTGTATACAAGTTCTATTAGCATAATCCTAAAGTCCAACTGCATTCCTAAATCCTTGCCTACTAATTATGGATTTTAGTACAATATGATGTTTGCGAGATCATAGCAGTGTCATACATTAACTTTCATACTGGCCAGGTATGAAAGCAATATGTGAAACATACCATGATACTCCCAACTACCATATGGTCCTTCCATCATAAAGTTCGGCATACCAAACATATACATCCTCCATTATACTACGCTCTGCCTACCAAGACTGGCACTTCAACTTGGCTTACTAGTCCTAGTTTAAATCTAGATACCTCAATGAGTACCTAAATCTCTTAAACTAATGCTCTGATACCAACTTGTCACCCCCCGCCTAGGTCAGGGCACTTACAGTGACCAGCAAGCGCAAACTTAAGGCGGAAACGTAATCTCATTACATAACTTAAGTATTTATTACAAGCCAGAGTGATTAAGCTACAACCAAACTCACAAAGCTTAACCATAGTAAGATGAAACATCTACAGTCATTCCACGCTCTGCTAGGCATTCCTAGTCCTAACATCATCAACCTATGATACATGCTCGAGTAATAAAAATACGTCAGCACAAAGCTTGTGAGTCACATAAACTGACTCATTAGTAAAACCAACACACCATAGACACACTGAATACAGCTACATAAACATTCACATTGATCAAGCATTTACACACACAGTCTACCAATTCCACAGTAGACCCACACCGTATACAACCACATAAACAATTTTATTGATCAAGTATGAGCTCCATGCATGTCACCATAATCATAATCCGGACTAGGCATTATATATTCACACCTACAGCCTCAAAACCCGTAACAAGGCCTGCAAGTGTATGTCCACGCCTGTAAAATATAATGATCATTATAATATATATAACACCCTGGATGCCACACACCTATGGTTCGATGCATATACATGCATGTCACCATAATCATAATCCGGACTAGGCATTATATATTCACACCTACAGCCTCAAAACCCGTAACAAGGCCTGTAAGTGTATGTCTACGCCTAGAAAATATAATGATCATTATATATATATAACACCTGGATGCCACACCTATGGTTCGATGCATATACATGATCAATCACCACCAAAACAATTTTATGAGCAAGTATCAGGTTTTGAAAATAATTTAAGTAACTCACCTCTTTATCAGCCTTTTTGCAATTAACAACGCTAATACAACCAAGTAATATCTCAGAGTCCTGATACAATTATACCACCTCTAGATTAGGTAACTGCACACCTAACTAATTATTATTACAGTTGGATATTGGTTAGCACTACCTTGTTTAAGCATGAATGATCAGTCCATGCCTAACTAAGGCTAGGCTACCCAATACCCACCCCCAATTATAATCCTAACAACAAAAAAATAATATCGCTAAACAACTCCTAATAATAATGCTAATAAAAAATAATAATGAACTAAACATAACTTAAACAAAAACATACCTCAAAACTATCTACGGCCAGTTGGTGTAGAGTCTCCCCTACTCGTGCTCCTACTCGTGCTCTAAAAATGACTATTACAACACCCAAAGGGGTATCATAGGCTCGGGATGCTCTTTTATATAAGAGTGTTCCCAATAATTTATATATCTATACTTGACTAGGATGCCTATATTTATAAAGAAGGCAAGCTGCTCATTTTTCCTTAAAGTTTCGATGTGGGACAATGGTGAGGTGCTAGCTTGCTTGTACGTATCGTTGTGTCCATGAGGGACAAAAATGTTAATACACCTCCACTTTCTTTCAATTGCCTTTGAATTCTTTTCTGCTACTACGCTGAAGTAAACATTAACATTGAGTAGGTTGATGTATTATTATTATTATTATTATTAATTCAGCTGCCTTACTCGTTTTTCTCGTATAACTTTTAAACTATAACTTTGTATAAAATTGCGAATATACTCTTGAGACGAGCTTATTTTTCTCTTCGTTATGACATAAGTTTCACTAAAAACAGAGTAGGGTCAAATATTATATATTATATGGCTACTAAACGGTCTCCTATAATATTAATTACCCTCCTGGATCTCAAATGTCAAATGATCATACTATCCGACACTTACTTGTCAACTAATTCTAAATACACGAGTATCCATCTCACATGTTATTGGTTCGTTTTAGTGATCAGTGACCCGATTCATTCACTAATAAATATGAGCCAACACATTTTATTTATATAACAGAAACGGGATGTTACACGCAAGCTGCTGGTGTGTAGGATATAGGTTAGTTAATGAGGATTGTTTAGGTTTGTGTCTAGGAGGGCTGAGATACGAATAAAATTATGAATTAACAACAATTGAAGTCAGTTAATTTCAAACATATCAATTTAGGCTTTCCTACACGGACGCTCCCGTCTTGTGGTCGTAGTGTTTTAGTTTATATAGTCGCCAGTCTTCCTACATGGACGCAGTCACTAAAATACTCATCATGGAAAAAGTACCCTGTTAGAGTGAGTGCGCTTGACTGATATAGAGAGAATGAAGAACGTAAGGAGCTAAAATTCCCCAAAAAGAGAAAGAATTAATGGTCAAGTTGGTTGTGAAACCTGGTGATAGGCTGACAGCAGTGGTGTTCACTTGCTGTTTGTACAACCAGCAGTGTTAATTCTGAGAAAACTGTTTGTATAGCCTGCTGCTGATGAATAGGATAGGTAATTGAGAGATAGAGCTGGCGTATTCGTTATGGGGAATCAATGTTTCAGGATAGATGACATGCACATTAGAGGCGTACGTTTGGATAGATGATATACGCATCAAAAGCTCATTAAATGTTTTTTATGAACGAGATCATATGATATTTACAATAAGTGATGGTTAACTGTTTGTATTCACTCGTCAACATCAAGGTGATCCCGGTCACGTGGTATGTCTGCCTCTAATCCAAGTCCAGGAGTTGCAATTCCAGTTTCTCAGCCTGTTTCTGATGCTGACAATGCGTCTGCCTCGACTTCTGTACTGTCAACATCAAACCCAACACAGCGTCAAATTTCGCATAGAAACACCATGCTGAGGCGTCGCAGCCGTGTTGAATCTGAAAATACTGATTTGGATACAGAGACCGTTGCTGTTGTCAGTGCGCCACGACAGCGCCGTTCTCGAGTTGATGGCGCGTCTTCGTCAACATCAGTTTTGTCTGGGTCTGGCCGGACACATCGCCAAACGTCATACAGAAACAGTATGCTAAGGCGTAACAGGATTTCTCACCCTGAGCATGCTGATTTGGATTCAAATGCTGGTGTGGCTGCAGTCACAGATTTAACATCACCTTTTTATATTGATTTTGGTGATTGTAGTCAAGTATGTGAATTTTGCGGTGTGTTGTTTTGGTTTGAAGAACGTCTAACAAGTTATCCTGTTAGTGTCAAACCACGTTACAACCGTTGTTGTCGGGCTGGGAGGGTCGAGTTGCCATATCCTTCTGAACCACCTCAATTGTTGATAAATCTTTTTTCAAATCCTGATTTTATGTCTAATATACGAGCATATAATGCGATGTTAACATATTAAAAAATGTTTGATGTTTTTTGGTCCGAGCATGATTATTTTTGACAACTTTCCATCTGTCCTTTAAAAAATGGCGACATAAGTAAATTTTTTTATGGATTCAAGAAAAATGAACTTAACATGTTAAATTATTTTATTTCTGTTTAAGTTTTCTACCTTTTTATAAAACTTATCATTTAAAAGATTTAACATGTTAATTTAAAATTCTTTAACATGTTAAATAGTCTTGTTATTAGAGAGTTTATCAGATATTTCAAATGAAGCGTGCAAGCGTGCTTGTTTTAAACATGTATGGGTTGTGCGCTTCTTGCTATAGATATTGAGTTTAATGTTTCTGGTAATAATATATCGGGTTCATTCCTTATAGATTCAAATCATGTCTGTAGTTGGAAGTGGTTGATTTGTCCCTGAATAATATTTCAAGTGAGTTACGGATGGATATGTTTAGGAATTTGAGAGGTTCAAGGTATTGAACCTTATGTTAAATAATTTTGTTGGAGAATTGAGGGATTCATTGTCTGAAATGGTGAGTTTTGAGAGGTTTGATGTGAGTTATAGTCGGATTTTAGGACGGTTTCCTGAAGGGATTTGTGAAGGTGGTCGTGGAACTAGGTTGCAGGTGTTGTATCTGCATAATAATATGTTTACTAGTTCTGTTCCTGTAAGTGTTGGCAATTGTTCACAACTGAGTTTGCTTGATTTGAGTTTTAATTTTCTTACTGTAAAGATACCGGAAAGTTTCAATGTAACATGTTAAATAAGTTGATTTCTGTTTGAGTTTCATACTTTATTATAAAACTAACATTTAAAAGATTTAACATGTTAAATTAAAATTGTTTAACATGTATGGGTTGTGCGCTTCCTGCTACGGATATTGGGTTTATTTGACCTGCCTACTCCATTTTCAACAACTTACGAGACATCCAATTACTTACTTTTGTGTTGCAGCAAATCATATATGTGAACGACTCGCTGATTTGATGATTCCTATTGATGCAAAAGCTTGTATTAAACAGATAATGTTGCGATCTTTTTGTTCCTTGTAATGCATTTGTCTCGAAGAAACAACGATCAACGCTTTTTCATGGAGGAAGGGGCTGGCGTTTTGGTTACCTCCCACCCATTAGACAGCTACTAAAGACTTGGTCGTCGGAGAAAACTATTGTAGACATGGTAGCCAATGCAATCCATTATGTGTCTGATATGTCTCTGTTGTAATCTAATATATCTTTGGTGGAAATTTTGTTGTCATTCTTGTTTAATTTACTCAATCTTCGTTGTTGTAGAAGCTTGCATTAAGCCGGTATTTTTGCAAGCTTTTTGTTAAATTAAAATTTTGGTTTAAGAAAAAAATGAATTTAACTTGTTAATCTTTAGTTTGAAAAAGTGTGTTTGATAGATCAATTTTGGGTACTTGCATTTAAGCAGTTGGTGCTAGTGTACCTACCATGTGCGAGCCTGCTTTTATTTATGTTTGATCTATAAAATTCTCATATAAATTGGAATATAATATAAATGCAAATGGCATAACTACCTTTTTTTTTTTTTTTTTTTTTTTGCAATTTACCAACATATTATACCAAAATATGTAATATGTGAATATGTACTATCAAATTGTGTAATCCTTGCCAAAGGAAACAAATCAAACTGTTCTAAGTTCTAATGCTTTGAATGGAAACCAACCCATAAAGAAAGAAGAAAGTCTCATGAACTACTAAAATCTTAGTAAAGACCATATTTATATCAAATGTCATTAAAATCTAGAAGAAAACAAAATGTCAATAACAACCAACTTTCCTATTAAGTGTCTTCATATGTCAGACAAAATTTCAGAAATGAGTGTCCGTTTAGCTGCCCTTTGGCCTGTTGTAACTTCTACCGATCTGAATGCTACAATACCTGCACTTTATCATAAGTTCAATATTACAACACTTTAATCGGAAAGACTTAAAATGAATTAAAATGTTCAATATTAAAATTTTGCAGCAAAAAAATGAACTTAACATGTTAAATTTTTTTATTTCTTTAAGTTTCCTAGTTTGTTTTAAAAGTTAACATTTGAAATAGTTAACATGTTAAATTAAAATTATTTAACATATTAAATAACCTTGCTATTAAAGATTTTTTTTCCATGAGTCAATGTGTTTTATAATTATTTGACTAAAACATTTCGAACAATATCATTTTTAAATTATCTTGTGTTTATGGGTCATAAAATGCTGCCAAAAAATGCAGAAAAATATGCTGAAATAGGTCAAAAATTGTAGCAAAAATACTCCGAAATGTGTTATAAACTGCAGCTAAGAAAGTGCTGAAATGTGTTAAAAAATGCAGCAAAATGTGCCAAAACTGTAGCCGAAATAGGTCATAAACTTTACAAAAAAATTTGCCAAAATGTGTTAAAAATTGCAATAAAATGTGCCAAAACTGCAATTGAAATGGGTCATAAAGTATAGGAAAAATGTGACGAAATGGGTCAAAAATTGAAGACAAAAACTGCAGTCATAAACCAGCGTTTTGGTAGCTATCACATTAAATTGCAGACAAAAACTGCAGCAAATATGTTCATATTATTTTGGGGCTTCAGGGAATATAGACTTAACTTCTTAATTTTTTTTTCTTTTTGAGTTTTTTAATTTGTTTCAAAAGTTAACATTTAAAAGATTTAAAATGTTAAATTAAAATTATTTAAATGATTTAACATGTTAAATAAACATTATTTAACATTGTTTATTTAACATGTTAAATTAACATTATTTAACTTGTTAATTTTTTTTCTTATTGAGTTTTCTAACTTGTTTTAAAAATTAACATTTAAAATATTTAACATGTTAACTTAAAATTATTTAACGTGTTAAATAGCCTTGTTATTAAAGAATTTTCCAGATTTCAACGTGTTTTAAAATAATTTGACTACAACATTCCTGAAAAATCATTTTAATTCTATCTAGTTTTTATGGGTCATAACTGCTGCAAAAACATTCCAAAATAGGTAAAAAAAATAGCAGCAAAAATGTGTCGAAATAGAAAAAAAAACTGCATCCAAGTTAGTGCCAAAATGTTTTAAAAACAATATTAAAACGTGCCAAAACTTCAACAAAAAACTATAGTCATGAGCTGGCGTTTTATTAACTTTCCACCTATGTTCATATTGTTTTGTGGCTTCAAGAAAAATGAACTTAACATCTTAAATTATTTTATTTCTTTTTGAGTTTCCTAACTTGTTTAAAAGTTAACATTTAAAAGATTTAACATGTTAAATAGCCTTTATATTAAAGAATTTTTCAGATTTCAATGTGTTTTATAATAATTTGACTAAAACATTCCTAACAATATCATTTTCAAAATTATCTTCTATGTATGGGTCATAAACTGCAACAAAAAACTGCATCAAAAACGTGCACAAATGGCTCAAATACTGCATAAAAAATGTTTTGAAATGTGTTAAAATTACAGCAAAGAAAGTGCCGAAATGTGTTAAACACTACAGCAAAATGTGTCAAAACTGCCAAATGTGTCATCTCATTACCTACAATATGTTCCTCTGTGTCAACTTAGAAACCAGAGGCGCATTCAGCATAGACGCAGGAACAGGCCCAACAGACACTTAGAAATGCCATGAGATGTGTAAGTAATATCTACGCTAAAATTACTTACACATCTCATGGCATTTCTAAGCTTTGTTAAAATGAAAACACAATACTTTTCCAATGACTCCAACATAGGCATTTACTTGTAAAATATTTTTCCAACGACTGATGCATGGGTGAACGTCTAAGGTTTTTAGTAGTTAAGGCTGTGTTTTTATGCAATTTTTAGGCTTTGGATACACTATTTTGATAAGGTTTATGATTTGCAGGTCTAATGAAGTTTAAAGTGTGTTTCGGGAGATAAACAGGACCTTACATTGAAGCTAGAGTGAACCGGGTAAAAGAAATGGAAGAAAATGGACAAAAAGAGGCTTATAGCATGGCCCATGACCTTTTTGGGCATAACCAACCTGTAAGGAATGTGCAGATAGCCCGTGGACAGCAGGAACTTGCGTCAGCAACTCATTCGCGCAGCCGACATGGATTTTAGGCATTAGTTACGCCCTCAGTCGTGTAGCCGACTCAAGTTTTTTGCGTAGCCTACGCGGGTTGCTAGTCAAACTCCATTGATTGAGGGTTTTAATGGGACTTTATGTATTTTTATGATTTCTTTGACACTTGACTCGAAAAATAACCTTTGTAAACAAACTTTGGTGGATCTTATAATTATCTTTTATCATACCTATCATTCCTAATCAACCACTTCATCATCATCCACCATCAATCATCCAAGAACATCAATTATCAAGATTCAATGGCTTCTCTTGCCATCATAAATCAAGCTTCATCATCCATGAGAGGCTAAACCCATACAACTATAGATAGGTTCTGAAACAAATATATTATTAAAAGGGGAAATGGATTTAAATACTCCCAACTATCACTCGTTGGCGGATAACACTCCCAACTATCACTTTGGCGGATAGCACTCCAAACTTTCAACTTGTTGGCCATTATCACTCCCAAACTAACTGGGGTCTAACCCAGTTAGTGTTTGTGGCCAAAATGTAAAAAACAAAACTTAAGGGACCATTTTGAAACTTATTATTATTATTATTATTATTATTATTATTATTATTATTATTATCTATATCTATATATATTAACACAGAGAGAGGGAGTTCAGAGAGAGAGAGAGTTCAGAGAGAGAGAGAGAGAAAGAGAGAGAGAGAGAAAGGCGGAGAGAGAGAGACTCACCACCACCATCTGCCGCCACCCCACCACCACCCCGCCACCACCACCACCACCATCTGCCATCAGCCTCAGCCCACCACCACCTTTCACCAACCTTTAACCTAATCTAGATTTTGATTTTTAAGAAGCAGAAGGGCACGGAAATCGAGGAGTATAAAGCTTCAAATATGGTGGTCAGAAATTAGGGTTCCGGCGAGTATTGTTGTTACCCGAAGAAGATGACCGGAGCTGGCGAGTATTGTTGTTACCCGAAGAAGATGACCGGAAATCGAGTGTTGTTGTTACCCGAAGAAGAAGATGTCCGATTGTTAACAACATTCCTAAACCTCTCCTTCCTAAGCTCCATCAACGACGGCTCAACCGCATCCAATACCTCTCGGCTAGTCAAAAACGTGTCTCCAGTTTTAAACCTATCCAAATAAGGAAACCTAGAGATGGAATGTGGCTCAATAATAAGCCTCCGTTCCATTTTCATGAAACTTGAAACGTCGTCGTTTGAGTTTCGCCATATTAAATCTCTAACACTAGTTTGTTTAGTTTCATTTTCTTCTTCTTCTTCAGGATATTCAACAGAAACAGCAGCTGGAATGGAAGCGTATGGTCTTTGGTAGGATTTAAGCTTAAACCCTATATGATTTTAAAATTGGAATAGTTAGTAGTTATATTATAGATAATTAGATATGCACACATACTGATAGGATAATTTTATAAATTAAATTATTATTATAGTTGAGCTACGGCGACCGTGAAGGTGGGTTTAAGCTTTGTCTATCAAAATCAAAGAAGAAAAAGGGGGATGGTAGAGTGGTGGTGGTGGTGGGGGGGGGGGGGGTGATGGCAGAAGGTGAAGGGTGGTGGTAGGTAGATGAAGGTGAAGGGTGGTGGTAGGTGGATGAAGGTGAAGGGTGGTGGTAGGTGGTGGTGGTTTTCCGGTGGAAGGTGGTGGTGGTTTCCGGTGGAAGGTGGTGGTGGTGGTTTAGAGAGAGAGAGAAGGGGGGGTCTGTTGCAGAATATGAGGGGGGGGGGGGGGGGGATTTTATAAGTTAAAGGTTTAATTTCAAAAATGTCCTTTAAGTTTTGTTTTTTACATTTTGGCCACAAACACTAACTGGGTTAGACCCCAGTTAGTTTGGGAGTGATAATGGCCAACAAGTTGAAAGTTTGGAGTGCTATCCGCCAAAGTGATAGTTAGGAGTATTATCCGCCAATAGGCTATAGTTGGGAGTATTTAAATCCATTTCCCCTTATTAAAAACATAATGATTGACTTAATTTTTTAACAGTTGATTTTAACCAATTTTATTTTAACAGACAAACTACAGGAAATGAACCTAAACATCACACAATAAGGAGCCTATAACCTATAAAGCCACATCTTATTGGTTAGTAAAAGGGAAAAAAGGGGACGCATATACATGCCAACGCAAACACCCTAACGAACCATCACCAATCTCCCAAAATTTTGCAAACTCCAAAACCTTCTGTAGATTAATATCCGCAGTCACATTACCTACAATATGTTCCTCTGTGTCAACTCAGAAACAGGAGGCGCATTCAGCAAAGACGCAGAAACAGGCCCAACAGGCCCTTAAAAATGCCATGAGATTTGTAAGTAATATCTACGGTAAAATTACTTACACATCTCATGGTGTTTCTAAGCCTTGTTAAAAAGAAAACACAATATTTTTCCAACGACCCCAACACATGCATTTACTTTATTACTAGTTTCTTAAACATCTACAACTATAGATAGGTTCCAAAAAAAAATTATTAACAATTCATTTTCCATCATCCTTTCTGCAATTCTCATCTACAATATAACATCAAATGCTTATTGTTTAGTCCATTCACATTATCAAAAATATATTCAAACCACATTTATTCAAACACTTAAAATAAAAATTCATATGCATTTTCAGCAAATGTAACTAACTAGAATTTATACATATGTGTAATAAATATATTATGGTTTATGTGATTCATCTTTCATCATATATTATTATAGTTTAACACGTACAACACATATCGATTTATAACTCAAAGTATAATACCTGTGTTATCATTATTACCAAGTAATTTGAACTTAACTTTGATAGAAGGAAATGCTTTAACAGTTTTAACAT
This sequence comes from Ambrosia trifida, assembly GCA_028751855.1. Taxonomy (NCBI): domain Eukaryota; kingdom Viridiplantae; phylum Streptophyta; class Magnoliopsida; order Asterales; family Asteraceae; genus Ambrosia; species Ambrosia trifida. The sequence continues at coordinate 45,320,979 of CM054127.1, forward strand.
CAACATTAAGCGGATTCACTTCATCGTTTAATAGCAATTAACACACTTAAGACTCCTAGGAAACTCTTCGATTTACATGCTTAAGTCTATGGTAAAGTTTCCCAAACACCACATATTCTAACAAGCTAAATATTTTTGATAAAATAATTTTACATGTTAAATCAAATTTTTGTTTCATGAAACCCAAAGTAGTAACAATCTTACTGATTTCATGATCTTCGGTAGTTATGCCATGAACATGATTCCGAGAACTGATTTCATGATCTCTGGTGATGTAGTTACGCTATGAACAACTTGTAGCCGGATTTCTGATCAACTTCAATTTTATCCAGCAAATTTAACATGTTATATTCATTATAAAAATAAAATAAATCAAATTGCAGTAAAAGAATTTAACATGTTAGAGCAGAGACATCTTCCCATGTACATATTTGAAAATTATTTTGTTATAAAACAAATCAACTTCAATTCCAACCAACAAATTTAAGATGTTATGTTTTACAAATATAAATAAATCAAACTGAAATAAACAATATAAAATGTTATGTTTAATCTAACCAACAAATTTACATGTTAAATTCATTATAAAAATAAAGAAAAGCAAACTGAAATAAAAGAATTAAACATGTTATGTTTTACAAAACTATATAAAAATCAAACTAAAATAAAAGAATTTAACATATTAAATTAAATACAACCACCCTTCATACACTTCAAGCAGATGCTATTCACTTTAATGATATGAAATTCATTCAAATTCAAAAGATTAGAACTACAAATATTCAATTTGAAAATAACAATTTGTTTAATTTCAACAAAATTGAACAAAACCTAAAAAATCATACCAAATCTGAAATTTTGATGCAACATCATCAACAAAATTACAAACCCCAAGTTTATCAGATTTGAAATTTTGATGCAACCATCAAAATTACAAACCTAAACTTACCAGATCTAAAATTTTGATACAAAACACTGAAAACCGTCATGAAATCTGCTGAAGAACACCGTGAAAGCTGTTGTGGAATACCAAATACTGATTTCTAGAGTACAGAACAGATTTCTAAAGAGAGAAACCAAATTTATATAGAGAGAGACCTGATTTCTAGTGTGAGAGACTAGATTTCTAGAGAGAGAAAACATATTTCTTGAGAGAGAGACCGGATTCTAGAGAGAGACACATTGGAGATGATGTTTAGCTTATGAATGGAAGGTGGTTAGTTATTTTAAATTTGTGGTAAATTGGACAAAAATACCCTTGGTTCCTCAGTTCCCCATTGAACTCACCCCTATATATATATATATATATATATATATATATATATATATATATATATATATATATAGATTGTATGGATTTTTTCCTATAAAATCTACCCTACCTAATAAAGGAGTAACTCGGGTGACATGTGGCGTTTAACTAGAGCCTCCACCTATGCTCCATATAGGTTCCAAGTAAGCATCCACGTGTCCTTCTCACAAGTAATCTTACAATGACACGCGCCCGACCCGGTAAGTTTCATGACCCGTCAGTAAACCCTAATTTTGTTTGTCTTAAACACACAGTTGCAATCCGGTGGCTCTACTCCACAGCAGGTGATTATCCCCATCCATTTTTCTTCCTCATTCGCCCATTTTTCTCTGCCGATTCTCTCATCCATTGTCCATTTTCTATCTATCATCTAAAGGTATAGATGTTCTTATTTTCTTCTCTACTCCTTATGCTTCAGTTTAGGGTTTTTGTTCCTTTGAATGCCTCAGTTCATAATGTTGTTTTACTGCCCTAATAACTACGTATCCTTCTTGTGTGTTCATAAGAATTTATCCTTATCAATTTCTGTTAATGATTACTTCTTTATGATTATTATGATGTTTGATAGTGATATTTCAATGTTTTTTCAGATTCCTGTTAAGAGATTACATATCCATTGATAGAAAACTATCTTTATTAAAAGGTATGATTTTCTTCGACGAAATTTCAGTGATTCTATAATGGATTGATTGTTTTTTGTTCTTTTGTGATTCTATGGGTTTTGTTAGATTTTCTAATTGTTGTTGAGTTAATTGAATGGTTTGATAATCTTTTCAAGTTTTTATGTGATTCCATTCAAGATTCGTTATGATGCAAATTGGGATAGTGTTTCGATTGAAGATTACATTGTGTTCATTATCTTATTTTCATTTTACATATTGCAGATTTAATCCCTATGTTAAACCTGATTGTTTTTTTTTTTTTTTTTTCAGTTCCCCAAATTTTTTTAACTGTTTTTTCGATTTTCCTTTAATTGCATCCATAGCTGATGTAAATCACCAATTTTCTTTCATCCTGCATCACGCTAAGTTTGTTGCCATTATTAACTTCAACTATATCAATTACATTTGAATATATTCATTAGAAAACTATTAAAACATATAAGTAAAATATGATTTGGCACATTGATGATTAATATAATTTAATTCACTATGTTCTTGAAGATTTCTTTCATAGATAACCACATAATTACTATTACTATTCAAGTCGAAGTCAACAACTTTCCCATCTATTTTATGCCCTGTGTGAATTTTTCTAAATATTCTTTCAAGATAATACCTTTACTATTCATACCTTATTATTTATAAAACACCATTTTTACACAGCAATAGAAGTCGATCTTTCATAAGACCATGTGGAGGGGGTTATTTATAACGCCCCTGATTCTGATTGGTTCACGCGGCAGCTGAGTCAGCATGGGAAAATAAAGTGAAAAGGGGGTGTAGTGGTAGGGGGTTATTTATAATGCCCATGTTTCTGATTGGCTGTTTATTTTTTTTTAATCTTTTAACTCAAAATAATTAAAATAAAAGACAAATAAATATAAAAAAATTACAAATAATATTAAAAACAAAGTTACAACTAATATTAAAAAAAAGTTACAACTAATATTAAAAAAAAAGTTACAACTAATATTAAAAAATAAAATAAAAGTTACAACTAATATTAATTTAAACATTACATATTCCTAAATTACTTATTTAAACACTAGATAATCCTAAATTACTTATTTAAACATTAAATAATTAATCCTAATTTTCTCCCCTATGGAGAGTAATTGTCCCAGTCCATTGCCTAATTTTCTCCCCTATGGAGAGTAATTGTCCCAGTCCATGAGTGTGTAGAACGGCGGGGACACGGAACGATCGCTATCGCGACCGTCGGACCTCGCATCCGAGGGGATGCAGCAGTACTCATGAGGAGGGGAAAAATTGTTTCGTTCTTCTTCTATAGCATCCCTTAAAGCTTCCAGGTCCTCCTCGGTTGGCTCCCGATCAGGAGGGGTTGGGTGGGGGTGGGGTTCGGTTGGGTCTCCACAAACTGTAGACGCCCCAATCCTTTCTCAGCCATAACATAATCTACGCACCACACAATCTCCTCTACAGTGAAATCAGCATCAGGGTGTGTGGGAGTGAAGCCAGGGAGTGGAGGAATGGAGGGGACGGGGTTGGAGACACGTGGAGGAGAAGGAGAAAAAAACAGTTGTTGTGAAGAAGGAGGAGAAGAAGAAAACATTTGTTGAGGAGGAGGAGGAGAAAAAACACTTGTTGAGGAGGGGGAGGAGAAGAAAAAAAACACTTGTTGAGGAGGTGCACGACGTCTCCGGCGAGCGTATCGCGGGAGATTCGACGGCTCGGCAAGGTCATTTGGAAATCCACCACCCATAGCTGGTTTGTAGTGTAGTTTTTATAAAATTGTAGTGTGTTTGTGTTGGTTGTGTAGTGTGTTTTTTAAATGTTTGTGAAGTGTGTTTATGTATATATATATAGTAAAAATAGATAATATTACCGTTCAAATAAAACGGTCGATTTTTAAATTTTTGAATCTTTCACCTTGCCACGTGGCAAGGTGTGATTGGTCAGTCAAATGTGTCATAGCGTTATGCAGATCACGCTTGTTCATGTTTTTAGAAAATAACGCCCCCCCGTAATGGTGTGGGGGGCGCTATTTTTGGTCAGAACGCTCAACCACGCCACCAGTACGGTGGGTCTAAGTGTATGTTTTTTATGTTAAACATACTTTGCTGACACAATTTACTGGTCCATTTACACCAAACAGATTAAATAGCCAAGGAGAAAAAAAAAGGATTGGTTTACTAATACTTGCATATTGTGAACTTAATAAGAAAGAACATGAAGAAGTTATTGAGATGTTTACGAAGGTCAAAACAGCAGGTGCATAACAAGACGACATGATAAATGAAGTGACATATTATATTAAGAATGATTAGATACTTCTTGGTGCAAGTAACATGGGGCAAGTTTTCTCATCCTTTTACCAAGGGCTCAAAATAGGTGGTTTCATGGTATGGCTTGGGTTAGGTCGACACCCAAACATGTTATTGGCAATATTTCTAACTTACATATATTCTATATATATTAAACGTTTAGCTAATTTGAACAGTAGATATATTAATATTCTATTTCATCACCTCCTACCACTTTATCCTACCCCTTCTCTCTCCTCTCTATTCTGTAAGTGGCGATGGTGATGGTTATCCCACTGAACACCACCAACCTGTGGTTAACCCTGTTTTCCCGTCAACCCTTACACCGACAACGATAAGTGTCTTTTGTGTCCCTCAGACGATTCAATTTCTCCTTCCTTTTGCACACTTTAGTCTTTTTCTTCTTTTTCTTCCTAGGGTTTCACCTGTACGGCACGAGATGGTGGCGGCTCAACATGGAAACAGCGGTAGCAGCTCAAAGACGACGACGATAGGTGTTTTGGTGTATCGGTGTTTATAAGACCAAAATCTAATTCCTTGGTCCCTTAACGCGCCAACAAGGGGTCTTCAACAACAAACCTAATTGACAACAGTAGTTACATGGTGAACCCAAGGTGGCGCGCCAGATCTTTCAAAGTTAGTAATTTTCAATCCTTTTTTTCTTGGATAATTGGCCATGTTGTTCTAATTAGCACGTTGTCTTGAAGACGAACCCGGGTCTGCAGCAGCCGGTCGCCGGTTGACCGGTCCCTCTGCTTCACAATGTGATTAGGGGTGTAAACGAGCCTAGCCGAGCCCGAGCCTTACTGGGCTTGAGCTCGGCTCGTTATGGTTTTATGAAGCTCGAGCTCGAGCTCGGCTCGGTTCGAGCCTACCATCTTGAGCTCGAGCTCGGCTCGGCTCGAGGTGATTTGAGAACAATCTCAAACGAGCTCAAAGCTCGGCTCGAGATCGCAGAAGCTCGGCTCGCGAGTGTTATTAAATGGGCCTATGAAATAAGGACTTGGGCTTTGGAGACGTAGGCTATAAATTATAAGAGATAGATAAATAACTTATAATTATGTTTGGGCTCGTTTAGGCTCGCGAGCCCAATCGAGCTTTGTATCTAGGGCTCGAGCTCGGGCTCGATAACTAAACGAGCCATATTTCAGGCTCGAGCTTGGGCTCGGGCTCGTTAAGGCTCGGTTCGTTCGGGATTTTTACCGAGCCGATCCCGGGTAGCTCTCAAGCCGTTACGTGTCATTTACACCCCTAAATGTGATAACCATCTTTTCTCTCTAGCTTTAAAAATATTTCCAGTCCTCTACTTATCTGAGTTATCTCCATTTTTGTCATCCACAAACACTATAGTCAAATATTTGAGTGTTTAGAGGAGGTAAGTCACGCCTCTTTTATGACGGACATTAATGGGGTGTCACTGAACTTAGCAGTCTCTTGGGAGTGTGTGTGGTGAAGAGCGGAATGAAAGTGGTGGGGAATTATTTATATAAAGGGGTGATAATGTTACTATGCTTGAGGATGTATGTAATAATTGTGTATTTAATTATTTATGGCAAACTTCAAATTCGAATTAGTTCAATGATATTCTATTACACATAGCTCAAAAGGGTAACCAAACATATCTGGTTGATTTTGGGTACTTATATACACATAGGTTAGAAGGGTAGAATAGCCATTTTCACAGTTTCCTGAGATTCAACTAAATAGCGCTTAGTGGTTCAACACTTAACTGGTTCAAGTCTCTTTCCCATTCAGATCTCTTGCTGGTTCAACACAGTTGAGCACTTGCCAAACAGCCCCTAACATTGGCTTTAGAATGGTGTGTATGAATTTGAAATCGCGTTTCTAAAGATGAAGGTTCAAATGATGTAGATATTAATGGTTTAGATAAAGGGAGGAGGTTATTTGACTTAGTTTGTTGTGCATTTATCTTACTTTAGTCTTTGCCGTTGTGTGCTAATTGAATTGTTCTTCACATAGGCTGTAACAAACAAATTTACAAATTGCGCAACGCGCAATCGTCGAACACCTAGTTTACTTAATTTATGATTAAAATAAACATCGACATATTAGAAAAAAGGACTATATATGTATGCACTAAAAATAGACATTGGGCTATTTATGACATGTTTATTTTTAGCTTATATTTTGTGTTCAACCTTTGCGACCCGTTTTAGATAAACATAGCCTAAATAAACCCATCATAAGTAAAGGGGTTGAAGGCTTCTCCATCTATTTCATACTCAACTTATTTTATTTATTTATTTATTTATTTTTGCAGGTCTCAAAGACGATTGACAAACTTGCTCCAGCTGGTATCAAGATAAGGGTTTCCAACCAGTGATAAAACGGAAACAACCTTTAATATAGGGTAAGCTTTTTCTACTTTTGTTTGTTTTTCATTTAAATATAGGTAGACAAGTATCATATTTTTCACATTCATATTTGATGTTGATAAAGTCTTTTCTAAATCTTCAAATTGGTATTACTTTAGTACTCATACTATAGTATATGGTTATGACACTTCACTACAAATATGAATGATGCTTCTTTGTGTTTTTTTTTTTTTTTTTACACCATACGGGTCAAAATAGCCAACTTTAATTTTAATTCTTATAACAGAAAAAATAAGATTGATTTACTCATAGTTGCATTTTTTTTTTTAAAGAATGATTGGATACTCTAGGCGCAACTACCACTATGTACAATCTTCAAAAAAGTGGTAAGTTTTCTAATGCTTCTACACAGGTTAACCCACGCGCAAATGCAACAACAATCCAAGTAGCTGTACGCAGATGTAACAACGATCCAAGTATAATCGGACCGGACAATATATTCGTAAGCCGGTCGGCTTCGGTTGAAAAAGTGGAGGATTTAAAAATAAAAATAACATTGATTGAAAGCTGTGAGGTTTGGTGAAGGTTTAGTATATATGATTGAGAGATGGTACAAATTTTGTGAAGTGAAATGGGGTATTTATATACGTTGGAGAGATGGTTCCCAAGACGACTCAAGTCTTTTCATGGTTCCCGAGACGTCTTTTAGATGTCTCTCGGTTACAGAGATGGCTCAAAGTCGGTTGACTTTGACGGTTCCCGAGACGTCTTTCAGACGTCTCACGGTTACGAAGACGGCTTTGGAAACCGTCACTTTATTTAATTTATCTTTACCGTGCAATTTTTTTGGTTATAAATAGAAGAAGTCGTGGTTAAAACTCACAACTCACTCACACAAACGGTAAAAACTAAAAAAACACACACCCGCCAAAAATATGATCACATGGACCGAAGAGGAAGAGATGGCCCTTGTGCTCTGCCACAAGGACGCCTCGAATAACCTGGAAATTCAACTCCCCCCCCCCCCTCCGGGACGATGGGTCAGCCTTCCCCCCTGAGGGGTTTTAGGCTCGGGTGTTTAGCGACTTCGTTGAACACATTGGCACCAACACCACCAGGACCGTTCGTGACCTCCAGTTCAAGTGGGGCGACCTCAACATCAAATGTGAGAGGTGGAACACCCTATACGAGCAACAAGTTACGGAAGACCCAGAGTTTAATGAAGAGTTGGCTATCGAATTCACTCAGTATGAGTATGGGATTCGATACGGCAACGCTTTCGACCATTCGAGACATGGAGATTGTTGCGCCCCCAACTTTAAGTTTTTTTTTTCTTTGTTATGTATTTTTTATGTTTTCATATTATTATGTTTAATTTTTAATGAAATGTTTTTATTTATGTTTTATATTTACTTTTAGAGTTGATAACAAAGAAAATTATTTAAAAATTATAAAATACACGGTAAAAATTAAACCAAAGTCAAGATTCCTCTCGGTAAAAACAAAGAAAATAATTAAAAACATTATAAAAAAAACGGACAAAGAAAATAATTAAAAACATTATAAAAAACGGGAAAAACAAAAAAATATAATTAAGGGAACCCGTCTCGTGAACCGTGTGATAGACGGCTGGAGACTGGAGACGGTTCAGGTAGCCTGGGAGACGGCTCAAGCCAAGCCGAAGACGGCTTGAGCCCAGCTCTGACACGTCTCCCGAGACGCCACATAGTCTTCGGGATCAGGTCGGCCACGTGTTGCAATTCTATTGGTGGTAGACTAAAGCGTCTCCGAAGACGATTCAGTCTCTTTGGGAGCCGTCACCCGTCTCTCCAAAAAGACGGGAATTGGTCATTTTGGTAAAACACCCGGTTAACGTGGCACCCACGTGTCACAATCCAATTGGCGTAAACAACTGTAACCTCTCTCTCATTGGCTAGACTTCATCAACTCCACGTCACAAACAACCAAACATTTTCTAATTTAACTCTGTCATCACCGTCACGTAGATTTTGATTCATTAATATTTTCAGTCATTGCCTCCGTTCGATCATCACGTTCACCGTTATCTCTCTACACATCAATAGTTCATATATATTTGAATCAGGATCTTAAATTTCGATTGGATCGGGTTTAATCTGCCCTCCAATCTTAAAATGGCGGATTGTAGATCGAAATTGTTGTTTGTGCTTAACAAACTGTCCATGCGGCTACAGCCCTCTAACTTCGAGGGCCACAAGGCAGAGCCGAGACCATCTCAAGTTAGTCATATATTCAAGTAGCTAGAACCGAGACCATCAATACATCATAATGTGTGTGAATTATCAATATGTGGTTCTACAAGGCAAGCACTATAAAGCGAATATGCTTTACAATTATTTTTTTTATTTATTTTTTTTATTATTTTTTTTAACTATGAAAATAATATTCATTTCAGGAATTATGATAAAGTTTAAAACAAACCACCTCTCATCCTGTATAAATGAAAATATCATATCATATAAAACAACTAGATCGTGTTTTTAAAAATGTTGCTATGAAGAGAAAGTGAGTGAGTGAAATTAGAAAAAAACTTAGGACATTAAGGAGATAAGGAGAATTATTACAATCATTAGGTAGCGATGCTTTACACATCATGTACGGTTCTTGTCGGTCACGAAATGACTACATGACATTGCCAATTAGAACCAGCTCCAATAGTTCCCACTGGACGGTCCGGAGGGGTGGACTAGGGATGAGATCGGTACCGTACTTATATCAGTACCCGTATCGAATTTGAACAAAAGTGGATACGGAGTACTGTACCGAATATATAGGTACGGTACGGGTACGAATACGGGTATCGGTATCGATACCGGTATTTCGGTATGGTATCCGTTTTGGTACCATTTTGTTATTTTTTTCTTTTTTGAGCACTCGTACAGGTACCAAGTAGGTAAACAATTACGAGTATCAATATTATACGGGTACCAAATTGAAAATTTTGGTACGGGTACCAATATGGTACATGTATCAAATAGGCAAAATTGATATGAATATCATAAATACCATAATACAAAGTAAAACATATAATCAAATTCACTAGTATATAGAATTCGGTACCCGTACCATTTTTACCCGTACTCGTACCCGTACCGATACCGAAAGTACCGAATACCGAAATCAGTAAAAGTGGTTACCGATACCTATACCGAGTACTCAAAATCGATACGGGTACAAGTACCGGTACATGTACGGTATGGGTACGAGTATAGGTACTCGGAAATAAATGCTCATCCCTAGGGTGGACGGATCACAAAAAAGCCTTCCTCCCATTGTAGCGGGTCCAACATCAAACGGCCTGCTAGAGCGGACAACCAGAAGGGTTGAGGTGGGCCCCTTTGTACAACTTTATGTGATTAAATAAAAAAAAAATTATTTTATATTTTTGTATGTGGGTATAAAGGAAAAGTATGTGATAAGGCGATGTTTGAAATGGTTTATGGTTATAGGGAAAAAAATTGGTTTGGAAGGGTTGTGGTTTAAAATGATTTCGAATGATGTGGCATGGTGACGTGAGAGTTTGGATGGATTACCATTGTGGGACGTGCTCTTTTTGAACTTGTTCTTTTTATCTCACCACCATCGCATAAATATTATTCTCTCCAAACCCTAAACAAATACACGTAGACATTAATATATAATTGCGTCATTGATTTTTTATGTCAAGATTATATGATGTGTCCATGTTTGGTTATTAGTATTAGGGGCTGTTTGGTTGATTAAGTGTTCAATCATTAAGAGATCTGAATTGTTAAATGTTAATCATTAAGTTGGACCTCTTAATGGTTAGTTTTCTTGTCCCGCATTTGTAAGAGAGCCTCATTAAGGTTCGACGTAGTTCAGTGCTTAATGGTTCAACTACATCCTAAGTCTTAATGATTCAGTCTTAACCATTCCATTCAGAAGCTGAAACAAACGCGCTGAATGCTGGATCATTCAGCATTTAATGGTTCGGAGCCTGATTAACAAGCTACCAAAGAGCCCCTTAGTCATATGTAAGATCTTTTGATGATTTTGTGAATTTTGTGACAGTACTAATATTTTCTACGAAAGATTCCCAGATCAACGCGTCGAATTGACCTTCATTCCTAGTACAATTCACTTCGTCTTGTTGTGAGCAGCTTACACATATAAATACATCATCCATGCCTTCCAAACAAAAATCGGCCTTTCAAAAATATATATGAATACATCGTCAACATACTTAGTAATTAAGAACAACATTAAATATATATGAATCCCACATCACAAACAAAAGAAGAGTCTTCAACACGCGAGCCAAAGTATAGAGGTGTCCGTAAGAGGAAATGGGGTAAATGGGTGTCCGAGATTCGGCTCACCAAGAGCCGAGACAGGATCTGGCTCGGCTCATATGACTCTCCAGAGAAAGCGGCTAGAGCTTTTGATGCAGCCGCTTTCTGTCTTCGTGGCAGCTCAGCCAAGTTTAACTTCCCTGACCAACCGCCCAACATTCCTGGAGGCGCGTCTCTTTCTCCAACCGAAATACAAGCTGCAGCCGCTCGCTTTGCCAACTCAGCTCCAGCTGAGTCCCCCGACATTCCTACGCACACGTTAGCCACCGGTTCAACCTCATCATTTGTGTTACACGATAATGAGACAGGTTACGGTATATTTTCGGGATTCAATGACTATTTTATGCCATCCTCACCAATGATTATTTCTCCTGAGTTTCCTGATCATGATGATGAGAATTCAAGCGACGGAGATATCTCGCAAGGCCCATCGTTCCTATGGAACTTTTAAGCAAACCATTATATAAAAATTGTTCGTCTCTAAGTGGTTGAGTTAGAAGTGACATACCCCATTTTTGCATACAAAGGGAGTCACCACGTCAAATAATCTCGTTTTTGTCATGTTTATGTTTTTGTTTTCCAGGTGTCGAGGTCAATGTTTCAAAAGTAAACGTCAAATAATTATGATCTTTTCATATACCATGCATACCATCTTTATACTTCAGTATCATGATCTTTTGAAGAATCTATATCTATATCTATATCTATCTATATATATATATATATATATATATATAATAAACCAAAACATTTTTAATGACATAACATAATATTATAAAATTTCTCTTTTGAGAGATGCCACATCTGCCACATAAGATGTGATGTGGCAACTCTAGACCAATTAAAAAAATGAATAAATATAGTTTAAATATAATTTAACATAATCTATTAAATACCTAATCTACTAAATGTAAATATTAAAACTTTATTATTTTCTCTCTCATGTTTCCTCTCATAACTTTTAAATGTTAATATTTTTTATATACGAGATTTTTTAAAGAAAAAAATTACACCAAATTAACGAGCGTTTTATTATCTTTCCAACGAGTACCATAGTGCTATATAAAAAACGGAGAAAAAAACGACTATTTTTTGTAACCCAACAGGTATTGTGTCAGGTTTGGAATTAGTTTAAAAAAATTGTGGGTTTGGGTCGGGCCTGGGATTAGATGATACCCGACCCAATTGCCCTTTTTTTATATTAGAATATGATAACTTATGGCAGAGATTTGTTTAAAATAATAATAATATTCATTAATATATATTGGCAGATGTCATTTTTATAGTTTAGATATTTCTAATTTTATTCACTTTACTTAGATTTCTCAACCCGGGACGCTCCCGGGGTATAAACTAGTAGTCACTATATGGCAACACGATGATTCCGCCATCTAAGTTTATGTACAAATAAAATTAACGTATAATTACTTAGGTATACAATAGTTAACTTAGATGGTGGAATCATCGAGTTGCCTAAATACATTAGGTATATAATTATATAACTAATAAGAGTAAGAAGCAAATTACATTTAAAAAAAAAAAAACTCATCTTATTGTAATTACATCCAACCTCTGTTTTCACTACAAAGGGCGCTACAATAATTACTTAGGTATACAAAAGTTAAAGTTGAATAAAATATAAAAGTGAATATTCCTTTTTCTAATAAGACAAAATTTAGTAGGTCCAGATTTTTACACCGCTGTAAATCCATCGTAATTTTTTTTACGGTGGTGTTACCCATTTTTACACCTGTGGGTAAAAAAAATTTTAAAATTCACATTTTACGTCGGGGTTCTTACGGTTCTTTCACGAAAGGGTGGTTTTCAATTGAACCTAATCCTATATATATATATATATATATATATATATATATATATATATATATATATATATATATATATATATATATATATACACACAAAACTTGGTGGGCCCAGATCTTTACACCGCTGTAAACCCATTGTAATTTTTTTTACGCTGGTGTTACCCATTTTTACACCGGTGGGTAAAAAAAATTTTAAAATTCATATTTTACGTCGGGGTTCTTACGGTTCTTTCACGAAAGGGTGGTTTTCAATTGAACCTAATCCTATATATATATGGTAGGGTTCAAATAGGAACCATAGCTTAAGTAGGAACCATAGGAACCACTTTATAGTCATTGATCTCTAATGGCATGATTGTAAATAAGTAAAACATTAATTAATTGTTTATTTTAATCAAAGGGTATTATTAATTGTTTATTTTAATCAAAGGGTATTATTGACTTTTGTTCAATATGCTTAGGTAATTAAATCTAAATTTGTAACTGAATAATTATTAACCCCCATTTATTATACTCAATCCCTATACAATCTCCCTATCAGTTTTTTTTTATTTCATTCATCATCATCGACATATATATATATATATATATATATACATTGGTGTATATTAGTTTCTTTTTTGTTTTTTCATTCATCATGAACGCATATATACATTGGTGTATATCAGTATTTTTCTCTCATTTACCATCATTATCGACACGGATATACGTTAGTGTATACCAGTTTCTTTTTTGTTTTTTCATTCATCGTCATCACCTTTAAGGTTCGGTCTCTTATCCTCTTTATGTAATATACACCAATATATACTATACACTGATGTATAGGCATTTGGCATGTTCATCCTCACAGCGGTTGTCTCTTATCATCTTTATGTAATATACACCAACGTATAATATACACTAGTGTATATGCATTAGAAAATAATAAAAGCGTCTCCTTCATTTTGACGTGATAATCCTAATTAGGGTTTGGTCGCTTAACCCTAAATGTAATATACACCAACGTATATTATCAAAAAATACATAACCTCAATGTACTGCACATTCGATTCAAAGAAATTGTGCAATTGATCTAATCTAACCTAACAAAATCATTACAAATACAATTCCAATTGATTATACATTTCGTTCTAACAAAAACAAAAATAAATACCTAATACATCCGAGCAATTGAAGATTAAAAATAATAACGATTGATTAGTATAAAAAAAATAACAAAAACTGAAAATACATACATGTATACAAATTATTGATTAAGGTTGTTCTTCAATATAATGATCGCAATAGTGGTTGAGAGTTTTAAGAAACCAATCAATTCTTATTTAGTAACTGCTTTGATTATAAATTCTAATTATAATAAAAAGCTAATTAATTAAATGCATATTTACACTAATACCTTTAGATCAAAATCAAAAATGGATGGCTCAGATTGGTTCCTAAGTTCCTAACTAGGGTATTGGTTCCTATTTGATCTTATTCCTATATATATATATATATATATATATGGAGAGTTATCTTCAAAACGTTAAATATCGTGAGAACCGTAAGAAAAGTAAAAAGATCAATCAAAATAAAAAAAATTAATATAAACATCATTATAATCAAAATACAATATTAATAAATGAATTTCTTTCCAAATAATTCATCTTTTGTTGCAAAAGCACTTTAAAATTAACTTTTTACACATATGTAAATGAAACAGTTTATACATGTATAAACGCTAAATTTACACATGTGTAAAAACAATTTATTTCCGTATACGTTTGAATTTTTACGCGTAAATTGTGTTTTTGATATTATATTTTATTAATAAAGATAAGTGTAAAAAGAAATTTTGAATTTTAATGGTTTTAAATGGCGTTCTCGCGGTTCGCACGAAATATAAGTGTTCTCAAATTAACTTTCCCCTATATATATATATATATATATATATATATATATATATATATATATATATATATATATAGGATTTGGATCATTTGAGAACCACCATTTAGGGAGAGAACCAAAGAACTAAGTGTGAACACAAAAACCCCTCCACCAAAAAATAAAAAAAATAATAAAAAAATTATATAACCTAAAAAAATAAAAAAAATAAAAAACGTTAAAACACCAAAATGTTTTTTTAGTGTTAATCTTTCTGAAAAAAAAATAAAAAAAATACTAAAAAAATAAAAAAAACAAAAAATGGCCTTTTTTACGTCATATATAATTACGTCATATACCGTATGCACATGTGCATTTCACTATTAGAGCTTCGTCTCGAATAAATTATCAATTGCCATAATGAAATGATCATTAAATGGACGTGATATAATATATAAGGTGGAAAAAAATTTATTCAATGATCTTTAAATAAACGCGAAGTGCATTTCACTATTATAGTTAGGTTTTTTATCATGGGTTTAGCTATAGGGTTTAGTTTTTAGGTATGATGGGAATGGGGTTAGGTTTTTTGGGGTTGTTAGTGAATAAACATAAAAAAACCCTATATAAAACTATAAAATAAGATAATTGTACTACATGTCTACATGCACATGTGCATTTCACTATTATAGTTAAGTTTTTTAATGGGTTTAGCTTTAGGGTTTAGTTTTTAGGTATGGTGGAAGAGGGGGTATCTTTTTTGGGGGGATGGGATGGAGCGTTTTGGTTTGGGGGGGGGGGGTTAGCTGCACATGTGCATTTCACAATGGGGGGGGGGGGGGGGGTTGGGGCGGTGTGGAGGATGGGGGGTTTAGGTTTTTAGGGGGTGGAGGTGGGGTTTTTAGGTTTTTTTTTTGTTTGTGTTGACAATGGTTCTCTGGTTCTCTCCCTAAAGTTGGTTCTCGTATGAACCCTACCCTATATATATATATATATATATATATGGTAATGATAAATTGAAAACTCTCTTGAGTTGAGAAAAATTAGAAAGCCCATGTAAAAACCATCTATTTTTTTTTTTGAAAAAAATACACAAGATAACATACATGTTTTTAAGTGTGTGTGTGTATTTTTATTGAAGAATAGTAATTGTGTGGAAGCGTATTTTTATTGAAGAATTTAAATCATTAACCCCTACATTTTTTAAGAAACAATGAGTATAACTTACCTGCGAAGGTGAGTAAGTTTGGTTTGATACTCGTGTTTGCTTAGGTTATAATCATTCGCTCACACCGGTGACCAAATCCAAACCCTAAGGGATGAGAAAAGAGTGTCGTGTGTGTTGAAAGTAAGAACACAAATATATAAGTGGTTCGGTTTAGATCGACATACTGTAACACCCCAACCGATGGCGGAATAATCGAGGTGTCACGTAGTGACGATTGTTCAAAAGCACATGGTACTAAAATGTAAATATATTATTGAATAATTTAAATTGTCTTACATAGATGAAATGGGAAAAATACAAAAGTCTGAGCGAAACATGAAAATTGAAATAACTTATTAAAAGCAAGCACTAAAATCCTATGCTATGGAACTAAGATCAAACTGCACCTAAAACATATACAAAATAGGTTTTGTCAACATAAGAAATGTTGGTGAGCATTCCTAGTTTTAATACATATAGTAAGTTGGAAAAAATGGTATACAATTCAAGTGCAAGCTACAGTGCAAATATGTAAACTATGTATCATACAAATGAGCGAAATCAATCCTGTGACTGTATAATGTACTAAATGAACGGCGGTGTACTTATCCAATAAATGGATAAAAACTTAACAATGACCACGGATTCTCCGATGAAAAAGGGGGAGAATCAACCTAGGCGGGTTGTCAATCCAATAGCGCTATCCAATGTTAAGGTCGGCTTGTACAATGTTAATGATTTCACTAAGTACAAATATATTCTACATGTAATGTCTAAGCATAAAGCACGTTTGTAAGCAAATGCACATAGTACTAGAATTGTATTGTAAAAATGTGAACTTGTATTTGTAATTTGTATAAGTGTACATGTAACACCCCAAAAATGAATAAAAGCAAAAAGGGGATAGGAAGTACTCACTTTCGCCAAATGACTAGATGACTAAGCGAGCGTGAAAATGCGAGCAATCCAAAGGTTCAACAAGGAAACTAGTCCAATTTAGAAGAAAAGAAACCGAATAGGAAAAATATCAAGCTTCCAATTCGCCAATTACAAGATCTTATAATCAAAGCTTCAAATGTAGAAGTAATATACTCTAGAAGAAAGGTATGAAGGAGAGTTTAATCGAATTGAAACAATCGATTTAGAGGTGCAAAGTGTAATGGGTCATAGGTGGGTTTTTATACTAGTTTTGGATTCAATTAAGCTTTAAAATTGGTCAACACAATAAAGTAAGGTTTTAAGATGAATTGAATATTTGACTAGGACTTTGACTAGGAATTTGACTAGGACTTTGACTAGGAATTTGACTAGGACTTTGACTGGGACTTTGACTGATTGACTGTCTCCGCGGACCGCAAGAGCTAAAAATATTTTTTTTTTAATTTAATCAATTTTAAGTTCTGGACTTGTTTCCTTCGGTTTCTAAGTTGTTTTAGGACCGAAAATTAAGGGCTTTGAGTATCAAGGTCTAAAACATACGTGCTTGGGTGTAGATGTGAGTATAAAACGTGCATACTTTCACTTATAAAAAATATAAGTTTTATTAAATTGTGAATTTTGGTCCTATTAAAATACAAGAGTTAAAAATGAAAATTTTGAAATAGTTAAGGAACCAATTATGCACATTTATGAAAAGTGAAGGGTGCAGGTTGTCACACATACGTCCACTATAAAAGATATTACTCGAAGATTACAAGAAAGATGATTACAAGTATGCTAAGACTATCTCTATCTTTGTGTTGTTTTTTGCACGTAATGTTCGACCCCATGCAATGGAGAAGTGATCTCCTATTTATAGGGGAAACATGGGCTAGCTGACGTGGCCCATGGTGGAGGTGGTGATCTTGGGCCCGTGGAGCAGGTGGGTTGCTCGTGGTAATTAATGTTGTTGTGAGAGAAAGTATGTTGTGCCTTGCCGGAAGTACACATGGCGCGACGTGATTGGGCGCAGGTGGCGCTTCCCTCTGACATCGCATGGTTGACCGGGTGGTGGTGTCTGACGTGACGTCTGGCAGCAGGTAGACATGCCTGCACAGTACCTCAGACGTGTACTGTTCACAGCAGCATGATGGAAGCATGGAAGCAGTCATATCATTGTTCCTTGTTAGGGGTTGTTGGACCACCCCTGACACGTGTTGATCTCTCTCTGGTTGGCGCAGAGAATGTTCAACACTTGACCAGATCCTCTTCATCCTTGATCTTCCGTACATCCTCGTATGAAAAGTTGATGCTATCAGAATATTCGACGCGTAAGTTCACGCGCGAAGATTCCTTTGTGGTGATGACGTTACTTAGCTGATGTGATCCTGCGCATGGGAATGTTAGCACGCGCAGGTTTAGCTCCGCAGACATTAGGGGATTGATGTCCTTACTGGTTGAAGTTGCTTTCCGCGGATCGGGGTTCCGCGGACTCCTTATAGGTGGTGCTTCTTATGGGATAGGTTTGCTATCCACGTTAGGATTAGGTACCCTATCCCTTCAATTTTTTTTTAGCAATACAGAATTAACTTGAATAAATGGGGCAAATTACATAAGGATAGCAGGTAGGCGAGCAACAAGCTGCGCCGCCACATCTTTCTGGATAAAGAACCCTAATCTACTGAAAGCAAATCCTTGCACATGGGGAGTCGAGAAGTTGTTGTGAACCACCCTGGACTCTCGTCAGAAACTTGATCGCCTCCGGTGCCAATGAGTCAAAGATGTCAAAAGCCAAAGGGACAAAAGCATGTTGGTTATCCTCGCACGCTTTAACGTGCTTTGTCACCTTGTCCGACTCTGCTCTAAGGACCGCTTGCTCAGCCACGAACCCAATCTCCCTGAACCCCGCCAAAGGACATACATCCGTAAGGTCAACGCATGCGTGTTTCCAACATTCCCGACCAAACACTAGCAGGTCAGCCGGACGTAAAGTGGACCTTCCTTCTGCCGGGTTTGTAAGAAAGTTAGGGCCCTCTTTCTTTGCCAAGATCCTTGCTCGTCTAAAAATATCCATTAAAACGTCTCGAATAAAATCGTGTCTTTACTTAAACCCCAATAACTCTCTACAGTGAAGCACATGCTCCCCATATTTTATCCAAACACGCTCTACCATAGCTGAAGGAAACCCCTAACAAGAGAAAACAAAATTGCATGCTCTCGTTTCTCTCTTTCATTCACTAATCACTATCCCTGTCCGCCACCAGCCTCTTTTATTTATTTATTTATTTCTTCTCAGTTAGACAACACCCGCTAGCTTTTGTGCTCACAAAACACCCTTCGCTATATATGTAGATATTACATTTCAATATTATGTAACCTCAAAAATATTAATATTTTTAGTTCTCTGTAGATAAGGTTTTGGGTTGCAATAATGATCTTAATAATGTACTTTCCCTAACAACATTATATATATTGAACAGTTTTCAACTGCTAATATATATGGTAAACTTACTTACGAGTCCATGGTCGAATTTGTATGCAGTTAATTTTCTGTGCGTTTGTGTTGAAGTCTCAAACCTGCAGTTTTGTTCAAACCACGAGGAATATTGGAAAGTGCTATTAATTATTAAACAAATGAGTGTTGACAAGTAATTAACAGAAAGTAAAATCGGACTGTTTAAGAATTTGTGTTATACTAATTAACGATTAAGAAAACGAGGCTGTGAACAATCGGTTGCAAACCACGGAGAGTTCATCACTTGATTACAAAGTGAAAGATAATGGAAGATTCAAACAAATTTCAATCATTTACAATCAATCAATCTCAATAAACAAAAAGGGTTGAACGCTTAGATTGTTCGACTAGGTCAAATCATCTAATTACAAAAAGTTCATACGGAGAAAACCACAAAGAGATTTTTTTTTTTTTTTTTTTTTTTTTGGGAATGAATGTTAATTTTTTTTCATTTCATACTAAAAGCAACAAGAATTACAAGTGAGACGCGGGTAGACGGGCAACAAGCTGCGCCGCAACCCTTTTTTGAATAGCAAAACCTACTCTATTAAATATAAAGCTTGTGTCCTTGGCCGCAGGAGAGTTACTCTGCACCACCTTCTGCACTCGATCTAAAAACCGGATTGCATCGGGAGCAAGGCCCCCAAATGTGTCAAAAGCAAAGGGCACAAAGACGTGTTGGTTTTCAAGACAAACAGCTTCATGTTTATCAACTTTCTTGGATTCAGCCTTTAAGACTGCTTGCCCTGCCACAAACCCCGAATCCCGAAGTCCCACCAAAGGAGACACCCCTGTGAGATCAACGCACGCGTGTTTTCCCTGCGCCCACCCAAACACAAGGACATCTGCTGGTCTTAGGGTGGACCGCCCCTCAAGTGGATCCGTCAAAAAATTAACTGGGGCTTCTTTCCTAGCTGAAATCCCTGCTCTTCGTAAGACGTCCCATAAGACATCCCTGACCAGGTCATGCCTGTATTTAAATCCTGGCAGCTCCTTACAGTGAAGAGCATGCTCCCCAAATTTGTCCAAACATGCCTTTTTGCAAACTGGACACGGCTCATCAACTGGGAACATGGAAATCATGAGTCTATACTTAAGGATAACCCGATATTTAACAGCCGACATGTGTTGTCCAAGCCCATCGATGGGAAGGGCAGTCATGATCCTCAGTAAAAGTCTACGGTCCAAGTCCTCTGCCTTACGACAAAGGTTACGACACTTTGGAGCCCACCGGCCGTAATTTACCACCTGGGTTTTTCGTGGGTTGTTTCGCTTCTTCGTTTGCTCTTTCCACCACCTTTTTCTTCGTAATTACTTGCCCATCATGTGTTTAACCTGCAATAACAAATCCTAAGCAATTAATTAATCACATAGAAACTCATAAAAATTAACGTTTAAACTCCTTAAATACTATTCCAAAACCCATTAATCAGGTGTGTCACTAATTTAGGAAGTAAGTTGAACTTAGCTAGTTTTTAGCAACCAAAATGTTTATTAATTCAGTCGCTTGATATAACTTATTCTATTGTATGGGAATCTCATCTTGTATTGGTGGTATTAAATATTATTCTCTTCTAAAACCCTTTTAACAAATTTGTTATATATAATATTACGTATATATGGTACAAGTATAAAACTTTCATTTTCGTAGTGTACAAAGTCATAAGAGTATGGTAAAACATTATCACAAAGCACACAAATCCATAGATAATAGAGTGGAGTAGGGGTGATCATCGGGTTACTTGGGTCAGGCACTTTAGGTTTTCAGTAGTAAATTATTACCCAATAACCGACCGAATTTACTATATCGGGTTTGGGTTTAATCGTTAATCGGTTTCAGGTTTACCAGGTCGGGTTAAATGGTTTGGGTTTTTGAACGGCATATTTAAAGCCACACAAGAAAAACAAAAGGTACAACTTAATGGGATTTAATCTTGGATGTAGACTTTCGATCTCATGATATTTGTTTATACGGAGATATATGTATACTATCTTTTTTAATGTACTTTGGATCTCAGAAATCTTACTTATTTGTCTGTTGTGTTTCATTCAATGTAAGACTTAGATGAGTGAAACATGATAGGATATGATGAATAGGTAAGCTATAGAGGGTGTTTGGGATTGATTTTGGAAATGTAAAAGTGCTTTTGGTTAAAAGTGCTTATTGGCTTATGACTTTTTGAAAAGGATTTTTAAAAAAAGTGTTTGGATTAGCTTTTCGAATGAGAAACGTCAAAAAGTCAATAAATTGTCTTTTTTTAAGTGTTTCGCTTAACTTATTGTGAATATTGGTTGTATGTGTGGTAAATTTGTAATTTCTTTCCAAAAGTCAAAAGCCAAAAGCCAGGATTTCTAACTTTTCAAAAACAGCTTTTCCACTCTTAAAAGCCAAAAGTCAAAACAGAAAGTGCTTTTGGGTTACACAAACAGCTTATTGACTTATTGGCTTTTTGGAAAAGCTAATAAGTCAATAAGTTGTTTTCAAACTCAATCCCAAACACCCTCATATAAAGAAATTTTGACCTGAAATAAAAAAATCTTTTACTCTATCTTAATTTATAACTAGGATTCTATTGCCCCGCGCTTCGCGGCGGGAGCTCCTGTTCCGTTGAGGGTTTGATGGACGTTAAAGATCGCGCGTCGCTGTGGGAGCTCCTGTTGCGTGGAGGGTTTCGTGGACGTAAAAGATAATATTAAGTGGCTGTTATTCTCTCGTGGGCTTCAAAAAAATACTCACGGCTAAAAGCTAAAAGTTTGGTGGTCAAAGTTTGAAATTCTAAAAGCTAAAAGTTTGGCAAAAGTGCAATGGAACTTTAAAAAATTGGGTGGTCAAAGTTTGAAATCCTCAAAGCTAAAAGTTTGTTGGTCAAATTGGAAGAAAATAAAATTAAGCTAAAAGTTAGTGACTAAAGTTTTAAATCTTAAAAGCTAAAAATTTGGTGGTAAAATTGAACGAAAATAAAGTTAACCTTCAAGTTAGTAAGTTAGTGGCCAATTTGGTAGAGGGGAAGACATCAAACAGAAATACATATACTTTAAGTTGTGAAAAGTAAAAATTGGTGGGCCAATAGCAAATCAATGTTGATCCAAGAGATATACCAAATACTTTCTAAGTTGTGCAAAGTAAAAATTGGTGGGCCAATAGCAAATCACCGTTGATCCGTCGCTTCTTTAATATATTTTTTTTTTTGAACTAAAACTTTCATTAAAAACGGACGGAACTAAAAACAGAACCGTCAACTATACACACATATACAATGGGTACTTAACCCAATCATCCCAAACAATATCCTTACAAATCGATCTATACTTTAACCATAAAAATGCCTTAGATTTAACTGTCGCCACCACTTCCGCTGCCTTTACATCTTTATTTTGGAAAACCTTAGCATTCCTAGCATTTCATATCGCCCAAGTAGTAATCATGACAATCCCCCGAATAATCTTTTTTCTCCACTTACCCGCATGAACATTTTTGTAAAGCATCAACAAATCGTCGTAGTCATACGCGTAGAATGGAACCAAGTTACACCACATGCAAATCCTACTCCAAACTTCATAAGAAAAGCAGCATTCAATCAGTAGGTGCTTGACATCCTCACTAACTATCCCACACAGCGGACATGAGACATCTTCAACATTGATGTTCCGACGAACCAAAGCCATCCGAGTTGGTATTCTTTCCCTTTTAACCCTCCACGCCAAAAGACACACTTTCAAAGGAACCCACCGCTCCCAATTGAAGCCTTTACATTCCGATCCAGCTTCCGTCTCGTTTCTGTGACTAATCAGCGACTGTCTGCAGCTTCGAACCGTGAACTCCTAAACGTTGTTGGCCACCCAGCCCCATTGATCGTCCCTAGTAACGTGTGTGAGACCGGAAACAACCCATTGCAAATCCTGAAATTCCGAGATCTCCTCAACCGAAGACATGCCTCTGAAGCACTCGTATTTTATCAACAAAGTACCATTATCAATCGACAACCGATCACTGACATAACAATGCTTATTCCTGTCCAAAAGAAACAGATTAGGCCAGCGGTCTTTGAGTAAAGATTCACCAACCCAAAAGTCCAACCAAAAACGCAATTTATCTCCTCTACCCAAAACGCCCTTGAATAAGAAACTGATGTGTTTATTATCCACCCGAGCCGTCTGAAGCAGATTCACAACCGCTTTCCAAGAACCTGGCAAAGCTCTCTTCACCGGAAGAAACGTCCAACAACCTCTCCCCCCATGAACCGCTTCAATGACTTTCCTCCAAATAGCTCTGTCATCTATCTTAAATCGCCACGCCCATTTAGCAAGGAGAGCTAAGTTCACCTCTGAAAGTCTATAAATACCCAACCCACCAAGTTTTTTAGGCGTAGTAACCTCCTCCCAAGACACCCAATGCATTTTCCTATCATCGTTAACCCCGGACCAAAGGAAATTTCTCATTAGTCTTTCCAAAGAATCAATCACACAAACCGGCGCCTTGTAAATCGAAAGATAATAAATGGGAAGACTAGATAAAACGGAATTAATAAGAATTAGTCTACCACCCATAGATAATGTGTTCGCCTTCCATGAAGCAAGGCGATTTTTAACCGTATCAATAACCGGACTCCAATGACAAACTCGGTTCATATTAGCTCCAACCCGGATCCCCAAATACTCAAAAGGAAACGTTCCCACCCTACAACCCAAAAAAGCCGCCACGTTTTCTATCTCCGAATTATCCACCCTAACCCCAAACAAATAAGACTTGTGAATGTTGATCTTGAGACCGGAGCAAATATGGAACACCCGAAGAACTCTCGCCACCCCCGCAATGTTATCCTTAGACCATTCACCCATAATGAAGGCATCATCCGCATAAAACAAATGCGAAATGGGTAAGGAATCTCTACCCAAACCAATCCCTTTAATCTCTCCAGACTCCACGGCACGCTCTAACATACAATGTAAAACCTCCATCACCAACAAGAATAAAAATGGAGACAATGGATCTCCTTGTCGAACTCCTTTTTGACATTGAAATTCGAACGTAGGAGACCCATTTACCAAAATAGACGACCGGGCCGACTCTAAAATCCCCTTCACCCAAGTGCACCATCTATCCGGGAAGGCCATTTGTCTAAGAGTCTCAAGCAAGAAACCCCAATTCACATTATCATATGCCTTTTCAAAATCCAATTTCATAAGGAACGCCCTTTTGCCATTCTTGTTAAGCCAACCGATTGACTCATTAATAATTAACGGGCCATCAAGAATGTATCTCCCACTAAGAAATGCCGATTGAGAATTTGATATAATCGAATTCATAACCTTCCTAATTCTCAACGCCAACACCTTGGATATAACTTTGCTAACAATACCAATCAAATTAATAGGCCGGTAATCCTTTAAACCCACCGGAGTTTTAGACTTTGGAATCAATGTAATAAACGAAGACCCGCAGCCCCTATCAATCAGCCCATTCTCAAAAAAATCATCAAATAACTTCGAAAAATCTTCTTCAAAGAATCTCCAAAAGTGCTTTAAAAATCTAAAATTAAAACCGTCCGGGCCTGGCGCACGATCTGAGCCACAGTCTAGAACGGCCTGTTTAATTTCTTCTCTAGAAAAACTCACGATAAGACTATCCGCGCCGGAAGCATCAAGAACATTAAGATTATTACACCGAATGACCGGGCGATTCTTGCTCCTATCCGCAAAATGGCACCTGAAATGTTTTAAAACATGAAGTTTTACAAAAGACGGTTTATTAATCCAAACACCATCAACCAACAACCCGGGAATAGAATTAGATGCTTTTCTCCCATTCACCACTCTATGAAAGAAACCCGAGTTTTCATCCCCATCTATTGCCCACCGCACTCTGGACTTTTGCCTCAAATCGCTATTGGAACACATATTAAAATGCTCCACCCCCTTCCGGCATTCCTCCCAAACCCTTTGTTCTTCTTCCAAAAGCTCCCTCTCTTCCATAATAACCTCTAACCTCTCAATATCTTCCTTCATAGAACACAATTCTTCGCCTTCCTTCTTCTTGATACTTTGCCACCACTCAGAAATTCTATTCCTAAGAAGCTTAAACTTCCCGGCAATAATATCGCTAGGACCCTCACTCCCATTATAAGAAGAAAGAGTATTAAAAACAACCTCTTCACAATCATTCCTAAATAACCAAGAATTAAACCATCTAAACGGTTTCGGCCCGAAGTTAACATCAACAACCGTCAACAAAATATGACAATGATCAGACAATTCTCTATTCAGCGCCCGCATACATGCCGAATGTAACATCGCAAAAAGTAATTTTCTTCTATCATTCACAATGTGCCTAAGTTTTATTTCACGATCACACAACTTATATATATATATATACATATATATATATAATAATAATAATAATAATAATAATAATTATTAGTCTAAAAAAAAATCAGCTTTATTAACCATCCAGCCCACTCCTTTTAAATTCTGTAAGCCCATCAGTTGTATACCAAGCCCAAACCCCTCCCTTTTCCCTTGATTGTTGTAGCCCACACAAACAAGCAGCCCACAACCAAGAGCCCAGCCCAAACCCCCTCTCCTTTCACCTGTTAAAAATAAAAATAAAAACTGCTCTACCCGGGTCTCGAACCGGGGTCAAGCCAAACCCAACACACCCGCCTTAACCACTGAGCCACCACTCATTCTTGTTCTTATCCCGATTTTAATTACATATAACATCTCTATAAAACGCAACTCCTTCTTCTTCTTAATACAGACGCGCGACAGCAGGTTCATGCATAAATAATTATTTTTTTTAACATAAATTTACCATCTTTATTAATCTTTTGACCACAGTTACGTGATTATCGGCCTATCATCACTGATTTCACGTTCTAATTAGCGTATAATTCTTCTCAATTTCGTGTCAATGGCGCGTCAAACATTAAAACTCGGTCAATCATTTCCTTTCGAACACCAGACCATTATAGTATAAATTGGACATCAGTGGACCTCCTACACTCGCCAATACATCTCCCTCAACCTCCATTTCTTCACAATTACGCTCAGATTTGTTTATTTGATCGCATTTTGACTTTTGGCTTTGACCAAGAAATCGAGCACAAATCAGACTTGTAAGCATAATTATTGTTATGGGTTTTGTTCATCGGCATTCACACATCAAAAACCCTAACATTAATCGGGTTAAAGATGTGTGAATTGCTTGATTGGAAAAGTTAGGGCTTGTAAACTTGATTTGGGGATAAACTGATTCAACATAGTGTATTTATTTAATTTAAACAGAGTTAAAACACAACCACAGGCCTAGGCCAAGTGGTTGTGCTCGAGACTTGTGACTGAGACTACTCAGGTTCGAGTCCCAGCTTGGGCACCCATTTTCCACTTATTTTTTTTAACAAGTCAATTATATATATATATATTTCATTTAAACTTGTAAATTCATTTTTAATCATTAAAACCTTGTTATAAATTCTAAAAAAATTATTTTTAACAAATCTGATGTCAAAGTTTCATCTACAATTTTTACTTTTCTGAAATTCATTTATTTAATATTTATAATAATTAAATCAAGTTTATTCTATTTTATTTATAAAAATCTATAAAAATATCAAAACGATCTTATAAATTTCCACAAAAATTATCCTAAGTTTTTATAACTTTAAACTTTTCAGAAATGATTTTTATTTCTGAAAAATCATTTATTTAGTATTTTTAATCAATTTTTGTTAGTTTTAAACATAATTAAATCATAATAAATCCAATTTTTGGTATTTTTGCACCAAAATTTTATACAATTTATTTTTAAACATTTAGAACAGAAATATGATTTTTAAAATAATAATTCTTTAATTTTAGTATTTTTGAATATTAAAGTTAAGTTTTGACAATTTGTAATAAATAGATTTAATAATCTATTTTAAAGAAAATAATTTTATAAAAATTATTTTTATACTTTATACATATTATTGTGACCATCTTAAAATTAAATTTCATAAAAAGATTTTTAGTTATTTATTTACTAAATTTCTCTCAATTGGCGAATATTTTTAATAATAATCAAACAAGCATTTATCCCCAAATTCGAAGCCCTAGAACTTATACATTTGTAGACTTGATAGACTTAGACATATTTATTACTTCATTTTAGGGTGGTACTTGATACATTTGGTCAACACCATTATCCAATTTTTCAACAGATATAACATTTTACCAAGGTGAGTTTTACATAGCCCCTTTTATTTATCACCATTTTTGGGGTGAAACATGTTATAACATTATCATTGCAATTCAATCATCAATGTGTCTATGTGTTTTCTATGTTGCATTATGTCTTGAGCATGATTAGAGTAAGCACCATTCTAGCATAATCATTAACTCCGTACAAGCCGACGGTATACATTGATAGATCTATTGGACTGACAATCCCACCCGGATACGTGCCTCCTACAAAGGTTACGTGGGTGTTTGTTATCGCATAACATATTCAATTGGACCATGAGCGTATGGTATGTATCATTTTATAACAGTCATCAGGGTTGATTATGCACTCGATTTATTTCTAGTATGTTCTCACATATGGGCTAGATTGACATGACACATGAATTGCATAACATTTTATATTCGATTATCAAAAACCTATGTAATTCTTACCAACTTTTGTTGACCCAAAACATTTTCAACTTAACATGTTTCAGGTTCTAATTGCTTGAAGATTTGAATTGATACTTGAAGATATGTGTATAGTTTATTTCAACTTGATGTACAAATTCTAGGACAATTGTATGTAATTCATTTAAATTATTTAAAGGAATTTATTATTCACCATGAGCTACTGAACAATCATCAATACGTGGCACCCCGATGTTTCCGCCATCGGTTGGGGTGTTACAGATTGGTATCAGAGCCATGGTTATAGGGAATTAGGTTATTAGAAAAATAATCTAGTCTATAACCACAGGATTTAACAAGTACTTGCTTCTTTTGCTTGCTATTCTCTATCTCCTACTTCTTATCCCTACTATCATCCCTACAAGAAAGTTACTCTCCATCACTGGATCTACTCCTAGACTAATAGGACAAAAATCCTCAGGTTTAACCTGAACTACCTTGTGATCTCGTCGAAGTTCTAGATTTTAATAACGAACACGTGCAATCTGGAAGGGTGAACGCCTGTATTCTGAGTCTTCTGTCTAGGCTGGCATTGCGCATATATCCCAATCAGACGAGGGACCCGGATGCCTACCTGGGAATTCTCGGGATGAGTGTTCACTTATAGGCTAAAGCATGTCTTCATATGTTATTAGAATTTAGAATCTTTGATAAGTCAACGTTTTCGTTTATTCGTTCTAATTAATGAATAAATGATTACATTCCTTATATAATCTCACCCATTTCACTGTGTCTCTTACAGATCATGCCTCCACGTCGCAGCACTCGCAACAGCAATGGTGAGAACCACGAAGAAGGTGGTGATAACCATAACCATGACCAAGTTCCTAACCACAACAACAATGGTGTTGATGCCCAATTGGCTGCAATCATTTCTCAACAAATGGCGCAGCAAATCGCAACTCTGGTTCCCAACTTACTCGCTCAGGTCATCCAATTGAACGGCAACGGGAATGGTCACAACAACGGGAACGGGAACGGCAATGGCAATGGAAATGGACCCCAAGCCTGCACCCTTAAGCATTTCAATTCTTGTAACCCTCCAAAGTTTAGTGGTGAAGAAGGAGCTACAGGACTCCTACAATGGTTTGAGGGTATTGAGAATACCTTCATAAACAGTGAATGCCCCGACAACTTTAAAGTCCGTTATGCCATGAGTGTTCTTCACAAACGAGCACTCACCTGGTGGAATGAAGAAAAACGCACTCGCGGAGCTGAAGCTGCACTAGCCTTAACTTGGGATCAAGCTAAAGACATTATGAAGGCAGAGTTCTGTCCTCGTAATGAAATCAAGAAACTGGAAGACGAATTTCATGATCTTGCTCAAGACAGTGGGGAAAACCTTGCTTACAACACTCGCTTTCACGAACTTAGCTTACTGCTACCCCACAAAGTCACCCCTTTGCCCATTGCGATCGAAAAATACATTGGTGGCTTACCGATGCAGATTCAAGACACGGTGTGGGGAAGGAACCCTGCTACTTTGGAAGAAGCAAAGCGTTTGGCTGCCACTCTAACAGATAACCATGTGAAGGCAGGAACCCTAACTCGTAAAGGGGAAAAGAAGAAGGATACTTCCCAACCTGCCATTGACATCAAAACTGAGGCCTCAACCAACGGGAAAAACAAGGTCAGGAATTTTGCAATAGACACCACTGCCCCACCCACCAAGAAACAATACAATGGGAACCTACCTAAGTGTGACACCTGCCAGTATCACCATCCAACTCAAGTACCCTGTCGACAGTGCACCAATTGTCAAAGGTATGGGCATCTTGCAGATGCTTGTCGAATCCCTGCTACCGACGCTCTTGATGTTCCAAATAATCCCGCTTGAGACCCTCCAACTACTTAACAGCAAACCCTACCATTTGAATAATATCTATTTAAATTCAATGTATCGACATTTTTATTTTCAAGTAATAAATTCGAGTATTATTATAACATATGTGTGCATGCTTGTTTGAACGTGAACTAATTGCTATATCTATGATCATACTTGCTTACTTGTACGGCAGTTAGTTGACTACCAAACAACCTACTTAGCGATTGGTAGAGGTTATCATGTCTTTCCAACAGTCGGGAGAGGCCCTACCACCTGCTCAACGACTGGTGGAGACTAACAGACCTGCTCAACAATCGGTAAAATCATAAAAGGACGCAAAACCCTAATGTAAGGTAAATTGGTAATTACGGTCCGGAACGTAATCATGAATTTACAGGTACGTTAAGGTAGTGTGAAATTTTATCAAGGTTTCCGGAAGTTAACCAATTGCAAACCTAGTGTTTCTCATAACTTCGGGACGAAGTTCCTAAAAGTAGGGGAGACTGTAACATCGCAAAAAGTAATTTTCTTCTATCATTCACAATGTGCCTAAGTTTTATTTCACGATCACACAACTTATATATATATATATACATATATATATAATAATAATAATAATTATTATTATTATTAGTCTAAAAAAAAATCAGCTTTATTAACCATCCAGCCCACTCCTTTTAAATTCTGTAAGCCCATCAGTTGTATACCAAGCCCAAACCCCTCCCTTTTCCCTTGATTGTTGTAGCCCACACAAACAAGCAGCCCACAACCAAGAGCCCAGCCCAAACCCCCTCTCCTTTCACCTGTTAAAAAAATAAAATAAAAACTGCTCTACCCGGGTCTCGAACCGGGGTCAAGCCAAACCCAACACACCCGCCTTAACCACTGAGCCACCACTCATTCTTGTTCTTATCCCGATTTTAATTACATATAACATCTCTATAAAACGCAACTCCTTCTTCTTCTTAATACAGACGCGCGACAGCAGGTTCATGCATAAATAATTATTTTTTTTAACATAAATTTACCATCTTTATTAATCTTTTGACCACAGTTACGTGATTATCGGCCTATCATCACTGATTTCACGTTCTAATTAGCGTATAATTCTTCTCAATTTCGTGTCAATGGCGCGTCAAACATTAAAACTCGGTCAATCATTTCCTTTCGAACACCAGACCATTATAGTATAAATTGGACATCAGTGGACCTCCTACACTCGCCAATACATCTCCCTCAACCTCCATTTCTTCACAATTACGCTCAGATTTGTTTATTTGATCGCATTTTGACTTTTGGCTTTGACCAAGAAATCGAGCACAAATCAGACTTGTAAGCATAATTATTGTTATGGGTTTTGTTCATCGGCATTCACACATCAAAAACCCTAACATTAATCGGGTTAAAGATGTGTGAATTGCTTGATTGGAAAAGTTAGGGCTTGTAAACTTGATTTGGGGATAAACTGATTCAACATAGTGTATTTATTTAATTTAAACAGAGTTAAAACACAACCACAGGCCTAGGCCAAGTGGTTGTGCTCGAGACTTGTGACTGAGACTACTCAGGTTCGAGTCCCAGCTTGGGCACCCATTTTCCACTTATTTTTTTTAACAAGTCAATTATATATATATATATATTTCATTTAAACTTGTAAATTCATTTTTAATCATTAAAACCTTGTTATAAATTCTAAAAAAATTATTTTTAACAAATCTGATGTCAAAGTTTCATCTACAATTTTTACTTTTCTGAAATTCATTTATTTAATATTTATAATAATTAAATCAAGTTTATTCTATTTTATTTATAAAAATCTATAAAAATATCAAAACGATCTTATAAATTTCCACAAAAATTATCCTAAGTTTTTATAACTTTAAACTTTTCAGAAATGATTTTTATTTCTGAAAAATCATTTATTTAGTATTTTTAATCAATTTTTGTTAGTTTTAAACATAATTAAATCATAATAAATCCAATTTTTGGTATTTTTGCACCAAAATTTTATACAATTTATTTTTAAACATTTAGAACAGAAATATGATTTTTAAAATAATAATTCTTTAATTTTAGTATTTTTGAATATTAAAGTTAAGTTTTGACAATTTGTAATAAATAGATTTAATAATCTATTTTAAAGAAAATAATTTTATAAAAATTATTTTTATACTTTATACATATTATTGTGACCATCTTAAAATTAAATTTCATAAAAAGATTTTTAGTTATTTATTTACTAAATTTCTCTCAATTGGCGAATATTTTTAATAATAATCAAACAAGCATTTATCCCCAAATTCGAAGCCCTAGAACTTATACATTTGTAGACTTGATAGACTTAGACATATTTATTACTTCATTTTAGGGTGGTACTTGATACATTTGGTCAACACCATTATCCAATTTTTCAACAGATATAACATTTTACCAAGGTGAGTTTTACATAGCCCCTTTTATTTATCACCATTTTTGGGGTGAAACATGTTATAACATTATCATTGCAATTCAATCATCAATGTGCCTATGTGTTTTCTATGTTGCATTATGTCTTGAGCATGATTAGAGTAAGCACCATTCTAGCATAATCATTAACTCCGTACAAGCCGACGGTATACATTGATAGATCTATTGGACTGACAATCCCACCCGGATACGTGCCTCCTACAAAGGTTACGTGGGTGTTTGTTATCGCATAACATATTCAATTGGACCATGAGCGTATGGTATGTATCATTTTATAACAGTCATCAGGGTTGATTATGCACTCGATTTATTTCTAGTATGTTCTCACATATGGGCTAGATTGACATGACACATGAATTGCATAACATTTTATATTCGATTATCAAAAACCTATGTAATTCTCACCAACTTTTGTTGACCCAAAACATTTTCAACTTAACATGTTTCAGGTTCTAATTGCTTGAAGATTTGAATTGATACTTGAAGATATGTGTATAGTTTATTTCAACTTGATGTACAAATTCTAGGACAATTGTATGTAATTCATTTAAATTATTTAATGGAATTTATTATTCACCATGAGCTACTGAACAATCATCAATACGTGGCACCCCGATGTTTCCGCCATCGGTTGGGGTGTTACACCGAAGGCCATCTATTGAAAAAATTATGACACACCAACATTCTATCAATCTTGCTCAACTTGTGACGATCCCCTCTCCCGGCTAAAAAGGTGAATTTAAAACCTCTCGTAAAATATTCATTAAGCCCCAAAGCATCGATAAAACCATTAAAATCGTCAGCCTCAACCCTGTTAAAAGCTGAATTCCTACGCTCTTCTGGGGTGCGAACCACATTAAATCACCAACCAGCACAAACATACCACTGCCACTTCTAATCAGATTAGACAAGTCCTCCCACAAACGCCTTTTTTCCCCTGACCTTTGCGGAGCATAAATGTTAATCACAGTAAGTTCCGAACCATCCGAAACTAAAACCCCCGATACAGCCAAGAAATTCCTACTTTTTTTGACATCCGTCTTCTGGAAAACCTTGGGATTCCAAACAGACACCAACCCTCCCGATAATAGATAATGCATCTAATTATTGAAACATGATAAAACTTTCATGTAGCTGGCATAAAATATGAGAAGGATTAAGTTCAAATGAAAACCACCCTTTCGTGCAAGAACCGCAAGAACACCGACGTAAAATGTGAATTTTAAAAAAAAATTTTCACCGGTGTAAAAATGGGTAACCTCGACGTAAAAAAAAATTACGATGGGTTTACAGTGGTGTAAAGACCTGGGCCCACCTTATTTTGTCCTATTAGGAAAGGGAATATTCCCTTTTATATTTTATTCTACTTTAATTATGAACCACAAATTTTTTTAGGATTAAAATATGTTTGTGGTTAAAAAGTGTGTTAGTAGTTCTTGCAAGAAAGTGTGGTTCTCATTTTACCCTTTTCC
Source organism: Ambrosia trifida (assembly GCA_028751855.1). Taxonomy (NCBI): domain Eukaryota; kingdom Viridiplantae; phylum Streptophyta; class Magnoliopsida; order Asterales; family Asteraceae; genus Ambrosia; species Ambrosia trifida. The sequence continues at coordinate 45,354,691 of CM054127.1, forward strand.
TATATATATATATATAGATTGAGGTTCGGGTACAAAAGCTTCTTTTTGTGAGAAGGGTAAGAAATATTGTGGGAGTGACACGTGGCAGAATATAACTTTAATTATAAGGGCAATAAAGTAAATACACCATTAGTCAAAATTTATAAAAAAATCAAATTCCTAATTAAATGGAGTGAGTTACGGATTCTTTAATGGTTTTATTATTTTGATTGAACAATTGACGAAAGAACAATTGTATGGATAAAGGGAATTAAAATGTGTTATAAAACTTTTGTAAATATATTTCTTCATTTTGTGTTTTACATCCAAATACGCAAAAAATTCAACAAGTAGACAATTGTGTTTTTTTTTTTACATAAACCTTAACCATGCTAGATTGTGTGTAACCATCAAATATCTATTGTGTTTTATGTTCAAATACCAATATAACTTAATAGTCAATTGTGTTTTAGTATTGTCTTGTTACATACTCAAAAATGAACAAAAAACACAATAACATAAACCATGTGTTTTATATTTAAAATATTAAACAAAAACATATGTGTTTTATATTCAACACATCAAACATAGAAAAAAACAAATTACACAAAAGCACTATGAAGCTTAGTGTTTTATATTCAAACCGTCATACATATGTGTTTTATATTCAACACATTCAAACATAGAAACCGCATATAACACAACGGCATAATATTGTGTTTTATATTCAAGAATCATCCACCACTCCCATCCAATACTGAACCGCCTTCCCCTTCAATGAAACCATGAACATTTAAATTATTTGCCACTAGGACTTGTAGATGGGGTGGTAAAAAAAGGTCTAGGTGTGTTCAAAAATGATGGGCAGACCCTTAGATCGGTTGTCTTGGATGAAAAAAATGGCGTAGTAGTGGTTTAATATTTACGAACATGATTTTATGAAAAAAAAAAATCTATTTGTTGCCAAGACCTAGGGATGAGGTTCAAATAAAGAAGGAGATTGCTGCTTTTTCTATGAAAATTATCTTGGCTTATTTAGTGGAGAATAATTAATAAGTCTTGTATTAAATGGATGGTTCTTTGACTATTATACCCTTAAAAGACACAATTAATTATTTAGATTATAACACAATTTACAATCTAGCCATCCATTTAATCTCAACCATCCATCATAATGATCTAAAGGATACAATTACTTCTCACCGTTCTCACAAAACACATCCTTTGTACACTAACCCTACCCTATATATAGGGTCCGGATCCTGTACAAAGTACATTTTTCGTGAGAAGTGTGAGAAGTATTAAAAATTGATACTTAAGCATCATTTTTTGAACTTAGTCGTGATGTTTTGGATTGTTTTGCCTATAAAAACACCAAACATAACAATTAAAAACCAAAAACAATGTATTTTAGGCTTAAAACTTAAAACACCATGCTAAGAACATTAGCAGTGTGTTTTAAGCGTTAAGTAGTGTGTTTTAGCTGTTTTTTAAATTTAATGACTATAATACATTGTATTGTGTTTTAGATTGTTGTGTTTGGTGTTTTTCAAGTTAAAACAACCTAAAACATCATTCCTATATAGGTTTAGGATCCTGTACAAAGTACATTTTTCGTGAGAAGTGTGAGAAGAACTAAGAATTGACATGTAGACATCATGTTTTGGATTTAGGAATGATGTTTTAGGTTGTTTTAACTTGAAAAACACCAAACACAACAATCTAAAACACAATACAATGTATTATAGTCATTAAATTTAAAAAACAGCTAAAACACACTACTTAACGCTTAAAACACACTGCTAATGTTCTTAGCATGGTGTTTTAAGTTTTAAGCCTAAAATACATTGTTTTTGGTTTTTAATTGTTATGTTTGGTGTTTTTATAGGCAAAACAATCCAAAACATCACGACTAAGTTCAAAAAATGATGCTTAAGTATCAATTTTTAATACTTCTCACACTTCTCACGAAAAATGTACTTTGTACAGGATCCGGACCCTATATATATATATATATAGTGTAGGAATCATACGAGAACCAACTTTAAGGAGAGAACTAAGGAACCAATGTGAACAAGGGGCATTATTGTAAATATTCATCTCCATATAAAAACCTAACTTATCCCTTCATTCATCCTCCATATTCACATATTATTATTAACATTTTCATTCTTCAAGAACCATCAACAATCCTTCGTCTTAGCAACAATCGATCTCTGTGGTTCTGTGGATCTACACTATCGTCTGGCATATGGTGCAACACAAACGCACAGTTAACCACCAACGACTCACCAGGCTGAACCTAAAGATGTTCAATCTGAATATCGGAACTGGAAACCACCAATCGTCATCATAACCGTCGACTGTCGATTATTCTTCTTCTTCTTCATCCCTTACTGTCTACCTCCATCACTCGATTGAATAATACTTAATCGAATGCAACAGATCCAATAATGGAGTCAGAATTGAAAGGAATATTAACCGATCTAAAAAACCTCAAAACCTCATTGTCGGATCAATTGCATCAAATCTGAGATTTAGAAAGAGATGGGAGAACTTAGATTTTCACTTGCTCTCAGGTTCGTTTTGTTAGTCGTTTTGAATATTTGAATATAATAGGAACGGATCTATTAAATCTAGGTTAATATTTGAATCGGTGTTCGATTGAAATTGAAGTGATAAGGTTGAGTAGTTATGCGAATAGCGAATATGTGAAATTCGAGTTATAAGTTTCTGATCTGTGATTATGGATATTAGTTAGTTAGTGATGGTTGTGGATTCGTTGCCGGATGCTGGTAATTGTAATGGAAACAATAACATTTAATTTAGGCATGTTTGTTCTTTTTTTTTCTTTTTTTTTTTTTTTTTTTGTCTGTTTTACCAAAATGCACATGTGCATTTATTGCTTCTCGTAATGGTAATGGAAACAATCGTCCACCGTCCACGGTCGACCATCCACATTCAACCGATAACTGTTTTTGTTGATCTTTTTGTAGGTTAACATCGGCCCTGTTTTTCGGACATCGTGTTTCAGACCATGCCACATACGAGAAGCATACATAAGGCTTAAACTAGAAGGCAAGATACCGAAAAGTTCAGTTCAGAGGCTATTACAGTAGGCATTTTGTATTTTAAGATGTTTTGTTTTGGGATTTGAAACATGTATGTGAGTGATGCTTTAGGCATGTTTGTATAACTTATTTATAGCTAGAACCGAACCATAGTTTTAACTGTTGTAATGTAATTTGTTGGATTCACTGTGTATAGAGTGTAAATGTCTAATTATGTATAAATCTATGTAATGTTTTATGTTATCGGCACTGTTTAGTGTTCTCGCTTGTTTTATTGTTTAATATAAGATAGCAGTTAATTAAGGTGTGGATTACATGATTTTATGTTATTTTTATTGATGACTTGATTTATGTGTTTAACGAAATATATTTGAAGTGTGTTTATTGGTAAAATGTTTGCATATATTATATAGGAAGATAATTTGTGTTTTGCTTTGTATATTGGACAAGCCGGCCAAGTTAATGCACATGTGCAAAACGTAGTTTATAATGTTAAAATTAATGTTAAATCACAAACTGTTATAAGTAAGTAAGTTACAATAATGCACATGTGCAAATGTTTTATTGTAATTACCAAAGTAATGTTATTGCACATGTGCATTCAGATTGAAATATTGGTTTTCTTATGTGCTCTTTATTATTTGTAATTAACAGATGGGGAAAACAGCAAAAAAAAGTAAAATTTGTATTACAATCAAGGGATAAAGGAACCAAAAAGTTGCCGGATGCAAGTGAAGATTAATCAGAAAGTTGAATCAGGTTGCCATTACTTATTTAGTGCTGATGTAATTGGTATTCTGTTGTTCCATGTTATGTTCTTTATTTATTATATAGTAGAAACTGGTTGAGATCCGTTTTATCTCCCAGAAGCAGAAGCTTGTGATGTCACGGTTTATTAAGAAGTTGAATCAGGTTATTAGTTTATTTAGTTCATTTATATAGAATGCACATATGCATTTTTTTTGTTGTGAAATATTAAATGTTGAACGTTTGCACACAAAATATCCTATATGCAGATAAAGAATTAAAAAAAAAGGTTTAAACGAGATCAAACAAACAGAAACATATTTAAGAGGCGAATAATGATGGTATGTTGCTTTGCCCAATATTTAACATATATAGTTGAGTATGCACATGTGCATAATTATGGATGAACATGATATAATGTGTTTTATGAAAAATGTGTGTGCAGATGCAATTATAATAAAGAAAAAACATCAAAGAGTGTTAAAACGGTGGTAATGAAGTCAACTCAAAAGAAGGTTATGAAAAAAGCAAATTGGCGTTTGAAACAAACACGCGTTACACCACATCAATTTTGGTTGGGGATAAGGAAATTGTCAAATAAACAAAGAAGTTTGCATAACATTTTGTGTAATGTATGTTTGGATTAACATTTTTGTTATGTTGGTGAACGTGAGATTGTGAGATGATTAGAATGTTGTATGTAGGTGGTTAACATAGTTGGTTTGTAATATTGTTATCTTTTTGTTATCGTTTGTTTTATTGAGTTAATACGTTTGTAGAGACTACATGTAGTTGTATGATAAAAACAAATTGGTATAAAAACTTTGTTATTTGAAGGATGATGCGTGCATATATGTATATTCGAAAGTTAAACCACAAAAAAATTCTAACAATATTAGTGAAATGCACATGTGCATGCAGTACACGTTTCCTATTTTATAGGTCTTATATAGAGGTGTTTCAAGTTTATTCATGTTTGTTGTCATACACGTGTTTTATTTTCAATTTATGTTATAATATGCATGACTAAACACTTGACGAGTTCAAGTGTATTTTATATCTCACTTTGTATCCATTTAATGATCATTGAATAAAATTTGTGACCCCTTATATATCTGTATCGCGTCCATTTAATAATCATTTAAGTATGGTAATTTACAATTTATTCAAAAGTGTGATTTAATAGTGAAATGCACATGTGCATACGGTGTATTTCTATATATATAACAGCGAAATGCACATGTGCATACGGTGTATTTCTGTATATATAACAGCGAAATGCACATGTGCATCAGGATGACGTCATACGACGTCATAAGCCATTTTTTTTAATTTTTTTTTAATTTTTTTCGAATTAATAATGAAAAATAATCATTTTGGTTTTTTTACTTTTTTTATTTTTTTATTTATTTAGGTTACATAATTTTTTTTATTTTTTTTTATTTTTTTGTGGAGGGGTTTTTGTAGACACCTTCATATTTACAAAAATGCCACCTGTTCACACTGGTTCTTTGGTTCTCTTCCTAAATGGTGGTTCTCAAATGATCCAAATCCTATATATATATATATATATATAGGATTAGGTTCCAATGAAAACCCACTCTTCATAAAAGAACTAGAGAACCCAAGATAGCCAATAATATCCTGCCATGTGTTGTTGCTTTTGTTTTATTTGTGAGGGTATTATAGTAACTTAACATTATCCTATTATTAATAACCCAACCCACCCCACCCCATTCCACCCCACCCCACCCCACTCTCTCTCTCTCTCTCTCTTATTCTCTCTCTCTCTCTCTCTCTCTCTCTCTCGTTTTGAATAATAATAATAATAATAATAATAATAATAATAATAATAATAATAATAATAAAGAGTTAAAGATCTGATAGAAACAAGATGCTGTGAACAAGATGAACAGAGGTCGATCCTTTGGCGATGATGAAACAGATTCGAACAAGATGAAACAGGTTCATGGTTCGAACAAGATGAAACAGATCTGTGGGTTCATGGTTTTTTATTATTATTGTTATTATTATTATTATTATTATTATTATTATTATTATTCATCTTTAATAAGGATTCAGATTTGATGGCATTATGAAGATGAACAGATCTAGGGCTTATGGTGGGTTCGAATGGTGGTCTGATGATGGGTTCGAGTTGTGTTGAAGATGAACAGATCTGGGGCTTATGAAGATGAACAGGTTGTGGTGGGTGTAGATCTAGATCCAGATCCAGATCAGGTATTATTATTATTATTATTATTATTATTATTATTATTATTATTTCGAGAACAAAAAACGAACAGAATAACCTAAATATATACAAGGGTCTTTTCATTTATTTTTGCATCAAATCAAACATAAAGATTAACTCTCACACATACGTACACACAGTGACAAAGGGAAGGTAAAACTATGGTTTGATTTGGAGTGAAGAATTTACAAAACTCCGTTTTAAAATAAGATAAAATCTGTTTGATATGAGAAAAGTGGCTTTTTAGGTATTAAGGAATGATGGAAAGAAAGGAATGCTTTAAATTTCCATACAAATAGCGTGACACTTTTTTTTTGGACTTTTTGGATCTAGGGTGATTATTATCTTTATTAATAATATTATTATTATTTTGTTTTTGAATGAGACACTAGTGTTACAGATCTGTTCGATGATGGTCCGATGATGATGATGCTGGGGTTTGAAGACACTATTGTATTTCTTTGCACGTGTGTTTGAAATCAATGAATTTAGAGGTAAATACTGATGTAAACACTGGTGTAAATTCCTACAATTTTTTTTAAGTCAAAACGTTTTGTATGTGTTTTGGGGGCTGTTTACACCAATGTAAACGGTTTTGTGTCATTTTGTATTTAATCATTGTGTCATTTTTTTTACACCAATGTAAACTGGTTGTTTTGGTATGCATGACGATCCACCTTCTAGGGTAGTGCATGATGTGCGTTTTTTTACATTGGTGTAAGACCCCATGTTTAACATTACTATCCTAAGTGTGTTTTTTACACCAATGTAAACAGGTTGTTTTGGCATGCAAATATGGTTTTTTACACCAATGTAACATTACTATCCTAATTATTGTGTCATTTTGTTTACACCAATGTAAACAGGTTGTTTTGGCATGCAAATATGGTTTCTTTCGTTATACTACATAATTAAATCTATAGCATTTGACACCTAAGTGTGTTTTTTACATTGGTGTAAGACCCCATGTTTAACATTACTATCCTGAACTATTTTTTAATACAACATACAACTGACATAAAACCCCCATGTTTAACATTAGGTTTTTACATTGATTATTATATCACTGTTGTTAAACTTTGTACCATTAAACTATTTTTTAACACTGATGTAAAATGTTTGCCCCTAGTTAATTGTAATTTTATACAACATTTTTCATAGATGTAAGTTAGATATAAAAGTTGTTTTTTTTTTTTTTTTTTTTTTGTGGTTTTGATAGTTTGGCTATATGTTCAAAGTTGATGATGGAGATCAAGAAAACGAAGAACGCATCCTAGATCTACTAAAGTTTGAAGCCAAAGTAGTGAGACGAGATGACCGGGAAGAGTGGAGTGATGGCGAATGGGATTTCCTTAGTGATTCAAGTGATACGGCCCAATTCTTTACTCGGCAACTTCGATCGGGGGTAAACATTTTGATTCAGTGGTAAAAAGATATTATTCCTACTAGGTATTATTACATTTGTAATTTTAGTCGGTATTGTAAAGTTTTCGTTTTTTAATGAACAGAGATGTAATTAGATTGCAATATGTAATCTATTTTACACTGGTGTAAAACAGTGGATTAATCTCAAATTTTATAAATATCTTGCATTTGTTTCTGGATTCACAGGTACAGTGTGTAAACGATGTATGTAGTAAAAGAAAGGAATAAAAAAATAAAAAATAAAAGCAGATTTTTTTCTTTTATGTGTTTTGGATTGAGGAGAGAGAAAGAGAAAATGGATCTTTGGGAGATGGGATTTTGTTAGGTGGGCCCATGTAGAAGGAAAAAGGAGGAGAGAGGGAGATGTTGCTTTTACCATTATACCCTCCCCAATTATATTAATATTATCCTTTAATAAAAAGTGGGCCATGTGGGTGGATAATGACAAAATAAGATGTGACATATTATTAACCCTTAGATCATCATAGATCAATGGATATAAATGGTTTCTGGTGTTCTTTCACGAAAAGTATGTTCTCATTTTACCCTTTCCCTATATATATATATATATATATATAGAGAGAGAGAGAGAGAGAGATTCATACTAGCTAGCTTAACTAAAACTTCAAGTGGACTAGGCAAACTTTAAGTAAAGAGTTAATGGCCAAAATCATCCCTTAAGGTTTGGCCAGTTTTGTTATATCAGTCTAAAATTGAAACTTTTTATATCTGGGTCCTTCTGTTTTACATTTTGTTATCAAGTTCGTCCCTGACACTAAACCCAGTTAACTATTGTCGTTAACTCTAGGGGTATTTTTGTCTTTTTGGCTGCCTCCTTTTTACATCAGGGTATTTTTATCTTCTCGGGGTATGAATAACTCTGTTTAAATTGGGTTTTAAAAAGGGTTCAGCCAAAAAGACAAAAATACCCTAGAGTTAACAGCAATATTTAACTGGGTTTAGTGTCAGAGACGAATTTGACAACAAAATGTAAAACAGAAGGACCTAGATGTAAAAAGTTTCAATTTTGGACTGATGTAGTAAAACTGTCAAACCTCAGGGACGATTTTGGCCATTAACTCTTAAGTAAATTAGCTTTTAGGGCTAACTGTTTGAAGTGAATGAATCGGAGCCTCAACATTGATTCATTTTTTTTAAAATAAAACTTCATTCAACACACCGAGCAAGTCCTCAAAGCAAGGACCGCCCTAAAAACCAATTACAACATGTATAAGGGGAATTTAACCCAATCGTCCCAATCAAGCCTGTATCTATTCGATCTAAATTTTAATCAAAGATAAGACATAGATTTAACTAAAGCCACTACCTCCACCACCTTAGGAACCGATTTCTGAAAAACCACCTTATTTCGCTCTTTCCAAACTGCCAACAAGTAATCATAATGATACCTCGGACTATCTTCTTACCCTTGCCTGAATTGGGAACAAAATCCTGCTAACCGAACAGATCTTCAATCGAACCAAAGCTAGCAGGAGTAATATTGCACCACCTCCGCACTTTGCACCATATACTGTAAGTGAAGCCACACAAAACAAAAACGTGACTGACCGATTCTAACGCCACTCCACACAGTGAACAAGAAGTAGAAGTCAAGGGAATTCTCCTTTTAACCAGTTCCAAACATGTAGGGACTCTTTCTTTTTCTATCCTCCAAACCAGTATGTTGACTTTGACAGGAACCCAACTTACCCATCTCATTATGTGACTAGGCTACCCGACCGAAAGCTTTCTCAGAGCTGACTTGACTGCAGCAACGGAAAATTCAGTCCGTTGATCCCAGCACCACCTGTCCCTACTGCTAGATAACCGGACGCTGGACAACATGTTAAAAACGTCCTGAATCTCCGATATACCCTCAACTGTAGAAGCGCCCAGGTTCCAACCGTTTGTAAACATCGCCTGATCCCCATCTTGCTTCATTCGATCGTTCACTGTAACGTTCTTATTCCTGTCCAAAGAGTACAACACAGGCCATTTATCCGACAAAGTAGTACTGCCGAACCAAATATCTTTCCAGAACAGAACACTTTTACCGTCCTCAATCTGGCAGGAAAAAAGCTTATCGATACTCCTACCGTCAAAGCGAATCTTACCCAAAACATTTACTAACGACTTCCAAACTCCGGGGAGATCTTTCCTAACCGGTAAGAACTTCCATTTGTTTCGACCCCCATGAATACTAAGAATTATCTTTTTCCACAACCCATTTTATTCCGTTTTAAATCTCCAAGCCCATTTTACAAGCAACGACGAATTGACCTCGGATAACTTGGAGACGCCCAAACCCCCAAACTTTTTAGGTTTCGTCACAACCTCCCAAGCAACCAAATAGATACCTTTGCCCTCTTTACCACCTATCCACAAAAATTTCCGCATCAAGCTCTCAATTTTTTCAATCACCAAGCAAGGCGCTTTGAACAACGAGAGATAATACACCGGGAGACTTGATAGGACTAATTTGATCAAAGTAAGCCTTCCACCAATCGATAAAACTTTCTCCTTCCAAGATTAAAGCCTATTTCGTATAATTTCAATAATCGGATCCTAATGGGATACCCGGTTCATGTTCGCTCCAACTTTAATACCAAGGTATTGAAAGGGGAGCTCACCCACTTTACAACCCATGATATTAGCCAAACTACCAACCTCTGAAGAGTTTACCCCCAAACCGAATAAAAGCGACTTGTGAACATTTATCTTCATACCTGAGCAAACCCGAAAAATCCGAAGCAGCCTCGTTAACATCACAATGTTATTTCTAGACCACGTGCCCATGATGAGAGCGTCGTCTGCATATAACATATGTGAAATAATAGGCCCGTTACTAGACATGGAAATACCTTCGATATCACCCAACCGGCAGGCTCTAGATAACATACACGCCAAAACTTCCATAACGATTAGGAACAAAAAAGGAGATAACGAATCGCCTTGCCTAAGTCCCTTTTGACAATTGAACTCGAACGTAGGCGAACCGTTAACAAGAACCGCAGACCGAGCCGACTGTAAAATACCTCTCATCCAAAGGCACCACTTGGGCGGGAACCCCATTTGAACCATAATAGAAAGAAGAAAATCCCAACTCACGTTATCGTAAGCTTTCTCGAAATCAACCTTGAATAGAAACGCCTTTAAACCACCTTTTTTACCCAACCAATAAGTTCATTAAGAACAAGGGGACCATCCAAAATAAACCTGTCTTTGATAAAAGCTGATTGCGACTTAGAGATAATATCACCCATCACCTTTTTTATTCTACCTGCCACCACCTTCGAAATAGTTTTACTAATAACCCCTACTAGGTTTATAGAACGGTAGTCTTTTAAGCCTGTATGAGTTTTAGTTTTCACTACAAGAGTTATAAAGGACACGCTACTATCTTTATGGATAATCCCCGTATCGTGGAAGTCTTTAAACAACCTCACAAAATCATCTTCTAAACACTCCCAAAAATGCTTAATGAATCGGAAATTAAATCCATCCGGGTCGGGAGCTTTATCCGACCCACATTCAAAACATCACCCTTAATTTCTTCTTTGAAGAATGGAGCAATCAACAATTCTCTTTGATCCAAGGAGACTTGTTTCAACTCATCACAGTAAAACACTGGTCTTCTACCTGCATTCTCACGGAAAAGGTCCCTGTAAAACTGAAGCACCTCTCTTTTGACAAGAGAGGGCTGAGAGATCCACACCCCATTAACCAAAACACCCGGGATAGCATTCGCCGCTTTCCTCCCAGTTATGCACCGGTGGAAATACGCTGAATTATCATCTCCCATCGAAGCCCGTTTGACACGCGACTTTTGTTTCAAATCTCTATTTTTTAGTAATAAAAGTTTGCCCACTTCTTTTTTGCTCTCATCCCAAACCCACATTTCTTCCTCCGCTAAATCCCTTTCTTCCATATTTTTTCTAACTGAGAAATATCATTTTTTTAGCGCTTCTAAAACCTCCCCTTCCTTCAAGGACTTCACTTTCCACCAAGACTTCAATGCATTCTTGGCTGCCATAAGCTTCTTGTGTAATGACAGAGCCACGTGATCTTCCCCGTTGACCCTATGAAACACCTCTTTAACAACGTCTTCACACCATTCCCTTTCCAACCAAGAATAAAACCATCTAAAAGGTTTGGCACCGTAATTAGACTCATTCATAGCTAACAGCAAAGGGCATTGATCAGGAGTTCCCTTGGTAAGGCCCTCAAGCAAGCCCCACTCCGCCTGTTGAAAATATTTGCTTCAATTAAACATTCTAATTTTGCTTCAATTAACCAGCCGTGAAAAAATCAAAATTTTGCTTTTAATTTAACTCTAGTCCACTCATCGTTGTGTTGAGATTTGGTAAATGATGTGTTAAATGTGTAGTAAATAAATCAATCAAGTTTTAAAAATGGAAAAACCTACAAAACTACACACTAACGGCAAGTGTACCGGTCGCAGTGTAGCAAAGCAAGTAAGTCCGGAATATCGAACCGTGGACACAATATGGCGAGTCTTGGTACTAAACCTCTGTCGACTCCTAGCCTATTAATTTGGATTTTTTTGAGAAGTAATTATAAGCTAAATGCAAATAAAATAAAAGCAATTAAAATAAATAACACAAAGACGAAAACAAGAAGCTAAGAACACTAGATCGAACTCAGATAATATGGAAGGCAACTACCTAGGTCTAGAATCCTACCCGCAGACTCACAACTCTCGGAATCGAATAATGGATTGGCTACCAGGTTTTCTAAAGATACGCCCGACCCAGGAAACCCCTACAGCATGCTAGATCGCCTCCCGGTCTCACTAACACCTCTTAGAAAATCCTAAGGGACGTGTAAATCACTGGTTACTAGTTCGGATCACCTCCCGGTCTCACCTCACAAGGGAATGCTAAGGTACTCGAAAGACTCGCTCACCTCCCGGTCTCGCTAGTCACAACACATCCAAAAATGCGAAGGAGTAATCTAATTGGCTTGGAAATAATTTGGAATTACAAGAATCTAAAGACACACTAGGCAATGATTACCTCCCGGTCTCACCTCTACCCGATACCTAAAGATCTAGACAACCCGACACCCTATCACCTCCCAGTCTCAAGGAATGGCATAATACCTAAGTCCTCTAAACTCTCAAATCAAGTTCCTATGGAATTAGACGTCAAAAACCATAAACTAATTACAAGCACAAAGCAGGCAACCTAACATGCATCTATAACTAAAAGACATTCAACAAGACACATGTGGAACTATCAAAGAACATAAATTAAACTTAAATATGCATAGGCATCATAACCAAACTCAAATAGATCTTTACCAAAACATAAGCCAATTATATAATTAAACGAATCCGAAAGTTATAAAAATTCTAAGTATTCATCATACCGACCTAGGTAGCCTAAATGTTTAGCTACTCATCATAATGGAAAAATATATAAACATAGGTTCAAGATAATATATAGTCATGGTACTAATATTTATAAACACGAAGTAAATAAATATAAAGCCAAAAATTATTATAGTCGAACCTGTGCCTTCAAAAATATGCTATGTTTCCTTCGATCTCCTCTTGATGTTCTTCTCCCCAAAAAAAATAATACCCTGCTGCTCTCCCTTTTTATTTCGATGATTAATATTCCTTTCTGGCAGTCTCTATTTCCGATAATATGCCTCCATTGTCGTAGGGTTCTTATTGGCCAATTGGGCTTTGACTTCTTTCTTGTTTGTTTTTTATTTTTGCTACGTAAGTTCACATCAATATGGACTTCAAGTCCAATATTATTATTATTATTATTATTATTATTATTATTATTATTATTATTATTATTATTATTATTATTATTATTATTAGTATTATTATTATTATTATTATTAGTATTATTAGTATTATTATTATTATTATTATTATTATTATTATTATTATTATTATTATTATTATTATTATTATTAGTATTATTATACTACTACTACTACTACTACTACTACTACTACTACTACTACTACTACTACCACTACCACCACTACCACTACCACCACTACCACCACTACCACTACTACTACCACTACTACCACTACGACCACTACGACCACTACGACCACTACTACCACTACCACTACCACTACCACTACCACTACCACTACCACCACTACGACCACTACGACCACTACGACCACTACTACCACTACTACCACTACTACCACACCACCAGCACCACCACCACCACTATTAGTATTATTATTATTATTATTATTATTATTATTATTATTATTATTATTATTATTAGCAGTAGCAGTAGTATTCGTAGTAGTAGTAGTATACTCCAAGCTCGCATCTCGGGTGTTCTTGGCTCGACCAAAATTCCTCATTTACGCTCCAACGTCCATGAACACCAGCTTTCAAGTGTCGGTGTCTCGATTAAAATTCTTTCATTTTGAGCTCATTTTCTCCAAACACCTATAAAATAATAAAATAAATACATAATAAAAACGACACAAAACGACTAAAAACCTAACCAAATAATATACAAAATACATAGGAAAAGAGATGTGTTTTGCAACACATCAGTAAAACTAAGGTTGTTCATGAGCCGAACCGAGCCGAGCCAGGCTAAGCTCGTGCTCGGCTTGGTTATAAACCGAGCCGGCTCGGCTCGGATTCAAAACCGAGCTGAAAATCAAAGCTCGAGCTCGGCTTGGTTTGGCTCGAATTTAAAAAGAAAAAAGAAAAATGCCTTTCAAAATTCAATGGTTTAAAATATTATTTAATAGTTAAAAATAACACATTTAAAATAAGTTCAACCTTATACATTCACACTAAAATCAAGTTCAAGCAAGTACAAAATAAATCTCAAATTTTAACGGAATACAATATAAGTTCAATAACATACGAATTAACTTGAATACTTGAATCAAAAGTAGTATTGAGTTTATTTAAATAACTTGATTAGCTATAACTTCAATCCGAAGCAAAGAATCTCCATGCCACTGTTACCAAATATTAAATTTGTAACATATTCTCCATCGTTTTTTACATTTTGATAATATATTATATGTATATAAAAAATATATATTAAAAATTAGAATTATTCGAGCCAAACCGAGCTAGCTTGGCTCATTACGAACCGAGCTGAGCTAGGCTCACTTTCTAACCGATCCGAGCCAGCTCGGCTCAGTTTCAAACCGAGCCATATCGAGCGAGCTTTTTTCGAGCTAAATCCGAGCGAGCTCCGAGCCACGAGCTTTTTGAACAGATCGTTGCTCTTTAATCCAATCTTGTAATATTTTGTCTCATCTTTTGATTATCTGCCTTAAATGAAAAGAAACCATTACAGTTTCAAAAATTAAAGTCCATCCAATTGATAATCAACAAGTTTAGATCAATTGGGACTTTTGTTTAATAATTTTTATAAGAAAATTAATTTGTTGTATTTAACCTTTAATTAAATTGATTTTCTCTCCAATTCCTAATCAATTTCTTAAAGTTTTTATTCTTTGTAGATGAACTTTCATTCTTAATCCCTATATCTTTTTAAGTCTTTATCAGTTGTTGCATCTATAATCTTTCACCTTTGAATATGGCAATGTGTTACACTTGGTGAATGTTGCACTTGATGATTTGTTAGAATTTGATATCTTTGCACTTGTTGATCTTGATCAATGCTTATCTACTAATTTTCTTAGACTTCATCACCATACTTGTATATGGTATATGCATAGTTACTAACAACCTAATAACACAAGTTATTAAACACATTTTACATATTTATTGTTTATTATATCCAATATCAGCAATTGAAATTTCAAGAAACTATAAACAACATACGATTTCTCGTTGTAATATTGTTCCCTTACTCACATTGTTACTAAGCTTCGTTGGATCACTTCTATCCTTCGTAACTACGAAACACCATGAGGTCAACTTGCATTTCATATGATGATGTTACTGAGTCTCTTAAGTTTACCATGTCCCTATCGTCGCTAAGATTGTAAATGTTATGATCATGGGGTTTTCTTCCATGCGATTCGAAACTCTCCGGTCCAAGCTCAACATTGTTACACGCGTCTACAAGCTCAACATTGTTACACGCGTCTAACTTGAGGTTTGATTTCATTTGCATTCAACCGAGAATCTGAAATCGCAATGCTGAGTATCTTTTGAATAAGAGTTATGTTAAATGTATCCCCTCGTATTGTTTTTACTAACGGTACTCACTCGTCGCTCCATGTACCAAGTCCGTCACATCATCTCTACCTTTACTGGCTGCGTTCAACATATAGGGGGTACTCGTGGTAATAGCTACATATACATCCTCAAAAAAGTTATACAATAACAAGAAAACAAACATTCCAATCATTAATAACTCAAAATATTGGTAAAAATAAAAATAATAATAAGAGACCCTCTCTAATCATGGTAGCTCGAGGTACTCTTCCCATCCCAGTACAGGCGTCTGTGTTGGTACTGTAATCACTGGTAGTACATAGGGGCCTGTGTGGCCGCAATTCCAGGGTAACCCTGGCTAGCGGCACCGCCCATCTGCTGATGCATCATACCAGCCATTTTACTAAGGGCCATTTGTCTTTCATAAGCTGCAATATCCATGGCCGGAAAACCGAGATTACTTCCAGTAATTGGCAGTGGTAGAGGAGTTGAGCTGCTTCCTAGCGGTGTCGGTTTGCTACCCCATGAACACTGTTTTACACAAATCGAATCAGGTTTATAAATATTTCTATGAACATGAGAACAAGAATCTAGTAAGTATAGAAAATTACCTTAAGTGGTTTGCCATAGAGATAGCGGGTGTTTCCTAACTGTATAGCACGAGCTGCTTCAGCATGAGAGCTGTATCTTATGAAACCAAAACCTTTGTCTCGTTGAATTCTAACATCTTCGATAACACCGGCACCAAGAGCATGGAAATGACAGTGGAGATCAGCTGATGTAACCTGCATTTAAATATCTTCGGTTATCGGTTACAAATACATGTGAACGAATATGGTTGGAATTATTTAAATAGTAACCAAGTTTCACTCGAACTTTAATTAGTCGAATTGAGTTTTGTGTGAATAGCTGGAGTTGAGTGCCAATTGCATTAAACTTATGATGCTACCTACTTTTCACAATGGCATCTAATTTTACACAATCAACACGCCACAACAGCTTCACAAAAAAAAAAACCTTGAATGTTAAAATAATTGTTTTTGGCTAACCAAGGTGGAATATCGATTAAACGAAACTTTGTTATTATTTAGTGATATCTGCCCTTGTTGAAATGGAAAAGGTTTCTAACCTCAGGAGCCAGATTGCCAACGTAAACGGTCGTGTATTGAGGGTTATTTTCTGGAGCATCGTCATTGGTCTTTTCTTGACCATCATCTGCATATATAGCGAACGTCAAAATGGATAGTTAGATACAATAGCATCCATATGATATCATAGAATACCTAAAAAATGCATATCGATTTCTAATACACTAACCTGATGTTCCATTTGTCAATTCGACCACACTTTTGGTATCTGACCTCTGTTTGTCATCCGATCCTGCACCCTTTGCCGCCCAATTGCATCGAATTTGCCTACTTCCGAGCCACTTTCCTACAATATAAACTCAAACTAATTTACACAAAAAATAAAGTCGACACCATATCCGTTTTATTAGCTCACACATGCTTCTTCTTTAATATGTAACATACGACAACAAAAAGTAGGTAACAATCTAAAATTCCTCACCATTCAAATCATTAATTGCACTTTGGGCATCCTGTGAAGAAATTTAAAAGCAGATTAAAATTAGCATCTTATAAGAGAGAGTGAGGGCATAAAGGACTTTTCAGTCCAACATATTTTTCACTTGCCTGTTGGTTCCTAAACGAAACAAATCCAAATCCCCTAGAGCGGCCCGTCTTCTGGTCCCACATAACTCTTGCATCACTTACAAATATCCAAAATCAAATCAGTAGGAAGATAAACAAAATATACGAGTCATTCATCGTGTCACATTTTGATTTGAGCAAGGGCTTACGAGCAAGTAGGATACACAGAGAAGCAAGAAAACATTGTAGCATCAGTAACTTCAGGACTAAGGTCACCTACAAATATGTTGAAGTGGCCTGCAAAACCAAGATAATAATATCACAAACAAATGAAATATGTTACTTATATATTTAAAAATAAAAATTAAATTAAAACTATATTAACGAACCTGATGTGTCTTCTCTTTGGCTACTGGCGTATGCCCAATTAACTTTAATCGGTTGCCCAAACCTGCATATATATGATTTTGAAACTAATTACCAACAGGTAATAACAAGAATAGAAATTAGATATTTATTAATGTCTTTTACTTACAGATGTCTTCCATTAAGGGTGACAATAGCAAGGGCAGCAAAACGCCTATCAAAGTAATCGACAAACCCGTATGACGACTGAAATCCAAATAAAAAAGAATTAAAGATATCCATGGTTATTCATGAGTGATGAAAGATTAACGAAGAAAATGATAATTAATCGTTATAGGACAAAGATATTCAATCTTCTGATTTAAAAGGTATTAATCATACTTTATCTTTCCTAATGAGCTTGCAACCTTCAAGAGCACCTGTGCTTGAAAAAATTTCTTGAAGTAGTGGTTCCGTGACTTGAGGGTGGATGTTCCCCACATACCTATATCAAATCAGATATAATAAATGTCGGATTTAACCCCAAAGTAGCATGCAGTGTTTTAAGAAAATGGCTAGTTTGTTTGTTATTAAATTAACAAACAATGGTACCGAAATTCAGATATATGATAAGGGAGAAAGAATCTCGGTGAAGAATAACAGAAAAGACAAAAACTCGTAGACACTCACACGCTGCGGCATGCAGTTGAATCAAATCCAGGAGGTAAGTTTCCACTCAAGATCGGCTCTATCTGAAAACACCATAAATCAAAAAATAGTAAAATAACATGAATTACGATGAATGTGAGAAAAAATTATAAAGTGCTAATATGTTAAAAGGAAAGAAGAAACATATGAACAAATGCGCTTCATGCGGCCCAAAATGGGCATCCTAATCAGCAAAAGAGACTAACACATATCTCAAACCACTCTGTATCTTGAGTTATGTTACTAAAATACAAGCACCTAAAGGCTAAACATAGGCGCTTTCACCCACTAAACGACTTCATAATCAAAGAACAATAATAAATCATAGTAGTACACTAGTACTCGTGTGGAGGCAGTATGGTTTCCGGGCGAACGCCATAGTCCCCACTGTACCAACGTGGACCCGGTTCAGACAACATAGTCTGGACGCGTGGGTGATTAGAGCCTGCCAAAAGACGGGTGTGATGATCTCTGCCACAGAGTTAAGAAAGTCACCGTTCAAAAAAAATGTAACATGGAAACATAGATGCCAAAATCATATGATCCGCAAAGAAAACGACGTAAACTTATCAACCAAACGGAACCCTTAATAATCCGCAATCAAATACATATGTTCCTACAAATTCCCTCAACTTCTCAAGGTTGCTTAATCCAGCTTGTGCCATCTTTGTTCATTGGTGTAAATGTGTAATTGTGTTTAGATGTTAACTCATTTCATCTAAAGCTCATTCATAAATCATAACCACACAAACAGATAAGTATTTTCTAATTATAGCATCTAATGATCAATATTTGTACATTTTGGCATGACTTGTTGTGTTCTAATTATTATTGAAAAGAAATGCAACAAAAAATCAAACTTTATTTTTAAATATCCAGAATTATAACATAATTTTACAAAGATGCAAATTACATAATCACCCAATAACAATAATAAGTAATAACAAAACCGGGCCTTGTAATTGTAACCCGAAAAGAACCCGACCCATTACTGTGGACAAAATACCCAACAGAAAGATAACACCTTTAACACAAAAAGATTAAAATAAAAATAAAAAGATTGAAGAAAAATGAAAAGAATGTATTAAATATTATTACCTGAGGATGGGTTAAAAGACCTGGGTGATAGAGGGGTTGCTGCATCAGGGCTTGTTGTTGTCTTATCCTCTGTTGCTGTTGCATCATCTTTTGATGATGATGATGATGGATAGATAGATAGATATAGTGTGTGTATGTGGAGATAGAAAAGCTAGGGTTTTGTCAGGGGAAAGTGAAGAAAAAAAAAAGGAAAAAAGAAAAGAAAAAAAATGAAAAAGAAAAAGAAAAGAAAAGACTGGAAACAAAAAGGAGAGGGAGGTGAGTATTTAAAGAGAGAGAGAGAGATGGTGTTATCATGTTTTGTCAGATCTTTAATATGCATATGTGTTTCATGGGTTGATGTTTACCATTGCATCTCCACCGTTGGATGTTTTGTAACAATTGTTTATGTTTATATAATTTATTATCTTTTGGAAAAGAGAAAATTGTTCGAATAGTCCCTGTGGTTTGCCCAAATTTCACCTATAGTCCCTAAGTTTTCAAAATTACAGGCTTAGTCTCGAAACAGTGAATTTTTTGCACTCGGATAGTCCCTGGAGCTAACTGAGGTTAAATAATCCAGTTAAGTGAGTGTAAAATTACTAAACTACCCTTACTTTAATAAAAAAAATAATACCTATTAATGTGGGTCCCACACTTCATCTTCCCCACTTCATCTTCTTCACCTCATCACCTCCACAAACCACCACCACCCATCTCCACCCTCCACCACTTAATCCCACCACCACCACCACCACCACCACCACTTGATTTCGACGTTATATAACCTTCAAAAAAAAAAAAAAAAAAACCAAAATCAAAACCTATCACTAATATTATTATTCAGATCAAAATGGCTTAACAAAACCTCTACCCAAAAATCATCCAATCAAACCCAAACACATCATCTTACCCAACACCTTCAGCTCCATCTCTATACCCATCTTTAGATTACACAGATCTACACGAAGACCTCTTCATCAACACTTAACAATCTCCCGATCCACACACAGTCACATCTGTTCAATCATTTGAACAAATAATAGTCCAAATACCCAACTCAATCAGCCACTTAATCGACAAACAACAGAGCATCGAAGCCCGACGTAGGCCACCACTCGACGGCGGAGCACCACCGCCAAGGAAGAGGAGAAGCCCGACGGTTCAGATTCATACCATTTCCGATCGGGTCTAAACAAAACCCTTCGTTTGTTCGTGTCTCTTGCAGGGACAGAAGGTGGGTTATCGGATGGATTCATGGATCGACGGAAGTAACTGATGACAGTCACCATAACCGGTGACTGTCTTAACCTCGAATAACAGCAGAAGGGAGAACAGTTGGGTTATTGATTACGATGATGATTACTGGTTCGATGATTAAGAGGAGGAGGAGGTTAACGGTTATGTTATTAGGATGGGAGAGAGAGAGAGAGAGAGATGTCACCGGAGGGGGAGAGGAAGGCGGCGTCAGTTCCGGTCACTGCTCTGTTCACACACACTGAGAAGAAGGAGAGGTCTTTTTATAGGTGAACTAATATAGAGGATGTTTGGATGCAGGTATAACAGTAGTAGTTTGTGGAGGTGATGGGTGGAGAAGATGAAGTGGGTGGTGGTGGTGATAGGATGGGGAAGATGAAGTTGGTGGTGGTGGTGTAGGGATTAAGGGTTTTTTTTTATATATTTATTTATAAAACGTGGGGCCCACTAGTGTTATATTTTATTTGTTTTATAGAAAGGGTAGTTTAGTAATTTTACACTCACTTAACTGGATTATTTAACCTCAGTTAGCTCCAGGGACTATCCGAGTGCAAAAAAATCACTGTTTCGGGACTAAGCCTGTAATTTTGAAAACTTAGGGACTATAGGTGAAATTTGGGCAAACCACAGGGACTATTCGAGCAATTTTCTCTTTGGAAAAATTACAGAAATCGTCCTTTGTGTTTGCATCGTTTTTCAATAATTGTTCTTTAACTTCAAAATTGACAAGCATCGTCCTTTATGTTTTAAAATCTTGCAGTTCTCGTCCTTTAGACCTAACTTGGTTAGTTTTTATTGTTAAGTTTGGTAATGTGGACCCACATGAGAGTAAAATGACAGTTTTGTCCTCGTCTCTATCATCTTTATCACCACCAACAACTCTTCTCTTTCTCTATTGCAACTCCCCCTCTCTACCTTTTCTCCACCACCAGCATCAGCATCTGACTACCACCGGCCCAACCTCCGGCAACGACGAGCACCACCACCATATTCGCAACAACCACCAAAACCAGCACCAAAAAACCACCGCTGACACCAAACGAACCACCATCATGACCAACATCATCACGACTGTTTGTACCAAACCACCACGACTGACAGCAACAGGAAACCACCGGCGACGCCAAGTGAACCACCATCACCACTGAAACCCACAACTACTACAAACACCCAAACCCATTTCAAGATCTGAATCAAACCTATACCCTCCTTCAACAACCGTCATTTAATCCCTAACACCGAAAGCATTAATCGAAACCAATATTAACAACTTCACAAACACAATCAGCTTCAGGTGCTACCCCCTGATTCACCTCCTTTCGATGTTTCTCAATTTTTAGGGTTCAGGTTTTGTCACATATCGTATTTTGATTTTCATAGGTTAATTTTGTTTTGTGTCAAAGATCGTTTATTAAGGTTGGGGTGGTGGTCGGATGGTGGTGGTGGAAAAAAGGCAGGGAGAGAGGGACGATGGGTATCGATGTTTTTGGGTGAAGATTGTGGTTGGGTTTTGGGATTTTTTGGATTTGAGGGTTTCTTGAGTGAAGATCGTGGCTGCAGGTCAAAGATGGGGCTGTGGTGGTTGCCGAAGGTTGGGTGGTGGTGGTTATCGGAGGTTGGGTGGTGGTTGGGTGGTGGTGGTTATCGAAGGTTGGGTGGTGGCTGGTGGTGTAAGATGGGGATGTGGTGGTTGCCGAAGGTTAATGGTTTTTGTTTTTATAAAATATTTTAATTTTAGAAAATTCTTATTGTTTTATATATTTAATATTTGATTAATGGGTGAAAAGACCAATTTACCCTTATGTGGGGTCCAATCTAGTCAGAATTAACCATGAAAACTAACTGGGTTAGTGCTAAAGGACGAAAGCTACAAGATTTTACAACATAAAGGATGATTCTCGTCAATTTTGAAGTTAAAGGACATCCACTGAAAAACGATGCAAACATAAAGGACGATTTCTGTAATTTTTCCTTATCTTTTTGACATTAAAACATTACTAGTGGGTTTACCCGCACGTTGCAGCGGGATTTACAAATGGGTTGCAATACAACATTATAATACTTAGGTTTTTTTGCTGTTGAAAATAACAATTTGCATTAGACCATGTGTGGTTAAGGGAAATAGTTGTGAAAGGGCAAATTTAGCGCTCAATTCACACCAAACACCCCCCCCCCCCCCTCTCTAGTAAATGAGACTCTAAAGGGGCAAAAAAAAGTGACAGGTTTGGTATATCTTAATATATTAAAATTGAATTAAAAAAAAACCTTGCAAATTGACGTGGAAAAAAATGATTGGAGGGTGGAGTGCCCCTTGCCCCGCGAAATTTTCAGTGCCTGCCCCTGAGCCCCATTCACTAGGAGGGGGGGTTGTTTGGGTGTGAATTGGGCGTGAAAATGCCCTTTCACGCTCATTTCCCTTAACCCCACTACACATGGTCTTAATAGTGGTTGGTGAAGTAAAATTGTATTACACAAGGTTTTAGACTCTTAGTGGTTAAATTACAAGATGAAGTTTTTAAAACATAACTTTAAAACTTTGCAATTTGACTCATTTTGGCTTATTGGTGTCGACATATATCAGGTGGATGAAAGGTTGTTTGTGAGCCAAGTTTAACTTGGGCTCGAACTCAGAGATACATTAGCCAGTGCGGCTCAAAATAATTCTACTCTGCTAGCATTTGAGTTTAGTTGAGACAACAAGTGTGCCCATGTTCAACTCAAATTTATAAAAGCCTATCTGACTCAAGCTGATTTCAAGCAAGTCTTTTAAACTAATTTTGAATGAGTTATGAGCAAAAGTTATTTAAATAATCATAATTGGATGAATGTGTCTATTCTCATACTATGGCATGAAATGTGTTTGACAGAAGACTAGGCTAACGAGTAGACAATATGTGAGTACCAATGGGTCGACTTAGTTTTGTGAATTGTGATCACCAATTAACAATCATACTTCAAGTACACAATGTCACTCAAATGTCACATACATATATAACACATAAAAGTTTTACACGTCTTGTTACCCAACATATAGATCCACCCGTCCTACAAATTACATAATCACGTATCTTTTCGTGTACACAAAAAGAATAACAATATACCATACATATCACATGTAGAAAATTCATTACAAAACATCTTTCTAATCCAGAAAGACGTAAAAACATATTAGACATCCTACAATTAAACCTGCCATCCGTACAAATTAAAACACCATCCTAAATATATATATATAATCAAATATGCTTCATCGATCAATGAGATTCTGCACCTAGTCCCAACCATGTCTTGTTGTCATCTTGCTTTGGAACATCCTTAGCTTGGTATGGCGATCGAGCCGTGATCCTGTCATAATTTAATAAATTCGTTAAAATCTTTTTCTATTTTTAACGGCCAACAAACATTTCTGTCCGACTACCCAGGGAGTCCCCACACTATGGACAGACGCCCACGACCAACCCAATGGAGGGCCCATACGTACCTCGGGCGGCTGGCGTAGTCAGGCCCGCCATGCAGTTCCCGGAAACCGGGGAAAACCCAACCCCTCACCCGCCCGTCGGCACGACAGTGAAGAATTGGTAAAACTCGGGCGAGATCAGGACTCGAACTCGTGACCATAGGCCAGGAGTCATCCATCATTTTTCATTATGTCCCTCGTGGGAATCGAACCCAGGACCCCCAAGAGGGATCCCCATTCCCCGGTCCATTCACCAACTAAGCTACCCGTTACAAACCAAACGAGTACCAAATCGATCAATGCGATTAATTATGGAATTACCTATCGTTCCTCTTCTTTAAGAAGCTAGCAATGGAATTTCTTCTCGCAATCGGAAGCCCTGAAACAAACACGCAAAAATACCATCAATTTTTTTAGTTTTTAACCAAGAATAATTTGGTATCAGGTGCGGAACCAGAGGGGGTCAAGAGGGTATACTGACCCTCATCACTAGAGTTTGTTGGATTTTAAAAAAATAAAAAACTAAGTCTTATAATGACCCTGACTAAAAAGTTCTGGTTCCGCAACTGTTTCCTACCAATTTAAAACATAGATATTCGTAATTACCAGATCCTGAAACAACAATATTCTTGGAAGGTTCATCCGGTTTCCGGGCAGCCCCTTGCTCAACCAATTTAAAGATTTCCTTAACCTTCTCTGGAGCCAAATCATCTAACACAACAACCTGACCGTTGTAGAATATAGTCATAGTTCTCGACTGATCATGCTGCTTATGCATAGCAGCTTGTTTATCGACTGTGGCACGTTGAGTTTCGACCATAGGGAACAAATTCATGGTCGCAGCTGCTGGTCCTCTCCTTCCTGATCAGATCAAAACCATCAAAATAATATTCTGTCAGCATAAACGGACAACAAACTTTTATGATAATAAAAACGTACCAAGGGTTAGATCAGGGAAAGTGTGGTTTTCCTTCAAGTATTGAGAGAAAAGGTTACAAGTGCGGGAAAAACTGGACTTTTCCGGTGGCCGGACCGGCGGGTTTTGGCCGGAAAAGCTACAGGAGTCCTCAATTTCCGGTGAAGAAGACATGGATGATATGGAGGAAAAGATAATATTGAAATGTATTATTATTAAAGGGTATGTGGATTGGGAAGACATATATAGAAAAGCATAACTTGACAATTTGGCAACTTACAGGAACCTACCATGTCCCCCTGTATTATTAAAATCTATTTATTATTATTATTATTATTTATCACGTGATCTTAATAGTCGACCTCTTTTTTGTACTGATATTGATTTATTTGAAATGGAGTAAATTATACGGATGAATGGTCTTGCAGGTTGGTATCAAGACTATGGGGTGCGGATGTGGCACCCCCCTCCAACGGAACACCGCGCCCCTTTTCTAATTTCGGTGAGCAAATGGATATATCCCTGTCTGCCCCGAGCTCAATTTAATATGTTATATATTAAAGTGTGGTAAAAAGTGAAGGGAATGTGGAAGGGGAACACCACCCCGTTGATGGGGGAAGAAATGGGGGAAGGTGATGTGGCATCGGTGAGCCCAATAACACACCCTTAGCCTAATATTCAAAACAGACCAAATTATACAGACAGATGGTTTAAAAAGTTAATAGGTTTAATTTTGTGTGTTAAACTCGTGTAAATTTATTAGGGGTGTTAATTGTGTTAGGTTAACGGATTGAAGGCTTGCAGGTTGAAATGTGCAATCCGAACCGGCCCATATTATTCGTGTCAAAGATTTTAATTCTGACTTGTACATACATAAATTTGGGTCATCCCGAACTTGACCTGTTTAATCGATTTTTTGGATGAGGTCATACATGTTGACGAGTTATAAGTGGGTTGTTTGGTTGTAAACGGGTTATCGGTGTCATTCTTAGTGGTGAGCATAGGTAGGACAAACCTAATATTATTATGGTTAACCATGTAATCGGACTCATGAAACGAGTATAAGTAGGACAAAGTAAATAATATCGTGTGACAAACCTAATATTATGATGGTTAACCATGTAATCAGACTCATGAAGCGAGTATAAGTAGGAAAAAGTAAATAATATGGTGTGACAAACCTAATATTATGATGGTTAACCATGTAACCGGTAAAACGGTAAAAAACAAAAATACGAAGTTTTTTTTTTAAATACTCAAATGGGTTAACGAGTCAACCCCTTTTATACGGGTCAACTCTAACCCGGCTTGTTTTTATGCGGGTAATCCGAACCCAAATCATTTTCCAAATAGGTTGTGTCAGTCAACCCAAAACCTAGTTTTATTCGTGATAGGTCTGGATCGGGTTTTGGGTTGTCTCAACAATTACCGCCCCCTAAAATTTCGGGTTTTGGGTTGTCTCGGTAAAGTTACCTTTTTGCTCTTTAAAAAAAATCATAGGTTTATAGCTAAAAGTAAACATGTTAAGACTATAAGGAGTGGGGGGCGGGAAAGAGGGGGATGAAGCGCCATGTGGCACTTGTGGGACCCTTGTGGGGGGGAAATTAATTGTGGGGAGTGGAAGGAGGGGAAGAGGGGGGGAAGGAAAATATTATATTGTGTTAAAGTTAAAAAAAAAAAAAAAACAAAAAAAAACCAATAGATCGCTGCCACCTCACCCCCACCCCAAGCCCCACGCCGGTGAAGCCCTCCCCGCCCCCAGCCCCACGCCAAGCTTCCCGCCCCTGTGGCGGCGGTGTTACCCCCCCCTTCCCGCCCCTCTCCCGCCCCCACTCCTTAGACTGTAAGGAGTGGGGGCGGGAGAGGGGCGGGAAGGGGGGGGGGGGGTAACACCGCCGCCACAGGGGCGGGAAGCTTGGCGTGGGGCTGGGGGCGGGGAGGGCTTCACCGGCGTGGGGCTTGGGGTGGGGGTGAGGTGGCAGCGATCTATTGGTCAGGTTTTTTTTTTTTTTTTTTTTTAACTTTAACACAATATAATATTATTTCCTTCCCCCCCCCCTATTCCCCTCCTTCCACTCCCCACAATTATTTCCCCCCCCCCCCCCCCCACACAAGAGTCCCACAAGTGCCACATGACGCTTCATCCCACTCTTTCCCGCCCCCCACTCCTTATAGTCTTACAGTCTAACATTTTGGACCATACATCATACATGTAAGAGAAAAAGCTGAGTTGAGATTTATTTTTGCAACTTTTAAACCGCATAGACGTAAATATAATTTGAGTATAACTACATAAACTATTCGTGTAATTTAGTGTTAAAAATTTCTTATTTTGATTACTATTACAGTCAAATGGTTTTTCTTAAAATAGATGATTTACGGTATTAAAACTATATTAAATAAAATAAATACTAAAAAAAATAATATCTTATGAATGATATATGATTTGTTTGTGGACCTTGCTAATCACACTCCCCAAAAAATTATTTTGACCCCCTTAAAGCACTGAGCTTTAACCAAAGCTCGGCGTTTAGGGCTCACGGGTGACATCATTGTCACACCAGTCAAAGCTTTATCAGACTTTAAGTCACATCACTGAAACATCGTACTTCAAAGCGCTGAGCTTTGGCCAAAGCTCGGTGCTTTCAAGTACGAGGTTGACTGATTGGGCAATCAGTCTGACAAAGGCTGAAAAGGTGAACCCTAAGCGCTAAGCTTTGGCCAAAGCTCAGCGCTTTGAAATGATCAGATTGCTTTTTAAACCTCATCTCATACTTTCACAACTACACTCACTACGAATATTATACAAGATGTCGTATTATGACTATATTTTCGGTGAATCTGATTCTTACAACGTGTCGGTTCCTGTCACACCACGCCAATGGCGGAAATACGTGGCGCAACGCTCGAAAGCATATCAAAGTCAAGATTAACACAAACTATATTTAATTTAAAAAAGATCAATTTATTAAGATATCGAAAAGGAGTACCTTGTTTCAAACACCAAAAAAACCTCACCAAAAAAAAATCCTACAAAAAACAACCAAAACCCCACAAAAAAAATCCTACAAAAAACAACCAAAACACCCAAATAAAACCCAACCCAACACCCTGTAACACCAATCCCAAGACCCCATCAGTTTTTGGGCTTTAAAGCACTGAGCTTTGCCCAAAGCTCAACGCTTAACACCAATCCCAAAGCCCCCACCTGATGCTGTTAGCTTTTGGGTTTCAAAGCATTGAGCTTTGCCCAAAGCTCAGCGCTTTGAAGGCTGCTAGAGGGTTTAGATAGACAAGGTGGGAGTGCCAATAGAAGGGTCAAAAATGGAGAGCATTAAATATATATGGTAAGGACAGATAGAGATGCATAAAAAGGGGATAAAAGAATCAATGTGGTAGACTAGGGAAGGTTGAAAATTGCCGTCCACCATGCACATGGGCCCAAATGTCCAAAACACGTTCCTAATTACAGACAAATATCTAATAATAAACAATATGGTGCCCTAACACATGCTTTACACACTACTATACTATTATACTTCAAACAATGTTCAAGGTAACTGAGCTTAGACGTGCGGAAACATTAAGACAGTGTTTTATACTTTTTCTTAATCGTTATAGATAGTAGTTTGTTTGTCAGTGGTATATATGTCATTCTACCTCTATTTAAATGAAAAACTTAACGTCTATCTATTGTTTGTCAGTGGTATATTTGTGTAATTTCTAAAACCTAAGGACCAACGTTGCAATCCGTACAAACCACAACAGTGTAGTTAACTCTAAAATACACACCAAACTATCGGTTGTAAAAGATAAGAATAAATCATTTTATTATGGGGTATTGGATTTAAATAATCCAAAGTTTAAGCTATTGGCCAGTAATAATCCGAACTTTAACGTTCGACCAGGATAATCCCAAGTGAACATGTGGGTGTCAAAAATAAAACTCCGTTAACTCTGAACTAACTGAGTTAGTTCAAGATGACGTGGCTGCTGTGGTGGCATGCTGACATGGACCAGATGCTGACGTGTCAAAATTTAAAATTTAAAATTTTAACTTTAAAATCTAAAAGAAGTGAATGGGGTTAGGTTAGGTTAGTTGTTGACTTATCTAAAGACTAAGTAAACGTGAAACTTATATTAAATAGTTTTTCTAAAGATATTAGTTACACCTTTTTCCTAATTATTGCCATCAATACACCTTTTTTCCTGTATTAAGGGCACATGTTGATGTTTACGTATTTGTTGGCTTTTTGAAAGTCTAGTTATGTTAATGTATTATATTTTTCATTCTCCCTTTTTTGTTTATGTTTATCCAAAAGGACTTGTTTTAAGTCTCTCTGTTGTATTCCTGTTTCAATTTCTAAGAGTCTGTTTTGCGAAAATGAAATCAGAATTCTATTTCTCATTGTATTTGGTTCGCAAAATGTGTTAGTACTAAAAACCCCAACCCACTTGGTATGGGCCCAAGCTGGTACGGGTTGTAAAGCGATACATTTTTTTTTACCTTGAGTTCATACTGGTTCAAGTTGAGAACCGGTTTTAATGTTGAAAATCTCAACCCGCTCACACCGATTTTGATCGTTTCAAACCCTGTTGGGCCAAAACCTGTCAGGGTGAAACTGGTTTGACAAATAAAAATCACAAACCTGTACTAAACCTTCGTATCGGGGTCACGCCCAAATCGGTTTGGCCCAAACCAGTTTGTTGGCACTGTCGAATCTATTCTAGGAAAACATGTTATGTTATCTTCCATCCTTTATCACTTTTACTCTCACTTCTAACAAGTAACTATCTTCATGTCGCAACATGGTCACAAGAGGAATTCTCGTCTCACAATGGCAAGACTATTGGTTTGTTACTTATGCAAAGTATGTATCGTCGTTCTAGCTAGAAGTTGGAGGCCGTATATGCTCAATCACTAGTCTGAATCCCTGTGTAACGGATTCTTGTAACACTACCAACTAAAACCTCAAATTCAATCATTACGAGGGTGTTTGGGATTGCTTATTTAACTTCAAAAGTGGGTTTTTTTAAAAAAAAAATAAAAAATTGTTTAGATTAGTTTTTATAGTTGGAAAAACCAATAAGTCAATAAGTTGTTTTTCAAAATGTGTTTGGTTGCGCTTGTTCATGTAAAATGACCAAAAAGGACATTTTTATATATTTAAAACTATTCACTACTTTTACATATAATATTATATACTTAACAATTTTTTAGACAATGAATATAAGTTAAAAAAATTAATAATTATTTTATAAAATAATAAAAAAATAATTTTTTTCACTTTAGAAACCATTCCAACTAGAACTTGGTGAAATAACAAGCATGTCATAACACTCTTCATGGATGTTTGAAAACTAATATATATGATATTTACAAAATATATAATATAAGTTTATTTTACAAATTTATTAATTTCTTGATTACACCATAGTAATATGGATTAGGATCAAATATACAGTGAAAGAAAAATATGAAGTTGTAGGAAGGGTATCAAACGGACTCCGATTGAACTCATTCAAGGGGCATTGGAATCGTCTTATCGAAGCCTACGACGTTAGTTTTTAGGTCTTCGTTTTTTGGAGTTTTAGCTTGTAGTTTTTAGAATATGTGTTATATCATTGTGTCTTTTATGTACTACTGTGTCTTTTTCTTATTTTCATCATTGTGTCATTTTTTCAATTCATTGTGTCTTTTTTCTTCAGCATTGTGTTATATTTTTTAGCACTGTGTTATATTTTGTGGCTTATTGTGTCATATTTCATGATCTAGTGTGTTTTTTGTATCCTTCTTACCATTCTCATTTTTTGTAGCCTGTGCAGAATAACTCAACCCATAGTAATATTACGTTCATACAAATTATTAATATAACAATTCCCGTCCATCTTATGAATAGTTTACGATTTGAACAGCTTATGAATGTTATTTACGGTTTTGCCACATCTTTCTTTCTTTTTGCTTTGCCAATCGGTTCTCACACATTTTTCCCCAAACAATAGACATATCTCTTCCCCCCTCTCACTGACGATACCAACCGGGTATGTCGGGTGGTTCAACCGGTTGTATTAGGTGGTTCAACCGGTTTAATCGGCCGGTATGAATGGTTAGGAATATTGGTTCAACCGGTTATACCGGACGGTTCAACCGGGTTTGTCGGGTGGTTCAACCGGATGTACCAGGTGGTTCAACCGAACCGTCACAATACGTGAGATTGGTTCATATAAATTTGTTAAAAATCGGTTTGCCCCGCGGCGAAGCGCGGGTGTTAAACCTAGTTGTAAATAATCCACAACCTAGCTATTTGCTATAGGAAAAAATAGGGGTAGATTAGTAATTTTATATTCAAAAGCTAAAAGATATTTATAATTTAAAAAATAAATCATATTTTTGGGGCTTTTGAAAAACAATTTTTAACCCTTTTTCAAAAAGACAAATAAATAACACTTCTTTAATTTATTAGTTTTTTTTAAAAAGTCAATAAGTCATTTAAACTCAATCCCAAATATTATTTCATATTTTTTTTTTTATCAAATTTGTTTTTTTTTTAAATAAAACATGGGTTATAAACTACTTATAATCAAACATTCAATATACTCAATACATGTGTTAATAATAAGTTACGGAAACACATATGATTTATAAGGTTGTTCGTATTCTCTTGCTATAGGATTGAAAGTTGAAACAATAATTTTTAATTGTTTGTTGCGTTTAACATACATTAATGGAAATAGAGTGATACGCAAACAAAAGTATATGATACGGTAATGCATATAAGCATAAAACATGTGTATTTATAAGAGCAAAAGGGTTATAAATATACACATCTTTTTAAGTGATTCTCACTTTATATGACACTAAAGAAAAAGGAAAAAAGCACACTATGAACATCTATTTACAAATAAAACCAAAAGCAAGAACAACATTACATCAACAAACCATCTTCTATATCAAAATTCCTACAACAAAAAGATATTTGTACATAAAAAGAAAAAAAAAATCTACAAGTGATCAGGTATCATAGTCTATATCTGAAGCACCTTCAGAAACAGATTTTTTCACAAGTGTTCCATGTTCGTCGTAAAGATCAAGATTCTCACATGGTTTTGGGAAGATACTCCCTATCACTCGTCCTGAAACATACGAGCACTGGAATATATGCTTCTTCTTGTACGTGGTCCCTACCGACATATTCTTAAACGTCACATTCCTCACAGGAATATCTGCACTGCCATGTATTCTAACTGGCACGCGCACACCTTCACCGCGAATAGAGTCATAGCTTATGTCCCTGATCACAGGAAACGCCTTCGGGTCAAAACCTGAATCAGGGTGCTCGTTGTAATCGGTTTTGATGATTATTCCTACCCTTACGTTTTCAAATGTCAGATTATTGCATTTGATGTCTCGGATGTATGCACCTCTACCTGCAGCTGTCTTGATTCTAACACCACGTCTTGAATTCCATACAAGAACGTTTTCAACTGTCACGTTTGATATCCCGCCAGACATTTCACTGCCGATTGATATTCCAGCACTGTTAAAGTTTACCAACCATGGTCTATGTTAGACTTTTTATTTTATTACAAAAGGTGTAAAATAAGCAGTTTCTACTAATTGCAACATGATTATCTACAGAGGTCATATTAAATTACTAATGTACCCTTTCTTCGATCCTAACTTGAGACTTTTATTCCCATTTCCGAACAAGTGTTCACTTCTTCCTAAAAGGGTCGTTCTCGTATAATTTGTTAAATAATCAGAATTAGTTAAACATTAAATATCTGAACATTTGACTATTTAGGTGCAAAGCATTCAAATTTTTCTACAAACCGGAACAAAATTGACTACGTAAATTACTAACGTACCCTTTCTTCAGTCCTAACTTGAGACTTTAATTCCAATTTCGCAATCAGTGTTCACTTCCTAAAAAAGGTCGTTCTCGCATAATTTATTAAATAATCAGAATTGGTTAAACATCAAATATCTGAATATTTGACTATTTAGGTGTAAACCATTCAAATTTTCCTAACAACCGCAACAAAATTGACTATGTAAGAGTAAAGTAAAATCTGTAAAATTACTCATCTACCCCTTCTTTTGTCCTAATTTGAGTCTTATATACATTTTCATACTTGATTATTTTATCACTAATCACTTTCAAAACACACATCCAAACAACCCACTAGGGGAGAATGTTCAAGTCACTGCATATATAACGCAAGCACGATGACTTAAAATTATTACAGGTTAGGAACATAAAAGATGAAACATATTGAATAGAAATCTCACCTGACCATAGAGCGAACCACAAGATTCCGGATAAGAATATTCTTTGATGGTCGACCATAAGCTATACCATATTGATCCCAACCACTTTTGATTGCAATGGCATCATCACCCACACTTATGTAGCTGTCTTCTATTACCATATCTTCGCACGAATCTGTTTAAACAGTAAATGAAAGGAAACAGATAAGACCGCTTGAACAGATGAACTTATTGCAAACGTGTGCAGCCATGTTCTGAACAAAGAGTTTTTACTTTTTAGCAGATTAACAAAAATACATGGAATTTAAAATTAAAAAAAAAAAAACGTACCAGGATCTATACCATCTGTATTAGGAGCCTTAAAAAGGGGAGCCAAAATTGTCATATTTTTTATGGTTACATTTTTACAATCATACGGATGAAGTGTCCAAAAAGGTGGATTTCTTAAAGTAATATTAGATATTACAATGTCACTTGAATACATGATCTGCACAAGCGGACCTCTTGTATGGTTAAGAAGCTTCTGGCGATACCGTTTCCACCATCTTAGACCCTGCCCATCAATAGTACCATTATTCCCTGTTGTCATGGTTGACAAATATATAATCAGTTTAACTATGAAACATTACACGCATGGATTACATGTTCACACTCAAAACTGACATCTAAATAAATAAAAACAGATAATAAGAATAATCAAAGGCGTTGACCTGTGATAACAACGTCTCTGAGATTTTGACCATGAATTAAACTCCCGTATCGAGGTCCAGGACGCTCTCTACCATAGCCATAAGAAGGCAAAGGAGGCATTAGAGGCCAATACTTTTCCTCCTGTTAAAATAAAGTAAAGACTGTGAGCCACAAACATAATAAGCGATTGTGACAACTTAACATCAGATGTGCTAAAATGCTTCAAAGAACAGAGGACGTAACTTTGTATTGACTATAAGCCATGTGCCATTACAAACCTTTTCATCCAAAATACAAAACGTAAGCAAAAATAAAGATAAAAATCTGATGGAAATCGTACAAGATCTGAACCCCTACGGTAGCTGCAATTAATGTGATTGTGCATGAATTTATAGTTTCAGTGCTTCACAGAACCAACTAACATAAGCTTAAAATACAAATATTAACACGAGCAACCAATGGAACCAACCACAACTGTCACATTTTACTTAAATCACGCGGTTGCAATAATCACAAACCAAGGACTTGTCTTGTTAGAAAGAAACCTAAGATACAACAGTTTGTATAAAGAGTTATTTCAGGTCGTGTTGTCAAAGCTGCTCAGGCGAGACGGAACGCAGGAAAAGGGCCTCGTGGTAGTCCAGGCACGATTCCGGCAAGATTCCACATTCCGGCAAGATTCCAACTCGAAATTCCGGAATCCAGACAAACTGGTCTAAAGCATCCAAAAATGTCACGTAATCAACCTGAAAAAACCTAAACTAGCCCTAAACAAGCCTAAAACATGTCGAAAGCCCCTAAAAATCGCATTTTTCATACTATGTACCTAACTAGTCACATTTTAAGCTACTAGACTCTGCACAAGAGCTATGCACCTTGCGCGGTTGCGCCATTGCCAACATAAATTTTAAGAAGAAGTTCTCCACAAACACAATATTCTAATCCATGATTTGATGAATCAAGATTCTTCAATGAGTGCAACAAAGTTTTATCAAAGCATAATAACTAAGATATCACTAAATCATAAATAATTATCAATTACCAAAGCATACTTTCTTGCTATTTAAGTTATCCCCAATAATAACAACTCCAACAAACTAAACAATATTAAATTATTAAAAACCAATAACATAATAATAATAATAATAATAATAATAATAATAATAATAATAATAAGTTGATAACAAACTCACATCAACAGCAACAATAACAGCATGTTGATCAAGAAACAAAGTCAAACAGCTGGTCAAATTAAAGGGCGCAGTCAACCATCTTCCAGCAGGTACATTAAGCTGCCCACCTCCTTTATTCCCCAACTTAGAAATTACAAAAACACCCTTCTCAAAAGCCAACGTATTTACAGTAATGCCATCGCCAACGCCTCCAAAGTCAGTAATATTAAAGGAAATGGGGCGGAAACGAGGGACTGGGTGGGTAAAAAGGGGTTGGTGGGGAAGTGAAACGACGCCGTTGAGGGAATTGGTTTGGGAAGTGAAAAGAGAAGTGAGGACGAGGATACAGAGGAGGGTTAGTAGGGTTTTGTAAGAGGAGATGAGGGTTGGGATCCAACGGCGGAGATTTAATCTGGAGATTTGGATCATGGTAGTGTGGAATTGGGTTCATGAATGAGGGATGATGATGATGATAATGTGTTTGTTTCATCTTGGAATAACTAATCAGTATCGGTACAGTACCGGTAAGCACAGGTAGTATATTCGATAGCCAATTTCTTTTTTTTAAATTTGGTATCGGTATTTTTATAATAAGCTCTGGTAAAATAATACCGATCTCATCTATAGGTGGTGATATTATTATTATTATCCAAGCTCATATTATTAATCATGTTACTAATTTTGAGGAATGTGACATTAGTTTTAAAGATGTGTGTTTGAGGAAGCGATGATTTGGATATATTTCTATGTCAAGGAAAACGTAAAGATTTGATATCTTGAATAATCTCCTCAATCTTGACTGACTTATTAGTAAATCCGATTCTCATTCCTAGCTTTCCAAACAAAACAAGACGTTACGTTACATGCCACTAAAACTATTCTATGAAAAATACAGTTCCAAAACCTGAAAATGGTGCCATATCACTGAAGACACCTAGCAAGACGTTTGATTTTCTCATTTGAGTTGGTTTTAGAATAATATTTTCAAAGTTTGTTGCTTTGAATCAATTTATTTAACAATTATATATTACTCCTTGGAAAGAAAAGCATCATAAATAGTCAAATATGAAGCACTTGGTCAAAGTCTACAAATGGAGCAAGTTGAGATTGTTGTTGTATAAATATATGTTTTGTAGACACTTAAATTTCATTTTAGTATAACAACAATGGAATTAGCAATCAAGTTTTGTATGTTTCTTGTTGTATATTTCATTAATGGTGTTCAATCCATTGACCACCATAAAACACTAACCACATCAGAAATCATAGCTAGGTTGAATCTAGAGCCAAATCTAGAAGGTGGGTTTTATGCAGAAACATTTAGAGACACTTCGATTAACATTTCCACTTCTCAACTTCCCTCTAGATGTAAGTTATTATATCCCCTTTAAT
Source organism: Ambrosia trifida (assembly GCA_028751855.1). Taxonomy (NCBI): domain Eukaryota; kingdom Viridiplantae; phylum Streptophyta; class Magnoliopsida; order Asterales; family Asteraceae; genus Ambrosia; species Ambrosia trifida. The sequence continues at coordinate 45,391,272 of CM054127.1, forward strand.
TTTATGTATAATATGTGAATAATTGAATATGTCCATCATTGATTACTACTTCTAGTTTCACATGTTTGTTATCAAAGGTATTGATTACTTTAGAAACCTCATATGAATTGATTGTGATCTTTAGACCAGTGGTTCAAGCTCTTTAGGGGCATTTTCTGTCATGTGGACGTCATGTCAGCAAGGAATTTTTTAGCCAAAAAATAATATAGTGGTTCAAGTCCCTTTCTTGCCTTTCAATCATTACCAAATTATTAGGTTTGGGGTGTATTATATAATAAATATATTGGAAATCTTTTATTAATTATAAATTAATTAATTTCTAATGTTCATCTACAATACAAACGGTTATTTAGTTGCATTAATTGGTGGAACATTTAATGCACAATTGTTATGTACCGGCGTGATGTGAAACACGCCACTTCAAACAAATTTTCATTTAACGCTCATGTGTAATGGTTAGCCGGCGTTATTAAGCGTGGTTTTTTTTCATTTAACGCTCCATTACAGGGGGTCTTAGAGGCATATTGATAGATAACTTCAAAATTTAAAGTTTAAAACTACGAGAAAGAGATTCGTGCTAAAAAAAGTACGATGAATGAAATTTAAGATTCACGCGTTTGATCAAATAAAAACGAGAACTTTAAGGAAAAATCTTTATAGTTAAATACTTAAATTTAGTCGAGCAAACTTCCCCTTTTTTTGACAATATGTTAAGCACCCGAACCGAAAAGTTATGTTTGTTTTAGATTAAGCACTTCCTAATCCTTTTGACTTTACATGGTTGGCTTGTATATGAATCGACTTTGTATCATTTTAATCATAAGAGTCAATGTGTGTTGTTACGAAGAAATGTGTGTATTTAAAGTTTAAACGATCATAATTAACAAAGTAGAAACAATTATCATTTCATTAACCAGTTATTACATTATAGGATATAATAAATAGTGTATGATAAAATACATCCATATACACATTTAGTGTAACATTAACATTATGATTGACGCATGGTCAAACATTTTGTTTGGAACAGTCAAGGTCGATCGTCCTATTAGCACAGCCATATACTTCTTCCTTCCATCTGGGAATGTCTCCAACCTTCACCGTATTCCAAGTGCAGAAACATGGCACTTCTATTTGGGCGAACCTATTACGGTGCGTAATAAGTTTTATCGTATTTACTAAACAAAATACATCTTTTAGGATTTGTTATGCAGATAAGTTTTATCGTATTTACTTTATTATAGTTAAAACATGTTTTCTTTGTGATTATTTTGACTCTGTACTCTTGTATAATTAAGTTACCATATTTTCTTACTAATAATATTATCTCCTCTGACAGATACTAGAAATTGATGATAAAGAGGGGAGTGTCAAATTCACATACATGGGACAAGACATCCTAGAAAGCGAACGACTTCAGTATACGGTGCCACCGGATGTGTGGTTTGGTGCATTCCCGACAAGAGACTACAACGTGTTAGCTGACAATCGCATTGTGAAAAAGGCACCAAGGGACACAGAAATACACTTTTCTTTAGTAGGAACAACGGTTGCACCTGCTTTTGAGCCTGACGACTTTGTGCTTGCTAAACGTTCACAACTCATCTCTCGGTTTCCTGCTCTGGAATCCCTCATTTCTATGTTTACGCTGTCTGATTAAAATGCATTACCAATTTCATGCTTCTCACCGCGATCATGTGTAGAAATTTCTCTTCTTTTTGCAAGTTATTAAACAAATACAGGTGGCGAATAAAATATGAAAATTGGTATAATTAAGAATATGATATTAAGATGAAAGCACAACCAATCATGCAAACTGTACAACTAGGATTCTGCTAACTGTTGATCTAGTTCGGCCCAGAATTCATCATCGTTTTCGTCAGTTGCATCAAGGTTCTCGCCAGCGCTATTTTGTGACTCAGAGTTTTGGTTTTCCAACAGTTTCAGTTGGTTGAGTCCTGTTTTTTGATAAAACAGTTCTTTCTGCAGATTCCAATCTTCGATTGTTTTCCCAACTACGTCTCCAATCAATGTATGATCTTTTGCAATGTGGTTTACATCTTGTGTATCTATCACCTTTTCAGCTCCTTTAGAATGTAAACAGAAAGATAATTAAAAACAAAACCAATGTTCGGATCGCTTATTTGAACAATTTGTAATTTTCCATATTCAGATTCCAACACGACTAGTGTTACAAATGTCAAACAATTTGTAAATTTCCACATAAAAACCATATATTTGACTTTTGAGGTCAAACATATGATCTTTTCAGCTTCCTTGACTTTAATAGTCAAATCTGTGACCTTTTAGTTTTAAATCTACTAGAATTTTGTGTCGATTGTTTTTTTTTTTCCTGAAAATTCCCATGTTGGCCTATCAAATTATCAATTATAATGTTAAACACTAGTTGATGTCGCCCGAAACGTAAACTAGGATATACAAGTTTATATCATCATGAAAAAGGAAAAAAAAAAAAAAAAAAAAAACCTTTGATGGCTAGCTCTTTCGCTATAGCATAATCTCTTGACATTTTCTTGAGTGAATCAACTTCCAATTCTTTTCCCTGAATCACAAGCACACACTGAATTAGCACACATCATATGAATCTGAGTTTGTTTTATGGGCTGTATATAAATAATCATCTGATTCTGATTCAAACCACAATAATCACTTTGAAATGAACTACTCAAACACCCCTAGAATATTGCATAGATAACATTGATGTATACTCATCACTCACCATGTCCATGTTAATGTACCGTTCAATCTGTGTGTCAGCAAATAGCCTGTTACAGAAAAGTAACACAATTAATAACTGCTCATAGCAAAACACATATGGAGTAAACTGGTAGTCTCGTATGGTATCCTTTTCTTTTCTCCATGGTTATAGGATTTCGAAATAAAAATGTATTCAAAAAGATTCAAATATTAAACTAAAAACATAAGTCGTTTTAAATAAGACGATTTAGTAAGTTGTAAGCATTTGAATACACATTGGGTAACTTTTGACTTATTTGACCCGTTCGGCCCGTGTCATTTCTAGATATTCTTTCATACTTAAACAAATACAACCCAGATGGCCCCGTTTTCATATAAATGAGTTGAACTAGCCACATCTAGTCTTCACAAATCACAGAAAAGCATCATTAGTGGCTGCATCTGTGGAGAAACAAGTTAATGGAAAAAAGAGTAAAAAAAGATTAAAGATTTACCTTTTACTAGCATGTTGAATTCGGGCATTCTGCATATCTGTTAGTTCATTCACTCTCTCTTCTACAGATCCTTCCTTCAAGTCAATAGCCCCATAAAGGAACAAATTCCTTTCTACCATACTATTAACTAAAAGAGGTACAACTCCTATGTTTTCTTTCTTTGCATCAATAACCAGTTCCTTGAGTCTCTTCATTTCCCCTGTCGAATAGGAAGTTGAGTACAACTATTGAGCTTAAAACAAGAAAATATTATGGAGAACATCAATAATATCACAAGAAATAACATATTTACTCGCTCCCTTTTCATCCTTCTATTTGTTTGATCCCCTTCTCAAGGTGGCAAAATGGGCCCAAATTAGTAACTAGTTTACAGATATTTACCATATAGTGCGCCAAAAGCCCAAATGTAACCACCAAAAAATGTGTCAAAACTGCCACCTATAACCTTCAAGGGGTGGCGTAGTGGTAAGCGCCTCATAAGACCCTAAGTTACATCTTCGCTACTCATCACACCATATAAGACGACTAAAACTGTCAACTCACTTAATGAAGCAATAGACTAAAAATGAAACCCCGACGTATTAGAAAGTTGTGACCTTCTATAAAAAAAAAAATCTTTTAAAAACTTAATATCATTTTAAATTCCAATCAAATTTGACAAGCCACCTATTTACGAAAATTTTGAACAAAAAGCATATGGGGTCAACCCGAATACTAGTTTGACCTGTTACCCAACCAGCCCATTTAGCCACCTCTATTGTAAAGCAACAAACTCAAGAGAAGGTGATAACAATAACATACGTAGGCATAAATAAATTCTGAAGGGGGGTTTAAACGGTTGCGTTTCATGTAGACAGTAAAGGCAATAAAGACCACCCAGCCTACGCGATATAGAAGCGGTAGACGTCATGTAACCTGCAAAAAAGTATATAAAGCATAATCCAATATTAAATCAAAATAAGGCGCATCCATAAATTCCAAAATTTAAGGGTATACCTACCTATGGAATGGGCATACAAAGATTGCATAAAAAATCCCAACTTTTTGTTAGGCTTTGCTTCAAAGATGCAAGAAAACCTTTTAGAAAGCCATATCCTCTTCATATCAGCCAACAAAGTCATGTTACCCTGAACAGTACTAACCATTTAAACCAAAAAACAAATTCCATAAACTCAATATAATTAAAGTGAAAGTTTTGAGTAAGTAAGTACCTCTGCAAATTCATTAATAAGATCATCAATGTCAAGTCTAAAGGGATTGAGGTCCATTGTGTCTACAAGTAGCTATTAATCTTTCCACAGATATATTATATATAAAATGTGACCTGATAATCAAGAAATCCAGTATTAGGATTAATATTAGATAACAATTCATAAGTGAAGCAAGTAAGAGGTACAAATATTAATAAAATAGGTACAACTATTGATATACAATGTACAAGTATGTTATTAAACAAAACTTAATTTTTTTAAAACAAAAGGAGTTACCTGCGAACAGGGGCGGCTTGTACCTTGTGATGGATGGGGTAGGGCTTGTTGTACTACAATATTTATTAGAAATCGGTATTAGTTCGGTATACCGTCCAAATACCGATATCGATCGTAAATGTTGGTACCGATCCCGATCTCAAAACCGCTCGGTATGGTAAGGTATCGGTTAGGGTTTGGTATTGGTATCGGCCCTATATACTCATCCCTACCCTCTGGCCTCTACCCCACTTATAACCTAGAACGAGAGTGCGAAACGAAGCAGCAATGGTGTCGATCGAGAAGCACACCAGAAGGGTGGTGGTTACAGTGGAGGTCCGAGATGAAGATTGTACAAAGGATAGATGAGCGAACCTGGCCGTGACGGAAGGTGGTTGGTCCGGCAAATAGCGACGACGACAAATGGTGGTTTTGGGCTTCTGTTTCAATCGAAAATGAAGTTGAATTCTTGTTCAATTATATTTGCTGATGGAGATTGGTGGCCGATGAAGATGAATTGTGCTTTCACAAATTTGAAAAATAACTAAAGAGGGTGTTTGGCTGCCTCTCCTTTTAACTTATGAATTATCCGACTTATGAATAAAAAGCCCGAACGAGCTGAGCCTTAACGAGCCCGAGCCTCAAAATATGGCTCGTTTAGTTATCGAGCCCGAGCTCGAGCCCTAGATACAAAGCTCGATTGGGCTCGCGAGCCTAAACGAGCCCAAACATAATTATAAGTTATTTATAATTTGTAGCCCACATCTCCAAAGCCTAAGTCCTTATTTCATAGGCCCATTTAATAGCACTCGCGAGCCGAGCTTTTGCGATCTCGAGCCGAGCCGAGCTCGAGCTTTTGATTTTGCTAGCGAGCCAAGCTCGAGCTCAATATTGTAGGCTCGAACCGAGCCGGGCTTGAGCTCGAGCTTCATAAAACCATAACGAGCTGAGCTCGAGCCCAGTCAGGCTCGAGCTCGGCTCGGCTCGTTTACACCCCTAGAATTATCCAACCAGTCAAAAGTAAAAAATATGTTGTTTGAGTAATTGTTTGAAAAAGAACTTTAAAAAAAAGAGAGAATTACAAATATTGTCCTTTAATTATTTTAAAAATTGCACGTTCTGTCCTTTATGAAAATTTTTCACTCATTCTGTCCTTTATTTTCTCAATTTGCTACACCCTCTGTATTTTAGCCTAACTTAGTTAAAAAACTTGGTTAACTTTATTTTCTAAGTTTACACTTTATTTTCTAAGTTTACACTTTTAGCCCTTTATTTTCTAAAAACAACAATCTAACCAAATTGACTAAACCAGTTAATTGGTTGGTTAATAAAATCAATAAACTGATAATGTCGATTTTTGTTTAGGTTGAGGTTAATAACCGAACACAACCATGCACCATTAGAAGTGTATGTGCTCCCTACTACTGTAACATTTCGCGTTAAATAATTGTACGTTACGTATAATCTGGATAAAAACGACAAGTTCTATTTTTGCATTTAATTATTTTGTGGCATTTTGAACCCTAATACTATGATAACTATTCCTAATATATATATATATATATATATATATATATATATATATATATATTAAATATATGTTAAATATAATTGTAAAAAAATATATGCTGAGGCCGGGGTTCGAACCCGAGTCCTCAGCCGGTTCAATTATACACACCCACACAACCAACTGCTCTAGCCATTATACTTGTTATAATTCGGACGCGTTTTAATTATATCATGATTCAGAATTCATCTCAGTTGACTTGGAAAGTCAACTGAGATCAATGGCTTACCATAATCACCACCATTTGACTCGGAATTGATCGGGAATTTATTGGCAACGTGATTACCGGCCTGGAACGAGTCACACACACATCAATTGTCCTTCAATTCATACCCATTTAAACGTATTGACGCGTCAACATTCAAAACGAAGTCAAACTTGCCAAATCGATCACCTAGACAACCTCACTATAAATTGAACCCTCCTGGACCATCACAACTCGCCATTCACTCTTTCTCGACCTCTAATTTCTCTCAAAAATCTGCTGATCTTGGTGTTTTCTGTTCGAGTTTGACTTCGTTGTTTGACCACTCGTTCGTAATCAATTCAGTATTGTAAGCCTAATTTTTTTTTGTGGGTTACATTAATCGGCATATGTACAACATTAGCCCCATGATTAATTGGACTAATGTTGTGTGTATTACTCGATTACAAATCCTAGGGCTCGTATGCTTATTTGGGGATAAACACGATTTCGTGTATGTTATTTATTTCAAATAAAACAGAAATCAACACAACCACTGGTCTGGACCAAATGGTTGTGTCTGGTGCCATCTACCTGAGCCACGCGGGTTCGAGTCCCGGCAGTGGCAAATCCTTTTTCCTTATTTTGTTTTTAATCAAAATTAATTATATATATTACTTATAATTTATAAATTCGTTTTAAAATATTAAAACTCTTTTAATAATTCTACAAAAATTATTTTAAGTTAATCTGATGAAAAAGTTTAACTCACAATTTTTAGTTTTCAAAAATTTATTTATTTAATATATATAATAATTAAATCAAGTTTATTCTATTATATTTATAAAATTCTATTAAAATATCAAAACAATTTTATAAATTTCCACAAAAATTATTCTGAGATTATATAACAATAAACTTTTCTGAAATGATTTTTATTTCTGAAAAATCATTTATTTAATATTTTTAATCAATTTTTGTTAGTTTTAATCATAATTAAATCATAATAAATTCAATTTTTAATATTTTTGCACCAAAATTTTATACAAATTATTTCTGATTATTTGGAACAGAAATATAATTTTTAAACTGATAATTCTTTAATTTTAGTATTTTTAAATATTAAAGTTAAATTTTGACAATTTGTAATAAATAGATTTAATATTCTATTTTAAAGAAAATAATTTTATAAAAATTGTTTTTATACTTTAAACACATTATTGGGACCATCTTAAATTTAAATTTCATAAAAAGATTTTTGTTTATTTATTTACAAAAATTCTCTCAATTATCAAACATTTTTAATATTAATCAAACGAGTATTTATCCCCAATTTGAAGCCCTAGAACATATACATTTGTAGACTAGATAGACTTAGACATATTTATTAACTTATTATAGGGTGATATTTGGCATTGTTTGGGCAACACACTTTTCAATTTTCAAGAAGTATAACATTTTGCTAAGGTGAGTTTTACATAGCCCCTTTTCTATTTATCACCATTTTTGGGGTGAAACATGTTACAACATCATTTATGCAATTCAATCATCAATGTGTCTATGTGTTTTTCTATGTTGTATTATGTCTTGAACATGACTAGGGTAAGCACAATTCTAGCATGATCATTAACATTGATCAGCCGACGGTATACATTGATAGATCTATTGGACTGACAATCCCACCCGGATACGTGCCTCCTACAAAGGTAGCGTGGGTGTTTGTTACTGCAATATAAACGAGTGAACCATGAGCGTATGAGATGTACCACAATACAACAGTCACAAGGGTTGATTATGCACTCGATTTACTTCTAGTATGTTTTCACATATGGACTAGATTTGCCATGACACATGAATTGCACAACAATTTTATTCGATTATCAAAACCTATGTAATTCTCACCAACTTTTGTTGACCCAAAATATTTTCAACTTAACATGTTTCAGGTTCTACTTGCTTGAAGATTTGAATTAATGCTTGAAGATGTGTGCATAGTTTTATTCAATTTGATGTACGAATTCTTGTAGAACAATTGTATGTAATTTATTTAAATCATATAATGAAATTTATTATTTACCATAAGCTACTGAACAATCATCAATACGTGACATCCCGATGTTTCCGCCATCGGTTGGGGTGTTACAACTACACCGCATTGGCACGCTGTTATGAATATATGAATGGTTCCGTTTCAGTTTGACTGATTTCGGTTAACTAAAGGTCCAAAAAGAAAACGATAACCAATTTTAAGTTAAATCGAATGTTGGTTAAATTATTTTGGTTCAGACCATGCACCATTAGAAGTGTCTGTGCTCCCTACTACAACGCGCTGGCACGCTGTTATGAATATATGAATGGTTCCGTTTCAGTTTGACTGATTTCGGTTAACTAATGGTATAAAAAGTAAACGATAACCAATTTTAAGTTAAATCGAATGTTGGTTAATTGATTTTGGTTCAGTTTTGTCTCCTTTTTTTTTGCTTCAGCGACGATTTACTTATTACTCACTCTCAGATATTGTTGATCACGTAACACATAAAAAATTTTAAATTAAAAAAATTAACAATACTATACTCAAATTAAAGATAATAAAATGATGATTATTATAATGTTTTTTTTTTTTTTTTTTTTTTTTTTTTGTAAAAGTATCAATTTTTGAAAAAAAAAATATGACTATTTGAAAATCATGGGGGATGATTTGCTTAAAACAAGGAAAAAAATGTTTAACCATAATTTAAAGAAACAAAACTTTAGTAAATTTTAAGGGATTAAAGTGTAACTAAGATAAAGTATTACAGTGTAAAAGTGTTTAAATGACTATTTTACTCTCATTTTAGGGTTGTTTATGAAAACAAAGTTCTTAACTTTTGGGTATCTTAAACTACCCTTGCCTCATACATTATAATATAGTATAGATAATTTGGATCACTAATTTGGATCACTTAAAAAAAGAGAAAAGGAATGTGTGTCTGAGTGTCTCAAACCCGGGTACCGATAGCAGAGAGGGAAGGGGCCAACCACGAGACCACCACTAAACAACGGAATATGTTCAAAACAAAAACATTATAACATGAGATAAAAATGAAGAAAAAATAAAAAAACAATATAATCATTATTCAAATACACTTGCATATTAATAGATTGTAATTAAACCTTTTTTATATAAACTAGTATTAAGTATATATGTGTGACTCTTGGGTGGCAAAAGTAAAGTTGCACTAGTTTTAACGTTATTTTACTAATTTCGTGAAAATAACGGTTAAAACGACGGACGGTTAATCATGCATCATGTGGTGGCGTGGATAGCCAAAAGACAAAGGGGTACATGCACCGATCGGGTTTGTCCCGATTGCTAAGTGTTTTGTGCCTTATGTCCAAGGCTTGATACCAAACCACATCGAGCCGGGGTCTCACTAGAAGCAGCCTCTCTATTCTTAGGGGTTGAGGTAAGGTTGTCTGCATCTTACCCTCCTCAGACCCTAACTTAGCTTTGCTATAGGTGGGATTAACTGAGTATGATGATGATGATGATGATTATATAAACTAGTATTAAGTCCGCTGCGTTGATGTGGGGGGCATAAAACCATACAAAATATTATCAATGACATATTGTTGCTAGCGATCAACAACATCGAAAAACTTATAAGGAAATAAAAAACGAAAACAATATCAAGACAGTTATGTTCATCACCAAGTACCACACCATGAGATAGATCCAAGGTAACAATCATTCATTCACACTTGAACTCTTTTGCTTTTACTTTACTTATACATTTCTGTATTGATTTCTTCTCCGATCAATTATTTATTCTCATGCTAGAGAATCGTCAGAGGGAGACCCCTTTTCTACGACGAGACACACAGTGTTGTGTTTTACAAAATTCTCTTGTAACAACGGAATTAGATAACTACAATTCGATCAGAATGTCATATGTCAAAATTGATATCGAAGTCATTCCTTCAACGCTGGAATTTCCTGTTCAGAATCGTAATAAAACATTTTAAAGTCTAAACATCACAAAAGTTTAAGTTTATATTTTACATACCATACCATAACAAAAACAAAATTTTATATCGCATAATTAACTTTTCCGGGGGCAATTCTTTTAAGGGGCGGGGCGGGGCTGCCAACCCCCCCCCCTCCCGAATTTTCGCTCAGAAGTTCCGATTATATAATATCCGTATAGAAATTTTTTGGTATATAAGGTTTTGACTCCCGAAACTAGTAACTTCCGACCCCCGAAATTTCGGGTCAAGATTCTGAACTTTTCCATACTTTCTTTATTAATTCATATATACCATATCAAAACAAAACAAAAGTAGGAGAGAAAACATGCAATCCTAAACTTCTATCATATGGAAAGAGTAACAAACATGGTATTTTACAACAAATAATTCGGCAACGTGTCGCTGTCTCTAATTTCCATGAATCCATGATCATACGCGTCCGTTACCGGTTCATACTGCAAAACCACGTCCTACTACTACCCACCCCCCTTCATCTCATCTTCTTCACACATTACCCATTTTTTTAATTTAATTTAATTTACGGTTTTCCATTCCACAACATTCATTATATTCACTCGGTCAGTTTTTATATATTATTATGCTTCAATTCAATTCTTTTAACCATACCCTAATATACTTTTATTTATTCCAATTTCACTACATGAAACACTCATATTTATTGCCTTCTTCTATCTTACATCACATATATAAATTAGATTCTATACATATATATTGGAAAGTGGTTTAATATAATTAAATATTTAAGATTCCATCACATATATTCTATACATGCATATTCAAAAGTGATTTAATTAATATAATTAAATATTTAAGAGTTTTAAGCATATTGAATTACATGTTGCAGAAGTTTTGGACAGAATTAGAGATGAACAATCTTGATGAGAGTATAGAAAGAGATTACCACACATTAGCCATTATTATTGCAGCATGTTGTGTCCTAATAGCCTTGTTTCTATCCTTTTTTACCATTGTTCAGCATCTCAAGTTTTACACCAATCCTGAGGTAATTAATTTGTATGTTACATAATGTGTAAGCCTTTAACTCATATTTGCATTTGCATTTGTTGTTGTAAAAGTTATGGTTATGTTTCCACAGGAACAAAAATGGATTGTGTTGGTTCTCTTAATGGTCCCTGTCTATGCCATCGAGTCGGTATGTATCCAACCTTTATATGTAGTAAGCCTTCGCGTGTTTTTATTGATACCCTGACCCTAAGAGTCGGGCGAACCACCTATGGGCCATTAGGTAACTCCATACAAAGCGAAACTTATGCCCGTTTAAGTTTGGCCCAACGGCGGACCTATACTCTACTCAAGTAAAAGAGGGGGGGGGGGGGGGGGGGCGACGCCCCTCTTAATAAAAAAAAAAGTTATAGTGTGATTTGTAGCCAAAAATCTTGACCAGACCCCTTAAACGTTCTGTTAAACCCCCTAATAGCACCCTTAGAAAATAATTTCTACGTCCGCTACTATTTGGCCCACTTGAGTTTGTCTTGTTTGAGCTTTGTATAACATAGAAACGACAAAAGCGAGAAGTAATGAATCATGGATTTGATGTTTATCAGATTTTTTCCTTATGGAAACCGAAGTTTGCGCTTGCTTGTGACATTTTAAGAAGTTGCTATGAGTCAGTTGCGCTATATTCCTTTGGAAGTTATTTGATCGCGTGTCTCGGTAAGAAGAGTTGTTAGTCAGGTATATGCATCTTAATTAAACACATTTAGTCCTGATAAATTTATTATTTTAGGTGGTGAAAGACGAGTTGTTGAATTACTTGAAAACGAGAAAGAAAAACTGCTGAAAACGCCATTGCTAGACGGAAAGGATTACAAACCAGACTTAAATAGAACATCATTATGCATATTCTTCAGACAGCCGCGCGTTCTTGGGGAAGGATTGTTACAAATTGAGAAATTTGGACTAGTGCAATATGTTAGTTACAAAACCGCCTCTTAGCTAAAACATATATGTGTATTGTAAATTTTTTAAGTTGACAACTGATACAGTGATACATTGTAATTTTTTTTATCTTTCTATGTATATTTCAGATGATTTTGAAGACGTTATGTTCGTTTATGGCAATGATATTGGAGCTTTTGGGTGTATACGGTGATGGCGAGTTCAAGTTCTACTATGGGTATGTATTTGACCATTTTGTGTTGACTAAAATCTCAGTAAGTTTGTGTTAATTTTCCAAAACATATAACACCAGTCCGAATGCAGGTACCCGTATATTGCTTTTATAATAAACTGTAGCCAGATGTGGGCATTATACTGCCTAGTGAAATTCTACCATGTGACTCATGAAAGACTTCAGCCAATAAGACCTCTTGCGAAATTCATCAGTTTTAAAGCCATTGTTTTTGCGACTTGGTGGCAAGGTGTCGGCATTGCATTGTTATGTTACCTTGAAGTTCTGCCTAACCAGGGAAACTTTCAAACAGAATTACAGGACTTTCTGATCTGTATTGAAGTAAGGTTCCTTTCTACACCTCGAAATACTGTTCAATGTTTTAACTGTGTATTTTTTTTGCGACAGATGGCAATTGCAGCCGTAGCTCATGTTTTCGTGTTTTCAGCAAAAGCGTACCATTTTTTGCCTGTATCCGAGTTTGGACAAATATCCACCAAGACGATAAAAGAAGCAGTGAAGGTAGAGGAAGGCGATGAAGAAAAACCGGCTGTGATTGAAAAAACAGAAACAAAGGTTGAGGCTCCCGGAACAAGTGTGAAAGAAAGTATGCAGGAGATAGTTGTTGAAGGCGGTCAGCATGTAAGTCATGTTGTCCCAACTCCCAAACAATAAGCCGAATTTTTCGAAAGAAAAGGCTTACATTTCTACTCGTGTTTGTAGGTTGTTGATGATGTTAAACTGACTATAAATCAAGCAATTGAACCTGTCGGGAAAGGTATGACAAAGATTCAAGAAACAATCCATCATCTGTCGGTTGGTGATGATGATAAGAAATCAGAAGTTGAAGTTGATTCATACGAACAAGATGTTACAAAAATCGCGTCTGATGGATCAGCTGATGACGATATTGAAAAGCTCGAAGTAAGAGTCGAAAAAAGCAAACAAGAAGTTTCTAAAAATAGAACTCTAGAAACTGCAGAAGTAAGTGTCAACGAATATAAACATGAATAAGAAACAGTTGACTGTATTATATTAGTTCGTTTTACATGCCGATCAATTCCTTATTCAATCCTTTTCAATGTTTACAACATGGATCGGGTCCCACTAGCTTCGTACATGTTAGTTAACCTCTATTCTTTTTACAGTTTCGTATACTTTTTAGCTTCAGATTTCATTGACAGCAAGCGGAACAGGTCAAAAAACCACATACTTGGGTCAACAAAATCGAACATTGGTTGTTCATTCTAGAACAAGCTCGAATGCAGCACATACAACAACATTTTCCAAACACATCTGCACAGCAATTACCAGTCGCTTTCACAAGCATGTCCGTTTTGCTGGCTGCACGCCCAAAATGCGGAGGGATGTTTTCGGATGTTGCAACCATGTTGCCGAACCCTATACCCAAGTGATGCAACCTATATATTTTTTCGGTCTTCAGGTCTTCTTGATCAGGTTTCTTTTTTCCCTACAGGTATTAATACAAAATCTGATATTTTTTTTTTTTTGCCAAAAAAGAAACGAGTCAAACGGGCAAACAGAGAACAGTTTGCAAAAGTATACCTGTTTTTTTCTGGTTTTTCCAGATGTGTTGTAATGTGGTTCTGTCTTTAACATGATCATATGTGTGTATTCAGACACAACACCTGTCTCTAGGCTGATCTTTGCTACCTGCACAGAAAACACTAATTAATTGAATATGTGCCATTTAATCATGAATATTTTAGCTCAACATAAGCATGATTTGTTGAAGCATATGGAATCTAGAGTCTAAAGGTTGCTTTTTGTTACAACTGACCTTCTCCTCAAGTTTTTTATCTTGTGAAAACCATGCCTGTGTTGTGTATGATTCAATCTGATTCTTTGCCAAGACCTGATGACCAAAACAAAATTAAAATGGTTTCAGTCTCTCTCTTTTTGGTACTGTTAGAGACGGCGCAGTCCATATTTAGGTCAAAACCCTTAAGTTTGGTTTTTTAAACCATTGCAAAACAAAATCAAACCGTTCGAGTATTGTTTAAACGAAACTTAATCATGTGTATAATCCAACTTAAAATAATTAAAGGCCGTGGTAGAACATAAAAAGTTGCATAGTCCAAATTCACAGTCCGGCGTGGTTTCAGTTCTGATAGGTTTTGAGTATAAATAGAATAGTAAACTCAACCGTTCGCTATGGATCATGGAACCAAACTGATAACTGTTTGGACGATTTCACGTTTCAAACCGACCAACGAACACCCATACTATAAACTTTTGCTGAGGTTCATACCTTTTCAAGAGGTATGTCCTCTGTGTAGTACATGTACTTCTATCTCAATACTGAAGTTACTCATATCAGCAAGGATACCCTTAGCTTCCAGTTTATCTGGGAAATTGCCCTGATATGATCAATGGTCTGTTAAAACAAAGATCTGGAATGGTTGAAGGATATATCTGTGAAAAATGATAATGAGTGAAGATGAGAAACTGTAACCTCAAAGCCGAAAAAAAGATAGGTGCACAAACATACTTCCAGATCTTCTGGACCATCAATTACAATGTTGGTCAATATTGTTGAAGAAGCTTTAGAAGCCCAAATTTGCATTCGAGTTTCAATCGAATCTGATCAAACATATGTCCAACAGTCATCAGTGACCTCTCATGTATTTTCTGTTTAAAAGAAAGCAAAACTTCTTAAAGCATGAATTACCCTTGCTTATCATTGCAAGCATTCGCAAGAAGTAATTATAAAGCAATTGACATGTTTGTACCACCACTAGCGATGAAATTCGTGTCAATCCACTCGTTTGCTTTTCTGAGTGATACGTTAGTCGCTAACTCTAGAGTTGATGAGTACAAGTGAGTCTGATCATTGAATGCCATTATACTGTAAGAATCGTTTGGATCTAGCTTCGAGAGTGCTGCAATCAGTGCATTCTTTGTAACCTCAATCGTGTTCCCTTGCATGCTTTCACTTATGTCAACAACAAATACAACTTCTTTCCTGAACACCTATCATATGAGTTGCAGAAGTTAGCATTCAATACAATCATACTTTCATTGGCAACTACAGAAATCTGCAAGTGACTATATGCGATAATAACGCATTTTAGACCCAACCTTTCGTTTCTTATCAGATCCTGCAAAAAGATATAAGGAAAACATGTCCATTTGATCAATACTTTGTGGTGATGGAGACTTCAATATAACACTCCCAAATGGATTGGTTGTAGAAACCTGAAACATATAGATTACCACATCAGTTCAACTATAAACTACACCATGGAACATTTTTTATGGTAACCTTACATGGTATTTGAAGACAAAATCTTTACTCGACCATGTAAGAACAAGCGTTTCATACAATAAATCCAACTTCCCTGGTTCTCGCTTTCGCTCCTGAAGTGCAACGAGTATCTCACTTGGTTACTATCGTTAAACGGTGAGATTAAAGAATGATGAATTAATCAAAGATCAGTCAAAATTCCACCTTTAAAGGATGACTAGTTGTCTTAGACGCAATATCGGTAGTCAGGCCACAGTTAACCTTAAGGTGTATCCTTTCCTTTTTAGGGTGTTTCTTTGAAGCAGGAGTAACATACTCTGGGAAGCTATAAGGTACCTTCAATATGAACTCACCATTTTTATAAATTACCTTTTGTGACCATCTAACTTTGATGGAAAGAATTGAACTGCCATCAACCTACAAAAGGTCGCGAAACTCAAAACAATATCCAGCCTAATTATTATTGGCTAACAGGGAGTCAGCAGACGCTCTTGGTTTTGACCCCCGCTCTGGTTCCGCCCCTGTGAATATATATATATGTAAGGAAACAATAAGATCTGTTTTATACATGCGTTAACCTGTGGTATTGTCAAAGTAAATATGTGTGGTTTCAGAAGACCTCCATCTTCAACTATGGGTACACTTTCTTCGTCCCCACATTCATCGAGCGCAACTAGTTTCGTTGAATATGATTTTCTTCCTACTTCAACCTCCGCACCTAGAATTGAACCCTGTTAGCCAAATGATACATAAACTAAGTTCAAACTCTACAGGAAACCACAAAATTCAAACATTGTGAACTCAAAGAGGATTTTTCATTCTTTTCTGAAGTTGTTTGGAACCCTAGTTACTAATTCACATGTCAAATTATGCACAAACCAATGTGTATTTCAGAAATTACCTCTCCACCCTAATTGCAACACTACAACTGTCGCGAGCTAGCCAAACATATCTTGTCGTCTTTAACATGTATCTGGCGACGCGAATAACACAAGTATCAAACATGAATATGACTCTTGTAACTGTTTTATATCTCATGTTTATAACACAGTTGTACGATTTATGTACCAAGAAGCAAAAATGATGAATCTTAGCCTCCTAATTTAAAAACCTAAAAATTAAAAAGGTAAAAAGTCACAGTGTACTTTTCAGTAAACAAGTTTAATCGTGTCATATACAGGTCACCTATTGCAATTGGAACAGTATTCTTGCAAAACTATGCACAAACCGATCCGAATTCAAAAATTACCTCTTCACCCATAGGAATCGCGACGCGACAACTACAATCGGCATCTCCCATGACTAGGGCTGTACACGAGCCGAGTCGAGCCGAGCCAGGCCTAGCTCGAGCTCGAGCTCGAACTTAAACCGAGCTAGCTCGGCTCTGCTCGTTTTTCTGGTCGAGCTGAAAAGTCGAGCTCAAGCTCGGCTCGTAAATGTTCGAGCCGAGCTCGAGCTGGCTCGAGCCAGCTCGTTATATTTTTTTATTTTTTTTTACAAATATTTATTAAATAAAAAACAATAAAATTACACATAATCATGTATATTTTTTCTTCTTTTTCTAAGTTATGGTTTATTTATTATGAAAAGATGGGGTAGATAGGTAGTATGAGCGGGATTTTCAAATTTTGAATTTTAGAATTAGGTTTGGAGCCAAAATATATTAGTTTCATCTATATATTAATTACACATACGCAAGCCTGAGTCGAGCCATTTGTCGAGCCATCGAGTGGAGCCACGAGTCGAGCCATCGAGCCGAGCCACGAGCTGAACACCCCTGGCTCGAGCTCGGCTCGATTACAAAACGAGCCAGCTCGGCTCGGCTCGAAAACAAAACGAGCCTCTTCGAGCCGAGCTTTTTTCGAGCGAGTTTCGAGCGAACCTCGAGCCGCGAGCCTTTTGTACACCCCTGCGACACAATGCACCCGCCACAAACCACTCATGGTCACAAAAGCCGTGTCCAAATAACAATCCACCTCAAACGAAATCCCATTCATCTGAAGCGGAATCAACGCAGGCGGATCACACCTCCCGTGCACATGAGGCTGATAACTCGGCATATCCGGATTATCCACAATCACCGGATTCTTAATCACCGCATAAACCATACGAGACGTCGGGTACAACGATATAGAAACCTTCTCCATCGGTTTTGGCGCCACCACTGACCGGTCATTCCCGTAGTATATCCGCTTCGCTAGCCGCAGGCCATTTCGAACCCCGGTCGTGAAGTCGTCGTCGTTGTTGTCATCGTCGTCATACATTTTAAATAACGTTGACTTTCTGGGTCAACGATGGGATAATTAGGGTTTCTGGGCGGAGGTGGTGGTGCTATTGTGCGCTGCAATGTTTGTGTTGTCATGTTTTGGATAATAATTGTCACCGGAGAAAGTAACGGAAATCCAACGGTCGATTATTATTCATGTAACTGTAACGAGCCAAATTTTGAATTATAGTTATATATATTTATATTTACAATACTAGTCCTTTTTCTTCAGTTACTTTTGCATTTTTGATCCAGATGTTTGTTATTGGTTGGAAAAGATTTATAACTTATATATTTATTGTTACACATGTACATACAAGTTACATTTGAGTTTATGTGGTGTCTACTCTGGTGAATTTGTTTTGATGCTGAGGTTTTTGTTTAAATCTGTCTCGGAATGAACTGTTGGAGATTTAGTATTGCGGTGCCTTCGATCGGGTTGGTGGTGGTGGTGGTGTTCGTTGCTGTCTTTTTTACTGTCTTGGTGTAGTTTCTTCTTTGGAGCGTCGACTATGGTTGGGGCCGTGTATACAAAAGTTTCTAGCGTGTCGTTGAAGTTGGTTAGTGGTTCGAGGGTGTCTACGATCATGCTCATGGTTGGTCTTTCCTTTTGTCTATGGCTGAGGCATTGGTAAGCTAATTCAGCGACCTTTTGTGCACCGGTTTCTGAGTACTGGCCTTCGAGTCTTGGGTCTAGTATGCGGTTGAGTTTCCTGGCACTCTTTAGTATCGGCCTAGCCCACTCAGCTAGGTTTTGTTTTCGATTTGGGCGACTTTCGTCCATTGTTTGTCGGCCCATTAGAAGCTCAACAAGTACGACTCCGAAGCTATAAACATCACTTGCTGGTGTCAGACGACCTAAAAGGAAAAATTACATTAAAATTAAGTAAAACATTATGAATGAGAATCGGTCTATAGTTTACGTACTTAAAAGTTACGACAATTGACATTTAAACATATAGGCGATATGTTACCTGTCATGAGATATTCAGGAGCCGTGTAGCCATGTGTGCCCATAACTCGAGTTGAAACATGTGTATCATCTCCCTCCGGGCCATCCTTTGCCAGACCAAAATCCGAAAGTTTAGCAGTGTAGTCCTTGAAAACATAAAAACCAAGTTCAATCAGTACCATGAACCAAGAAGAAAAAACATGTAGTTTAACAAGACGTGTTGGGGCATAAAGAGCTTACATTGTTTAACAAAATGTTGGATGTTTTAAAATCGCGATATATGACAGGAACTTTCGCTTCATGAAGAAACGCAAGCCCTTTCGCAGCTCCTAGAGCGATTTTCATTCGTGTAGACCATGGAATAGGGACCGAAAATCCTGTAAATCGAATTAAACCCGTTATAAATATGTACTAAAAGTCTAAAAACTTAAGGTTATATGTGAATATAATTTACAAAATAAATAAATAAAAATATCAACATTCGAAGTTTCGAACTCACTTCCAAATAGTTGATTCTCTAAGCTGCCACGTGGCAGGTACTCATAAACCAACAACCTATGTTCATCTTCACAACAATATCCAATCAACTTCACCAAATGTGGGTGTCTTAATTGTCCAAGAAATACCACTTCTGTCTGTCAAATACATACAATATATTAATATTATAAAAATAATAAATACATAAATAAATACAGTATTGAATAGTCAATACCCGTATACATACCAGCCATTCTTTATGACCTTGTGCACCTTCTAGGTTCAACAACTTAACAGCCACAGGTTGAGCCTTGAGACCCGGTCTAAGTTTGTCATCTATGAACCCTTTGTGAACCGGTCCAAACCCACCCTTACCTAAGAAATTAGATGAAGAAAAAGATTGTGTGATGACTTTAAGTTCAACGAGGGTGAACACATATAGGTTCGATCCCGGTAACGAATTCGATATGTCCTCCGATAGCATCATCGAGCTGCTTAAATCCGTATACGAGACTCTCTTGATCGAGTTTTGTGACGTAAAAGGTTCAACCTTCTTCTCTATGTCAGGCTTGGGCTCAGACTCATTTATTGGAACTGGTTCTTGATGCTTGAAACAGTTCCACCAAGAAGATTTAGATGGTTTCTTTGTTCTCATTTTAAATTATGAGAAATTGATAACTTTACAAATAATTGAATAAAAAAAAATTGTGAATTTTGATAATAGAAAGTTGAGTTTGGAGAGAATATGATGGAATAGATGAAATAAACATATGGTTTGTGTGTGGTTTTATAAAACAAGTGAAAGATGCCACACGGCTATCAGCCATAGTCAACAAAAGTAGCTACAGTGTTTTATATTTTTTGTTTCAAATGTTGAATATTATTATTATTATTAGACCTAATATACCACGTTCTTTGATTTTTATTGTTTTTTTACTCGGCATATTGAAGGTGGAAAGTTAGTACAGACTTAAGATCTTTTGACCGTTAAGATTAAGGTTTTATTTGCTAAACATTATTTAATTATGTTCTGGAAAGTTGATGTATGGATATATATGTAAGCTAGATTTCAATAATTAATACTGTTACTTTTTTATTTTTAATGTGTGTAGACTGTAGAATGATAATTTCTAGAAAGAGGTGTCATCTAAATTTCTAGATTTTCTAAAATAATTACATCAATATGCAATATGCAATATGCGTATATTGATGGAGTCACTTAAAAAAAAGCCAACAAAGTCGTTATGGGCTTATATGGGAATATCTTTACGACGAATTCAGGATATACACGGGACACCCAGTCCTCTATGTCCATAAATCCAGGGAAAAACTAACCACTCACCCGCCTAAAGGTTTGTGGTATATTGATGTAGTATTTGAACTCTCACATTTTAGTTGTGAAATAAACACACCACTTAAGAGCTTCAAACCGTCATGTTATCATGCCGCATTATTTCAAATCACAATCTTTCTTAACCCACTTTTTTACTACAATCGTAAACCATTTTAAATTTTCATCTTATCACCTACTTTTCCTTTTATTTAATTTATACCCTACACACGAAAAAAACAAACCTATTTTTAATTCATTATTAAAGTACAAAAAGGCCCACCTTCGTCAGCCCAGACTCATCCACTCTACCAGACCATTGAGCTTTGGACCGTACGCTACAATGGGGTTTATGTTTGGTTTGATAAGTCCGAAATCTTTGGCCGTTCGTTTTGTAGCCATTGTGGCTACTCTAATCACTAGGATGTTTCCTTGATAACATAAAGGTGATAAAGAGGTGGCATACAAACAAAATTTAAAAATAAGTTAAATGCATGTTCAATATATAGTGCAGTTTCTAATAATGGTTCAATTTCAAATAAGTTACAAATGTAATGTGCATTCAAATTCTTGTAAATACAAACTTAGATTTAGATGGTATACAGGGTGTTGAGGTACGGTCTTGCTGATACGGCTCGTCGTTCGGATCAGAACGTCATAGCCATGTCACTGCTGTTACTCGAACCTCCATATGAAGAATGGATCGTTTATAGTATATTAAATCTCAGGTTGTTAGATCTAAACAACAATGTGGATTTTGCCAATATTAACATGGTTATTGTTAGAAATTAAAAAAAGAAAATTGTAAAGGATGAGTCAAAGTCAAAATTCTCCTCTATGTTTCAAGTCATTCTCTTGAATAAGTCAAAGGAGGATTCCAAGTCAAAGTCAAGACTCCATGACCTCCTCCACATTTCAAGCTAATAATAGTTGTTGATTTCCTTTTATTATTCTATGTAAATACCTATAAATTGGGGACTTTGTTTTATTTGTAAAAATCATCCAAAAGTAATAGAAAAAAAATTATCTCTGATTATCAAACCAATTAATTTAGTATCAATGTAGCCCTCTAGTTTCCAACATGGTATCAGAGCAGGTTACGATCCTGCTCGAAAGAAGAAAAACAAGAAAAAGAAAAATAAATAAAAAAAAGGGAAAAGCAAAAGCACGGGAGGGAGGAGAAAGTCAAAAAAAGGGGGCGCAAGATGGAGAAAAACGAAGAAAAAAAAGAGACAAAGAAAAAGAAAAGTCGAGTTCTTTGAACTCGCAAGAAAAAAAAAAGTCGAGTTCAAGTCTTTGAGCCCGCGAGAAGACAAGTCGGGCTCATTGAGCTCGCAAGAAGAAAAAGTCGGGTTCCTTTGAGCCCGCAAGAAGAAAAAGTCAGGTTCCTTTGAGGCCGCAAGAAGAAAAAGTCGGGTTCCTTTGAGCCCGCGAGAAGAAAAGTCGGGTTCCTTTGAGCCCGCGAGAAGAAAAGTCGAGTTCTTTGAACTCGCGAGAAGAAAAGCCGGGTTTGTTAAGCTCGCAAAAAAAAGGTCGGGTTCTTTTGATCTCACAAGAAAAGTCAGGTCCTTCGAACCCGCAAGAAAAAGAAAGTCGGGGTCTTTTGAACTCGTGAAAAAGAAAAGTCGAGTTTTATTAAATTCGCGAGAAAAGAACAGTCGGGTTCTTTTGAACTCGCGAGAAAAAATCGGGTTCTTTGAACCCACAAAAGAAGAAAAGTCGGATTCTTTGAATTCGCAAGAAGAAAAGTCGGCTTCTTAAAACCCGCAAGAAGAAAAGTCGGGTCCAAATCTATGAGTCTAAAAAAACTTCAACTTGAGGGGGAGTGTTTGAAAAGGACGAAATATTACTCGGCAAGTTGGCCGTTATTGACATACACGCTCCAACTTGAGGGCGAGTATTGAAGATCATGACTATTTGACTAGTCAAAATAATAGTTCTAGACTTCTAGTCAAAGTTTTCCAACATTTGTGCTTCAAGACTTGCTTCATCTTTGTACCCCAAGTAATCAATAATGTTGACCTTGACTATTGACCAACATTATTGATCATTGACCAAGACTAGCCCCCTTGGATTATGCCCCAAAGTTTAGTCATTTCCTCATTTTATGTATTTCCTTCATGTATTTATAGAGGAGGTTATCTCCTCATTTGAATGTACCAAAAACATTTCATCAATAAGAAATACATACTCCTTTCCTATCATATCTTTTTTACTTCTTGTACCAAAAACCACTTTGCCATTTTGAGAGTCTATTACTAGTAACCAAGCAGCCCTTGGCTGCAGGGCTCACAAATAAACGAAACCCAAATAGAAAATCGCTTCCGCTAGATTTCTATAGGACTCGACTTTTCTTTTCTTGGTCTTCGATTTCCTCCATCTTGCTTCCACCCCTTCATTGCCTCCTTTTTTTTTTAGGTCCTTTCACAAAATAGAAAAACATTTTTTTTGTTTTTTTTACGACCACTTGACTAGTCAAAAGATTGTAGTCAAAGTCTTCCATCTTTGTACCCCAAGTAATCAATAATGTTGAACTTGACCATTGACCAACATTATTGATCATTGACCAAGACTAGCCTCCTTGGATTATGCCCCAAAGTTTAGTCATTTCCTCATTTTATGTATTACTTCATATATTTATAGAGGAGGTTATCTCCTCATTTGAATGTACCAAAAATATTTCAATCAATAAGAAATACATACTCCTTTCAAATCATATCTTTTTTACTTTTGTACCAAAAACCACTTTGCCATTTTGAGAGTCTATTACTAGAAACCAAATAGCCCTTGGCTGCAGGGCTCACAAATAAACGAAACTCAAATAGAAAATCGCTTCCGCTAGATTTCTATATGGTATCAGAGCAGTGTTTCTGATTCTTGGAACACTCTACTCATCATATACAAATTTTCCGCAAGAAACTCCAAATCCAAACCAAAATCAATCCCCCAAAATCAAAACCAAGTCACCATGTTAAGAAGACGGAGGCTTAAACCAAAACACACTGTCATGTCAAGGAGAAGGTAGTCCAAATCAAAACCAAGTCACCATGTCAGGAAGACGGTGGCTCAAACCCAAAAGGGTTGCCATGTCATGGAGACGGTAGTCCAGATAACAAAAAAAAAAAGTTGCCATGTCACGGAGACGGTAGCTCAAATCTAAACCAAAACAGGTTGCCATGTCAAGAAGACGGTGGCTCAAATCAAACAAAAACAAGCTGCCATGTCAAGAAGACGGTAGCTCAAAACAAACTAAAACAGGCTGCCATGGCAAGAAGACGGCAGCCGAACCAAAAGCAAAACAAACAAACCAAAATAAATTTTATTTTGTTTTTTCAAAACAAAACAAAATTGTGAGTTTGAAATAATGGTGGCTCACAAACAAAAACAACTCCCTTTGGGCTCGAATGATTCGAATAACCATTTGGGAAAATCAAAGACACTTTTGGTTAAGTTGAATTTTGGATAATCCCACTATTCAACTTAAGGGGGAGTGTTAGAAATTAAAAAATGAAAATTGCAAAGGATGAGTCAAAGTCAACATTCTCCTCCATGTTTCAAGTCATTCTTTTGAATAAGTCAAAAGAGGATTACAAGTCAAAGTCAAGACTCCATGAGTCAAAGTCAAAACTCCATGACCTCCTCCACATTTCAAGCTAATAATAGTTGTTGATTTCCTTTTATTATTCTATGTAAATACCTATAAATTGGGGACTTTGTTTTATTTGTAAAAATCATCTAAAAGTAATAGAAAAAAATTATCTCTGATTACCAAACCAATTCAGTATCAATGTAGCCCTCTAGTTTAGTCTTGGTCAATGATCAATAATGTTGATCAATGGTCAAGGTCAACATTATTGATTACTTGGGGTACAAAGATGGAGCAAGTCTTGAAGCACAAATGTTGGAAAACTTTGACTAGAACTATTATTTTGACTAGTCAAATAGTCATGATCTTCAATAGTTATATGGATATCTAATATTGATGTATATATGTCATCATATAGATATATTCATAATCTGCGAATGATGAGGAAATGATATAATGATCATGGATAAAAGTGTTGTTAAGGAGGCAGAGTTCATGACGAGATGATGTGTGTTCATGATAGGGAAATAATATTATAGAGAGAGTTGAAGGCTTGGTCTTAATTATATAGTGTTGATGATTATTGTATAGTAAGAGAGGATACTCCAACCTTGGTTCGGTTGCAGAGAGGAGGGGAGTAGGTTAGATAGTTGTGTTGGTTGGAGGGGTGGAGTTCTCCTTTTATAGGAGGAGAAATCTACTATTCAAACACTGTTCATCATGGGTATAATATATAATATTGATTCGGCCGTACTTTGTTACTGTTCTGTTTTTATCCGTCATGCGAATGTATGAACCAATGGTCCAGCCGTGTCAGCGGCTGTACCTTGTCTACTGTTTCGTCTTTACCTGTCATGCAGATGTATGGACCAATGGTCCAGCCGTGTCAGGGTTCGTTCATTCATCCTGAACGTTCATCTTCCGATCGAGAACATCCTCTTCCGGACCACGTACCTGATTATCTTGTTCCGAAAGGCATAACAACTTGCGTTTGGTCCATTTGTATTATAGTTTGGCCATTTGGATTGTCTTGGTTCGGCCTGTCGAGGACAGGCACCTGGTTCGGCTCGTCGAGGCCAGACACCTGGTTCGGCTCGTTGAGGCCTGACACCCGGTTCGGCTCGTCGAGGCCAGACACCCGGTTCGACTCGCCGAGGCCAGACACCCGTCATCACAGGGTAAAAAGATGGTAAACAAAATAACCAAATTGGTTATTTCCATTACTATTTATTTATCAATTAACATGCATGAACTATGCAAGTTTATTACAAAATATAAACTTTTGCAATATGTTACACAAATTAGTTTTACAAAAATTTAAAAACTAGTGTTTTACCCGTCGTCGCGACACGCGGTGGCAGATAATGTACGGTAGCAGACAACAGTTGTTACACACACCGGGTAACGTTTGTGTTATACGACTATTGCCGCGGAAAAACGACCTAACGCGGCAAAGGTTTTATGTGTACGATGTGGCATTGTGTAAACCTATATGCTAAGATTAACGCGAAAAATAAAGAAAATCTAAACATGTTTCTATGATAGAGCTATCAAAACTAAACTAAAAGGTAGTTTGAACCGTGCGTATCTCCCACAAAGTCTAAAACTTAGAGAAGAGAAAAAAAGAGTAAAAAAATTGTGATTAAAAGCTGGTGGGCCCTACACAAAGAAATAAAGTAAAAAAACGAAACACTGTTGCGCGATAGTGACATTTAGCTATAGTGTTTATGTGAGAGGGAGAATCTTTGTTTTTTAATATATATACTATAATAGGCTCGAACTATGAGAAATTACACAGATAATTAAAACTTTTGCAATATGTAACACCAAATTGGTTTTACAAAAGAGAAAATTGCAGTTTTCGTCCCTGTGGTTTGCCTAAACTAACAGGTTCAGCCCAGGCTTAACACCCTGAGTACGTGTGGTTTCTTATTCTAACACTTTACGTCCCTGAGACTAACGATCGTTAGTTGTTCCGTTAGTTTGTGGTGAAATGACTATTATACCTTGATTTTTTTTGGTGAAATGACTTTTATACCCTCCCATCTTCTTCTCCAACCCACCCACCCACCACCACCATCACCACCTCTTGCAAGTCTACAACACCACCACCACCATCTCCACCGCCACCCTCCCTCTCCTCACCATCTCCTCTCTCCTCCACCATTTCATCGTCGCGTACACATTTCTCGAAAACATACACACATTTGTTTCTTTTTAATCTATTAGAAAAACACACTATTTATATTAAAAAAACAGAGGTGTATCTTCATCTCTGTTTTTATAATTTTCTTTAAGTAATGATTTTTACATTAAAATCTTTGTAAATCGGTGATTCCTTCCATCATTGATATGGGTTTACAAAGACAAAAAACAAAAGATTGTTCTCCACCATCTCCACTCCACCTGCAACACCCATTGTTATGAGTAGGGGTGTCAATCGTGTCGGGTTGATGGGTTGGCGGGTTGCGGGTTGGCGGGTTGGTGGGTTGAAATCTGCAACCCGAACCCGACCCATATTATTATTCGTGTCAAACTTTCCAACCCTAAACCGCACACATATAAATTCGGGTCAACCCGAACACGACCCATATAATCCGTATTTTTAAATGAGTCACACATTTTGATGAGTTATAAGCGGGTTATTGGGTTGTAAGTGGGTTATCGATAACGTATGTAGTGGTGAGCATGAGTGTGACAAGTATATACAATGGCGTGCAAAAAGTTAACACTATTATAACTAACCATGTAAAAGGGAAACGAAAAACACAAAACAAAGATATGAAAGATTTTTTTTTTATAATTACTTAAACGGGTTAACGGGTCAACCCGTTTTTATACATATCAACCCGAACCCAACCTGTTTTTAATACGGCTCGACCCAAACCCTACCCGTTTTTTTAAACGGGTCGTGTTAGTCGACCCAAACCTGTATTTTTTCGTGTCGGTTTCGAGTCGTGTCAACAATTGCCGCCCCTAGTTATGAGTGATGCGTTCTTAGTTTCTTTCTTTATTTTCTGTAATTAGTAGCTGTTTTTTTTTTCTTGTTTTTCTAGACTAGACCAGCTGAGCTCATTAAGTTCATATTATTCTTAACCAGGTGAACTCAATCCACTCATTAAGCCCATTTCAGTCTAAACAGAGCAAAGACAAGTTAGTATTTTGTATCAAAAGACTGTCATTTTATTTGAATTCTTTTATGTTTTTTTTTCTGTATTAAGATTATCATGTTAATTCACATTCTGATGTAAGAAGAATACTTAATTTATCAGTGGTGGTGGAGGAGAGAGGAGATGTTGAGGAGAGGGAGGGTGGCGGTGGAGATGGTGGTGGTGGTGTTGCAGGTGGTGGAGATGGTGGTGGTGGTGTTGCAGACTTGCAGGTGGTGGTGATGGTGGTGGTGGGTGGGTGGGTGGGTGGGTGGGTTGGAGAAGAAGATGGGAGGGTATAAAAGTCATTTCACCCAAAAAATCAAGGGTATAATAGTCATTTCACCACAAACTAACGGAACAACTAACGGTCGTTGGTCTCAGGGACGTAAAGTGTTAGAAAAAGAAACCACAGGTACTCAGGGTGTTAAGCCTGGGCTGAACCTGTTAGTTTAGGCAAACCACAGGGACGAAAACTGCAATTTTCTCTTTAAAAAATTTTAAAAATAATCTCCAAGTATGAGAAATTACACAGATAAGCTAAACTTTTGCAATTTGTAATACCATTAGTCCAAACTTTTATAATTTGTAACACCTTTAATCCCTGAAATTAATTACATGTGTGGATTAAAAGTGTTACAAATCGCAAAAGTTTGGACAAAAAGTGTTACATATAGCAAAAGTTTGAACTATGTAATATCTTATACTTAGGGACTATTTTCAAAATTTTAATAGACCACACGGACGATCCATGCGCTTTACCTTCAAAATAAACTGTTTTTTAACCTATACCCAAATCAATATTCTCAAAACTAAAGCCATTATTTATTTTTTATGATTTGCGATCGATATAAAACATAGGTCGATATCCTTGTAAATTTGGTACCGAACCAAACCGAAACCAAAACCGAATTCCCTCTTCATCGCACTAAGAAATTTACTACTTATTTTTTTTTTTGAAACGACGACTTTCTTTATGTTTGGCCACTGCACTCCCCAAATTGGAGAGCCAGTTGCCTCACTTGGCCAGACTATGTTGTCTTAACCGGGCTCACGCTGGCTTCAAATTTTGGCTTGGGTGATCCCCCGAGAAACCATACCGTCGACCTGTGGCGAATCCAGAGGGAAAAAAATGAAAATTTTAGTGGAAAAAGTTGAAAAATTAGTGAAAATTTACGAAAGGAACCCCCTGAAAATTGTTCCTGAATTCGCCACTGCCGCCAACTATTACTTGACAGTCGTTGTGTCGCCACAAGTGCAAAACCTCTAACGTAACAAACGATGGAACTAAAACCCAGGTGAAATTGGAATTTAAACTGACAACCTCACAAGGTCTATCTAAAATCTTTTATTGCATTTTCCACCAAAGATGACACAAGTACAGATCAAATTTAAGTCATCACTAGATAACCGAAATCAGTAGGCCATAAGTGAGAACTCTCTCCCAGACGGTTCACGTTTCCCCATGCCGGCTGCCTTCGGTTCAACCGTCTCCCAGACGGGTCACATTTCCCAAGTCGTCTTAAGCCGTTTTGTGCTACCGTCTGAACCGTCTCACGAGTGTATATAAATACCCCAACCGTTTTGTGCTACCGTTGAAGATTTGACACTTCGTGGTCAAATCGCTCAACTTCCGGCTTAGGGACTCGGTTGTACGTTCTGACCCTCCAACGAGCCGATTGTATTCGTGCAATATTCGGAACCATTTGTTGGTTTGGTGGGTGCTTTCTTCAACATGACGCCATGCTGCAATCAAGGCAATCTCCTGTTCTTCGGTCCATCTTTGCGGTGCCATTTTTGGATGAATTAGACGGTGTTGGACGGTGGTGGTGGGGTGGTAGATAGTGTTTAGACGGTGTTGGAGGGTGGCAGATAGTGTTTAGACGGTGTTGGACGGTGGTGGTGGGGTGGTAGATAGTGTTTAGACGGTGTTGGACGGTGGTGGATAGTGTTTAGACGGTGTTGGATGACGGGAATGGGACGGGAGACCGGTATTTATAGGGCTGAGCTGGACAACCGAAGCGTCGCTCGGTCATCGGGACTCACCGGCGTTGGGAAATGTGAACCGTCTTGAGAGACGGTTGAACCGAAGGGCCAGCCGTCTTGGGTTTTGTGACCCGTCTTTTGAGACGGTTGAACCGAAGGGGCAGCCGGCATGGGAAATGTGAACCGTCTGGGAGACGGTTGAACCGAAGGCAGCCGGCATGGGGAAACGTGAACCGTCTGGGAGAGGGTTCTGACCCGTCTGGAGAGAGACGGTACAGCCTCGGGATCAGAGACGCCACGTGTTGGTTGGCAATTGGCTCTAAAACCAAACGGTCTCGGAGACGGTTCAGGCTGGTTGGGAGCCGTGTCCCGTCTCTCCAAAAACAGTGGAGAGGGCTATTTATGCAAAACGCCCGGTCAACGGGCTATTTTGGTCATTTTCCCATTTTGAAATTCCACTAGTTGGTTAATTAATTAAAACGAACGCCGTTATGTTTTTGAGTTAAATAAATAAATTCTAGAAGGAAGTAAGTCAAGCTAAAAACCAAATGTTCATTTTCTAATCCCATAGTACTAAAATTTTTTTAATAAAGTGATTTAATATGTCATAAACATGACTTACACGTATTTTTTATTAGAGAAAGTATAAAATACAAAGTATTCTTAACCTATAAAGTGTAAGAAGCCACCACATCTTGACACGTGTAAACCCTAGTTAACTCTAACTAACCCAATCATAATTGATTTAAAAGGGGGTAAAAGCCTAAAAGGTAATGTTCCTTCAAATCGTTTATTAACCACCACCACCACCATCACAACCACCACCACCACCACCGCCTGACCCAACCGTCGGACCAAAGCCTCACCGCTCCCTCTCTCCTCTAAACCTTTCACGTTGTTCGACTTCAACCTGACCTCAATCGTGGCTCAGATCTAGTCACTTCCCTCTATCTTCGGAGAAGACAACCAAGCCAACATCTCTGTATCTCTGGCTAATCACAAAACAAAGGAAAAAGAAGAAAAAAAAACAACCAATCCATAAAAACCTTACCTCAACTGTGTGAGAATATAGTCGTTTGTTTGTTGGAGGAAAACAGAGGAAAATAGGGAAAAAAATGAGGAAAAGGTGAGTTTTAATTATACTAAATGCGTTTTACAAAACCAAGTGCGTTTTACAAAAACCACGTTTTACAAAAACTAAGTGCGTTTTACAATAAACCAAGTGCGTATAATAAAAAACCAAGTGTGTTTTGTAAAAACCAGTTTGAATAGTGTTTAAAAAACCAAATGCGTTTTATAAAAAAAACCAAATGCGTTTTACAAAAACCAAGTGCGTTTTACAAAAATCAAGTGAGTTTTATAAAAAAAAACCAAGTGTGTTTTGTAAAAACTAGTTTAAATAGTGTTTAAAAAACCAAATGCGTTTTATAAAAAAACCAAGTGCGTTTTACGATTTTCTGTTTAACAGTTTCTGATCTTGATCATCTGAAACTTTTTTGATAGCCATTTTTTTTCTTTAATTCTTCTTCTATTATCAATATCGTTCGTTTCTGTGAATAATACATGCGTTGATAGTGTTTTTTTAATATGATTCGACTAATTTTATCGATTGAATTATCATACTCTGTTTTTTTCTATTTTTGCAAAGACATTTTGATTTTGTTTGTAATCGAATGTTTTTGATTGTTTAATCATTCTGAACGTTTAATCGAGTTGAAAACGATGAAAAATCAGTTTCAATCATTGAAAATTTTTGCATCGATTATGTCTTTTGTTATGATTTCACAGAAATTTAAACGTGTTTTTCCTAATTTACCCTTGGTTAGATTAACCCAAATATGATTAGAATTGTTAATTACCATCTTGTCACCGCCTAAATCTAAGGGTTGAGAATGTTTCTTACACTTTGTACGTTAGCCTCTCTCTTTTTTATTAATATAAGGGTTAAAGTGTTAAACTGGTTGATTTATTCTAATTTCAACCTGCCTTTTTTCAACTACATTAATTAATTTAATAAATAAATACTTTTTATTTGACTTGTTCGTTGACTAATATAATGAGTTGTTTCCAGCCAGCATATGTAACGCGTTTATGAACACTTTATTTGATGTTTTCTTATTCATATACATCTAAATCTAAATCTAAATACTTGAATATTATAAACGTATTAAAAACTAGAGTGCTACAAAACATCCCTGGAAATATAAATGAAGTATAAGGGTATATATATTTGTTAAGTTAAATGATGATATGAAAAGGGAATAAAAAACTTAATAACTTACCTCGAAAATATATTTAGGACCACTGAATTATTATATAGACGTGGTTTCTGTATGAAGTTCATTTTCCGTACTACAGTGGTGAAATAATTTCAAAGCATATGTGTAATAATCACTCATTCGTCAATGATCTCCAGCTCAGCTGGTTTGAGGTAGGGTGAGTTTTCTATTAGGGGTTCCCATCCTGGGGGGAGGTCACAGGTTCAATCCATGCACACCACAAAAAAATTCCCCATGACGGTTTGAGCTTAGGCAAGGAGGACACCGGTGCGTGGGTAGGGATTCGAACTTGAGACCAATAGGTTAGGGTTGTATAAGGATTTCCATTGATCTAAACCTTTAAAAAAAAATCACTCTGTTAGAAATATAACATGATACCAGATAAACTCATAAACACTTTATTAATCAAAAAGAATCAAAGAAATAAGATCTAAACTGATCTCAACAGATCTAAACAAATCTCAGTACAAGAACTCTCAATACCTATCAACAGACTCAACACTGGACAAGATCAATACAAGACGTATAAGATCAGACACAATGAAAACCTAATCTGCTTAGACGAAAAGAGAGTAAAAGAGAAATAATATGAAAATACAAGAATGAAGCTTAACCCTAATCTGAGCTGATACTCTGCTTTTATAGTCAACACAGAGATCGAGAGAAAACACATCTCGAAGCAACAACAACCGTTGGATGACTTCAAACTAACACACTTTCAAGCAATCCTGACCATAGATATAGGCTCGGATACAGGTCTGTGGATTGCCAACGTGGCAATCCAGTAAACAGACGTATGGGCTTGTAATGGGCCATTTAAGCCATAAGGAACAAACAACACTTATCAACTGGGCCGCTACTGGACTAACGTGGCAATCTGCAACAACTGCTACTGGGCTTCTATTAACTGCTACTGGGCTTCTATTGGACTGGATCAATAATAATCTCCTCAGCTACAAGCCATAACTCCAGAACTCCAGAAACCTACAAAGACCTTATGCAACATATTATAACCTTTTGTAATATTGATAATTTGACCCATAATAGAATTGTAATAAGAACCTTGTTACCTTTTAACACCCCCCCCCCCCCCCCCACAATTCTATTTCCCAAATGGGTCAAATAAACACAATTTGCTGCATAAATACTCATGTGCAGAAACTAAAAGTCCTTTTGTAAATACATCAGCAAGTTGTTCTTTAGTGTTTATAGACAAAGGTTTAATAATCCCTTTTTTAATTTGATCTCTAAGAAAATAAAGATCCAATTCAAAATGTTTAGTTTTGTCATAAAAAACAGGATTATCAGCAATTGAAATAGCTGCATCATTGTCACAATGAACATTAATAGGAATTTTAACAAAAATATTTAACTCTTCCAAAATATTTTTTATCCACATAACTTCACAAGTAACAGCACACATAGCCCGGTATTCAGCTTCAGCTGAAGACCTGAATATAGTAGATTGTTTCTTACTTTTCCATGACACCAAATTACCACCTAAAAATACCCCAAAACCAGTAACAGACTTTCTAGACTGAGTACACTTAGCCCAGTCAGAATCTGAAAAGGCTTCTAAATCAAACCACTCAGACTTTTTAAACTTTATTCCTTTTCCAGGAGAAAGTTTTAAATATCTAAGTAATTTAAATGCAACCTTTAAATGACCCTTTAAAGGATTATGCATATTTTGACTTAAGAAGTGAACAATATAAGATATATCTGGCCTAGTATGAGAAAGATAGATTAATTTTCCAATCAGTTGTTGATAACCTGTTATGTTACTAACAGGTTCAGACTCAGAAATTAAACCAGTAATAACATGGTTTTGTTCTATAGGTACATTCACTGGTTTGCAAGCCAATAAACCATACTCAGCAAGCAAATCAGTACAGTACTTTCTTTGGGTCAAAACAAGACCATCACTATCATTTATGACCTCAATACCCAAAAAATACTGCAGTTTACCTAAATCCTTTATTAAAAATTTTGACTTAAGACACAATTTCAATTTTTCAATTTCACCAACAGAATTTCCAGTAACAACAATATCATCTACATAAACAAGTAGAATAACACACACAGAATTAGAACATTTAAAGAACAATGAATGATCACATTTACTTCTTTGAAAACCAAATTCAATTAACACATTCACTAGTTTCTCATTCCACATTCTAGGGGCTTGCTTTAAGCCATACAAAGACTTTTTAAGCAAACACACCTTGTTATCATTTTTGTTACTAAAACCCTCAGGAAGTTTCATATATACTTCCTCATTTAGATCACCATATAGAAATGCATTGTTTATGTCTAACTGATACAGATTCCAACTATTATAAACAGCCAGAGACACAACACACCTAACAGTAACAATTTTAACCACAGGAGCAAAAGTCTCCTCAAAATCAACCCCTTCTTTTTGACTATATCCCTTAGCCACTAACCTAGCTTTATATCTCTCAATCTCACCACTAGCCCTATACTTGATTTTATATATCCATTTACAACCCACAATATTTTTATTTTTGGGAGTATCAACAATAATCCAAGTATCATTTCTGTTTAAGGCTTCTAGCTCATCATTCATGGCTTGAATCCATTCTGGACTACCAGAAGCCTCAGTAAAATTCCTAGGTTCATAATTTTTAGACAGTGTAGAAGCAAAACACTTTGACTCAAAAGACAAATTATTCATATTGACAAACTTTTCAATACCATATTTCACCTTTCCTTCTACAATGTATTCATTGTACCTTGAAGGAAAAGTAGAACTTCTGGTAGATTTTCTAATACTAACAGGACCACCAGACTCTAAAGTATCACCCTCAGATTGAATCTGGTCATCATTTGCAGTAATCACATGGTCTGCCTTATCAGATTCATTATCTCTGGTGTTTGGCTGCTGACTCCCAGCCAAGCCATTTAAACCTGGATAATTATCTGATTGCAAGTCCACATGTGTTCCTGCATCTAACCTACCTGCACCCTTTCCCTCATCATAGGGATCATTTACTTTAAAAAAGTTTTGAGAGTCTGTGTTTTCATAAGTATCAAAAAAGTTTAAACTATTAACATGTTTTTCAGTATTTGAATCAAAGGTTTCAAAGATTTTTCCTTCCTTAAAAGGAAAACAATTTTCAAAAAACTTAACATCTCTAGAGTACCCAATAACTTTGCTATCTAGACTAAAGACCTTGTAACCTTTTTTCTCATTTGAATATCCTATAAAAACACATTTTTCAGCTTTACTTTCAAACTTATCTGATTCATTAAGTACAGTGCAAAAACACAGACACCCAAATAATTTTAAATGATCAAGAAAGGGTTCAAATCCATATAACAACTCATAAGGGGTCTTTCCTTTTAGTACTCCAGTAGGTGTCCTATTTATTAAATATGCAGCAGTCAATACACACTCAGTCCAAAACCTAATAGGAATGTTACTCTGAAATAACAGAGCTCTAGCAACATTGAGAAGATGCCTATGCTTCCTCTCAACAATTCCATTTTGTTGAGGAGTATAGGCACAGGTGGTTTGATGTATAATTCCCTTATCTTTACAGAAATTTGACATTTGACTATTAACAAATTCAAGACCATTATCACTTCTAAAACATTTGATATGTTTTTTAAACTGAGTTTGAATAATATTAAAAAACTCTTTAATATTTTCAAAAACTTCTGTTTTGTTTTTCAACAAACATATCCAAACAGCACGGGAATAATCATCAACTATAGTTAGAAAATACCTAAACCCATCTCTACTAACCACCTTATAGGGACCCCACACATCTAGATGAACAAGTTCACCCACTTGAGTGGACTTATGTTCACTTAGTGGGAAGGGTTCTCTATGTTGTTTAGCTCTATGACAGGTTTCACAAGGTTTATTTTTATCATGATCTCCTAAGTTAAGTTTAGTTTTAAGAGTATTAATAGCTTGATCAGAAGGATGACCTAGTCTAGCATGCCATATTTCAAATAATTCAGAATTAAAGCACACCTTAGCATTTAAACATGTATTTCCACATAGGTATAATCCATCAAACTGTTTACCAGTCACCAGAATTTTCTTGGATAACCGGTCCTGTATATAACAGGTATCCTCATCAAAACCAACATACAACTTATTATCCCTTGCAAGTTTATGTACAGAAATAAGATTGACCTTATATTCAGGGACTACTAGTACATCTTTTAAAACCACACCATTAGCTAAATTGACATTACCAATTTTAGTAACTAAAGCCTTAGTACCATTAGGATGATTAACATGAATATTCAAATCAGACACTTCAACATAATCGGTTAACTCTACTTCATTTGAAACCATATGTTGACTAGCCCCTGAATCAACAATCCATCCAATTTTAATCTTATTTCCTATATGACTTGCAAAACCAAAAACAGGTTTACCACAGACATTTGCACAAAAGAAACTACCTGATACATTGCAGCTTTGTGGACTTTCTTTAGACTTTTCATTCAAAAGACTCAATAGTTTTGAAAGTTGTTCATTTGTCAAAGAAGGAACAGAAGAGTTAGGATCCAAGTTAACATTGTTACTATTACCAGAATTAACCCTTCCCTTTTTTGACTGATTCCCCCTAGACCTCATCCAAGAGGGATATCCAATCAGTTCAAAACATTTTTCAGCCAAATGACCATTCTTATTACAATGAGTACACTTTAATGAAGACTGATTACCAGTTTTATTACCAAACCTTTTACTAAACTCATCAAACTGTTCAGTTTTAGCAAGAAATCCCATAGTTGTTTGGGATTTCTTACCTTGACTACTAGAGTTCCTATGTGACTCTTCTCTTGACACAATAGAGTAAGCCTCTTTAACTGAGGGCAAAATTTCTCTTGTTAACAAGTTAGTCCTAACAGCTTGATAACAACTATCTAGTCCCATAAGGAATTGCATAAGTTTGATCATTTGACTGAAATTGTTAAAATCTTTAGAAGCATCACAAGTACATGGAGGCAGTTGGAGTATTTGATCCAACTGTTTCCACATAACATTCAATTTTTGATAATACTCAGACACAGAAGTACCATCTTGATGAAAGTTATTAATCTTTTGATACAAATCAAAGACCACAGAACCATCAATTTTATCATAAGTTTCTTTTAGTTCTTTCCAAACATCACTAGCAAGTTTAGAGAAAACTTGTCCAAGATATAACTCTTCAGACATAGAATTTAAAATCCAAGTAAGCACAATAGAATTACATCTATCCCATTGCCTAGCTAACACAGGATCATTAACAGGTTTTACACATTCTCCATTAACAAATCCAAGTTTATTTTTAACTTGTAAACCAAGGATCATAGCATTAGACCATACACTGTAGTTATCAGTACCCTTTAGTTTAATACTAACAATAGTCAGACAAGTAGAATCACTAGGATGAAGGTACAGGGGGTCACCAGCATCAATTTTGTTTATTAATGTAACCGGATCAACAATAGCCATATTTGGACCTATTGGATCCTGTTCAGCACCCCCTCCACCTTGATCATTCACATTATCCATGACAACAAGTATACAAGATACACACAGCAGATCACACAAAGAAGAAGGAAAGCTTCAAACAAAAAACCACACAGAAGACAGATACTCAACACACGGCGAAGCTGTACTGGTGATCCAGATCACTGGTTCATCACTCAAGGTGCCAGTGCAGGTCCTCGTACAGGAGCCTCCTAAACTTCTAGACCGACCTTAAATCTACACAGGGATACAAACCCTGGCACAGACTCCTTAGGACAACTCTAGATATTTAAAAACGAAGTTAAGGAAAGATCTCACCAAGAAACCCAAGTTAGGGGTCGCCAATAACTCGTAATACTATAACCTTCACTTAGGGTTATAGTATCAGAGAGCAAAGAGAAAATGCCTCCTGATGATTCCACAGATCTTGAGATTAGATCTGACTCCTAATGCTCAGCCACAAATCTTCAAGAATAATATCCTTAGACCTTTTCAAGAAGGTCTATCCAGATATAATCCCACAACTAAACACCAGGACTATCAATCAATGGAAGATGAACAGTCACCTTCAATTAATATCAGAGAAACCCTAATATCAGCGGAAGACGATAACCAAGACCAGATAACAAAGCCTAGAGCTCTGATACCATGTTAGAAATATAACATGATACCAGATAAACTCATAAACACTTTATTAATCAAAAAGAATCAAAGAAATAAGATCTAAACTGATCTCAACAGATCTAAACAAATCTCAGTACAAGAACTCTCAATACCTATCAACAGACTCAACACTGGACAAGATCAATACAAGACGTATAAGATCAGACACAATGAAAACCTAATCTGCTTAGACGAAAAGAGAGTAAAAGAGAAATAATATGAAAATACAAGAATGAAGCTTAACCCTAATCTGAGCTGATACTCTGCTTTTATAGTCAACACAGAGATCGAGAGAAAACACATCTCGAAGCAACAACAACCGTTGGATGACTTCAAACTAACACACTTTCAAGCAATCCTGACCATAGATATAGGCTCGGATACAGGTCTGTGGATTGCCAACGTGGCAATCCAGTAAACAGACGTATGGGCTTGTAATGGGCCATTTAAGCCATAAGGAACAAACAACACTTATCAACTGGGCCGCTACTGGACTAACGTGGCAATCTGCAACAACTGCTACTGGGCTTCTATTAACTGCTACTGGGCTTCTATTGGACTGGATCAATAATAATCTCCTCAGCTACAAGCCATAACTCCAGAACTCCAGAAACCTACAAAGACCTTATGCAACATATTATAACCTTTTGTAATATTGATAATTTGACCCATAATAGAATTGTAATAAGAACCTTGTTACCTTTTAACACACTCATTCACTCACATAATACAATTATATCATGCAACATATATATATACATAATTACACAATTTATAAACCTTTACGTGAAACACGAGTACAACATTCCGGCTAATTATGAATTTATCAAGATCTTGATTTCCTTTTATTAAAGGTACGTATTTACTTGCACCATTTATGTTAATTTCCTACACTTACATGGAAGAAAACATGCATGAAGTATTAAAATAATAAATAATCATACATGTATCCAGTAACAAGAGTAAGACATACACGTATTGATGTATATATAGGCCATGTATGACGTATGCATCTTTGACGTTG
The DNA here is from genome assembly GCA_028751855.1 of Ambrosia trifida. NCBI lineage: Eukaryota > Viridiplantae > Streptophyta > Magnoliopsida > Asterales > Asteraceae > Ambrosia > Ambrosia trifida. The sequence goes on from CM054127.1 coordinate 45,430,344, forward strand.
ACTCCTATTTTTTGGTTGTTTATAAAATATATTTATATTCGAATATCAAGTTGGCTTTTGGACCCCGTTTACTTGGCTTTGGCCGATGAAAGAGACCCATAAAATGGAGCAATATTTTTAATTAATAAATTGTTAAGTAGTTAACTGATAAGACTTAGGGACCATAAGGTCCTGGGTTCGAATCTCACAAAGGGGGTTTTCTTATAATTATGAGTTTCCTCCTGAATTGGTGACTTGGTGGTGGAATATGATCGCGTGGCAACACTGGTGGCACGATGATACTCCAGTGTTCCGTGAGTGATTCCAATTTGTTGGCCGTTCAAAAAAAAAAAAGTTAACTGATCATACATCTACCCAAAAATACATATCATGCTATTCAATTGTTATTAGAGCATTCAAACAAGACGAGATAACTTAGAGCGGTCATGCCACCATAGATGGTGTCATGGATATAGTACCACAATAGTAGGCCGTTTAGTAACATAGACGTAGCTACCTGTTAGAGATGGCATTAGCCGTTCCAGGTGAAATATTACTTTTTGTTTGGTATATATATATACATGATCGAATTCGAACTTGTCATTTGAATTCAGTTCGATCGAAATTAGAATTCAAATTATGCAATTTTATTTGTTATACACACAACTACAAAAAGGGCTTTTAAAATCAAAAGTTCTAACATTTTGGGCTCCTAACACTTGATATGCAATCCAGCGATCAACCTAATAAACAATTATTCTACATTCACTAAATGTCCAACATTTGGGTCGCTTCTACAGTTCCACTTTAAACAATCAGCCAATTTGGGGTTTATGTATTCAATTTCAAGCTCATTTGTGATACGACCCGACCCGTGATCCTACCCGTGAAGCCACTCCACGTTTAAGTTACTACATGTTTTAGGATTTCTTTTATGTTTTGCATTTGTTTTTCAACCCATGTTTCCATGTTCTCATATACATGCATGCAAACTACCCATGATCTAGTTAGTTGGTAGCTATTATGTTGAGTATTTATGCACTTTTCATATAAGTAAAAAAAAAAAGAGAAAATTGATGCAAAATTAGTCTTGTTCTTAATCTTTGTTCTTGGAGCCTAACCTACTCAACGGGTCACTTGGAAGATTAGCCATCTCGAATCGGCTTACTATCAATTTGCTTTGTTAGTTTGTTCAATTTCGAGTTCTTTTAGACTATCGAATTCAATGTTCGAAATTAGCCATCATTATGATTTTGAAGTTGGATTCAAATTTGAATCCAACTCCAAATTTCTATATCAAATGACTCGATTCAATTCATCAAGTATTTGAAATTCGATTCGTTGAACGCCCATATGTGTGCCTTAATACCTTTCCAGGTGGTTAATAAAAAAACATTATAACAAATCACACAATTGTACACAATTATTGTGTTAAGACAAAATTACAGAAAATATCTTTTATGTTTACCCAAAATTGCAGTTTTTATCCTTAATATTAAAACTTGCAGGATTCATCCTTTAACGAAGGTTTTATTGCAGGAAATGTCCTTTCTCACTAACGAGGTTAGTTTTTATGGTTAACTTCTCATCTAGGGACCATTCTTGCCAAATATGAAATTTTCAAACCATTCTTGCCATTCTTACCAAATACGAGGGGTTTTTTATTTTTAAAGGGTTTCTTGAACACATTGCTATCTGGGTTATTGGATTCCACTGTTTTTAGGATAACTTGCTGATTTCTTGAAGTGGGTTTGCAGAAAAACACAATATTTAGTTAGATTTTAACATAAAGGTTGCATCTTTATGATAAATTAGTTGCATTTCAAGAATGGGTGTATCACATTCAAAGGGCGATAAATGTGAAGCTTTGCATTTATGCAAAAAAAGAAAAACTTGTTGTGTAATAAAAAAAGAACTCACCCCTGCTAAAAAAGAACTCCCCAGCAATTGTGAAACAAATTCCTTATAACTCACCCTAAGCGGCACTGCAATTTTCAACAACTTCCCCTTGTTCGGGAAAACCCATCCCCGCTGTCACCTTAAACCCCAAACAGAAACTTAATCTGAATGGATTTTACCCTAGACCAGTATTCATCTCACTCGCTTCGATTCCCCCCCCCCCCCTTCTCCTCTGTTTCCCTCTCTACACCTCTCTTCCTGATTTCTCATACTCCCTGCTCTTGATTCTCTCTCCATGTATTTGTGTGGGTGTGGGTGTGTGTTTCTTTTATGAGCAGCGCCGCTGGGAGAGGTGGGGTCACCACCGTGCTCCGCCGTGAACAGTCACTGGAATCCGATCGGTTTCCCTCTATCTTCCTTGGATCTCCCTCTTTCTCTCTCTTATTGTCGGAAGTGTGTGTGTTTAGAAAATTATATATTTTATAAATATAGTTTTAAATTAATATACAAATTAAAATAAAAAAAATCTCCTCGTATTTGTCAAGAATGGTTTGAAAATTTCAGATTTGGCAAGAATGGTCTCTAGTTGAGAAGTTAACCAGAAAAACTAACCCTGTTAGTGAGAAATGACGTCTCCTGCAACAAAACCTTCGTTAAAGAATTTTGCTGCAACAAAAACTTCGTTAAAGGATAAATCCTGCAAGTTTTAAACATTAAGGATGAAACCTGCAACTTTAGGCAAACGTAAAGGACGTTTTCTATAATTTTGTCTTATGTTAAAACTCAATATTTCTCAGTACACAAACTAATTATACTTTTATAGTTGAGTGATAACTATATAAAGAGATTGAGCAAAACACAGAAATGAACAATAACCAACACCAACAAGAATCAAAGAATGATGAAACAAAGCAAAATTAACAAATAAACCACAGAATATATGCATCAAGCTCGCACAAGCATACAAGATCATACCAAAACTGTGTAGGGTTGCAGACCCATAATATACCACAAGAACAACTCTCTAAACTGCTAAAAAAGAATGCAAACACACCATGCTCGTGTCCTCGTTCCGGAAAACAAAAAACTCATTTTTCTTGATACAAATACAAACATGAAATGGCTAGATAATTATTTGTTCATTTCACAATGGGGATACATGGGCTGTTTCATTCAGAAACAAGCAACCGAAAACATAGTTATAGAAATCCCGAGCTTTGACTGTTTCTCTTCCACCCACAACAGCTTCCATGTCATATTTACAAGCTCTATTGCAATCGGGGCAATAAGTAACCTGCAAATGCCAGAAAAAAAAAAAAGAAAAAAAAAACACTTTTGAGCTCAAAAATAATAAATCACTTTGTATGCATGTGTTAAAAGAAAGTGAGTTTCAAGCCAAAACACCTCCAATAACTTAGGTTTAAAGGAACTATCAAGCATGACATCAACGCCATACATAGCCCTAGCAGTTGGACTATGCATCTCTGGATGAACTAGTGCTGCCGACTCAAAAACCTTCCGGATCATCTGTTTAACCCTTGAATGGATTTCCAGCCATTCAACTGCAATTCTCCACACCAATCATCGTCATACAAACCAGGTGCCGATAAATATCACAACGCCAATAAAGTTAAAGACAAAACAAACCTTGATGTTCCTTCTCAAACTCCTTAACAAACTCTGGTGTGTTCATGTGATTTAATGTTCCCCTGTAGTTCTGATAGTTTGGAACACGATAGTAGATATATTATTATCTGTCATAACTTGATATAGAATGGGCATATTATGAATGCTTAAAAAGATAAAATGATTACCATGACGGTGAAGTGTGTCTCGTACTCGTACAAACTCTTCTTATCCAAAGTGTATGTATTGTTCGCCAGCCTAACCTGAAACGGTATGTAACCAAATTAAGGAAAAAAAATATGAATCAATTCAGAGTAAAGAATAACGATAAAAAAGATAAATAAATAAATAAATAAATAAACTTTTTGTTTTACTCTACATACCCAAAAAACATCGGTAATGAATAACTCCAATGGGCTAATACTGCGAACAAGAACAATATACCGAATATCAAATTTCCTTCCCTTAAACAAGGCTGGCTGCTCAATATATTTTTGACATATTTTTGGGCCAGTTTCCATGAGACGTATAATTGCGGATAAATTTCCAGTAACCGTTGTATCTATGGTTCTAGCCATGTTCCAAGGCTTCAAAATCCATAAATTGTCGGCTTTATCATTTTCACGTACATAATAGTCCCCAATAAACTGAGTAAGTTGTGTTTCAAGATTATAAGTTGGCTGAAACCATTCTGGAGATCCATACGCCTGTAAAGGTAACAATAAATTTAAGCAAATCACACCAAAAACAAATAGTAAAGAAATGGAAAACAATCATATCACCTTTTGAACTGTTTCTGCCAAATGGTGTTTCATGACAAGACAAGCTTCAAAAGGAAACTGATTCATGTATTGTTGATCATTTAACCCTATGGCCTTCCTTGTTTCCTCATCCACCTGCATACTTGTCCAAACTATATCTGCTTTCTTCGGGTCCGTCGCTGTTAACCATATGAAATGAAAAAAAAAAAAACAAAAAAAAAAAACCTTAGAGGTGAACAAAGGTAAGAACAACTGCCAGCTTCTAAAAGTTTGAAAAAAAAAAAGTAGAACTGGCAAGTTCAACCCACTTATTTATGAATGGGTCAAGATTTGGTTATGTTTTATCGCGGGTTTAAAGTTTCCCAAAGTGAGACAAAAGTGCAATGAGTCAACCTGACCCATACCAAAAACTACTTGTTTTAGCTCCTTACCCAACCCACCTGACCCGCCTACTTTGCTACATCTAAATAAAAGAGTTACTATTAAAGTCTCAATAACATCACATACTGATTATAAATCCTGGGTGGGTCAAAAAGTCCTCAACAGGCGGAATATCTGTATAAACATGCAGTGGACGTCCATCACTACGTGCTACACTACAAGTAGTAGATGCCTTGTTAGCTAAGGAAGAACTTGTTGACCTCATATTCTGCCAATGTTTTTCATATTCCTGTAGAGTTGATGATATGTGAGCATAAAGTCGGTAGTTTTGATACTAATTCATGATAATTATAAAGCTAATCTTAAGTTAACAGGCATACTCTTATGAAGTATTGTTGTGGGGTGTGAAACCAGGCAGTAAGCCTGGAAGAACGTTGTTTCTCCTCTCCGATGCCAAATAAATAATCACGGGTACACTCGTCACCATATTGGATATTTTTGGTAGGCCAAAGAATTGTAAAGCTGAAATTATAATCCAGTCAATATTTATATCAGATGCAAATTACAAGCAAAAATAGTTCTTTAGTTGCTTTGGTATTGGTGGAATCACGTTGAAGGGAGTTTGGCTATGCGACCCTGTATTAACTATATAATATGTTTTATATCAACAGAAACAAAACTGACTGTCAAATGTCAAATAAAGTATATATATATATTAAACTACTAGGCTTATTTACATGTGTGTGACACGGTTAAACTAAAAAGGTAGTTCACATTATTGATAAACCAACGCTCTAAGTAGTTAACTCGGCCGATATATCGGTGATATATCACCGATATCTCGATTATCGGTCATCAACCGATATATTGGTACCGCTATTTTGACCGATATTTTGTACCGATATTATCGGCGATATTTTACCGATATTTGAACGATATATCACCGATATTCCCGTTATTGGTGTTTTTCTTCTTAGTTCTTCCATTTTTCTTACTTCTTATAGTTGTTATTACTTTTTTATTACTGTTTTAAGTCTTAGTTGTTTTGTAAAAGGTTACTTTGTTAATGGTAGGAGAGTATGTTGAATTGTTAGTGTTAAATTGCTACATGTATGAATTTTGCATGATATAAAAATTGCCGATAACCCACCGATATCTCACCGCAATAACCCATATCTCAAATATCGGTCCTTCACCGATATCCGATATTTTACCGCATTAACTGCTTAGCCAACGCTTGACAACAGTTTAGCAATAATAACTATACACTAAAAACAAAAAATCAACAGATTGACTGAATAGATAAGGGTTTTTACGGGGTATATTATATGTATTTAAATGTATGTCAAGTAAATAAACATACAAAAACTAGTACAATGTATTACTTATATTTGTCTTGTAAGTAGTTGCCTATGAATAGAGAACTATAGAAATAATTTGCAGAATAGTTTTACATGTTTAGTTTATCTATTAACATACTATAAGAGGGTGAGGTTCCTGTACAAAGGCCATATTTCGTGAAAACTGTGAGAAGTATTAAGAATTGACATGTAGGCATCATTTTTTGGACTTAGTCACGATGTTTCGGATTGTTTTGCCTAAAAAACACCAAACATAACAATTAAAAACCCAAAGCAATGTATTTTAGGCTTAAAACTTAAAACACTACGCCAATAAAGTTAAGAAGTGTGTTTTAAGTGTTAAACAGTGTGTTTTAGTTATGTATTAAATTCCATTGCTATAATACATTGTATTGTGTTTTAATTGTTGTGTTTGGTGTTTTTCAAGCCAAAACAACCCTATACATCATTCCTAAATGGCTAAATCCAAAACATTATGCCTACATGTCATTTCTTAATCCTTCTCACACTTCTCACGAAATATGGCCTTTGTACATGAACCTAAACCTACTATAAGATATAAAAAATCCAATCGTATGTTCATTCTAAAGGCATTGAATAGATCTTTTTAATGACACGATTGTTTAAAAGTACACTAAATTTTGTTATTTGATTTAAAAACATAGAAATAGAAAATAGATAATATAGGAAACGACATATGTGTACAGATTTGGGAGGATTTTATATTATTCTTGTAATTGTTATTTAGACATCTAAGGGGGTCTTATGAAAGTTATGAGATGGCAAACTGAACAACATCTTGAATTAATAGAATCTTTTGTCATCAATCAGATATGACTCCAGACAGTAGAAGCACAACAAAACGCTATCTACTGTTTTATTATAGTTATCTGATCTGTTTAATATGATATAAATAATTAAATATAATAAAGTTTATACAAATACATTTGTATTCAAAAGAATTAGAAAAAAACAGAATGATAAGAACAGAATACCTCACAGCTGATTCCAGTGTTCCTTCAGGCATGTACAGGAATGGTGATACTCTGAAATTTGGCTCATCACTGTGCCTCAGTGCCGAACCCAATTCATCCATCACATACCTACAAAAAAGGCATTGAAAAGGTCAATCAAAAAATGTGTGTGTATTCTCAATGAAGATATATGTTTTAGTAACATCTAAACACGCTTAATTTTCACTCAGCATCTGCATTCAAAAATACCCCTACAAGGCTACAACACATACTGTTTTGGCTTCAATCACTCAATGCACAACAGGAGATAGTGATAAATAAAGCAAAATAATAAATAATTAGCAGTTTAAGGGCATCGAACTGAGACACTTACCATATAGATGTCTCGTCAATCTTCTCTTCATCTGCTAATCTATAAGACATCAAGTATAACCACATGGCATTCAAAACACGATCAAGCAAGGGTTCACCAGCAGTCCATTCAGGAAGACGGGGAAGAAGCACTGAATCAATCACACCCTTCCCAGATTCTAGAATTTTTGTAGTATTTACACCGTTTACTAAAGAAAGAGCAGGAATACATTCAGCAATCTCAACTGCACTGTCTCCAAGAGGACCAGGAATATCCAACTGTCACATAGCAAATATTAGAAAACTAAATATATAGGTTTATCAAAAAGTAGAAAATACAAATCTGAATAAAGATACCTCCAGTTCATGTAAGCTGGTAAAGTCTTTTAAGAGTTCCCGTAAGTCGGAAATAGAGTGACCATTTAGTGGATTGCCTCGAAGATTTAAATAGGAAAGAGATGGCATAGTTTCAGGTGAGAATCCCTTTATAAAAAAATAATATGTTATTAAACCAATTCAAAAATAAAAATAAACGTAAAGATGAACAGACTATCGTATTATACCTTGTTTTGTAAGCTGTGAATACGCCTATTTGAAAGGTCTAGAGAGGTCAAACCCTGCAAAGATCGGTCAGTGTGTCCACAGCCTGGATTGTCTTCATCATAAATTCCTCCACAGAAACCCAAGGCCCAGCCCGTATAATTACGAGTAAAAGCTGAGTTCAAAATTTCCAGACTCGGGCAATTATGAATAATAGCATCTGCAACAGAATCATCCCTACAGACAGGAACGGGATACTTCAGTTCATCTCTGATACACTTACAGCTATAAGTTTATAAAAACTAATCTAACACACAACAAAGGAAACATACAGGTTCTGTAGGATTGGGTTATTGTTTAGCCAGAGAGCTTTGAGGTGTTTGAGCTTCACAACTTCATTAATTATAGTTTCAGCGGCCTTAAGCTTGTTGCCGCACAGACTAAGCGCAATTAACACCTAGAAAATTTTGTACAGCAAAAAAGTTAACTAGTTGCCTTTATACTTGTGAATTTTTAATCGAACCGCATGCTGTCAATAAATAAGAAAAGAAACTGGCATGTAGATAATGATTGCATACAGGAAATTTACTAGGCAAATCAAGTGATAGAAAAACATCATCATCAATGTCGAGATCTTCGAGTTCCAACCATACCACTGCCTCAGGACCCTCCTTTTTAACCTTTTGTACTTCTCTCTCCACAATTTCCATTACACCCAATTTATTATCCTTCGATTCACAACCATCATTATCTGCATCTTCAATGTCTGATTTCAAATCAATATCCACACACATCAATGAAGCCATTCTCTCTACCAAGCCTGGAACTTCTTGCAGCTGTTAAAGCAACGAGCGTATTTCCAATCAATATATATATAACTAACAGCATAGTAGACGAGTACAAATTACAAAAATGTATGTTTTATGTATGCAACAGAAGATTCACTTATATAAATACAATGCAATTACACAACATAACCAGCAGACTTCAAGATTCAGTTGCAGATAAGATTAAACAAAAATATTACATAAATACAAGTTAGCCTGACTAACAAATCAAAAGTTCGTTAACAGGTTTACAAATTTTACAAATTAGCCCTTACATTTTATCATCATCGTCATAGTCAGTTAATCCAACTAATAGCAAAGCTAAGGTAGGGTCTTAGGAGGGTAAGATGCAGACAACTTACTTCTACCCCCTAGGAATAGAGGCTGCTTCTAGTGAGATCCCCGGCTCGATAGTAGTTTTGCATTAAGCCTTGAGCATAAGGCGCATAACACTCAACAATCGAGACAAGCCCAATTGGTGCATGTACCCCTTTGTCTTTTGGCTACCAATGCCACCACATGATGCGTGATTAACCGTCACCCCTTTTTAACGTTATTAGTAAAATAACGTTAAAATTAGTACAATTTTGCACAGCAAGCAGTGCCCAAATATGAACAAACTATTGTAAATGTAACAAAATGAATTTATGGCTGTAAATGAACCGAACGTTCAACGAACAGTTCATGAAACCTTTGGTGGGAAATTTCGTTCATTGGCCGTGTTCGTTCAATGGCGTTTGTAAACATTTGGTAATATGACTGTTTACGTCTTTTCATGGCCATTTGTTTGGTTCATGTTCAGTCATTAGAAACTTAGATAATTGAAATATTATTTTGGGATTGCTTAAGCTTATTATGTCGAACTTGTGCCTTTGTTTTGGTACAATTATGTTTATAGCTATTATTATGATTAATATTATTATTATTATATCAAGTAATTTAACAAGTTAAATGTCCGTTTGTGTTCGTGAACCGTTCGTAAACAAGTTAAACGCTAAACTAAAGGAAAATACAGAACAAACTGACCTGTTTAGGGGCATCCGTAAGGCGAAACGACAACGCATGATCAACTAAAAAAATATTCGATTCCTTTCCCATAGAATCAGAAGCTGTGTAAACGAGACGGCGTTGACGGCCATCTTCAACGGGCTCGACCTGGAAGTAGTTACCGCCGTCAAAGGTTTCAGATGACAGTTTATCGAAGAGGTTCCGGTAAAGTGAATTAGGGATACCGGCAGCTGCCAGTAGCAGGCCGTGTACATTCACAAAATCTTCGAACGTTTGGATAGCTCCGGTGGTGGTAGACATGGTGGTTTACGATGGTTGGGTTGGTTGTGCCGGCGAGGGTTTAACACAAGGGTTTTTCCGACGGAAGGTGTTTGGAATGGATATTGATTGGGTTGGGTTGGGTTGGGCCTTTGTATGGCTTACTTTAAGCCCGCATTTTAACTATGGTCCAAAAATTGCTAGAGCGAGCGCTAGGGATGGGTAAATGGTATTGAGTAAGGGTGTAAATGATGTGTAACGGTTCGAGAGATACTCGGGATTAGATTGATAAAAAGTTCAAACGAGCCGAGCCTTAATGAACCCAAGCTTGAACTTTTCATACAAAGGTCGTTTAGGCTCGCGAGCCTAAACAAGCCCAAACAAATTGTTCTAAAACTATTTCGAGCTGAGCCCAAGCCCTTGTGTTTTACTTTCGATCCGAGCTTGAGCTCAAAGTATTAGGCTCAAACCGAGCCGAGCTCGAGCCCAGCCGGGCTCAACTCGGCTCGTTTCCACCCCTAGTATTGAGTATTGTCGTAACGGTAGCGAATTTCCACAATACTGGCTTTTTTTTGCGTTTTTTGTACCGATACTTTTGGTTCAACATGATACCGGTAAATGTCGATTTTACCTTCAAATACCGGTACCCAATTTTGGCGATTTTCGATAATGGTACCAAGTTCATTCCTAGAGAGCGCGTCTTTAATCATGCCTGGCTCATTTAGAAGCTGAAATCAAACATGAGTATTTTCGAGTATCTTTTATCAAGCGTCGAGCAATTTAGACAGCTATAATCAAAACAAATCTTATTGTACCCAGATGTTTTGAACAATAAGTTATTTTCCGTTGGGATATATGAATTCTTTTGAAATTAACATATTTGGATGGTGGACGAAAATGGAGTGTCTACTACTCTAGTAGCACTGAAATCATGAAGGTCCAAATCCATTCAAGATTATGTGGTCTTTGTGTTGAAGGGTTAGAGACAACGGAGTGTGCACAATGCACATACTAAGTTACTAATCCTTTGTTACATCAAAACAATAGTACATGGTGTGGTCTACACCTTATGTGAGCCTTCTCGGTTTGTGATCTAATGGTGAGTCATGATATTGTTCAGCATAGTGATGTTAAAAAGAAAATGGTGCAAGTAGTGATCTTATCAACATGTTGGTGTCTTTAGGGGGTAACAAATGGTTTCTTCTCCAACATGTGAATAAATGTTACCTACAATTGCGTATATGATATTGAGTTATAATCCCTTACTAATTTTGATAACTCAACTATATCATGTTGATGTGAACTTATAACTTTAAAATTTACTGTACCTATCAAAAATATATATTGTGTAAGGTACATAGTTAAAGAGAAAAAACGCCTTGTTTTATATAACTAGGTTTTTAACTCCGCGCCGCGTTGCGGCGCTTCAAACCGAAATTCATATGGTCACATAACAAAATCATACTCTGTGATAGTTACAAATCAGTATAAATCCATAATGCTCCAACAATGTAACAAATGTGTAACAAAGTAACAAATGAAATAGTAGAACCTAACTCCACCTAAGCAAAACTATGGTGGAAAAGTGCATGTGCATAACAAACAAAAAAAGGTTAAAAAGTCCGGTTAAACGGGTCATGTCCGTGTCAACACGTGAATTTTCGTGGTGTGCTCGGGTCAAATTTTTGACATGATCTTCTATGACCAGCTCATGGGTTGACCCGCGTCTACCGTAAATATTCGTGGCACGCTCGGGTTCCCATGTTTAAGATGATCTTCTATGACTGGTTCATGGGTTGACCCGTGAAATCACCTGAGAATGTTTTTGTTGGTGCCAAGTAAGCTTTCCTATGTAGTATTCCTTCAACATATAATAGATTCGAAACCACAGATTAAACGTCACGACACTAATGTAAACAATGAATATCCTAACATTCGGTATGTGTGTATGTATGTAACAATACTTTCACTTTTTTTAATGTATCTAAAGTACTTCATCTTTACCATTTAATGTAATCTACTTACATACTTGCATTATGTTATGTCTATATGCAGTGTGTATATTATGATATAAGCAAAACTTTTTTTATTTTAATTATTCTAAAATAATGTCCAATAAATTGTTAATTTAATAGTCTTACGCCCCCCTCCATTTTAGATGTTAGACAACTTATATAAAAAAAACACATGAATGATGTAAATATTGAAACCTTGGAATGGATTCCTGATGTTCTGCACTCTTTGACTTCAAATGGTAAACCCACTTTAGCCTTAACTGATTCCCTCAAATTGGACCTGCTCTCAAGAATGGCATACAAAACTGTGAACAACATGGCATACAAATAAGGGTGACAAAATATGTCAGATAACAAAAAGTAGCTCCAACTGAAATGGGCCAGAACATTGGATTGCAATTCAGCTCATCTAATTCAACCCACAAAGGCAACAAAATTTCAAAATCAAGAACACCTAAACATGGATTTGCTAATAAATATCGAACATGATTCAGAAAGATAACGCAAATGATTAAAAAGGAAGGGAACTAATGATGATACCATATGTGTAAGCATGCCACTAATCTTATCCCTAATACATGCTCCCATGGATCTGCTGATAACAATAACTTGATTGGTAAAAAAAGAGTTAGGTATTAAAGAGGGGAAGACTTACAGCGCAAAGAACATCTGTGTGCCAAACCCCATTAGATCCTCGATCATCATCGTTTCCGGAGCCGTTGTTGTTGAATATATAGTATGTCCGATGTAATTAAAAGTCGAGGTCAACGTAACCCGACCCGGTACGATCCGAAGAGTTACACGTTGGTACACGAATCAGATAAGTTCATGTGTTGGTGGATTATTATTTCTGAAATAATAATAGTTTTGAACTCGAGGGACTAAATAGTAAAGTTTACACTTTGACTAGTCAAATGGTCAAGTGTATGACTTTGACTAATTAAGTGGTCAAGTCTTTGACTAGTCAAATGGTCAAGTGTATGACTTTGACTAATTAATTGGTCAAGTCCTTGACTAGTCAAATGGTCAAGTGAATGACTTTGACTAATTAGGTGTGATAGATCAAACTCTAATCACACATGTTTTGAAAAGGATAAAACAACATAACACTTGTCTCCTCTCAAGATTTGCGGCCACCCTTAGGAGTCGTCGCCCCTTTGTCCGCCACAAACCACCACCATTGCCGCCTCCACCTTGCAAAGTGTTGCTATCGGTTGGCCAGTGCTCGGGTGTGAACTTCCTACTAGCGAGGATTCGTTGTAACCCGCGTGTTACAATTCCAGTGTAGTCGTCAAAGGTTGATTACTAAACCCCCTATGGTTGTTTATAATTTATTTGTTTATACGCGTTTAACCAAGATCCTGATTGGGAATATTTTGTTAATTGGATTAATAAAATTAAACATATATATATATATAATCGGCTCATATTATATATTGTATATAATCGATTTTATTAATAAATAAAACTGCTTCCGCTGTGTATTTGATACCATGATTCCCAACAGTGGTATCAGAGCCACGGTTACGCGCGTATAAATGGTAAAGTTATAATTTTGATCTATGTTTTATTTGTCAAAAATTTTTTTTTTTTTTGACAAAAGATCAAAAGCTTTTTGTTGTTCATGGATTGTGATGTGAATCGAGCCCTAGGTATTTTGACCCTTGTCATGGTTGTGTTTGTGATGTTTTAGTTTTTTTTTTTTATTGATTTGTATTTTTTTATTACAGATATTGGATCCGGTGTAATAGATAGGATTAGAATAGATTTGTTTTATTTGTATTTCAAATTTATTTGTAATCCTACAAGTACAAGATCAAGACGAAGATAAAAAGGCGAACAGGTTCCATGAAGATAGAGATCTCGGGTCAAGTGGGAGCTATATCAAAAATAGTTTTGAAACCCTTTTGACTGGTTCGTTTCGTTTCTGGCTAAAACGAAACGGACAACCTATTAGGGGCTCGATTCGTTTAATTTTATTATTATGTTTTGTGGTTGTGGTTTATTTATTGAAAATAATTTAGATAACCCAAAATAAATAAAATTTTCACAATCATGACAACGTTTTTATTAAAACAAGTTTTATAAAAACCGAAAAGCATATTTAATAAAAGGAGTTTTATTAATATTAAAACAAGTCCATTCGCGATAATACGACCAACGTAGTTTAAATAGGGTATTTAAAACTATACCGTGTCAAGTGTTGAAAGGAGTTTCAATTATCACGAACAATATAAAATTGGATTTTATAAACTATTGTGTGACTCACATCATGCTAACGAGTCATTCAATATATTTATGGTAAATATTAAAATTAAATCCCAATTTTAAATTAATGTTTCATGCCACCCTTAAACGAGTTAACACTCCATTCTATATCGAACCCAAATGTTAGTGCTGACCCTGCAGCTGGGCGTTGATCATGAGTGAAGGTAATCATCGCGGTTCCTGTGTAACATAGGCCGGTGTTACAGTTAACAGTAAAGGACCAAACATCGCTTGTTAGACAAGTGGGCATAGTTCGGGTTAAACATACATCGCTTTTAGCGATAACCCCAAAAGGGAGAGTTGTGTAGTGGACACAATTAACAATCGTTGTTTACCTACCTAATCGTGCCAGTGGACAGTGCTAAGCCAGTTCATTGTGTATTGATGAATCGGGATCTCATCCTAATTAATTTTGCTTTTTGGGTCATAAAATAATTAGGATACTTAAAACATGAAATACTAATACATTAAAATTGAACTTTGTAGATGTCAACTGAAAACAATTCCACCTCCCATTTCTCTCTCAAGTCCATCTTAGAGAAAGACAAACTGAACCACTCCAACTTCATGGACTGGCACCGCAACTTGAAAATTGTTCTCAAAGCGGAGAACAAATTGTATGTTCTTGAAGAACCAGTCCCTGATGAACCCATAAATTCCAAGAGTGAGCTTTATAAAACCTGGGCTAAGCATTTTGATGACTCTTTGAAAGTCTCATGTCTGATGCTGGCTTCCATGATCCCTGAACTTCAAAGGACAATGGAGGACATGGATGCATATGACATGAATCAGCATCTGATGGAAATGTTCCAACAAAATGCTCGCCATGAGAGGTTTGATGTGATGCGATCACTTATAACCACTCGTATGCAGGAGGGTTCACCAGTTGGCACTCATGTGCTAAAAATGAAGGCATATGTTGATCACTTGGCTCGTCTGGAATCCCCCTTGAGTGATGAGTTAGCTGGGGATATCATTCTGAACTCATTGCCCAAGTCATATGACCAGTTCATTATGAACTATAATATGAATGGGATGGAGAAGACACTTGCAGAACTGCATCAGATGCTCAAAACTGCTGAGGTAAACATACCTGGCAAAACTGCACCAGTGCTAATGATCAGGGAGGGTCAGATTAAGAAACCTAAAACCAAGAAAAGGGGCTATCAAGGCAAAGGGAAGGGAAAGGGCAAAGCTGTTGCCAACAAGAAACCTTTGAAAGATGCCAAATGTTTTCATTGTGATGAAACTGGGCACTGGAAAAGGAACTGTGCTAAGTATTTAGCTGAACTGAAGCAAAACATGGGTGTTTGACACAGGATGTGGTTTCCACATTTGTAATGTTTTGCAGGGACTAAGAAAGATTAGAAAGCTGAAACAAGGTGACTTGGAGGTCCATGTTGGCAATGGACAAAGAGTTACAGTGAAGGCAATAGGAGAATATGTTCTTTTACTACCTTATGGTTTAGAACTTGTTTTGAACAATGTTTATTACATTCCTAGTGTGACTAGAAATATTGTTTCATTTCATGCTTTGCGTAGACAAGGTTTTGATTATCGTTTTAATGGTGAATTTATTTATGCTTATTTTAACGATGTATTTTACTTTGATGCAAAACCTAACAATGGGATCTATGAGATAGAAATCCAAAACAATAACATATTATGCAATATCTCCCATAAACGTAATAAATTGGACTTTAATGATACGTATATGTGGCATTGTAGACTTGGTCACATAAGTGAGAATCGTGTTAAACAACTCAAAACCGCAGGAATCCTGGATTCCAAAGGTTCGGAGTCGTTTGGAAAATGCGAATCATGCTTAAGTGGAAAGTTAACAAAAGCACCTTTTTCAAATGTTGGAGAAAGAGCTAATGATCTGTTAGGACTTGTACATACAGATGTATGTGGTCCATTCAGAACAATGTCAAGACATGGAGAAAGATACTTTGTTACATTCACTGATGATTTCAGTAGATATGGTTATGTTTATCTTATGAAGCATAAACATGCACTACAAGAAATTTGGGTATTTACCCACACATAGCATGTGTAGGAAAAACCATATAATGTGTTAGTAGTTACATTTACCTACACATAAATTAAGTGTTATCATGTGTAGACTCGACACTGTAGATATAGATTATTACCTACACATTTATTATGTGTAGGTATATAGCAAGTTATACCTACACATATATGTGTGGCTAAAACTAACATATATGTGTTGGTAGAAGTATAACAATTTTTTAGATTGGCGTATGACGTGGCAGTTGATGTGGCATCCAACATGGCAGCTAATTATGTGTAGGTAAATGTGAAAGATGTATAGGCATTGATCTTAACATATGTAGGTATTGATCTTAACATGTGTAGGCATGGATCTTAACATGTATATATTGATGTGTTAGTAAAAACATTTAAATGTGTAGATAATAAACAAGATTTATTTAAATAATATTTTTAAATGTATACAAACAAATACAAAAACAGCTATAGAAACATATGCGACCAAATTAACATTCTTAATCAAAACATAAGTATTCAAACAACCAAACAAACAAAGTAAATATTGACCATATGTTACTAATGGGTTATATAAAATTCTTAAACGACATCACTCATCGATACTTTCATCACCCTCTAGAGTATCACCTTGAGATTGTCCAGATGTGCTTGATGGAGGAGGCATGTTATTATTCTCAATCAGTGTTTTTTTTCCATAATTACACATTTAGTTGTCACTTTTGAAATGTGTGGACCAGCTCATCATAAGTAGGACGCTTTGCTTTTTTAGTTGTACCCATTGTGTTATCAACAATAACTGGATCACATCCCCACCCATGCAAACGAATAGAGCTTTATCCAAGTGCATTCTCATTAATCGACTTGTTGCTCAGTGATTCCACGGTATACTAGTTTCTCAAATTCATCATTTCTTCCTTCAGGAAAAAAAAAAAGAAAAAAAATGATACACTAAATTAACTATTTACCAAATAATGAATACTTGGTGGTAGAAAAGAAAAAGTAAACTTACATATAATGCAGCCGCATTTTTAAATATCCAACCTTTTCCGCATCCCAATGTGTAAGACACCAAGTCTCAAGTTGACCGGATGAAGAATCCAAATCCAAGCCACGCTCAATGTGATAGCGTATTGTACTATTCGAACCATTTCTACTATCAAGTTTTCGTTTTGCACGTGTCATAACTTTTTTTTTTTTTTTTTTTTTTTGCAATTTCCTTCAAGGATATACAACCAAATAATACATAACTAGGTGTACAACTAACTGCACTTCACGCGAGGCTAGCAGTCGTGAGCTTCAAATGTAAATGTTCTTACAAATATACTTGATAGTCATTTCTATTTTCTAATAACAAAACATAATTTTGGTACATAAATAGCCTTACATATAGATTAAGAATGCTCTAAAACCAACACCGTTATGTTAAAAAAAATATAGATGGATGGAGCAAAATAGATTAATGCACATGTTCTCTGAAGACTATCATCTACAAGTTAAACTTCATCATCCACATTATATTCTCGAACCCTTCGAAGGAGAATGGGTTTATTGTGTGCACGAATGATTGTAACACCCACAAATGAGTGTCTTTAGATAAAAGAATATGCATATGTAATAGGTAAGAAAGAGTACATCTTAAGAAGAGTAGGAAAACAACATACTTTATATGCTCTAAGAAGGTTGACAACGGGTCGGTGGCTTGGTATAACAGGTGCTTAATACTCATCAACCAGTTTAAGAGCACACTCCTATACAATTGTAGTGGTATGTATGGTGAAGGCCCTGCATAAAAAAATTATAAATTACCTCAAACAAGATCTAGAAATTTATGCAAATAACATCAAGTAAATAAATGAAAACCATATGATGCTCCTCATCTTGATAAAAATGCTTTTCAGTTGATATCCCAGAATCATCAAGCTGGTTCCCTAAAGATATTTCATCTTGTACATTTAAATGAATTTTAAAACCAATCGCACAAATTAATTTTAATCTGTCATCTTAACCTCATATTGCCTAAAATTGATTCATTTCTAGAAGGGCCTAGGGATCCTTTGCTGGAAGTAGGGAAATGTTTTCAATTAATTGGATACACATCTAGATCATCCTGATCCAACGATACACATGACCACAAAAGCAGCAGTATCCGCATATGCTTGTAGATTAAATCTGTATCTGTACTGTTGTTGTGTGTAGGTATGGCCGTATGGGAACTTGCTTACCTTATAAGATTAATGTTGTTAGACACCTGACTTGTAACAAATGGTATGGTAAACGGGTCGGAGTAACTTTGCCAATGCTCAGTGTTGACGTACCTGTATTATCTGCAGGTGTAGCAGTTAGATAAAATCATTTTCCAAACTATCATTATAAGGTAAAGGAGCAGAACAGTAACCGTACAATACCGTGCATATGAAGCAAAGCCATTGAAGTATGATCCGCAAGAAGTGCCTGAGACGACGCTAGCATCCTTGACACCCTACGCAAAAACATGTGAAGGTTTACCAGGAGCTCCTCTTGGATCCATTGTGGTACAGGAAGTTAGTAAAAAATAAGTAATCAAATAAATAGAATTAAAAGGCAAAATAAGTCCGAAAGAAGCTATGATGGATTATTATGCATAAAATTAAGTACAAGAAACACTTAAAACACTAACTATAGAAGAGAACACCTCTTCGAAAGTACACGTCGTTAATGACTATAAGCAATTAGCAACAAATTTTCCCATATTAAAAATCATACTAGATTATAAACAGGAACTTAGAGTTAACTTGTGGCGTAAGAGCAACCTAACTTCATTAGGTACAAGTCTCCACTCTTTATATTCTAAGCTACAATTGGGACGCAAAATGTATCCACACTCGTACATGAAAGACAACTACAATATCCAGATAAATCAAGAACCCGTGTTTCTTACCTAGACAACTACAATATCCAGATACATTAAGTTCGAATACTTGTGCATCCTTTAACTGTATGATATCACAACTAAGAGTTCCATATAAACTATAATATGAATTCAGTTACTTGTAAAAAATGATGTCAAGTTCAATACAATCCACAAATATGCACTAAAAATTCCAAATGTAAATAAATTTGGCATTTGAAATCAAAGTAAAAGGATACGTTCTCAACGAAATTGAAGTAGGACTATGGTAATTAACAACTTAACACACTTTTTAAAGTCAAATAACTATGTTGACTAATGACTATACATATCAAATTATAGAAAAGGGTGAAATTGCTTTAAAATTAATCTTGTAGTTAAAATCAAAATTGAACAGTTTTACCTTCAAAATTAGTACATAAAAAATCATAAAGCTTGTGAACATTCACCAGCAACCATGGTTTCGTTGAGTAACCCAGTTCTCGTCGCCTCCACCACCAACCACGACTCGGCCTGGTAACCATTGTTGCCACAACAAACCCTCTCCGATGACTCTCCCTGTTCCAGTCGTATTTAGTAGCAACTTAGCATTCGATTATGGATGTGGTTGTTGGAAACGTGTTGCAAGGTGGAGATGTGCGAGATAAGGATGCGTGGTGATCACAAGGCAGAATCGTGAGGTTAGTTTAAAGCAAACCTGAGAACAGGGGAGTTGATTTTGAGGTGACGGTGGATTTAGGTTAGGAATGAGGAGCCGATTTAGGTTAAAGAGGAAGAGAGGAGGGAGATCAACTATTTCAAAAATTTTGTCAAAAAGGAAAAATACAAGTTGGAGGAAAAACCAAGTCAAAATTATTGTTCGGGAAGATTATGATCAACATTATCTAATTTTGACATAAAATATAAAATATACATTAAAATTAATACACATAATTTTGACTCGGACCGTTTCGACCGGCCCGTTAACGACACGGACCGTTATGATCCAGACCGTGCCTATTAACAACCTGGACTATTTCTTTCGCACCGACCATTTCTTCTTTACTTGCACCTTCTTTACACGCCATGTTAAGAAAATAAAATAATGATTTAATTATTCAATTTATATGTATCGAATATCTACATATACTTTTTTAGATACGCGTAGATATGTTTTATGCCACAACATTTACTAAGTACATATATATCTAATATTTATACATATTTAAATTTTTCAAAAAGTGCATGTATTTATTTGGCACGTCATTTAAAACAATAAAAAAAACTATGATCCATCAGTTGTGGCCCAGTGGTAGGAGGCCTATGTTCTCATTTATGAGACATGGGTTCGATCCCCATAAGTCACAATTTGATGGATATTAGGCAATGAAGAGAAAAATATGTAAGCCAATAGTTGCCCAGGTTCGAATCTGAGCTGAACCGGTTTTCATCCGGCTGTTACTCCAGCGAGGAAACTCGTGTGGAGCCAGTACGGTTTCCGGACGAAAGCCGTAGTCCCCACCGTACCAGCGTGGACCCGGTTCAGACAACATAGTCTGGACGCATGGGTGATTAGGGCCTTCCAAGAGGCGGGTGTGATGATCTCTGCCACACAGTTAAAGAAAGTCACCGTTCAAAAAAAATTTTTAAATAAAATTATTAGTTTTTATATGTAACCAGTATCTACACATGTTGTACATTTTAAGCATGTGTAGATATTTATTTTTGCCACATCATTATCAAAAACTAAAATAAAAATTTATATAGTTGATTTATCAACATATTTGTTTAAATATATTATGTGTTGGTAAGCATAATCATTTACCTACAAATATATTAGTTGTTTACATATTTGTAGGTAATTTACTTACACATAACAAAATTTTACCATATGTGTGGGTAGTTTAACATTTAATTAATGTCAATTTTGGGAGGAAATTTTCCCACCAACTTTAATGTGTAGGTAAAACGTATTACCAACATACATTAAGTGTTAGTTGTTATTTAACATAAATCGTCAATAGTTACCCACACATGTAAAAAAAAGTGTAGATATTTACTCACACATTTACATGTGTAGGTAAGTTATGTGTGGGTAAACACCCCAAATTCTTGTAGTGATGAAACTCTTGAAAAGTTCAAGGAATACCAAAACGAAGTAGAAAATCAGCTAAATAGAACTATTAAAATGCTTCGATCAGATCGGGCGGTGAATATCTTAGTCAGGAATTCATCGACCATCTAAAGGATTGTGGAATAGTTTCACAACTAACTCCACCTGGAACACCGCAACATAATGGTGTGTCTGAGCGGATAAATCGAACTCTATTAGATATGATTCGATCAATGATGTGTCGAACAAACCTTCCAAAATCCTTTTGGAGTTATGCTTTGGAGACCGCCGCAAGACTTGTGAATATAGCTCCAACGAAAAAGGTTACTAAAACGCCTTATGAGATATGGCATGGAAAGAAACCTCATGTATCCTACCTTAAAGTCTGGGGATGTAATGCTTATGTCACTCTAGAATCTTCGGATAAACTAGATCCCAGAGGCGAAAAAGTGGTTTTCGTTGGATACGGTAAGAAGATCGGTTACCTGTTCTACCACCCCACTGAAAATAAGATTTTCACCAAACGCAGAGGCACTTTCTTAGAGGAAGAGCTTCTGGCGCGAGGAATTGGAGATAACCATGTGGATCTTGAAGAAATTCGAGAATCACAATTGACTGATCAGCTGTTCAGACAGAACCAGATGTAACTGATCCAGTTGTTGAAGTTGAGCCTGAGAGGACTCAAGAAACAACAGAAACACCAAGTGTTCAAAAAAGTATTAGGGATCGTCGTGCACCGGTAAGGTATGACGATATCTTCATGATTGATGAAGCTGAGCCTACTACTTACAAAGTTGCAATCTTGGATTCAGAATCCAAGAAATGGCAAGAAGCCATGAATGCAGAGATGCAATCCATGTATGATAACCAAGTATGGGATTTGGTTGATCTTCCTACCGAATGTCGGACTGTGGGAAACAAATGGATCTTCAAGAAGAAGACTGACATGGATGGGAATGTGCAAACCTACAAAGCAAGGCTTGTAGCGAAAGGTTTTACTCAGACTCAAGGAATTGACTATGAGGAAACTTTCTCGCCGGTAGCCATGCTTAAGTCTATTAGAATTCTACTTGCCATTGCTGCATATTATGACTATGAGATATGGCAGATGGATGTCAAAACCACGTTCCTTAATGGACACTTACTGGAAGATGTCTATATGGTTCAACCTGAAGGTTTTGTCGATCCAAAGAATCCTAATAAGGTGTGCAAGCTGAATAAATCCATCTATGGATTAAAGCAAGCATCTCGCAGCTGGAATCTCTGTTTTGATCAGAAAATCAAAGAGTTTGGTTTTATCAAGAACGAAGATGAACCGTGTGTTTACAAGAAATCTAGTGGGAGCTATATCACTTTTCTTATACTGTATGTAGATGACATACTAATCATTGGAAACAATATCCTTATGCTTAAAGATGTTAAGACCTGGTTGGGTAAATGTTTCGCAATGAAAGATCTTGGTGAAGCCGCTTATATTCTGGGAATAAAGATTTATAGAGATAGATCAAAGCGGTTATTGGGTTTGAGTCAAAGTACATATATTGATAAGGTCTTACGACGCTTCTCAATGCAAGACTCAAAAGGGGGCTCTTGCCCATGGCACATGGAACCATTCTTGATAACAAGCAGTGTGCAAATACTGAAGAGGAAAAGAAGAAAATGGAAGGTGTTCCATATGCTTCTGCGATTGGTTCCATCATGTATGCCATGTTATGTACTAGACCTGATGTCTCGTATGCTCTTAGCATGACGAGTAGATATCAACAAAATCCAGGAGAGAGTCACTGGGCTGCAGTGAAGAACATTCTTAAGTACCTGAGAAGGACTAAGGACATGTTCTTAGTATATGGAGGACTTGAGGAGGAGCTGTCAGTTAAGTGTTATACTGATGCAAGCTTCCAGACTGATCGTGATGACTCAAGATCACAAACGAGATATGTTTTCATTCTGAATGGTGGGGCTGTTACTTGGAAGAGCTCCAAGCAAAGTGTGGTTGCTCAATCCACCTGTGAATCAGAATACATTGTTGCGTCGGATGCTGCAAAGGAGGCTGCCTGGATGAAGAAGTTCATTACCGATCTCGATGTTGTGCCTAGCATAAAAAAACCAATCGAGATACTGTGTGACAACACTGGTGCCATTGCTCTTGCAAAGGAACCAAGGTCACATCAGACCGCAAGGCATATACTCAGAAATTTCCACTATATTAGAGAAATAGTAGAACGTGGAGACGTCGTGATGAACAAAGTTCATACAGATCTAAATCTGGCTGACCCCTTTACTAAGCCTTTACCTCAAGCTAGACATGAGGAGCATGCTGGAAATATAGGGCTTAGAGTTGTTAGACAATGGGCATGATCTGTAATTAGTATTGGTGTTTTATTTTGAACTATAACAGTTACATTGAATATTTATTTGATTTAATGGGTTAAATGCAAATTTAAATATTTTGTGACCGTGTTCATTATTTGTATGTTTAAATCCTTGAATAAGAGTATTCTAAATATCCGTAGTCGATCAAATTACATGGGAATGAATTTGAATGTAAGACTATTGTGAATTGAGATAATTGTGTTCATGAGATGAATAACTCAATGGTTTGAGAATCATAATTCACAGATATCATTAGGGAATGATATTGGATGTAACTCGCTTCAAAACGATCTCCATGGATCTGTGTCATGAGATGTTTTGATATTGATATGTTCAATCTGTCCTTTTACCTAAGGCACATATTAAACTACATTGATCAAGGACTATCCTTGATGTTATCTAACACTGTCCTGAAACATGGGTAGCAATAAGGGTAGCGTTAGGAGAAATCCAAGATTAAGTGGGAGTTGTATGACGCTGATGGAATTCTGTGCTTCTATAGGATTAGAAGTCTAGACATTCTGGCGCCCTCGTTAATTCAAACTGGTATAAACGTGTGGCCACGCTCGGACTAAGGTAGTTCGTTAGACCACTTTGAATTAGAGACGAGAATAGAGAATGGTTGATCACTATATTAGAATGAATGATCCATGTCTTATGATCAACGGATGTCTATACAGAAGGGACTTATTGATAGAATTATCAGGGCTATAGTATTTGGTTAAGTAAAGCGTTACTTGAACTCAAAGAACTAGTTGACGACTGTAAAGTGTCATACTGGTTTGGGTGCAATGCGATGCAGCTAGGCGTCCTACTCTGCGCACGTTGACTCATTTAATTAAAATCGTCCAAGTGGGAGATTGTTGGATATATAGTATGTCCGATGTAATTAAAAGTCGAGGTCAACGTAACCCGACCCGGTACGATCCGAAGAGTTACACGTTGGTACACGAATCAGATAAGTTCATGTGTTGGTGGATTATTATTTCTGAAATAATAATAGTTTTGAACTCAAGGGACTAAATAGTAAAGTTTACACTTTGACTAGTCAAATGGTCAAGTGTATGACTTTGACTAATTAAGTGGTCAAGTCTTTGACTAGTCAAATGGTCAAGTGTATGACTTTGACTAATTAATTGGTCAAGTCCTTGACTAGTCAAATGGTCAAGTGAATGACTTTGACTAATTAAGTGGTCAAGTGCCTTTTATCTATATAAATAGGTGTGATAGATCAAACTCTAATCACACATGTTTTGAAAAAGATAAAACAACATAACACTTGTCTCCTCTCAAGATTTGCGGCCACCCTTAGGAGCCATCGCCCCTTTGTCCGCCACAAACCACCACCATTGCCGCCTCCACCTTGCAAAGTGTTGCTATCGGTTGGCCAGTGCTCGGGTGTGAACTTCCTACTAGCGAGGATTCGTTGTAACCCGCGTGTTACAATTCCGGTGTAGTCGTCAAAGGTTGATTACTAAACCCCCTATGGTTGTTTATAATTTATTTGTTTATACGCGTTTAACCAAGATCCTGATTGGAATATTTTGTTAATTGGATTAATAAAATTAAACATATATATATTGTATATAATCGATTTTATTAATAAATAAAACTGCTTCCGCTGTGTATTTGATACCATGATTCCCAACAGTTGTGTAGGCTTGATTGATGGTTAATGATGATGAATGGCGCGCACAACAGATTTTGTAGAGAGAGACGATAGATGATTTGACGAATTGCAAGTGGGCCTTGGAAGGCGATGGTGTTGTGTATGTGTGCCATACCAGGAAAGAAGAAAGATAAGGAAGTGAAAAATGACCAGAATACCCTTTTGGAGACTTCCCTCTATCTCTACTGATGTGGTATGTAGCTTTCAAAAGAAGGAAGCCTATGGTGGGGTTGAAAGGGGAACGATGGTGGTGTATGACTGTGTAGATGCGGTGGCCGTCTTCTCTGAATGAAGCTGGTGCCAAGAATCAGAAGTGAAAGGAGGTAGCATGGTGACGAAAGTACCCTCTACAAAAGATGGGAAAAGACGAAAATGCCCATTACTGTTCAAATTAGCTCTGCGTTAAATATATATAGAATTTGTAATTGTAATTATAATATACATTATAATGTTACACGCTATATTTATATAATATAGCATTTTAATACAAACGAGACAAAAATAATTAAAATTAGAAATTAAGACATCATAAACTCTTTAAGATTACCATCTCATCTCTTTCCTTGTTCTGTTCTATAAGCTACTTTTATTCTTTAGGTTAAAATTAACACATAATAACAACTAACATGAAAATAACTATAGAAATACATTTAATATTTATTATCATTTTCATATTTTAAGGACAAAAACATGTTATACATTTAAACACGATATTATATTTAGTTCTATTATTTTATCTTAACTAGTGTTATAGGTTCTTAGTACTTTGCTATGGAGGCGTCTGCTTCGTTAAGGGTTTGATGGACGTTAGAGATAACATTAAGTAATTGTTATTCATACTACCGAAACATACTGATTAACGTTACCGAACAAATACTTTGTTGCTAATATAACTCTATTTGAAATCAATTTTATACTTTAACGTTTAGAAAACTATGAAAACGAATATGGTATCATTACCGACATTAAGACAATACTGGTTCGGTTATCCACAATAAAGAAAAATATTAATCTTTTGTTACCGAAAGTACTGGTTCGGTACAAATACTAGATAGCAAATGTTTATCCCTAAAAAATGCTCATCCTTTAAAAAATTAAAATAATAAATTAATAATACGGCCAGTGTACGTTAACGTTTGGTGCATAGACAATGCACGTTAAAGATGCCATACTATTAAAACGTGACATATTATATTATTATAATATTATTATTGATACTATTATATGCTTTTAAAAAATAAAAGAAATAAAATACAGGGAAATGGAACAAAATATTAATAACTAGCTGATTACTCCGGGAGGGTCTCGGGGTTAAAAAATCTAATTTTACATGATAACCTATTGTAAATGGCTCAAGTTAACTAACCACAAAATCTCTCAATCATTGCATGTTCATAGTATTCTAATCAGTAATAACTCATATTCCCTAATCTAAAACGTAATCAGTAATCATCTAAAGAATCACTTATGTAAGCTGCAACTATTCAAAAACTCATCGTATCTCTCTAATTTCTCACATTCTAATGGCTCTTATAATTCCTAACCTAATCAACTAAATAAATACTTAAGTTGGAAGTTGTAACCATTGCATCTCATTATGCCAGGTGGCATAGTCAAGAGATGGTTGAGGCCACCATTGAACGCCACGTCAGCAATTATCAATTCTTCCCGAGAGCGTCCCGGGGTTGAAAAATATAACCATTCTGATAATACAAATACTAATAGTAATAATTATTACACTTGTAATTAAATAAATAAAAAAATAACCTTGCTATAAGGTGACACCATGTGTTGCAGTGTTGCGCGATTCTTTCCCCTAGCTTCGCTTGATGAAGTATACCTAGTAAAATTCCAATGATAACATGGTGATTGGGCTGATTTTCAACATCGTAGATAAGAACCTGGTTTAAAAGAAAAAAACATGATTAATGAATAACATGAACACTTTATGTGTTTTTTTCCTGTATGAACGAAACCCTACAAAAAATAGTCGATTTTTTCTCCGTTTTTTTATATAGCACTATGGTACTCGTTGGAAAGATAATAAAACGCTCGTTAATTTGGTGTAATTTTTTTCTTTAAAAAATCTCGTATATAAAAGATATAAACGTTTAAAAATTATGTGAGGAAATATGAGAGAGAAAATTTTAAATTTATTTTTAAATTCTTTTTTCTTAAAATAACGCAATTTAAATTTAGTAATTGAGAATTGAGAGATAGACGACGAGATAAATTTAGGGTTTTATGTTTATCTTTTTTATAATTAAAAAAGGAAATAATTCAAAAACACTAAAATCTTTCAATTATGATGCCACGTGGCAGTTTCATGGAGAGATTGAAGGCACGATTGCACGCCACATCAGTAATGTTTAATTCTTTTATATATATTAATAGATTAATAGATAATAGATTTGAAATTTGAAAGAAATATGAACGTCAAAAGGTTCGAACTTGTGACATGACGGTTAGAAAGCAACACGTTAACCAACAAACCAAGCTTCCATTTTGTTTTCTGTTCGTTCATTGATGTTTATATCAAAATTAAATGTTGCCGAGAATATTATAAAAAGGGTCATGGGTTTCATACACCCCGTAACATCATATTTTGATGGTGTGACATCATATTATGATATATGTGACAGCATTCTATTGATGTGTGATGTGGACCAGGGTGTATGAATCCTAAATACCTATAAAAAGAGACAGCGAATGTCACTTGCATCCACCAATAGGGTCGGTTGATGTTAGCCTTCACTATTGAAGTGTCATTGGTTTAGTATAAGACTAGTGGGAGTGGGGGCGGGAGAGGGGCGGGAACACCGCCGCCATAGGGGCGGGAGAAGGGGCGTGGGGCTGGGGGCGGGGAGATGGTCACCGGCGTGGGGGGAGATGTGGGGGACACGTGGCGCGCGTTGATTGGCTGATGACTATATTACCGTTTGAAAAAAAAAAAAAAAAGAAAAAAAAAAGTATCTGTTTAATAACGGCTAGTTTAAAAAAAATTATTTTATATATATATATATATATAACAATAACTTTCTATACACAAACACACTCATTTTTTTCATATAATCCTCTCAATACTATCATATATTTTCAAAAAAAATTGCAAGATGTCGAGCGATTCTTCGAGTTCAGACGATATGTTTGATCAACTCGCTTTGGATGACTTTGGCGAAGGTGCCGCAGAAATGTTAATGGCAACCGTTCAGAACGTCGTTAAAGCTATAGCGGACGACGAAGGGACCTCCGAACCACCCAAGCGTAGAAAGTATATAGTTCGCGAACGCGAAACCGGAAATGAGGCATTGGTACGTGATTACTTCTCACCCGAATCAACATACGATGAACGAACTTTTAGGCGGCGTTTTCGTATGAGTCGTAATTTATTTTTAAGAATAACAAATGATTTAGAAAATAATTATGAATATTTCAAACAAAGGCCCGATGCACGTGGTCAGATGGGATTTACAGCGATGCAAAAGGTCACAGCCGCGCTTAGAGCATTGGCGTACGGAACCAGTTCCGACGTAATGAATGAGTATCTAAGGATGGCCGAGCGAACGGCTAGAGAAAGTACTCAGTTTTTTTGTGCGGGCGTCATTGATTTATATTTAAAAAGATATTTAAGAAAACCAACATTTAGTGACGTCCAACAACTTTTAGACTTTCACGAAGAAAAACATGGTTTTCCCGGTATGCTCGGGAGTATAGATTGTATGAAATGGGAGTGGCAACTTTGTCCAACTGAGTGGCAAGGCCAACACTCTAGCGGTTTTCATAAATCGCCGTGTATGATGCTTGAAGCGGTTGTGTCACAAGATCTTTGGATTTGGCATGCGTTTTTTGGTGTGCCCGGTTCGTTGAACGATAGGACTGTTCTTAATCAATCACCAGTCTTCGACGATCTTATAAACGATGTTGCACCAAAAGGAACTTTTTTCTTAAACGAGACAGAATACAAGTACGGGTATCTTCTAGGATGGAATTTACCCTGATTGGGCTGTGTTCGTAAAATCGTTTACACGGAGGACTACGTTAGACCCTAAGAGAAAAAAGTTTAACAAAGCACAAATGGCTGCACGGAAAGATGTTGAGCGTGCTTTTGGTGTGTTGAAAAAAAGATGGCACATTTTGGCCCAACCCTGCCGACTGTGGGAAAAAACGCATGTACGAAATGTGATGTACGCATGCCTAATTTTACATAACATGATTTTGGAGGATGAAGGACGTGCAATATGCGAGTACTTTGGTGAGAAAACGCAGCAAAGTCAAGAAAACATTACGGATGAAGAAAGAAACGTCAACAACTCTGAAATCAAGAATAGCCAAACACATCACAACCTTCGAGCGGATCTGGTTGATCATATTTGGAGTATACCAAGAGATTACCCATCTGATGAAGACGTTAGCGATAACTAAGTTGTTTTTTTTAAGGTTTTTTTTTTTTAAATTTCATGTAATTTTGGTTTTTAGTGTTTTTTTATTTAACTTTGTAGTTTATTATGAATTAATATTATGTTTTTTTAAAATTTTGTTTTATATTTATTAAAAAAAACAAAGTTAAAAACAAGAAAAAAAAAAAAAAAAAGAAATGCCACATGGCACTTCCCCCCACCTCTTCCCCCCCCCCCCCCCTTCCACTCCCCACAATTATTTTCCCCCCCAAAAGGGGCCCACAAGTGCCACATGACGCTTCCCCCCACCTCTTCCCCCCACCACTCCTTATAGTCTAAAAACAATTGATTACAACAAGACAATCAACCACTAGACATGAGAATATACATGGTCCAAATTTAGGATTCATATGGGTCACAGGGCCCACAACAACAGTAGTCAAATAGTGTATGAAACCAGAACCGCTTATGGAAAATAATATAATTATTCTATATATCAAAAGACATCATTGGTTTGTGCCATGAAATTTTGAAGCCTTTTGGTTTTGCCACCAAGGTTATGGCATTTAGGTTTTGCCACCAATGTTTGCTTAGTTGTACGTATTTGCCCTGGGTGTTAGACTACTCGGAATGGGGGGAAAGAGGGGATGAAGCGTCATGTGGCACTTGTGGGACCCCTGTGTGTGTGGGTGAAGATGGGGGAAGGAAATAATATTATATTGTGTTAAAGTTAAAAAAAATATCTGACCAATCAAAAGGTGACACATCACACCCAACCCCGCCCCATGCCAAGCAACTTCTCCCCGCCCCCTCCTTCCTGCCCTCTCCACGCCAGGGTGGCGGTGGTGTTCCCCCCCCCCCCCCCTTCCCGCCCCTTTCCCGCCCCCACTCCGTCCAATCTTATAAGACACATTTTGCCTAGGGATTTAAAACCCTTCTACTTCACGCCCACATCGCTCCCATTATTGCCTTTCGGGGTTTTTTATGTTGTTGTCGGTGACGATGGCGGAGGTGTACCACCATCGTGTTACCAGTAGTTTATCCTTGACTTGGGTCGCCGACTAACTCTTTGTCTCCCGGTCACGATGGCGGTGCCTCTCCACTTGAATCTCTGAGATTTACCATGAGGGTCGATGATGATGACCAGTTGCTTATCTCAAAGAGACGGACCTGCTGCTTGTTGAAATATTTGATCAGTTAACATCTTTGACCAATCAAGACTTTCAAGGCAAATTTTCAATGGTCAATGGTCATAGCATGGTCAATGGTCAATGGTATGCACTATTTCTTCAACACCATTTAGTATCTAGTTTCTTGTATAGATTATAAATATTCATACATAAACCTTTGTAATACACAAGAACACATCAAAACAATTTCTCAATCTCTTTTTTCTCTTTACACCTCTGATTATCATTTTTCACATGGTATCAGAGCAGTGTTTATGATCCATAAACTTTCTTTGCTCGTCATTTACTAGACACAATGTCAGAAGAAGACAACAACAACATAGCCATCCAGCTAGCCAATCTCCTAAAAAATGGAGTTCAAACTCAAACCCAAAACCCAAAACCAAATCCATCAGACAGCCTAAAAATTAGCCTTAACCTCACAAGCCAAAACTACCATCTATGGGCTCAATGCTTCAAACTCGTAGGGTATCCAGACTGGTGGGCCGATGGACACAAAAAAGGGAAAGGAGGTAAAGCTGTTGTAGCCTTAGGCAATCCGAAGACTACCAGCAGCGACGGCAACAGCGAAAAAATAGCTGGAGATCAAGATAGCTCAGAAAAAGGGAGTCATGGTGGAAAGTGCTGCTTCGCGGCGGTAATGGAAGAGGAACCAGGAAGTATGGCAGGTAAAGGGTTTGGAGTTACAATCTCAAACCCTCCTCTTTCTAAGCTCTCCCATTTTAAACCCAAAACTCCCAATAAAAAACTTGTAAACCCTCGATTCTTTAGCCCCCAAATTCTAGAGTTATTAAATGAGTCAAAAAGTTTAGAAAATACCAACAACACCCCTCATACTCCTAACTTAGATAAAAAGGAGTAAAAAAAAAAAAAGCCCATGTATTATTGGGAAAGTTAACATGGCAACAAAAAATTACCAAGAAAAAGACTCATGGATATTTGATTGTGGTGCCACCGATACAATGACTTATGAAAAATCGGATATGTGCTCGATGTCAAAACCACAAAAAATCCAAAATTCACACTGCAAATGGAGAAGTGCTTCAAGTAAAAGGAGGAGGGACTATCTAAATCTCGGAAAACATGAAACTATCGAATTGTCTTTATGTTCCATCTTTATCTCACAAATTGCTATCAATCAGTCATGTTACGAAAGAGCTAAATTGTATTGTGCTAATGCATCCTACCTTCTGTATCTTACAGGACATCAGGACGGGAAAGATCATTGGGCGTGGTACTGAGCGACAAGGGCTATACTATGTGGATGAAGTGACTCGACAAGGCACTGTAATGCTTGCTCATGGGTCAAAAGATAGGGAAGCTTGGTTATGGCACCGAAGATTGGGACACTCATCTAGTGGTTACTTACATCGTTTATTTCCTGAATTATTTCCAACAAATAAAGTCTTGAATTGTGAGACATGTTTCTTGGCTAAGAGTCATAGACACACCTTCAAACCAAACGATACTAAGGTTGATTCTCCTTTTCTATTAATTCATTCAGATGAGTGGGGACCAGCAAAGGTTGTGGGGGGCAAAATTTTCGTTATTTTGTAACATTTATTGATGATTGCACCTGCATGACTTGGATTTATCTATTGAAAAATAAATCTGAAGTTTTCTCAAAATTCACGTGGTTTTGTGCCATGATCAAAACCCAATTCAAAAGCGATATCCAAATTCTTAGGTCTGATAATGGGGGGAATTTGTAAACACCTCACTGAAACAGTTTCGTCAAGAAAAGGGAATACTTCATCAGACATCATGCGCTCATACTCCCGAACAAAACGGGGTGTCTGAAAGGAAAAACCGTTTTCTTTTAGAAATAACTCGTGCACTCATGATCGAATCCCAAGTCCCAAAATCTTTCTGGCCCGAGGCTCTTGTCACAGCAAACTATCTTATGAATCGTCTTCCAACAAGAGCCCTTGACTTTAAAACCCCACTTCAAACCCTTGCTAAATTTCATAAACCCCCATCAAACCTTATCCTTGAACCTCATATCTTTGGATGCTCTGTTTTTGTTCACCAACCAAACACACAGACCGCTCCAAACTTGACGCGTGTGCCGAGAAATGTGTATTTGTTGGCTACGGGGTCAATCAACACGGTTATCGGTGTTACAACCCCAACACGCGTCATATGTATACTACGATGAACTGTGACTTTCTCGAAACCGAATACTTCTACACTACCTAACACACTGGTCAGGGGGAAAAGGTAACCGATGACACATTGAGTTGGATACAATGGATGTCACCCTCAGAAGAAGGAGTTAACCACGAAGCCCAAAACTTGTCACAATCCACTAGCCCTGAAGAAAGTACCACCAACAATGATCCTCCCAACCTGGCGTCCGAGGTAAGTAAGTCTCAAACTCAAGAGTGTGATAATTCATCTGATTCGTTTACTAACCATGAAGAACATGAGCATGTTGAAACTCTTGAGTTATCTGAGGATGAGTTAGAACAGGAATCACCACAGGTCGAACCAGACAGATATGTTCTACCCCCAAGATCCAACAGAGGAGTTCCTCCAAAAAGGTACTCTCCCGAGAAAGAAGCTCGAAGCTCTCGATATCCAATGGCAAACGTGGCAGCAGGAAATTTATCTTTAGAAGCCAAAGCATTTGCCACATCTCTATGTTCTGAAGAGATTCCAACTACGGTTGAACAATCCCTTGAGTCTAAAGAATGGAGAAAAGCAATGGAAGTCGAAATGGATGCTCTAAACAAAAATGACACGTTGGAAAGATGTACCCTTTCTCCTGGAAAAAAAACCAGTAGGATGCCGATGGGTCTTCAACATAAAATACAAGCCAGATGGAACTATTGAAAGATTCAAAGCCCGACTGGTGGCAAAAGGCTACACTCAAACATACGGAATTGATTATTCTGAAACTTTTTCACCAGTGGCCAAAATCGACACAATCAGGGTTCTATTCTCCATAGCTGCAAACAAAGAATGGCATCTTCTTTAATTTGATGTAAAAAATGCCTTCTTACATGGAGAGCTCAAGGAAGAAGTCTATATGGAAGTCCCTCCTGGACTCATGAAGGATCCCAATACTAGGGAAGTATGCCGCTTGAAGAAATCCTTATACGGATTGAAACAATCTCCACGCGCTTGGTTTGGCAGGTTTTTTTTTAGCCATGAAGAAATATGGCTTCAAACAGAGTAACTCGGATCATACTCTGTTCCTTAAACGGAGGAATGGACTTGTAACATGCCTAATTATTTATGTTGATGATATGATAATCACAGGTAATGATGAAGAAGAGATGACAAGGTTAAAAATAAACTTGTTCAAAGAATTCGAAATGAAGGATCTAGGAAGGCTTAAATACTTTCTTGGAATTGAAGTCCTGAGATCAAGACAAGGAATTTTCATCTGCCAAAACAAATACATCCTTGACTTGCTAGCCGAAACAGGGATGATTGATTGCAAACCTGTGGATACTCCTATGACGGTGAACCAGAAGCTCTATATGGAGGAAAATGCCAAACTAGCCAACAAAGAAGAATATCAACGAATAGTGGGGAAGCTAATCTATCCCGCACACACCCGGCCTGACATTGCTTACGCTGTGGGAGTTGTGAGCCAATTCATGCATCAACCTCAAGTTAATCATATGGAAGCCGTGTGGGGAATTATCAGATACCTCAAAGGAACACATGGTCATGGAGTGTTGTTCAAGACAAATGGGCATCTTGAAACGTCTCTATATACCGATGCAGACTGGGCAGGAGATAAAGGAAATCGAAGATCAACATCTGGTTATTTTACCCTCGTTGGTGGAAATCTCGTCACCTGGAGAAGCAAGAAACAAAAAGTGGTGGCCCTTTCAAGTGCCGAAGCAGAGTGTCGAGGGATAGCACGCGGTCTAGCAGAGATACTTTGGGTACGAAAACTCTTGACAGAAATCGGGTATCCTTCAACCCAATCCAGTAAAATTTTATGTGATAAAAAGGCAGCTATTCAAATTTCAGAGAATCTAGTCCAGCATGATCGCACAAAACATATTGAGGTCGACCGGCATTTCATCAAAGAAAAACTTGAAACAAGGACAATTGAACTTCCGTTTGTCCGCTCAGAAGATCAACTCGCAGATATACTAACAAAGGCGGTCAATGGGAAAATTTTTAATCATTGTCTTGGCAAGTTGAGTATCGGGAACCCCACTACTCAACTTGAGGGGGAATGTTGAAATATTTGATCAGTCAACATCTTTGACCAATCAAGACTTTCAAGGCAAATTTTCAATGGTCAATGGTCATAGCATGTTCAATGGTCAATGGTCAATGCACTATTTCTTCAACACCAATTAGTATCTAGTTTCTTGTATAGACTATAAATATTCATACATAAACCTTTGTAATACACAAGAAAACATCAAAACAATTTCTCAATCTCTTTTTCCCTTTACACCTCTGATTATCATTTTCCACACTGCCATCTGCAATCGCTAGTCAAATATCCTATGTGTGGTTTCCCATGGCGGCGACTGTCCACAGCCGTTGCCGGGAACTACCGTGCACGGTGATTGTTCATTTTCTGTTTTGATTGTTTAATTTTCTACTCGATGATGGCGTCTAAGACTTGAGAGCTTGAAGTTGTATCCTTATGTGGGTTCGATTGCTTGCATTTTTGTTGTATTGGCCTGAAATTGTTATCAATACCAAGTCATATGCAGGTTCATACACACTTAAAAATTTCTATAACCAAACAGTTATTACATGAAACTTACCCAATGGTCTCTTATAATTTTTATTGGTGATTTTAGTGTGAGCGAGCCAATTTAGAAAGAAATAAGAGAATCAGTGACAGTTTTGAAAATTTCCGTTGGTATGAATTGAAAATAGATTAAACCAAGGGTATAGAGGTAGAGGGAGCACTCCTATCATCTATGCCAGCCTCCTCCAATCATGCACTATCACGATATATGTTCCATTAACTACTCAAACTTAGGACTGTTCATTTTTATCCGAAATTGGCCCGAATATGAAGCCACCCGAACCTAAATTAGAGAATACCCGGAAATCCCAAACCCGAATAACTCAAACTCAACCAACCCGAACCTTAAATGGATCGGTTATCGGATCATTTTTTTTCCAACAAAAATCCCCGAACAACCCGAAATCTGAAACCCAAATAAAAACCCGAACATTTAATGTCTTTTTTCTAAATGCGTCTAAGTATAGAGTCTTTAGCATCTTAAACATCAAGTTTTAGGACTTTTAAACACTATTATATCATGTTGTCATAACGTTTGAATTTTGATAATATTTTTTAAGTAACATGATAAATTTGACGATATTTTATTAAAGAAAAAAAAACAGAATTTTCATATTACATGGTTTGGTTATCGGGTCGAACTAACTTTGACCCGAATAACCCTAACCCGACCAACCCAAAATTTAAATGGTTTGGTTATCGGGTCACTTTTTCTTGAACAAAAACCCGAATAACCCGACCCGAAAAATCCGAAACCTGAAAAATAACCCGATGAACACCCCTAACTCTAACGCTACATAATCACCGACATCACTCCTTTCAACTACCCTAAAACTTTTTGTTTTTAAATAAAAAATAAATTAAACACATTTGCCACCTAAAAAAGCATGGCGTTTGTTCACTTTTATATACGAATTTAGACCATGTGTAATGACAACTGAAAATTTTCAAACCCAGGTATTAATTGACACGTGGCATGTGAGACTATGAAGGGAATCAAATTAGAATGAGGTATACTGGTAAGGTGGAAATTTTCATGAAAGGGGTTAATCATTTAATATTATTTTTTTATTTTTTATTTTTGCCCCAAAAAATGGCCCAATTCAGAAAGTGAGGCGGTGTGCAAATCATGTGGGGGTATTTTGTGCCCCAAAAACGCCCCAATTTTAGCTCCATTACATATCATAAATCATGGTACAAGTTTTCATACAAAAATCCGATTTAAGATTTGGAGAGTAGTATAAAAAATTTCTAAAGCTTATATAATAACAACTTTGCTGGATTTTCTGGGTTCTCACGTTTATTTGCTTCGCTGTTTTGTTGAATGGATTATGATAGGCATAACTTTTCCCAAAAGACAAAATTGCCTCTCAAATCCAAATTTATAGTTTTAACCCATAACTTTACATTTATCAAATTTTTAGTCTATTTGAAGTCTTACACTATAAAAAATAATGTATCAATTTACACCCGGTATTATGAGTTATGACCATTCAAACTTTAAACTAAAAAAAAATTGTTTTATTATGTTGTCACTTTCAAATATAAGAACAGATTAGACTAAAATGAATGAATAATCTATAACAAAAGCTGCTTAGAACATTTCCAACAAGAAATTGAAATTAAAAATAATAATAAAAAAGAAGAAAAGATGAGAACTACAACTTGAGGATGGATTCAACAAGCTCATATAGAGGTGCAAGCTCCCCCTGATTAATCAACTGGAATTCCTGCACATCAACCATCCCATCCGTTAGTCGGGTTTAATTATCTCTTAGTGTCGTCGGCTAATTGTTTTGTAAGATGAGAAATACGGCGAATATTTAAGCGACGGTAAAGGCATGGAATAGAGAAACAATAGATGGCTTACCCATGTGAAGAGTACAAAATGCTTGAAGCAAGTATTGAGATGAGCTTCTTCTTTTAAACTCATAATCATCTGAAAGTGTGAATGATATATGTGAGCATAGACTCTAAACAGTCTCTTGAATATCGTCTTCACCACATCTTGGAAATTCGGAGGAAATGGCGCACCTGCAGCGCGCGCACAAGTTAGCTGAAGTCTTTTGAACTGTAAATTGGGTATGTTGATCACAAAGAATTATAGCATACCCAATTTTTGAGGAAATATTGATTCGTTATCTAGTTGAGTTTCAATCCACTCCATTAAATACTCGACGTATTTAGGGGCCGACACTTCTATTGGTTTCTTGATAGATACTCCGTCAGCCCACCTGTACTCGTATCTGCACATAACAACAAAACTTAGAAAAAAATGTCACATAATGTATAATTTTGATTAATGAAGATGGATTAAGCAAGTTACTTTGTTCCAGCGGTCATTGTCGGGCATGTTGATGGTGTGCAGAACTCAGTAAGAGTACCATAAAGGATGTTCACTTGATTAAAGAAATCAACAGCTGCAGAAACAAATCATGATTTAAATTAATATGAAAATCAGTAATCATATGCTAATTTACATAAAATTTTAGCGAAGATCGTTACCATTAATCGCCAACCATTCGTTAAGATCTTCTCCAGGAGGTAGGCGAACAGCTTCCCTCAA
This sequence comes from Ambrosia trifida, assembly GCA_028751855.1. Lineage (NCBI taxonomy): Eukaryota > Viridiplantae > Streptophyta > Magnoliopsida > Asterales > Asteraceae > Ambrosia > Ambrosia trifida. The sequence goes on from CM054127.1 coordinate 45,468,532, forward strand.
ATTTCCACTACCTAAAGTTGCATCAATGTGTTTCTTAAGTTGTGCACCCTGAATCCATATAAATCAAGGACGCCAAATGAGTTTGGTTAACATTAAAAAAAAAATACATATATGTTCGTTTAAGTTGTAGTTAGCTAACCTTACTTCCTGATGGAGCACTCTTTTTCGGCCGAAAAGTCTTCTGGTTTCTGTATAACACAAATGTGAAGGGAGGATTAGCAGTTGTCTCAAAAAAAAAAAAAAAAAAAAAAAAAAAAAAAAAAAAAAAAAAACTTGTAGTCCATAACACTTGTAGTCCATAACAATCAACTCAAAAGGAAGCTTGGCTACTTGAAACTATAAAAAAAAGGAAAAAAATAAAGAAAGAAAGTGGCTCTGACTTTCATAGCTGTCTTGAACATATCCATATTTGGAATTAACTATCATCTTTATATCCAAAATTGGTTAAAAAAAAAAAAAACCTATCATGTTTTGTAAAAGGATCACCACTGGTTGTACATGATGCAAGACAACTTATAAATATTGAACCAACATGAGTTGACTGGATCATGAATTCATGTAACACATAAGCTTACATCAAAATAGGTCCAGATATGCTTATTATATATGCAAACAAAATTTATTGATTTTATAACAAAACTTGTAACAATCACATCAAATAATTAAATACGGATCGTAAGTTCTACCTTAACAACATCTTCAATCTAAAAACCTTCTGTTAGTTAACAATACAACTGTTCTATTCGAAAAAGATACGCTAATCAACAGTTTCTATTGCTATCTCTATAAGATAAAATTTTAAAAACTAGTATACTAATATCAGTCAAACAATAGACATAGACGTACCTGCTACCGAGACCAAAGAGACTCATGATGTGATGGTTTAGGGTTTCAAGTATTGATGTTTGTGTGTGTGTATATATATATATAGAGAGAGAGAGAGAGATGAGATGAAGAAGCAAGAGGAGAAGAAGAAGAAGAAGATTATAATAAGGTGATAGTACAGGTGGATATTTGGCCATTGCCATCTTCAGCTTACCTGTCATATGGCCGATTCTGCCGCCAACACTACCCTTTCTATTTACTATATTCTACTTTCATCCCTCAACTATTGGTTTTTTTCACTTTTAGTCCAAAATTAAAATTAAGAAAATGATAAAAAGTAAAATAAAACATTGAGGTGTAGGACTTTAGTCACGTAGATATCAAGAACAATCCGTTAAATGGTAACTAGGTTGTTGAAGTTTGAGAACAATCCGTTAAAAGGTTGTCATCACTATATTGCACAATCAATTATCATGTGTCACTTTATTTCTTTCGCATTTATCACATCTAGGGATGACAAATAAATCCTAACTAGTATTAAGTCCTCACGTGTTGCGGCGAGAGTGTAAAAACATGCCAAGTAGCACTAATGCCACACCACCATCAGCAGCGACTGCTAACACCAAAAAGCTAGTAAAAGTAAAATAAATAAATAAATAAAGGAAAGTAACACCGTAAGAAAAGAAGGCGTAAAATTGTATAACCACACACGCTCATTACGACGTGTTAATGCTAAAGGCGTAAAATCGATGACTTTTAATAACTACGGTTAATGTGAAGTAACTAAGTCGGTCTAGGACCTGCTTATTGCGACGAACTTGTTATAACTCGCAAAATTTAAAACGAAACTTAAAACGAAAAAATCGCGTAAGATGAAAATTATGTGGGACCAAAGTTGAAAGAAAAAAAAAATGTTAGGGTTAAATTGTAAAAGATGAAAATCTTAGCGTTAAAAGTAAAAAAAAAATGAGAAGTTTTAGGTAAAAAGTGGAAAATCAAAATTGTTAGTGTTATATTGTAAAAAATGAAAATATTTGTGTTAAAAGTAAAAAAGAAAAACATTTGGGCTAAAAGTGTAACATCAATTTTTTTTTATTTTTTTATTTTTGAAAAACCCCCTAAGCATAGGGTACAAACCCCTCTAAGCACAAAAGTTTTGGTAATTAGGGTATTACCGAAACTGGAATCGGTTCCTTCAATACCTGGTCAAAGTAATACCCGACTCTACCCGGAACCGGTTCCATACCCAGAACCGGGTATTAGAAAAACCTGGTTTGTGCACCTCTTGTGGTAGGACCATAGGAGTATGTACACCAATAAGAAACCACAATGAGTTGTTTTTTAAACTCCCAATGTATGGAGTACAACCCCTAAATGCATAAAAGCTTTGTTAATTAGAAGATTTTGAATGGAGAATAGACGTAAAAGCCCTAAACCACACACGCGCCTTACCGTGTGTTAACTCGCAAAATTTAAACCGAAACGAAAAATATAAAAGATAAAAAGTTTTAGGAATTAAAATTGAAAGTGAAAAAATTTGGGGTTAAATTGTAAAATATACAAAACTTTGGGTTAAAAGTATAAAAAATAAAGATCAAAAAATAAAAAAAGAATTATAAATTAGTGGGTATAACTCACAAACCTATAAGTACAAACACCTTATGCATAAAAACACCTCTAAAGCATAGAGTACAACAAAGCATTGCACAAATGCTTTGCTAATTAGTAATATTTAAATTCGACATGTATACCCGATACCTGACAGGTCCGGGTTTGGGTACGGGTTTGATATACAGTGATACCCGACCCGATTACACGATAGAATTTATCTATAATATTTTCTTTCCTTATATTACATTTATTTTTGAGATTTATATAATATGAAGTTAATCTATTTTAGTTATTTGAGACATTTTATGATGGTGTAGATATATGTAACTTGTTGTATGTTATGGTAAAATAACAGGTATACCTAATACTCGTGGGTATTTTCTAATTGAAATCCTAACGGGTATTTTTTTTAACAAAATAAAGGGTATACTCGATACCTGTGGGTTTACCTGATACCCGACGGATAATTACCTGACAAACACCTGACAGGTATTGAGCCGGGTTTGGGACACGATTTTACTACTAGGTACGGGTTTGGGATTACCAATACCCAACTCATTGCCATCTCTAATCACATCCATCGTAAAACACAAAGGGTGATGATCACATCCATCACTATTTTTTTAGATAAATAATAATTAAATTAATAAAACCCAACAACTTTTTATTAAAATAAAAAGGTACAATAAAATTAAAAATAGATAAAACCAACCCCGATCTCGATACCGATTCTGAAAAAAGAAAAAAAAAATTAAGGATGAGCTCGGGACGGGATAGGTACCGTACCGGTATGGAACCCGAAAGTCTCAGAAAACCAACCCCGATACCGAATATATCAGTACCAGTATCGGTTCGGGATCAAGATTTTGGTATAATACCGAAAAAAAAACCGTTGTTGAAGTTCATCTTTGTTTTTATACCTATACCGTTTTTACACATGCTTAAGAGGTGTATGGTTGCAACTTTTATGATGCATCATTTGCATAATATACAAGGGGTCCATACGGTGGTTCGGGTAGAGGTGGCGGGCGAGGAGGAGCTACTAGCAGAGGCGATAGTCGGGAGGAGGTTCTGGTAGAGGCGGTGGTCGAGGTGGAAGTCAAGGTGGAGGTCGAGGTCCTTGGAGCTACTGGCATGGTGTGAACTTTGTCGAGTCAATTGCAACATTCATGAGGTTCTTGAAAATCATAAGAATGGTAAAAAAAACATAACAAGATTTGAAAATACAAGAAGAAATGCAGAGACTTGCAAACAAAACCCATGAAACTCAAATGGCTCCTGCCATAATTCAGTATTCAATTTACGTTATATATATAGTATACAATTTTTGGTATTATATCGGTATTACCAACCAAATCCCACCCCGATACAGCCTAATACCGATCCTGAAAATTCTAAATTGTTGGTACCGATACCGATATCGTAATACCTCGGTACGGTATCAGTTCAGTTCGACCAACCTGTGCGACTTAACATAGGGGAGAGAACTCTGAGGTTACAAGAGAAGAAAGTGGGTCAATTCTAAATTATACCATTGCCAATGATTAAACGTTGGATCTCTCTTTAAAAAACATATGTCTGTGACAAGTGGGCTACCTCATGTCTAATACCCGGTTTGCAACTTTTTGTAAGGTAAGGTTTAATGCTTTTTTTTTTATTTATTTATCTTTTAAAGTCTACACTGCTCTAAATAAATAAATAAACCTTGAAAGATTACATGAATTAGTCTAACCTTTACAATTACAAATCCAATAAGGATATTGGTCCTAGAAATTCGAAGAAAGGGTCGTAAATCTTTTTCTAAATTCAACTTGGGATCTCTTACGATCATTTTTATTTTTATTTTTTGAAGTTGTTGGTTGGATTGGAAAAACAAAACAAAAATAAGATAAAAACAGAACAACTGGGATATGTGCTGAACTGGTGGTGGGGGCTGGAATTTAACTACAATTAGCTGTGTATGATTAGGGATGGCCCCCATATCGCCTTCCCCCGATACATTGAATTTAATCCATCATCTTTTTTGGCAATCGTTTTATATTTATTATTATTAGTTTCTGTAATAAATGATAATGATAATAATAATAAATGATAGACAAATAACTACAAGACTTGTGATCCGACACTTTACATTTTTTTTTTGAACGATCAACTAAAGTATTGCTGGGTACTCTGTACGCGGCCCCCAATGGCCGAAAGGGGCCTCAGACGGCCTCTAGTCCGTACGGACAAAGCCCTTCGGCCCACCCGTCTCCTGTTCCAGTGAAAACCCGGCTCACAAACCCGCCCGAAGGCACGACGGTAGTGAACCGGTAAAACCTGGAGGGATCAGGAGTCGAACCCATGACCACAAGGGTCAAGGGTCTCTCCATCACTTCCCAACCACCTACCCCACCACAAGGGTGGGGGTATCCATCACATGCCTCCCGTAAGAATTGAACCCGACTTCCCCAAAGAGAGAACCGGCCCTTTTACAACTAGGCCACATGATCCGACACTTTACATTCATTATGAAAACGGTATATATAAAACCTTACAAGATAAAACAATAGTATGTTTCTAAACGTGTACATAAAAACACACACATAAATAGTCTCATCAATGTCTAGAGTGAAAGATACTTGAATTATTTTTATTATACAACTCATCAGCAAGTTATGGTGGTATTGTTCATTATAAAAAAAAAAAAAAAAAAAAAAAAAAAAAAAAAAAAAAAACATCAATTTGTGTAAGCTTTTTACAATAGATTTAGTGGTGTACGGTTTGAGGATATATTCATATTTTTAGGATTGTTGATTTTTTGTACATGAGTTTTGTATGAAATTCACAATTATAAACGTAAATACATTCTTATTATGGGTTAGGCGTGTTGCACATGTGTCAAATTTACAACAATGTCATCCATGGTCTGTTTTTCTGAAATTCACAATTATAAATGTAAATGCATTCTTATTATGGGTTAGACGTGTTGCACATGTGTCAAATTTACAACACACGGTACCATTCTTTAAAGTAAATAAATAACACTACTTTCTTACGTGCTTATTTTAAGTATGTTTCGTATATTAATATATAGGATAGTTTAGGAAAGTGTCAAATACTATTATCTGTTTTTTTATAAGACTAAGCTTTCACCTCTATGAAGTTGTCTTCTTAACACCTACACGCAATCAAACATTATGTTTGATGTGTATTTTTATAAGACTAAGCTTTAACCTGTTTCAAGTCATCCTCTTAACACCAATGCAGAGTTTCATTTATTTTTATTTTTATTTTTATTTTTTATGTGTTATATGTATACCTACCCACAAGAAATTTGGTGCTCTCACACAATTTAATCTTATAAACATTCATATCAATGTATATGACTGTTTTAAACACTAATGTACAAGTGATTTGAGCGATTGTGAGATCAATGTGAATTTGAAGTAACATGGTTCTCTCAAGTTTTACTACATTTACCTTTATACTTTTTTTTTTTTTGTTTTTTCTATTATAACTTTAAAGATATAGGGGAAATGGATTTAAATACTCCCAACTATCGCCTGTTGGCGGATAGCACTCCCAACTATCACTTTGGCGGATAGCACTCCAAACTTGCAACTTGTTGGATTTTATCACTCCTGAACTAACTGAGGTCTAACCCAGTTAGTGTTTGTGGCCAAAATGTAAAAACAAAAACTTTGGGACATTTTTGAAACTTATTATTATTATTATTATTATTTTTCTTTTTTAAAGCTTAACCCCCCCCCCCCCCCCCCCCTTTCCTTCTTCAGACCTACCCTCACCCTCTCTCTCTCTCTCTAAACCACCACCACCTTTCACCACCTTCATCCACCGCCCTTCACCGTCATCAACCACCACCCTTCACCACCACCAGCACTCCACTGTCATACTCCATAATCACCGCCTCCACCGTCATACTCCATAACCACCGTCACCCCCAACCCCCAACCACCACCGTCATCCCCAACCCACAACCACCACCGTCTCCCCTTCACCGTCATACTCTATAACCACTGTCTCCCCTTGACCCACTGTCATACTCCACAATCACCATCGCAGATCTAAAACAGAAGGTGAATAGGACTACTAATCGTGGGTTTTTAGAGAGAGAGAGAGAGATAGGGAGGAGTGGTGGTGCGGCGGATTGGTGTCCATTTGTTTGTTGTTTGAAAAACAGAGGAATTAGGGTTTTTAGAGAGAGAGAGAGAGAGAGATGGGGTGAGGACCGGTGGTCGTGGTGGTGGCGTCTGGATTTTAGAGAGAGATAGGGAGGAGTGGTGGTGGTTGTGGTGCGGCGGATTGTTTTTAGAGACAGAGATAGAGGGTGGATGGGGGTGGTGGTTGTTAGGGGTGGATGTGGGTGGCTGCTGGAAGTTGTTAGGTTAAAGGTTGGTGAAAGGTGGTGGTGGGCTGAGGCTGATGGCAGATGGTGGTGGTGGTGGTGGTGGTGGCGGGGTGGTGGTGGGTGGCGGCAGATGGTGGTGGTGAGTCTCTCTCTCTCTTTCTCTCTCTCTCTCTCTCTCTGAACTCTCTCTCTTTGTTAATATATATAGATATAGATAATCATAATAATAATAATAATAGTAAAAAGTTACAAAATGGTCCCTTAAGTTTTGTTTTTTACATTTTGGCCACAAACACTAACTGGGTTAGACCTCAGTTAGTTCGGGAGTGATAAAATCCAACAAGTTGCAAGTTTGGAGTGCTATCCGCCAAAGTGATAGTTGGGAGTGCTATCCGCCAACAGGCGATAGTTGGGAGTATTTAAATCCATTTCCCCAAAGATATAACATTTTGATGAAAAATTCTGAACATAGTTTATGTGCTTATGTTTATATACATTTAGGTTTAAATTTCATCTAAAACGAGTTGTGCATAATAATGTACAAGCTATCGAATCACACATGTACAAACCATCAAAGTTGCCCCATGGTTTTGTTTTTCTAACAGTTTTTTTAGTTTACCTATTAAAACTTTTAAAACATGATAATTCATAAAATCAGAATTTACCGTTGCGACATGTTTATTTTTATCAACCTTTGGTCCTAGTTTAACTTTCAAAACCAAGTTGTCGATGTAAATTTGTTCAAAATCACGTGGCGAATCGTACAAGCCATCTAAGCCAAACCTTAACTTTCAACAAGTGTGCCCATCACGCGAATTCACCCCCTAGTTAAACTACAAAAGCCATTAGAATGATTTAATTCATACAAACAACTAATCAGATTAAATCTTGGTGAAATAAACCCTCTTAGTTTTTCCAACTTATTTCTTTTTTATAAATTTATAATCTTGTTCATGGAATCCTTGCTATCTTCTTCCATTCTTCGTGCACGATTTGGTGTATTATAACAATAACCACGATCTATACATGTTGCACTAATCAAAAGTTACATACGAATCTCCTGGTTTTATACCTTTAGTTTTGTTGAAAAATAAAATAAAATAAAGTATGAATATATTCGAGAGGTTTGATGGTTTTTTTATGTTTTTTTTTTAAACATTCAAACGAAACTTTATTCCACCAAACAAAATACATACACGGTTCACCCAGGCACATTAAGCGAGTAGCTACCTGGGCCAACCCAAAAGAACAATAACATTACATTAGACCCTTGAATGCATATAAAAGTAACCAGCTACGGCCCAAAACACTTTAGGCCGGTCCAATACCATTTCGCCCACCTGCATCTTCCTGTCCCTGTTTAGCCGTTGTCGAACAAAGAAAAATCCCACCATTTCTCCCTTTCCAGTCCGTTCAGCTTACCCCGTTTCATCATCCACCAAAACGATTCAAGTTTGATATCTTCCAATAACACCGGTGTAGCCATATTAACATCTCTAAACACCTTCTTATTCCTCCTAATCCATAACTTCCAAATCGTGAGGCAAACAACTGCATAAACAGCCTTTGCTACCTTACTGGTTCCGTTCGCGCCATTAAAAAACTCGATCACTTTATCAATCGGTTCCTCCGTTTTTAAGTATTGCACATTCAACCAATCCCATACACACCACCAAATCGCTCTAGCCCACACACATCCCGTGAAAAATATGATTAATCGTTTCCAGCTCAAGCCCGCAACGTTTACATAACCCGTCCCCGACCTGGACTCCTCTGTAAGAAAGCGCTTCAACCGTCGGTATCCCGTTTTTAAAGAGCCTCCAAATAAAAGACATAACTTTGGGTGGAACCATCTTACTCCATCCGAATGAGGAATCCTGTTGGCCACCCCATTTAGCGTCGATAAGCGTCTCCCTGACTAGACTTACTGAGAAATCCTTCGCTGCCCCAACAACCTCCCAATTCCAGCCGTCTTTTCCTAAGTTCAGCGTCTGACTGTTTAGTCTTGACCATAACTGGTGCATCTCCCCCCATTCGTTAGTCGACTCCGGTAATCTACTCCATGGAATGTCCCACCATATCCTCCCATTGATGAACCTATAGCATTCGCTCACCATTAATTTCTTTTTGTTGCACAACAGTCTTAGACCAGGGAATTCCTCGCTAAGCCGTGAATTTGCACACCATTTGTCATCCCAGAACCTAGCTGAGTCCCCCCTTCCCACAGAGCATACAAACCTGTTCGCCACATCAATGCCTTGTTTCGAGAATGTCTTTTGAATCGCTGATATGTTTGACCAGACCCCTGCTAAAGTTTTTTTGCACGGTATGAAGCCTGAGTTTGCTCTCCCCTCATGAGTTGACTTAATAACCTTGCACCATAATTGTTCACCTGACATCTTGTATCTCCACCACCACTTGCATAATAAGGCGATGTTCAAATCTTCTATGCTACCCACCCCCAAACCCCCTCTGTTCCTCGGCTTTATGATGTTTTCCCATGCCACCCATCTTATTTTGTTCCTCGATGAAGCTCCTCCCCACAAGAACTTTCTTCTAATTCCTTCGAGTGAATTTATGACTCCCGCCGGTGCTTTGAATAATGAAAGGAAGTAATCGGAACTGCTCCCAGCACCGCCTTGATTAAGACCGTCCTACCTGCAAAAGAAAGAAATTTTGCCTTCCAAGAAGACAATTTAGAATAAAACTTATCAATTACCGGCTTCCAATTCGCCAATCTTTTCATATTGCAACCCACCGGAAGACCCAAGTATACGAACGGCAAATCACATTTCTTGCACTTGAGATGCCTCGCCATGTTTTCCACTTCCCCTTCACCCACATTAATCCCGTAAATAAAGCTCTTCAATAAATTAACATTCAGCCCTGACATGATCGAGAAGCACCTCAAAATTGTAACACCCCAACCGATGGCGGAAACATCGGGGTGCCACGTATTGATGATTGTTTTCAGTAGCACATGGTATAATATAAATTTTAAATAATTTATTCAAACATAATATCCAAAATGTGAAATATGTCTAAGAATTCAAATACATAACATCAAATAACAACTTCAAAACTTCAAATAACTTCAAGATAAATCCTCATGCTAACTCAAGCCTCAGCTTCATTGTTACCTGAAACATGTTAATTTTGAAAGTATTTTGGGTCAACATAAGTTGGTGAGAATTACATAGGTTTTTGATGATAAATGAATAAAATGTTATGCAATTCATGTGTCATGTTAATCTAGCCCATATGTGAGAAACATATTAGAAATAAATCGAGTGCATAATCAACCCTGCTGACTGTTATAAAATAATACATACCATACACTTATGGTCCCAATGAATAATGTTATGCGATAACAAACACCCACGTAACCTTTGTAGGAGGCACGTATCCGGGTGGGATTGTCAGTCCAATAGATCTATCAATGTATACCGTCGGCTGATCAATGTTAATGATTATGCTAGAATGGTGCTTACTCTAATCATGTTCAAGACAATATGCAACATAGAAAACACATAAACACATTGATGATTGAATTGCAATGAAAAGTGTTATAACATGTTTCACCCCAAAAGTGGTGATAAAAGGGGCTATGTAAACTCACCTTAGCAAATGTTAACTTGTTGAAAAAGATATGATAATTGTGTTGCCCAAAGTGATTCCAAATATTACCCTATAATGAGATAATATATAATAAGTCTAAGTCTATATAACTAATATGTGTATCCTAGGGTTTCGATTTGGGGATAATCAATTGTTAAGTTTTGATTTAAAAATGTTAATTAAATAAAGAAAATTGGATAATTAATGAAAAATAGTCTTTTTATAAAGTTTGAATTTTGAATGAGTTCAATAAAGTGTTTGAAGCAATAAAATAATTTTTATAAAATTATTTCATTTAAAATAGATTTTTAAATCTATTTATTCATAAATAGCCAATTATTAACTTTAATATTCAAAAATACTAAAATTAAAGAAATCTTATTTTAAAAATCATATTTCTGTTCTAAATGATTAAAAATAATTTGTATAAAATTTTGGTGCAAAAATGATGAAAATTGGATTTATTATGGATTAAATATGATTAAATCTTACAAAAATTGATTAAAAATAATAAATAAATGATTTTACTGAATTAAAAATTATTTCAGTAAAGTTTAACCTTATAAAAAGTTAGGATAATTTTTGGAGAATTTAAATAAATTGTTTTGATATAATAATGGATTTTTATAATTATAATAGTATAAAAATGATTTAATTATTATAAATATTAAATAAAAGAATTTCTGAAAAATAAAAATTGTAAATAAATCTTTTATATCAGATTAACAAATAATAATTTTTATAGAGTTTATAAAATAGTTTAGGTATTTTAAAAAAAGAATTTAAAAGATTAAAGGATTAATATATATATATATGTAATTAATGTTTGTTTAATAAAAAGAAAAGTAAAGAAAGCACAAAACCGGTCAGAGCCGGACTCGAACCCGGGTGACCACGATACAAGACCAGAGTCACAACCACCTGGCCTAGGCCGGTGGTTGTGTTATCTCTTGATTAAGTTTAAATAAATACAATATGCTATCCCTGATTTATCCCCAATTCGTAAACGAAGAACCCTAGATTATTCAATTGGTTGATTCAGGCAACTATAGCCCAATTAATGTTAGGGCTATAGTTGCTTGGATGCCGATGAATGAAACCAAACAATAAAATTAAACTCACAGTGTGGTGATGATGATTATGATCGGGTCAATGAGAAAAGTCAACCACGAACAGAAAACAACGATCAGAGCAGTAATAGAGAGAAATAGAGATTGAGGGAGAGGTATGAGCGAGTTTTCAAGGTCCAGGAGGTCTCAATTTATACTAATAGATTAGGGTTAGGGTTAATTGGATCGTTGACTTTCCTTGTGATAATACGCGGCCAATAAAGATCATTAGGGCACGATTGCCGTGTAATAGCTGTGTAATCGCGTTGTAATGGGCCGGATAATGCACGAGTTTACCATAATTATAACAATCACGCGTTAACACTACGGATTGGGCAACAAGGAATCCCACAGTTGACTTTTCTAGTCAACTGTGAGGATTTTAAACGCGCGCATATAATTATAGTTTGTCCGGATTTAAAACAAGAAGCTGGCTAGCCCAGATGGTTTGTGCACTAGTGTTGGTTTGGACCGGTCCTTGGCGCGGGTTCGAACCCCGGCCAAGGCAAATATTTTTTTTTTTTTTTTTGATTAATTATACACTCACACATATATATATAATATTATATATAGCATTAGGGTTCCAAAATAACGACAAAAATAATAAATGCGAGGATAATTATGAAACTTGACGTTTTTATTAATGTCGGTGCGTAACGTACAAGTATTTATTGCGTAATGTTACAGTCTCCCCTACTTTTAGAAACTTCGTCCCGAAGTTAAAGGAAATACTAGGTTTGCAAATGGTCAACTACTGAAAACCTTGATAAAATTTCACACTACCTTAACGTACCTGTAAATTCATGATTACGTTCCGGACCGTAATTACCAATTTACCTTACGTTAGGGTTTTGCGTCCTTTTATGACTTTACCGATTGTTAAGCAGGTCTGATAGTCTCCGCCAGTCGTTGAGCAGGTGGTAGGGCCTCTCCCGACTGTTGGATAGACATGATGACCTCTTCCAATCGTTAAGTAGATTGTTTAGTAGTCAACCATTTGTTGTGCAAGTAAGCAAGTATTGATAAAGCAATCAATTCACATTAAAACAAACATACACACAGATGTTATGGTAATACTTGAATTTATTATCTGATTCAAAAGTGTCAATACATGAAATTTAGGAGAAAGTAGATATTATTCAAATGGTAGGGTTTGATGTTGAGCAGTCGGAGGTCTCAAGCGGGATTATTTGGAGCATCAAGAGCGTTTGTAGCAGGGATTCGACAAGCTTCCGCAAGATGCCCATACCTCTGACAATTTGTGCACTGTCGACAGGGTACTTGAGTTGGATGGTGATACTGGCAGGTGTCACACTTAGGTAGGTTCCCATTGTATTGTTTCTTGGTGGGTGGAGTGGTAGTGTCTATTGCAAAATTCCTGACCTTGTTCTTCCCGTTGGTTGAGGCCTCGGTTTTGATTTCAACGGCAGGTTGGGGAGTATCCTTTTTCTTTTCCCCTTTACGAGTCAGGGTTCCTGCCTTCACATGGTTATCTGTTAGGGTGGCAGCCAAACGCTTTGCTTCTTCCAATGTAGCAGGGTTCCTTCCCCACACTGTGTCTTGAATCTGCATCGGTAAGCCACCAATGTATTTTTCGATTGCAATGGGCAAAGGAGTGACTTTGTGGGGTAGCAGTAAGCTAAGTTCGTGAAAGCGAGTGTTGTAAGTAAGGTTTTCCCCACTGTCTTGAGCAAGATCATAAAATTCGTCTTCCAGTTTCTTGATTTCATTACGAGGACAGAACTCTGCCTTCATAATGTCTTTAGCTTGATCCCAGGTTAAGGCTAGTGCAGCTTCAGCTCCGCGAGTGCGTTTTTCTTCATTCCACCAAGTGAGTGCTCGTTTGTGAAGAACACTCATGGCATAACGGACTTTGAAGTTGTCGGGGCATTCACTGTTGATGAAGGCATTCTCAATACCCTCAAACCATTGGAGGAGTCCAGTAGCTCCTTCTTCACCACTAAACTTTGGAGGGTTACAAGAGTTGAAATGCTTAAGGGTGCAAGCTTGGGGTCCATTACCATTGCCATTGCCATTGTTGTGACCATTCCCGTTGCCGTTCAATTGGATGACCTGGGCGAGTAAATTGGGAACCAGAGTTGCGATTTGCTGTGCCATTTGTTGAGAAATGATCGCAGCCAGTTGAGCATCGACCCCATTGTTGTTGTGGTTAGGAGCTTGGTCATGGTTGTGGTTATGGTTATCACCACCTTCTTCGTGATTCTCACCATTGTTGTTGCGAGTGCTGCGACGAGGAGGCATGATCTGTAATAGACACAATGAAATGAATGAGAGTTTATATAAGGAATGTAATCATTTATTCATTAATTAAAACGAATAAACGAAAACGTTGACTTATCAAAGATTCTAAATTCTAATAACATATGAAGACATGCTTTAGCCTATAAGTGAACACTCATCCCGAGAATTCCCAGGTAGGCATCCGGGTCCCTCGTCTGATTGGGATATATGCGCAATGCCAGCCTAGACAGAAGACTCAGAATACAGGCGTTCACCCTTCCAGATTGCACGTGTTCGTTATTAAAATCTAGAACTTCGACGAGATCTCAAGGGGGTTCAGGTTAAACCTGAGGATTTTGTCCTATAAATCTAATGGTGGATCAGGATTGCAGCAGACAATTAAGAGTAGTCACATGTGGGTTTAGGGTTATAAGGTATAGGATAAGGATAGGATTAGGGAAGCAATTAGGGTTACAAGTAGGAGAAGCAAGTACTGTTTTAGTCCCTAAGGTTATAGTCTAGATTATTTCTAATAACCTAATTCCCTATAACCAAGGCTCTGATACCAATCTGTAACACCCCAACCGATGGCGGAAACATCGGGGTGCCACGTATTGATGATTGTTTTCAGTAGCACATGGTATAATATAAATTTTAAATAATTTATTCAAACATAATATCCAAAATGTGAAATATGTCTAAGAATTCAAATACATAACATCAAATAACAACTTCAAAACTTCAAATAACTTCAAGATAAATCCTCATGCTAACTCAAGCCTCAGCTTCATTGTTACCTGAAACATGTTAATTTTGAAAGTATTTTGGGTCAACATAAGTTGGTGAGAATTACATAGGTTTTTGATGATAAATGAATAAAATGTTATGCAATTCATGTGTCATGTTAATCTAGCCCATATGTGAGAAACATATTAGAAATAAATCGAGTGCATAATCAACCCTGCTGACTGTTATAAAATAATACATACCATACACTTATGGTCCCAATGAATAATGTTATGCGATAACAAACACCCACGTAACCTTTGTAGGAGGCACGTATCCGGGTGGGATTGTCAGTCCAATAGATCTATCAATGTATACCGTCGGCTGATCAATGTTAATGATTATGCTAGAATGGTGCTTACTCTAATCATGTTCAAGACAATATGCAACATAGAAAACACATAAACACATTGATGATTGAATTGCAATGAAAAGTGTTATAACATGTTTCACCCCAAAAGTGGTGATAAAAGGGGCTATGTAAACTCACCTTAGCAAATGTTAACTTGTTGAAAAAGATATGATAATTGTGTTGCCCAAAGTGATTCCAAATATTACCCTATAATGAGATAATATATAATAAGTCTAAGTCTATATAACTAATATGTGTATCCTAGGGTTTCGATTTGGGGATAATCAATTGTTAAGTTTTGATTTAAAAATGTTAATTAAATAAAGAAAATTGGATAATTAATGAAAAATAGTCTTTTTATAAAGTTTGAATTTTGAATGAGTTCAATAAAGTGTTTGAAGCAATAAAATAATTTTTATAAAATTATTTCATTTAAAATAGATTTTTAAATCTATTTATTCATAAATAGCCAATTATTAACTTTAATATTCAAAAATACTAAAATTAAAGAAATCTTATTTTAAAAATCATATTTCTGTTCTAAATGATTAAAAATAATTTGTATAAAATTTTGGTGCAAAAATGATGAAAATTGGATTTATTATGGATTAAATATGATTAAATCTTACAAAAATTGATTAAAAATAATAAATAAATGATTTTACTGAATTAAAAATTATTTCAGTAAAGTTTAACCTTATAAAAAGTTAGGATAATTTTTGGAGAATTTAAATAAATTGTTTTGATATAATAATGGATTTTTATAATTATAATAGTATAAAAATGATTTAATTATTATAAATATTAAATAAAAGAATTTCTGAAAAATAAAAATTGTAAATAAATCTTTTATATCAGATTAACAAATAATAATTTTTATAGAGTTTATAAAATAGTTTAGGTATTTTAAAAAAAGAATTTAAAAGATTAAAGGATTAATATATATATATATGTAATTAATGTTTGTTTAATAAAAAGAAAAGTAAAGAAAGCACAAAACCGGTCAGAGCCGGACTCGAACCCGGGTGACCACGATACAAGACCAGAGTCACAACCACCTGGCCTAGGCCGGTGGTTGTGTTATCTCTTGATTAAGTTTAAATAAATACAATATGCTATCCCTGATTTATCCCCAATTCGTAAACGAAGAACCCTAGATTATTCAATTGGTTGATTCAGGCAACTATAGCCCAATTAATGTTAGGGCTATAGTTGCTTGGATGCCGATGAATGAAACCAAACAATAAAATTAAACTCACAGTGTGGTGATGATGATTATGATCGGGTCAATGAGAAAAGTCAACCACGAACAGAAAACAACGATCAGAGCAGTAATAGAGAGAAATAGAGATTGAGGGAGAGGTATGAGCGAGTTTTCAAGGTCCAGGAGGTCTCAATTTATACTAATAGATTAGGGTTAGGGTTAATTGGATCGTTGACTTTCCTTGTGATAATACGCGGCCAATAAAGATCATTAGGGCACGATTGCCGTGTAATAGCTGTGTAATCGCGTTGTAATGGGCCGGATAATGCACGAGTTTACCATAATTATAACAATCACGCGTTAACACTACGGATTGGGCAACAAGGAATCCCACAGTTGACTTTTCTAGTCAACTGTGAGGATTTTAAACGCGCGCATATAATTATAGTTTGTCCGGATTTAAAACAAGAAGCTGGCTAGCCCAGATGGTTTGTGCACTAGTGTTGGTTTGGACCGGTCCTTGGCGCGGGTTCGAACCCCGGCCAAGGCAAATATTTTTTTTTTTTTTTTTGATTAATTATACACTCACACATATATATATATAATATTATATATAGCATTAGGGTTCCAAAATAACGACAAAAATAATAAATGCGAGGATAATTATGAAACTTGACGTTTTTATTAATGTCGGTGCGTAACGTACAAGTATTTATTGCGTAATGTTACAAAAATTCTATTCAAGTTCATGACATTTTCTGTGACACCTGGCAAATTCGGGTTAACAACGTTGTCTAGATGAAAGTCTACCTTAGCGAGTCACGCGTATATTGTACTTAACTGGGTTAGTTAAGTCGGGTTATGGTTCGGGAACTATTGGTTAGTCTAGAAGATCATTGGATGTTGGTCTAGAGGTTCGTTAGATGTCAGTCCTTAACCAAGTGTACAAACGGTGACGATCGGTAGGATCGTCAGGGCATACGGAACATACGAGTCTCGAGTCCCGGGAATTGGTGAACGAGTGTGAATATGTGTATTTACTTGTGTTATGTGTTTACAATCATTATGTGACTTGTCGGTACATTAATATGTGTTAACATATGTTAAAACGGGGTTCATGTGGTGTGACTGGGAATCATGTGGTGTGACTGGGAATCATGTGGTGTGACTGGGGTTCATATGGTGTGACTGGGATTCATATGGTGCGACTGGGGCTAATCGCATGACTGTTCATGCGATTAGGCCCAATCGCGTTACTGTTCACGCGATTAGGATTCCTAATCGCGTATAAACCTGCACAATCGCATGGAACGGGCTGGACGACTAGAAACGCCTATAAATACCATACTTAACCTCCTAAACTCAATTAGACAAACCCTAGTCGTCCCATAACCGCCCCAAACACTTAAACAACCTCTGGAAGGCGATTTTGATCAAAAACACAAGGTTTCAAGGTCTAACCATCATCCTTTTACAATTCCAAGGTTTGATTCTCATCCATAACACTTTGTAAACGTTTTTAATAAATCCCTAATGGTCCAGACCTGTTCATAAACGAAAAAGCTTTCTGAAAATCGTCAATAATGGTTGTTAATCGGATTATAACTAATATACATGCGTTATGGGTGTGTATGATTAGAAAGATAGGATTTTTATGATTCTTGATGATGATTTGATG
Source organism: Ambrosia trifida (assembly GCA_028751855.1). Classification (NCBI taxonomy): domain Eukaryota; kingdom Viridiplantae; phylum Streptophyta; class Magnoliopsida; order Asterales; family Asteraceae; genus Ambrosia; species Ambrosia trifida. The sequence continues at coordinate 45,486,307 of CM054127.1, forward strand.
TGTTATCATGCTAGGTCAGAATAAATATTGTTAGTATGATGATAGAAATCTCAGTAATTGGATAATAGGGTTATGATTACATGCGTTAATTGAATGTTGCATGCTATGTGTATGTGTTTGGATTGCTTTGGTTGCATGCAGGACTGATTTTACGAGGATGAACGAAGGGTTTTGGGTTAAACATGTTTAGGATAGTGTTTGGGATGATATTGGGTAGTTACACACGCTCTGGATCTGATTTGGAGCGTTAAACGCGCGAAAAACCGGAACAGCATGGTTACAGGCGAGTAGCAATGCTAATCGCCTGTAACTCATGCGATTGGGGTGCTAATCGCCAATAATATCATGTGATTAGCCCCAATCGCCTATAACTTCATGTGATTAGCCCTAAATGCTAGTAGTTACATGTGGTATAGCCCTAAATGCTAGTAATTCATGCGATTAGGATTCCTAATTGCTAGTTGACCAACCTAAATGCTAGTTGACTTTTCCTAATCGCGTGTACTGCTGCTGTAAGTGTAAATTAGCATTCCGAGACCCGATTTGACATGTAGTAACATGCTAGGAACCTTGTAACATGTCTAATAACTTGGTAACATATATTTGGATGTATTTCGGTGATACGTGAACTATGTGCTATAACTTGTTGTGTGTTAACGTATGTTAAGTATACTTGCGTTATGGTATGTTTTGGAGCGTAAACATAACACGGGGAGTCTCGGGTCACCAATGGGATGTCAAGTCTTGTACTTTGGGTCAGTTAAACAGTCACGGTGTTTTTCAAACGAACTTGGTTATGGTCTGGACATCTAGGGACTAATTAACCTGCGGGTTATTAGTCTAAGTACTTGTAACTGTCGTATGTTAGGTCGCCACTGTACGGGACTAACATAGCAGCTGAGTTTACTCGGGATTAGGAGTAAAGCAACTTAAGGTGAGTTTACGGCCCCTCTTTTAAACTGGTTTTATACTTTCGGGGGAGAAAACATGTGTTAAAACGATTGTTTGGTAAATTCTGTCATACTATGGGTTCTAACGTATACTACACGATCTTTGGAAGTCCCGGGGGGAACCATGAATGTGCGGGTTTGCACAACGGGGAAATGTGAATAGCGCTATTGGGAGTGACCAACCCCGCTCGTCGGCTTGGAGGGCCGGGCGAGTGCATATTGTCTCAAACAGGAACAACAGGAACATTTGGAACTATTCGGGCACAAAACTGGTATTCGAGTTAGTAATGGTTTTCCAATCGTGGTAGTAGCAAAACGTACGCCTAGCTAGCGTATACTGGTTTTCTATTTGTTATAGTATGGACAGGTGGACTTGGTATTTGAACTGCAAACCTGTAAACTCACCAGCATTTTTGTGCTGACGTAAACTTTTACATGTTTTCTCAGGTCGCTAAGGTAGCACATGGAACTAGGGCGCACGCGTCTACACGGCGTCTAGATAGAGTTGCATGATTTCATAAACATTGAACTTTGGTTAATTATGTTGAACTTTATTTTGAATAAGCTTCCGCTGTAAACGGGATTTTAAAACTATGTTTTGGTATTGCATTAATTACATTTAGACTTGTTTATTGTGATCGTTGGTTTGGATCCTGGTTTGTCATGCGCCTCGCGGTAAAACTCCGCAAGTGGATTTTGAGGGTGTGACAGATTGGTATCAGAGCCAATGGTTATAGTGAACTAGGACTGCATGTAGAGTCTAGTCTATAGCCGAGTCGCACACACTAGACGATCACATGGTACTAAACGTTATAGTGGTTTACGTATGGTCTTGTCGGGGTGTCTCTAAATCGTTGGTCTTTCTGCGTTACATCATCCGTTCTATTTTAGGTTGGGTTACTTGCTTCCTAGGCAGTGTAGTCTATTGGGGTAACTCGTGTGCTCTTGAGATTTGTCCAAGGCTCGGACATCTCCCCTGTCGCACTCCAATAGAAACACTTGTCATGAACTACCGTAGTATTACGGTGTGTAGCTAAGAGTCTATGTTCGGTGATTTGAACTTTGAACTAGGAGAACACTTGGAGGACCATGTAGAGCGTTTTATCATTTTGGGTGCACACAAAATCATAAAACGAAATGCATGGAAGCACTAGTGAGCTCTGAGTTTGAGGGGATAGTCCTGGATTGGATCTGGCTTTGATCTTGTGAACATTAGTGGTTATCTTTAACTGCGAAACTAAATTTTCTCGTTCTTTCTGCCAGAATCATGTCTGGAGTGCGTGGAGGACGAGGAGGTGGTCGCAATGGTGGACGCGGTGGTGGTCGTGGTGGTGCTGGTGGTCGTGGTGGAGGTATTAACCTGTCACAGGCTGATCTGAACAACTTGCTCCAGGCTGCCTTTCAGTTAGGGCACAACGGTGGTGGTAAGTTGTTTTATCTGTTTTCTTTGCCTCATTGGTGAACCTTGTGTACGTTATTCGTGATTTATCATACGTTTCATTTCAGGTGGTCCTGTTGACCCACCCCCACCCATGTGCACCTATAAGATGTTCCGGGACTGCAAACCCCAGGAATTCTCTGGCACCGAGGGTGCGGTCAGTTTGCTTAGGTGGTTGGAGAAAGTGGAGTCGGTATTCCTAATGTGTAACTGTCTCCCAGAAGATCGGGTGAAGTATTCGGCTGCGTTATTTCAAGACGTGGCATTGACTTGGTGGAATGGTATCACCCAGAATATGGGTATTGGGGAGGCATATGCTATGCCATGGGAAAACTTTGTGCAGTTGCTGAAACGGGAGTATTGCCCGAGGGAAGAGGTACAGAAGCTGGAGCATGAGGTATGGAACCTCAAGATGACGGGATCGGAGATCGAGAAGTATACTGTGAGGAGGAATGAGTTGGCAGTGCTATGTCCCGATCTGCACGTGCCGGAGTATCGTAAGATTGAACATTATGTCTCAGGGTTAGTGCCGGAAATTGCAGGGTTAGTGGCTGCTGGGAATCATCCTACTTATGCGGAGGTAGTTCGATCTGCACATAGGATGACTAATTTAAAGGTGAATGAAGGGATTTTGCCGGCGAAAGGTTCGACTGCTAAGACTCCAGAGAACAATAAGCGCAAGTGGGAAAACGACGGGAAAGGGTCTGGGTCTGCACAGCAGGGTAAAAAGTTTGATAATGGGGGTTCATCGTCTTCGGGTAATAAGCAGGGTGGTTATGCAGGAAAACTGCCCAAATGCAACAAGTGTGGACGCCATCACCAAGGGAACTGCGACAGTAACCGTTGTCACCGCTGCCAGCGAACAGGCCACTATGCTAAAGATTGTCGGGTTACACTTCCATCGACTCAGGCTCCGACCAACAGTTCTGCTCCGACTACTCAGGGTACTACAGGGAAACAAGGGTGCTACAACTGCGGTGACACTGGGCATTACAAGAAGGATTGCCCAAAGCTGAAACAGGGTGGAAACAACGGGAATGGTAACAACGGGGGCGGCGGCAGAAATGCACGTGCCTTCGTCATTGGAGCTGCTGAGGCTAGGCAGGACCCTGATACAGTCACCGGTACGTTTCTTCTCAATAATCATTCTGTTAGCGTGTTATTTGATTCTGGTGCCGACAAGAGTTTTGTATCCATGGACGTTAGTCGACTGCTAGATGTAGTACCTGTACCATTAGAGACCAAGTATATTATTGAGTTGGCTGACGGGAAAACGATTGAAGCTACTAGTGTTCTTCGGGAATGTCAGTTAGAGTTGTCGGGTTTATCGTTCCCCATCGACCTTATGCCGGTACCATTGGGTAGTTTTGACGTGGTAGTAGGAATGGATTGGTTATCTTTGTATCGCGCGGAGATCGTCTGTTACGATAAGGTTATTCGGATTCCTCTCCCTGATGGAGAATTTCTTTCTGTGTACGGTATCAAGGGTGGTGTTTCGCTAAACATCATCTCTAGCATGAAAGCCCTTAAGTGTCTTCGAAAGGGTTATCCAGCCGTGTTGGCGCTTTTATCTGTTTCCTCCAGTGATGAGAAGAAGATTGACGACATTCCGGTGGTTCGCGAATTTCTTGATGTTTTTCCCGATGATTTATCTGGTCTTCCTCCTCATCGTCAAGTCGAGTTCGGTATTGATCTCGTACCAGGGGCTGCTCCTATTGCTCGGGCCCCCTACCGTCTTGCACCTCCCGAGATGCAGGAATTGTCTAGCCAGTTGCAGGAACTCTTGGACAAGGGTTTCATCCGGCCAAGTTCTTCCCCTTGGGGAGCCCCGATTTTATTTGTCAAGAAGAAGGATGGGAGTTTCCGATTATGTGTAGACTACAGAGAGCTGAACAAGTTGACCGTCAAGAACCGTTATCCTCTTCCACGTATCGATGATCTATTCGACCAGCTTCAGGGTTCTAGTTATTATTCCAAGATCGACTTGAGGTCCGGTTATCACCAGCTGCGCGTCAGGGAGGCTGACGTTGCAAAGACTGCTTTTCGAACACGTTATGGCCATTTTGAATTCTTGGTCATGCCTTTCGGTCTCACGAACGCACCGGCGGTTTTCATGGACTTGATGAACCGCGTCTGTAAACCGTATCTGGACAAGTTTGTCATTGTGTTTATTGATGACATTCTGATCTACTCCAAGAACGAGACCGAACACGGGGAACATCTGCGGTTAGTCTTGGAACTTTTACGACGGGAGCAACTTTACGCCAAGTTCTCAAAGTGTGACTTTTGGTTACGCGAAGTTCAATTCCTAGGACATGTGGTTAATGAACTAGGAATTCATGTCGATCCCGCTAAAATCGAAGCGATCAAGGACTGGGGAGCACCAAAGACGCCAACTGAGGTGCGGCAATTCCTAGGCCTTGCGGGCTACTATCGTCGTTTCATTCAGGGGTTCTCGAAGATTGCTCAACCCCTCACCACTCTCACTCAGAAGGATAGGAAGTTCGACTGGGGTGAATCACAAGAGTCAGCGTTTGAAGAACTGAAGTCTAAACTGTGTTCTGCTCCTATTCTGTCTTTACCTGAGGGTCCTGATGATTTTGTCGTTTACTGTGATGCTTCCATTCATGGACTCGGTTGCGTGTTGATGCAACGCGAGAAAGTGATTGCGTATGCTTCTCGTCAACTCAAAGTGCACGAGAAGAACTACAAAACTCATGACTTGGAGTTGGGTGCCGTGGTATTCGCGTTGAAAATTTGGAGACATTACTTGTACGGTACCAAATGCACCATCTACACCGATCACAAGAGTCTCCAACACATTTTCGACCAACAACACTTGAACATACGGCAGCGTCGCTGGATCGAACTTTTGAACGATTATGATTGTGCTATTAAGTACCATCCTGGCAAGGCGAATGTTGTAGCAGACGCCTTGAGCAGGAAGGAATCTACTAAACCTCGTCGTGTTCGGGCGTTGCAGCTCACCATTCATTCGTCGTTACCTGATCAACTCCGTTCTGCCCAATTGGAAGCTTTGAAGGAGGAAAACCTTAAAGCTGAAACTATGCACGGTGCCGACAAGCACCTAGAGCGAAGGCCTGATGGCCTGCACTATTTCGCAGAACGCATATGGGTTCCTTTATTCGGGGGACTACGGGAGCTTGTTCTTGATGAGGCTCATAAGTCCCGGTATTCTATTCATCCTGGTTCGGATAAGATGTACCAAGATCTGAAAGTGCTTTACTGGTGGCCAAACATGAGGTCGGACATAGCCTCATACGTGAGTAAATGCTTGACCTGTGCTAAGGTCAAGGTGGAATACCAGAAACCGTCGGGTCTCCTGCAACAACCTGAAATTCCGGAATGGAAATGGGAACGGATTACTATGGATTTTGTCACACAACTTCCTAAGTCACCAAGCGGGAACGACAAGATATGGGTGATTGTCGATCGGTTAACGAAATCAGCCCATTTTCTTGCTATTAAGGAGACCGACACTATGGATCGTTTGGCTCGCCTTTACTTGAAAGAAGTTGTTTCTAAGCACGGGGTACCAGTTTCTATTATTTCGGATCGCGATTCTCGCTTTACTTCTCACTTCTGGAAGTCTTTGCACAAGGCTTTGGGTACCCAACTAGACATGAGTACGGCTTACCATCCACAGACTGACGGTCAGAGTGAGCGTACGATTCAAACCTTAGAAGACATGCTGCGGGCGTGTGTGATCGATTTTGGGAAGGGTTGGGAAGCTCATCTGCCGTTGGTAGAATTCTCGTACAACAACAGTTATCACACGAGCATCAAGGCTGCTCCGTTCGAGGCACTGTACGGACGGAAATGCCGCTCTCCTCTTTGTTGGGCTGAGGTGGGTGAGAGTCAACTCACTGGGCCCGAACTAGTGTACGAAACTTCGGAAAAGATCGTACAGATTCGAAATCGGTTGGCGGCGGCACGGGACCGGCAAAAGAGTTATGCTGATCAGCGTCGCAAACCACTGGAGTTCCAAGTCAATGACAAGGTACTTCTAAAAGTCTCACCGTGGAAGGGCGTCATACGCTTTGGGAAGCGTGGCAAACTCAATCCACGATATGTCGGCCCATTTACGATCCTGGAACGGATTGGGCCGGTGGCATATCGACTTGATCTACCGACGGAGCTCGGTAACGTACATAACGTCTTTCACGTGTCAAACTTGAAGAAGTGTCTGGCTGACGAGTCTCTCATCGTTCCACTAGAAGAGATCAAGGTTGATGATCGTCTTCGGATTGTGGAAGAACCTGTGGAGATCCTTGATTACAAGATTCGTAGCCTACGTCACAGCAAGATTCGTATCGTTAAGGTTCGGTGGAACTCGAACCGGGGACCGGAATATACGTGGGAACGGGAGGATCAGATGAAGTCTAAGTATCCTCATCTCTTTCCTAAGGAAGCGTTCGAGTCGAGACATATCTCTTCGGCAGCTGAATGAATCTCGGGTCGAGATTCCTTTTAACGTGGGGATGATGTGACAACTCGGGGTAAATCTCTCTTTTGGTTTCTACCTTTTGCTTGTTTCCTTCGTTACTTCTTTTGTTCTTTCTGTACTTGTACAAATTTTCGGGACGAAAATTCTTTTAACGTGGGGATGATGTGACACCTGGCAAATTCGGGTTAACAACGTTGTCTAGATGAAAGTCTACCTTAGCGAGTCACGCGTATATTGTACTTAACTGGGTTAGTTAAGTCGGGTTATGGTTCGGGAACTATTGGTTAGTCTAGAAGATCATTGGATGTTGGTCTAGAGGTTCGTTAGATGTCAGTCCTTAACCAAGTGTACAAACGGTGACGATCGGTAGGATCGTCAGGGCATACGGAACATACGAGTCTCGAGTCCCGGGAATTGGTGAACGAGTGTGAATATGTGTATTTACTTGTGTTATGTGTTTACAATCATTATGTGACTTGTCGGTACATTAATATGTGTTAACATATGTTAAAACGGGGTTCATGTGGTGTGACTGGGAATCATGTGGTGTGACTGGGAATCATGTGGTGTGACTGGGGTTCATATGGTGTGACTGGGATTCATATGGTGCGACTGGGGCTAATCGCATGACTGTTCATGCGATTAGGCCCAATCGCGTTACTGTTCACGCGATTAGGATTCCTAATCGCGTATAAACCTGCACAATCGCATGGAACGGGCTGGACGACTAGAAACGCCTATAAATACCATACTTAACCTCCTAAACTCAATTAGACAAACCCTAGTCGTCCCATAACCGCCCCAAACACTTAAACAACCTCTGGAAGGCGATTTTGATCAAAAACACAAGGTTTCAAGGTCTAACCATCATCCTTTTACAATTCCAAGGTTTGATTCTCATCCATAACACTTTGTAAACGTTTTTAATAAATCCCTAATGGTCCAGACCTGTTCATAAACGAAAAAGCTTTCTGAAAATCGTCAATAATGGTTGTTAATCGGATTATAACTAATATACATGCGTTATGGGTGTGTATGATTGGAAAGATAGGATTTTTATGATTCTTGATGATGATTTGATGTGTTATCATGCTAGGTCAGAATAAATATTGTTAGTATGATGATAGAAATCTCAGTAATTGGATAATAGGGTTATGATTACATGCGTTAATTGAATGTTGCATGCTATGTGTATGTGTTTGGATTGCTTTGGTTGCATGCAGGACTGATTTTACGAGGATGAACGAAGGGTTTTGGGTTAAACATGTTTAGGATAGTGTTTGGGATGATATTGGGTAGTTACACACGCTCTGGATCTGATTTGGAGCGTTAAACGCGCGAAAAACCGGAACAGCATGGTTACAGGCGAGTAGCAATGCTAATCGCCTGTAACTCATGCGATTGGGGTGCTAATCGCCAATAATATCATGTGATTAGCCCCAATCGCCTATAACTTCATGTGATTAGCCCTAAATGCTAGTAGTTACATGTGGTATAGCCCTAAATGCTAGTAATTCATGCGATTAGGATTCCTAATTGCTAGTTGACCAACCTAAATGCTAGTTGACTTTTCCTAATCGCGTGTACTGCTGCTGTAAGTGTAAATTAGCATTCCGAGACCCGATTTGACATGTAGTAACATGCTAGGAACCTTGTAACATGTCTAATAATTTGGTAACATATATTTGGATGTATTTCGGTGATACGTGAACTATGTGCTATAACTTGTTGTGTGTTAACGTATGTTAAGTATACTTGCGTTATGGTATGTTTTGGAGCGTAAACATAACACGGGGAGTCTCGGGTCACCAATGGGATGTCAAGTCTTGTACTTTGGGTCAGTTAAACAGTCACGGTGTTTTTCAAACGAACTTGGTTATGGTCTGGACATCTAGGGACTAATTAACCTGCGGGTTATTAGTCTAAGTACTTGTAACTGTCGTATGTTAGGTCGCCACTGTACGGGACTAACATAGCAGCTGAGTTTACTCGGGATTAGGAGTAAAGCAACTTAAGGTGAGTTTACGGCCCCTCTTTTAAACTGGTTTTATACTTTCGGGGGAGAAAACATGTGTTAAAACGATTGTTTGGTAAATTCTGTCATACTATGGGTTCTAACGTATACTACACGATCTTTGGAAGTCCCGGGGGGAACCATGAATGTGCGGGTTTGCACAACGGGGAAATGTGAATAGCGCTATTGGGAGTGACCAACCCCGCTCGTCGGCTTGGAGGGCCGGGCGAGTGCATATTGTCTCAAACAGGAACAACAGGAACATTTGGAACTATTCGGGCACAAAACTGGTATTCGAGTTAGTAATGGTTTTCCAATCGTGGTAGTAGCAAAACGTACGCCTAGCTAGCGTATACTGGTTTTCTATTTGTTATAGTATGGACAGGTGGACTTGGTATTTGAACTGCAAACCTGTAAACTCACCAGCATTTTTGTGCTGACGTAAACTTTTACATGTTTTCTCAGGTCGCTAAGGTAGCACATGGAACTAGGGCGCACGCGTCTACACGGCGTCTAGATAGAGTTGCATGATTTCATAAACATTGAACTTTGGTTAATTATGTTGAACTTTATTTTGAATAAGCTTCCGCTGTAAACGGGATTTTAAAACTATGTTTTGGTATTGCATTAATTACATTTAGACTTGTTTATTGTGATCGTTGGTTTGGATCCTGGTTTGTCATGCGCCTCGCGGTAAAACTCCGCAAGTGGATTTTGAGGGTGTGACATTTTCTTCCGACCACACGCCCACAAATAGAGCATCATCCGCATAAAACAGGTGTGACAGTACTGGCCCGTCATTAGGTAACTTGACCCCACAAAAAGTCCATTCTATGACCGCTCTTGTAAGTTCTTTATTTCGTAAAAAATTCCTACGGATACAACCATCAAACTATTAAAACCCAAACCGTTAAACCGGATCATACATATTTCAAACCAGTCGACTTCTTTTGTCTGGATGGTTTGGTTGTTTGTGCTGTTAATGAACACTTAGGGCTGGCAATGGGTAACCTGTATAAGACACGATTAGACATGTTAACTGAAAAATACACTATGTCATTTTTTACTTTTTTAAAATAATTAGAATTAAGAGGCAAAAATCCATTATTTCTCTTTTTTTTTTGTACATAAAATGTATAACTATGTTATAAACATGGGATATAAAGTAGTTAAGTGAGTTGTGTTCATGTTTAGAACTTTTGTTGTTCGCGTCGTCAGAAACCTGTTAAACCTGCTAATACACTACTAATGTTTATACATATTTTTGTTATTTTAAACAATTATGGGTATCTACAATTGATTGCAAAACCAATAATTATGAAAACAAAAGCTATATTTTCTTTTATGTATTTAAGGTCATGTTTTTAACATGTAACATCACTAATTTACATTAGTCCATCATGTTATGATAATTCTTATTATTTTTTTTTTTATTCTTATTGGTTAAAATATGTTTTTAGTCGGAAACCAAATATACACTATTTAAAGAGTTTTTGTTCTAGTACATATTCCAAATACTTAACCACTGTAACCTTAATGGAGGTTGTGTATTAATAATCATTACAATAAATATTTAAACATTTGATCATTGTTTAAACATTTTTTTATTGACATAGAAGCCGGTTAAGCTTAAGATATCATACCCTTCTATAATTAAATAAGGTTCAACTTGATTTTAATGAGTAGCAATGCTTCAATCGATAGTACATTGGAGGCATGCGTGCCTCACCTTTTTACTCGTTATCAAGAATAGATCCCCGATTTTCTTCTTACTTTTCTACTTTTTCAGCTTTCAATTATTTATATATTATTTTACATTTTTATGTCCGTTCGATCATTTTAAAGATATACTAAAATAGTAAAATTTACAAGCAAGTGAACAACACATGAGATATGCTTTCAGATTATTTCAAATAATTTTATAAGTTTAATATTTTTAAACCTTTAAGTAGTTTTAACAACCAAGCAATTTATTGATTACTCTATATATTAATTTTAGACAACCGGAGGAGTAGGTATGTTTGTTTATTTTATTTTTTTTGTCATTTTGTGTATGTTGTTTCGTCAATTTTCTAAAAACTTTTTAAAATGTCATTTTGCCATCTCGAATTTTACATGCTTATTTTTATATACGTATCGATATCATTCTTGTTTTTTTTATTTTTTCTTTAACCAATTTACTTTTCTACCCCTAGACTTGAATAAAGTTATCATACAACCCTGAAATTCAATAACGATGCCAGCATAAATTTGACCAAGTCTGCGTTTTACGTCACATGAGTCATTTGGTCTTACAAATTCGTGCTTATGTTTTATTGCTTTTTCCTAGCTTATATCGTTATTCGGTTAGCACAATTTTATGTCCCCCAACACTTGTAACACAATTTTACGCCCCTTTCCTTGAAACGCAAGGGCGTTATTTTAGTATGGTTTTGTCACTTATTAATTGTTATACGTAAATTTATGATTATATATATTGGCAATTGCACATATGAAAACCGCTAGACCAAATGTCCTTTATGGATTTATCACATGATATTAATATAACCCAAAACAATCATATTTTAAATTTATTAATGTAACCCATTTGATATCTATGTTATGTTTCTGATTGTCATGTCAAACTTGTTTATTAAACTAGTCATATGGCAAGGAGGAGAAATAGTCAATATCTTAGGAAATGGTCATATGGCATGGATTTGTATGTTTGCCTCTCGGAAAGAAGTAACCGACCCCCCCTCCCCCCCCCCCCCCCCCCCCCCCAAATAAAAACCCGCAAGGGGTGGCGATGGTGTTGCCACGCGACAACGGGTACCTCATACCTGCGCCCCCTTGCCGTGAGTGCTAACACATAGTTACAAACTCTATGCACATAGCTAATAAGCTTGGCAAGCCTAAACCCATTTTTTTTAACTAAATAGTTTCTTTGGATATATATAGCTACTCAACTTTACTTTTCGTGTATTACACATAAATAAGTATATTTTTGTTATATTACACCTACAAAATACTACTACTACTAACAAGTATACTACTACTAACAAGTATAGAAAAACCAAACCTTAAGAATATGTTTGTTTTTTTTTTGAACGATCAACTAAAACATTGCCGGGTACTTTGTACGCGGCCCTTAATGGCCGAAAGGGGCCCAGACGACCTCTAGTCCGTACGGACAGAGCCCTTCGGCCCACCCGTCTCCTGTTCCAGGGAAAACGCGGCCCACAAACCCGCCCGAAGGCACGACGATAGTGAACCGGTAAAACCTGGAGGGATCAGGAGTCGAACCCATGACCACAAGGGTCAAGGGTCTCTCCATCACTTCCCAACCTGAAGGGATCAGGAGTCGAACCCATGACTACAAGGGTCAAGAATATGTTTGTATGTGCTATAAGTTAAGTTATACCAATTAAAACCTATGCTTATCACTTATAGTACAAAAGTAAAGGTTTATTAATATTTTTCCTTTATTAGTCAAACAAAATTTGGTAACAACAACAACAATAATAACATTATTAAACTACTTTAATTGCGTACTATACTATAGTCTAACTTGTTTTGTTGTGATCGTCGTCTTCCTGACTGCAAAAAAACACAGAGCTTCATCTTCCCTTGCTATGGCCGCCTGACAACCTGTTATATATCTGCATATCACTCTCTTCTTCACATACATCTATCACAAGCATATCCGATCTACGGTGAGTTCTTTCGTTTACTCTGCAACCGATTATTATGTTGCGTTAATCTCGAACCTCTTTCCGTTAATCCGAATTTGTTCGTGTTTTGTTATATGTTCGTTGTTATTGATTGAATGTTTTGTTGCTTTAAAGTTTAATCTGAGTGTTAAGTAACACGAAATGTTTAATTGGTTGGTTTACGTGTATTAGTAACGGTGCATAGGACAATCTAATGATATGATATTGTTAATAGGTTCAGAGGATAGAAGAAGAACAGTTTATTTATTTATTTATTTTTTATTTTTTATTTTTGTGAGTTTAGATATTTGGACCATAGCATTAGGGTTTAAGTGTGAATAGATGAAAAGGTGGTTTTGTAGGAGATGAAGCTGTTTAAATTGGATGAGTTGTAGGAATACTTATAGGTGAATACAAGTTGGGTCTATCATTTATGTGGTCAATAATACAGTCTCATGGATGTGTGTGTTGGTTTTATGTCTGCTTCTTAGTGTTAACAAACATATAGAATGTAATAACTACTTTAGGGCTTTAGGCTATGGGATGTGGTCACTAGTGAAGGATCTCGACCTTAGGGCCACGTCAGCATCCCCCTTCCACCATCTCTCTCCTCCACTGAGATTTGGTGTGGCCGGTTGGTCACTACCCTCACCATCGTGAAGCCCCTTCCTCCACCTCACTACCCTAACAATCACCAACAACTCAATTTTTGTCAGCTTTTCTCGTGGCCATCTTCACGTTCATCACGATCACGGGAGTGGGGGGCGGTGTTCTTGTCGTGGTCACGAAGCCACATAGGACCACGACAACCTCCATGGAGCCCACACCGCACAACCTTAGATAATGTAGACGTATGGGATTGGGTCATAATAATTTATGTGTTCAAGCGGTCAATACACATTTATGACTCGTCTACAACTTTCTTACAATCCTTTTATAACATGTTAACCTATAAAATTAAAACGACTATCATCCCTAAGATATACTTACAATTCTGTGTGTACTCATCTTCTCTCTTTGTGTTTAATGCTAGGTTATAAGCATGTGTATTACACGATTGAATAAATGAAATATCTCACGTAAGTTAAATATGATAAATACAACATAAAAAATGCTTAAATACGCCAATAATCAGTAAGATGTCAATTTTTTTTCTTTGAAATAAAAACAAATTGCAGTAATTTTGAAATAAATTTAAACAATTTAAGAGGCCAAAATATCATAGATAATTATTGCTAATTATCATTATATACATAAGTTAAAACTTACAATGTACACATATTGAATTATAAATAATGTGAAATGGAAAGCTACACATGTATGAATTTAAATTCTAGTTCATCCCTTATGTAAAATCAAGTTACATCTGGATAATGGGTAAGCGAGCAACAAGCTGCGCCGCTATCCCTTTTTGAATCGCAAAACCTATTCTACTAAATAATGAAAAATCTGGACCATAGTAGTAGGAAGTTGTTTTTGTAGGAGATGAAGCTGTTAAACTGGATGTGTTGTAAAGCTAAAATTGGTAATTTTAGGAATACTTATAGGTAAACAGAAGTTGGTTTGTGTGGTGAATTCTGTTCTTACCAGTTTGTCTGACTGTTTTATTTCTGCTTTATAGTGTCAACAAACATATACAATATAACTACTTTTAGATTATGTAGACGTATGGGATTAACATACTGATACAATCAGTTTCTTTTTTGTCTGTTTGAGAAAGGGGATTGCGGTCATGGAAAAGAATGATGGGTCAGGTAGCCCAGGTTGGGGTGCTTCGTTTATCATGCAGACTACGGAAGAGATTGCCAGAGCTGTATATTCATCAAAAGAGGACAGTGGTGGCCATCTTCAAAAGCTTCAGGATCAATTTTTCCGGGTACTGAAAGGCTTATCACAGCCTACTGACGAGAAAAGTTCGTACAATCCAGAAGTATTAACCTCCCAAAAGCGTCAATGGGCTAGCTTCCATTTGCAGGCGCTGGTATGGTTCTGTTTCTTTGTTTCAAACTGTTTAAACTCCTGTTGCTTACTTTGTGATGTGGTTCTGTTTAGACTTTAGATAACCTCAACATATTGTTAGTGCTGTTTTTTGTTGTTCTTTTTCTCTATGTTACACTTTATTGTTACCCCTGTTGTGTGTTCTTGTATTTGATTTATGAGCAGTAACTCATTTACAGTTTGGGATAAAAGTAACTTGCTTCCCATATCTTTCATCCTTCCATCATAATTGTTTACAATTTCAAAAAGATTTCAGCATCGCAGGATATTGAAAGAACCGTCAAGGCTGTTTGAGAGCATGGTAGTAGTTGGACTTCATCCTAACTATGATATTCAGTCAGGTTCGGGAAGGCTGCTAAATGCAATTAGTGGTCAGCATCAGTCAACATTGGCAGTAGCAAATCTTGAGCCTCAGGTACTGCCCTACGCCCCCCCCCCCCCCCCCCCCCCACAAAACGTGTTAAGTTTAATAATGGACGGGAACATGTTTATTTAATTATTTGGCTGCATTTATCTGGAATCATCATCATCATACTCAGTTAATTCCACCAATAGCAAAAGCTAAGGTAGGGTCTGAGGAGGGTAAGATGTAGACAGCCTTACCTCTACCCCGTGGGAATAGAGAGGCTACTTCCAATGAGACCCCCGGCTCGATAGTGGTTTTGTATCAAGCCTTGGACATAAGGCACATAACACTTAGCAACCGGGACAAACCCGATTGGTGCATGTACCCCCTTGTCTTTTGGCTATCAACGCCACCACCTCCTGATGCATGATTAACCGTCCGTCATTTTTAACGTTATTTTCACGAAATTAGTAAAATAACGTTAAAATTAGTGCAACTTTACTTTTGCCCCCCGAGGGCCACACATATATACATTATATGTGTATAGCCGTAAGCGGGGCTTTGCATTTATCTGGAATATGTGATTTAATTTTTTTTACTTTTCTTTCAGGTTCTGTTTGTGTACCCTCCAGACAAACAGCTGCCTTTAAAGTACAGGGATCTTCTTTCATTCTGCTTTCCTGGTGGAGTGGAGGTTGGGCGATATTACTTTGTGTTTTTACCTGAAACAGTTGTGGTATCTGATGTCTTTTTTTTTGTATATTAAATATCGCTACTTGTGGCTGCAGGTTAATGCGGTAGAAAGAACTCCATCTATGAGTGAACTTAATGAAATACTTCTTGGACAGGTACTTGCTAAAGTAACAAATTTCATTCCACCCAATGAGATGAACTCATTTTTTATAAATGAGAAACTCATTCTCATTGATCTTTACAGACAAACCTCTTCTATTTGACAGAATGACCTTTGTCTAAGCTCATAAATACTTTAATATTTGCATACTTTTTTGGACATGTCATCTGTTAACATGTTGGTGGTTTTGCAGGAACACCTTAAACAAAGTGACCTCTCCTTCATATTCAGGTTACAGGTGATCCGTGGACCCCTACAATTTATTTTTTCAGGATTTTTTTTGTCAGTTTTGGAATACTTGTTGGCAATTATATGTTGTTTGGACTGTCTACTTAGTAACTTAGATAATTTTATGTGCTGCTCTTTTCCTTATCCGGTAAGCAATTGAGTTTTCTTTGTCCAGGTGGTTATTATTTTTACGGCACAATTACCAAACGTATAAAAAAGTTATAATCACCGCAACTGACCACTGTCAAAAGTATATCACTATTTATGATATCTACTCTACCTTTTTTTAACACGGATTAGTTTGATAACTTTTTGCTCAAATTATTTTTGAAACTTGATTAATGCTCCAATTATGTAATTTGGTTTTCAACTTGTAAACCTTTCATAAGTTATTGTTGTGAAAGATTCATTTACCATTTTATACGTGAAATTTATCAGCTGCTATCAATTTCTTTCTTTGATGTAGCCATAGTTTCTTGATATTTTATGTCACACTTTTATTAAATGCTACAACAAATACGACTTCTTTCTTAGGTCATTACGTTGTATTGGGTTCTGAAGCTTAAGACTATGTAGGGTGCTGATGATTCAATTCTGTATGGTTGCTGTTTAGTAGCTGATGAATTAGTGCAAAGACCGTCCAGATTAATTTCAATGATGTCAGATGGAGGACCTGTTCGTCCAGTTTCCAGGCGCCATATTTTAACAACTCGCAGATGTTACTGCATTCTTACAAGGCTTCCATTTTTCGATCTGCATTTTGGCGTGTTAAATAGGTTTGTCATATATTTTTTCATCTACACTACTTGCATATGGTACTTTTGACAAAGTATTAAGTTATCATGTACATATGTTTCTCCAATTCTACACGCCCTTCATTTGAATATATGAGGAAACGGTAACGTATCATTATATCTCCAAGAAAACTATATGTCTGCATGTCCATCACATGTTGAAATAGTATCTAATTATATTGTTAAGTGAAAACCAACAGCCACATATAATTTCTCATGTATTCCACCATTTGCTTCTGGAAAAGTGCGGACTAATTTACTGATCAACATGTGCCTTCTTAGTAATGTAGGGAACTCATTAGTTTTATTTGAAGAAGAAAGTCACATTCTTCTTTGACTTTCCTTTCTACATACCATATAGTACAGTTGATGCAGGAAATGGAAGCGATCAAATGGCTCAAAAATCAAAATCTCTTATGTGTTCAAAACCTTCAAAACCAAATGGTTCTGGAAATAAAATCTAACCTCCAAAGTTATTTCTCTACAATAGTCACCAAAATAACTTAATAGCCAAATTGTAGAATGTAGATAATCAAACCCACAAAAAAAAAAAAAAAAAGATAAAAATAATCTTCGAACTTGTAGATAATCATACTCCCCACCAACTCGCATCATACTCCTGAGTCCTGCCTTTAGCTAAATGATAATTAAATCCACATGATAAACCATCGTTTCATGATCATCTGCATTTGCATGAATATTTTGTTAGTCATTAGCTAAAATGTTAATTAACTGGATCAAATAACTATGAAATTCATGGTATCGTACCAACCTCAATATAAGTAATAAAATTTCGATCTATTCCCGATGCTCCTGCATCAACATTATTGTGGTTGTTGCTATTGTTATACTATCATTGTTATTAATTTACTATAATTTTTTTTTATTTTATTTTTTTTTTGTTATTAGTATTAACTTTAATATCATTGTTATATTATGTAGCATCTCCACTGAAGAAAGGTTGGAACGATTAAGACAAACTGTTATTGGCTTAGATCTTGAGTCTTCTGTTGTGTATGCCAATGAAGAATATTTAGAAGACAACGCATGTGACAATTCAGCTGAAAATGGAGCTCAAGGAACGCTGAATAGAACTTCAGAGACTGAACAATTAAGCAGGCAAAATTCTATCACTGAAACAGCTGCAGCTGATGAATCCCCTATGGTAGGTCATGCAACAATAACAGACTCAGCTAGGCGAGAATCTCCAGCTGGTGAACCAAATCCAAAGTTTGTTGAAGGTCCTGCTTGTGATATAGTTGACAATAACCAACCAACTCAAAGGCATATACCAAATGCAATTTTGCCTTTTCTACGTTATCAAAACTATGATAGCTCAGAATCTTCCTCAAGGTACTCTATTTTCTATTGATATTTATGGTTGCATCAATGTCGTAATGTCTATAATACAAAGAACATACCATATTAATACATAATAAATGTTTTTAAATAATCTTAACCTTATGGTGATATGGTTGATGCAGTTTTCAGGGCTCACCTAGTGAAGAGAGAAATTTTAGGAGTGAGCTTGATTTGGCAGAAATGGACGAGGCATCTTTCTCTAGTCAAGAAGATAATGAACTTGATGAGATTCTTGATTGGGCCAAGGTATTTCCTTCTATTGATGTCATTAACATTTTTCTGGGCACTCAAAGTGTTGCAAGATTCTCTTTCCTCTCCATATTTTTGAATATAATGAAACACAAAAACTGATGTCATGAATTGGTAAAACTGGTTACATGTCAAGCAATTGAGCCTCAATTCGCCTTCAATTTCCGTCACATGCAAATTGTTTGGATTTGATGATGTCATCATATCACTATATTTCTATACACCCCTTCTGTTATTAATTCATTAATGAAAAACTTACCTTTGACATCTTTATCTATTCTCATTTGTTTTTTGTTTCTTTATCTTCTATTTATGAAATATATGACAGAAATATTATGTATAATTTTTCATAATGTACATTAAAGAGCTCTTCTCAATACCATATGTTATTTATATGTTTTCATTTTAAATACATATATATATATATATGTATATATATACATGTGTGTGTGTGTGTAAAGATAAAATTCTTATCAACAGAACAGTTTCTAGGAAATATTTCTTCATATATCCCCTATGTTATGAACTAATAAAAAAAATACTGTTTACATTTACTTAAATGTTCTACATGCTATCGTACATTTATAAAATATTAACAAAATAATCCTTTACTTTTAAGAATTTAGAATTTTTAATTGTAATTTGAATATTCAGTTTAGGCTAATTGCTCCCGCTCAGTTAAGCATTTAATATCCTCAAATTCATTTTTAAGTTAACAAACAAGAAAATAAACCAAATATCTAATATGTGCAGGCAAATAGTCATGGATCTTTGCAGATAATATGTGAGTATTATCGATTACATATCCCTGAAAGAGGCTCAACAATCAGGTTCCATCCTTTGGAGCACCTTCATCCTTTGGAATTTCATAGACCTGAAGAAACAGTTTTACATACTTCTGGCTCTGATTTGGTGTCGCACGACACAGGTTTTGATATTGCCGAGGTAGCTTTTATCTTGTTTAAAGGTTGACCATAAATGCGTATTTACATTGTTATGTATTAATCTTATTTCCCTTTAAAAAATTGTTGATGTAGGCTTACAGTGCACTTGCAGTTGAGGAGGAGGCAACTGCTATGTCAGTATGGGCAATTGCATGCTTATGTGGCTCCTTACGTCTTGAGCATGTATGTACTATCCCATTAATTCAATTTTATGAGTTACTGTATGCATCACAGTCTTCTCTCGGTGGTGATAAGGCTCTAGATTTATCTTGTTTAATGTATACATAATTTTAGGACTTGATGCATAAAACAACTTCGGTGTTAAAAAAAGCTTTTCTTGTTAAATGGATTTGGTTCATGTCCATTATTTTCTGTAAGCTCTTTAGTATACAGGAGATGTGGTTCTAATTGTCTTTTATCTTCCACAGGTTTTGACAATATTTGCAGGTGCTCTGTTGGAGAAGCAAATTGTATTCTTATGCTCTAATCTGGTACATATATTATCACTGAATGCTAGTTATCTTCTTTTCGTAGCTGATTTTTGGTCTGTGCCTCGTTATTTATTGTAATATCTGTTACATTGTCTCTTTTACAAGCTTACCAATTGCTTTCCACTTTTAGAAATGCACAAACCATACATATGTTTAACAAATAAGAACAATATGTTGTTATATCTAGGGTCTCTTTGTTATCTAAATGTCTAAATCTGTTTTATCCACAGGGAATATTGTCCGCTTCAGTGTTGTCAATTATCCCCTTGATTCGTCCATACCACTGGCAGAGCTTTTTAATGCCGGTACTGGATCCAAGATTACATATTTGTTTGTTGGTTTATAATGCCTTGCCTTCATATTCACAGTTCTTCAAAATTGTATGCATGTTATTTTCAGGTATTGCCAAATGACATGCTGGACTTTTTGGATGCACCTGTTCCATTTATTGTAAGTTCACAAGCTAGTGCTTTAATTCGAATGCTTTATTGTTAATTTCATTAAGCTTTTTGCTTGTTATTGCATCCTATGTTTCTATGACTTACCAGTATGTTAATTAGGTTGGTGTGAAGCACAAAACTGTTGAAGTACAATCCAAGACAGCAAATGTTATGTTTGTTGATGCAAACAAGAACCAGGTAAGAGTTTTATTCTTTGATGTTGATGTAGCCATGTAGGGTTTGATTGACAATAAACTTTATGTAGTAATTTTGCAAATGTCATGTTCAGTGTTGTTCATGTTAATGATGAAGACCCCGAGTATGAGTGCATCATATTTCTTTAAATTTTCTTTTTCATTGGTTAGGTGAAATCATCATCATTACCGCATTTGCCCCGACACAGAGAATTGTTTACAGCTTTAAGTCCATACCACTCCCAGCTTGTGGGAGAAAGCTATCTAGGGAAAAGGAGACAGGTTTATGATTGCTCTGAGGTGCAGGTATAGTCTTGCACTTAACCCCAATTAATATATTATCCGATGTAGTTAAAAATTTTTTTTTGGTCATAAATGAAGAGTTAATCGTGTAAGTATACATTTGGGATTTCTTCAACAAATATAATTAGAAAATAAAATTCAACATGATTGTTATGGACACAGGTTGAAGCTGCAAAGGGATTTCTCCAAGTAATAAGATCTTACTTAGATTCTCTTTGCTCTAACCTACGTTCTCACACAATTACAAACGTTCAGTCGAATGACGACAAGGTATTTCTTTTTCTCTACCCAGATATAAATATGAGTATATTTTTGCCCGCCTGCCCGCTATCTTGATGTAATTTTTCGTGATTATGGGTTTATATATAAATTGACTATTTAACTTTAAAAAAAAAAATTAAATTGTTTTGCTAATGAGTGATTGACTTGAGAAAAATACAAGTAGAGTTACGAATCATTTCTTGTTGATTTAGCACATTATATTCTGTTTATTTAACACACTTCCAACCGTACCCCAGGTATCTCTGCTGTTGAAGGAAAGTTTCATCGACTCCTTTCCTAGCCGTGATCGACCTTTTATGAAGGTGTGTTGGTTGATTTTTCTAGATTCTTTCGATATATTTCAGCTCCTTCAAATCCCAACAACTTTATAAACCAAACATGATTATTTTATCAACCAAATACATCACAAATTATATTTCCATTTACAAATTCAAGTTCTTTCAAAAAAGATTCCGTGAAGGCGTGAACCAAACGCCCCTTAGTTGTTTAACAAGGTTCTTCACCTTACTAACATGTTTCATTCTGCGTGGCAGCTTTTCGTAGAGACGCAACTCTTCTCTGTACATACAGATGTGGTCTTATCTTATTTCCAGAAGGATTAGCTGAACCATGTAAGCTTGGTAATGCAATCAATGTATAATTATTTTATAAACAAGCTCTGGACTCTGAAACATATTTTTAAAACATTATATTTTTTTTTGAACGGCCAACGGTTTACACCCATAACGAAGCCCCGCCCCCCTAAGGTCCAGTCCCTCATTTCAGAATAACCCTACTTTGAGTGAGATTTGAACCTGTGACCTCAGGAACGTTAAAACATTATATAATATTATATAGATTTTGTTTTGATATCCCTATTTAATGGTTTGAACCCCACAGCTGAAAAATTAGATGGAGGGTTGTAGTACAGTACTTGGTTAAATTTGAAGTTGGTTGATGATGTCAGTTATGTAGAAATGGAAACTGGAAAGTGGGCCTTGTTAGTGTGGGTAAAAAATGCACTATTAGGTAAAGAAGTTTTGGAACTTTAATGAGAGACCACAAAATGAGTAGTGTGGTTGTCAGTAGAGTCATGAATCTGAATTTACTTTTAGGTGTGTGTTCATACAAATAATTGAGGTGAGCCTTCTCTGTTACCTAATGCTTTAGGAAGCTTTATTATAATAACTAGGTAATTTATTCATTTAATGCATCTGAGATTCTGAGATATATATCACTATTATACTGAGATACACAGAGCAATAGTTATTCATTGGGTTGATTTGTTAGGTATTTGTGGCTAATTGTGTATCTACTTTTTTTTTTTAAGGCGAATCTTCTGTTATAAAAATAGAAAGCGGGCCAGCAAGTAGCTGGAACCTCAAGGTTACATCGCGAATCTTAAAGTCGGACCATCTCATCCAATCAATGTTAGAAGATTTTGATCTACTTGTTATCAAAAGATACAAATTTTCTTTGATAAGCTTTGCCGTCCTATTATAGTGGGTGTGATGATTGTTAAAAGTTGTCATTCCTTGCCTTCCATATCTCCCGTCCCGTTACCATTAGAACCGCGCCTATAATCTTCTTCCACTTTTTTTTATCCTTGCATCTATATAGCCATTCCAAGAATTTGATTAAGCGAACAATCCCCACCCGGAAAGGGTAATTTAAGCCATACCAAAATCGTCCACCAAATGGATTTTGCTATACAATAACCCACAATTACCCAGAAAGGGTAATTGTGTATCTAGTGTGTTTTTGTTTCTGTGGTACTTTCTTTACTGCACCAGTTACAATCACTATAGGGTTGTTGGTCATTGAATTTTGTGGTCCAAATAAGAAAACTAGAATAGGAAGTGTGTTAGGATGAGATGAATACCATGAAGTACAGATTTCATAGCATAATGTACAAGTTGTAGAAGCATGGTGTATAAGTTTTGGTTTTAAGAAAATCACAAAGGTAATCATTCTCTGGGTGTGTTACGCCTAGGTAGCCGTGATAGAGAACGTTTACGCCAATAGCCATAAGATATGCGAATCCACTGTCGCATATCCACTTATGTCTTAAGAATTATATCATAAAAAATAGCAGAGATGGCGGGGACTGGTGGCTAAACATTGTGCTTAAGTTGCACTTTGTCAATATGAAAATGGCACTTCAATCCATACATGTTTTCCCTAATAGAGACTAGAGAGATGTAGTAGAGAGATGTTTGGGGAGGAGATCAATAGTAATCACTTTAGTAGAAGTTTATACATTGTCAAAATAGGCTGGTACAAGCTATTCAAGTTCCTAGTTTTGATCCTTTACACCAAGTTTCTTTCCTTTGGTAAATCATGCATAAATTCAAACCTTGTGATATCAATGTCTCATATCTTGTTTAAAGGTCGCTAAGTTACTAAGGCGAGAACAACTTCTGTATGTTCTCAACTTGAAAAAAAAGGCAAGGATATCTAGCTGGAAACCTAAATGCGTATTTAGAACAAATCTAGCTTATGATAGAAATAAGTTATTATATCACCATGTACCTTTCATATTCCCTAATAACACATTTAACAATTTATTTGTGTTTAGTTATCAAGTATTCATATTCGAGTAGATTTACGACATAACTTTGGTTATGGTCTATAAAGTCAATTGTATTGTTTTTAGTTTATTAACCGTTCATTTCTATTTAAACAATAATGTATCTCAAATCCTAAAAAAATATAAAAGATGTAGAAAAATACATTTTATCATCAAATACACCAACGGAAACGAAAGGTTAATAGACGACACCATATTTGAATATGATATAGAAAACATAATTGACGTTCCATACGAGTAAAAGTAAATATACGATGAAGGATTCACAATATACAAGTAGGTGTATAAACTATAAAGTTATGTTAAATGAATAACACTTGTATTTTCATAATTTTATACATTTGGTACAAAAAAATAAAGCTTTGCTAGAAAGAAATAAAGCTGACAAGGAGTGGAGGTGTAGTAGTGATTGTGACAGAGAGGGTGAAAGAAATATCACTTTAATCAATGATAGCAAGAGCTTCTTGATCTTTTTTTTTTTTTCTCTCTTGGTTGCACCAGAAAAAAAGTAGATGCTCTAGCTTCTGTTTCTGCATCTCTTTTTATATCTTGTGATTTTGTTGTCTTTAAAAAAGAAAGTATATTAATTTGTTCAATTAAACTATTATCTTTAAAAAAATATAAGATTACAAAAAGAAATCTAAAAGGAACAGCAAATTTTCCAACTTAAATATCATCAATATTACTGGTTAGACTTGAAATTTCAAACATTAATCATAGAAAACTTTAATATTCCAAGTTTTTAAAATAATCATTGAAATGCAAATAAACTTAGTTAATTATCACAATGTCAAATAAGTTTATACAATCATCTAAATAAATGATTTACTTATAAGGAATTACTTTTTAACAGCAGGAGCGAATCCAACCTTGTTTTATGGGTTCTCAAGAACCCACTTAGTTTAAAAAAAAAAAAAATAGAAAAAAATTAGTGAAACCCTTGTATGGTTTGGAAAAAGTAAGTGAAAATCTACCAAAAGAAACCCATTAGGGTATGTGTAGTGGTGGATAGTTATGTTGGGGTTATAGGATTAAAATATTAAAAAGTAATAGAAAAGGTGTTATGTTGGGGTTATGGAAAAAGAGGGTGTAGTGGGAAGGAAGGTTATGTTGGGGTTATAAATGATTGGTAATGATTGGTTAATTATTGTTTTTTATTTAAATAAGAATATTTAATACTTAATAATATTTCATTAAAAATAAAAATAATACAAATACTAAAACAAAAAAAAAATACAAATACTAAAAAAAAAATTACAAACCATAAATAAAAAGATAAAAATAGTAAAAAACAACAAATACTTAAATAAAGTTACAAATACTTAAAAAAACTAGTCGTCGTCGTCGTCTCCTTCTTGGTTTTCTCCTTCTTCTTCTTCTCCTTGTTCTTCATAAAATTCATCATCATCATCATCATCATCATCTTCTTCTTCTTCTTCCTGGCTCTGATGAATCGGGCGAATCGACCATGCTTCCTCCACCAAATCAGCCTTCAACGCGTTATGTAACTCCTTGGAACGCAACATGGCACTGTTTTGGAATCTCTCCTGCTGTGTCGCTTGCGTCCCTGGAACATCTTCTCCTTCTACATAATTTGGGCATATTGCCTTTCCTTCGTCTTCAAGTATCATATTATGCATTATGATACAAGCATACATCACCATTCTAATCCTTTCTTTTTCCCACATACGACAAGGATTTCTTACAAAATGCCATCGTGCTTGAAGACAGGCAAAACACCTCTCAACGTCCTTTCTTGCAGACTCATGAACTCTTTTAAAATATTGCCTTTTTTCATCTTGAGTCTGACTAAACGTTTTGACAAGCATTGAATACTCCGGATATATACCATCCGCCAAGTAGTATCCATGCTCGTAGTAATTATTATTTGCATAAAACCCACATTTCGGTATTGTTCCGCCAATGTAAGACTCTAGCAATGGCGAATGCTGGAAAGTATTTATGTCATTCATACACCCGGCTAGACCAAAGAAGGCTGACCAAATCCACATGTCTTGTGAGGCAACTGCTTGTAAAACCAACGTTGGTCCCTTTTGGTCACCGCGTGTATGTTGACCTCGCCATGCGGTTGGACAAGCATACCATCGCCACTGACGACAATCTATACTACCAATCATACCGGGTAATCCATGTTTTTGAACATGCGCTTCATATAGTTGTTGAAGGTCGCTCCATGTCGGGTTTCTCAAGTATCTTTTTCCATATAATTGGCATATACCTAAAAAAATCAAATGTATATATAAAAAATATGTACGTACTATATATATATATATAAAAAAAAATCAAATGTATATTTGTAAATACCGTAGCAGAAATACTCCAAAGTATCGCGTGTGGTTTTCTCCGCCATCTTCAAATACTCATCATTGATATCGTACGTGTTCCCGTAGGCGAGCACACGTATTGCGGAAGTCACCTTTTGAATTGCGGTGAATCCTAAACACCCTCTAGCGTCGGGTTTTTGCTTAAAGTAGTCATAGTTGTTCTCTAAGTCTCCGGTGATGCGCAAAAATAAGTTTTTACGCATCCGAAATCTTCGTCTAAACAAATCAGGGGGGTAAACCGGATCGGCATTGAAGTAGTCATTCATCAAACGCTCATTGGCGGCTACACGGTCTCGCTCTATATATTGCCTAGACAATATCGGCCGTGGGACGGAAGTACCTATAGCTTCAACCGCGCTACACGCTAGTTGAACCGCACTCGTAACGGCTGCCTCCTCTTCAGCGTCGTCTTCTTTAAAAAACCGATTATATAGATCCATAAACGAGTCATCGGAGTGAGGAGGAGACGACATTTTGATGATTTGTTTGTGTGTTGAATTTGTTTGAGGGTTACTGAAATGTATGTGTGTATTGTATGTGTGCTAGATATTGTATGTGTGCTACATATATGGATATATATATAGAGTGGATGATTTTTTTTTAAATTCTAAAATATGGCCGTTGTGTAACGGTCAAATCATCAAAATCAAATGAAAACGCTCGTTGTGTTCAAAACTCTGCCCACCCATAACGCCACCATAGCGCCTGGGGGGGCGGTGTTCCCGGCGCTATGGTGGCCCAAAACGCCTCATAACGAGGCCACTACAGGTGCTCTTAAGAAAAAAAAATCCTAGTTTTGCCACTGTTGAACAGGACAGTACATAACGATATAATGATTAGTTTTTACTATTGTCTTGTTTTTGAGTCGTACGATATTAAACAGTCTGACGAGTCTAAAGAAAAAAACTTATAGTCCAGGCTCTACCACTAATCCGTTCCGATTTTCGAAACCATGAAGCCAAGCATGGAAACATGTAGTGTCTCCTTAAAATGCAACACCACACAATGGTTATAGCAAAGGTGAAACAAAACACTTTTCTTAAAGAACCAAGTGGATGCAAGCTTACAGTACAAGGCTTCAAAGCATAAAGAAGTAAAGACTATGGACCAATTCTCCAATCAAATGGGACCAATGGGGGGTGGATGGAGTAACCCAAAACAAGAAAGGTCAAATTATTTACTGTCAAAAGAGATGAAAAAAGTAAAAGCAAGAAAAGAGAGAAGTGTACGATGCTTCTTCTCTGGGGACTTCTACTTTTTTTGCTGTCACTCTCTGATCATGTACAGATTTTATATTTTTGGTAAATCTTTCGTGATACTGTTCTCTTTTTTTTTTTAACTTTATTTTAAATTTTTGGTCGGATAACTTCTCCGCGCACTCGTCTAATATACTCTACGCTTTACAGCGGGGTTTGAACCATCCACCTCCGGAGAACATGAACATGGCCACTATTTAATACACCAAGATAAGATTGGAATAATTTTTTTTTTTACTTGTTTTTAAGAGTTTATATGATTTTATTTTTAAAACCTCTGAGCTTGTTATTTATTGACCATGCCTGTCTTTTCTTCTCATTAGCCTTTTGGACGCATGCCTGGTTTTGTTTTATTGGGAAGTCACTAACCAACTTTTATAATTTATAAAATAATTAAATTTTTCCGTTGCCGCTCAGGAAAAAATATTTTTTCCCTTGAAACAAAGATTTTAATTATTGTAATGAACATTCAGACACATTACACCTAGAGGTGGCAACAAAAAAAAAACAGTTTGGGAACAAAACTCGATCCGACCTGACCTGGTATTAAAACCGGTTTCACTCTAAACCGGTCCCAAACCCATTGAACCCGCTGGTTTGGAAACCGGTTTTACCTTCTGGCATGCCAACCCGACACACACCCGATTTCTAAGCCAACCTGGTTCGCAAACTGAACTAGTCAAAACTCGTTTCAAATAAAAAATCTGGTTTATATACGTATAAATACACACACATACACATACACATATTAGTATCAAAATGCATTATTATTATTGTTGTTGTTGTTGCTGTTGTTGCTTTGAAAAACAAAAAAAATAATAAACAAAAATTTTATATATTTTTTATTGTTGACTATAAAATGTGCGAAAAACACGAACTGGTTTAGAACCAAAATTGAAACCGAACTAAAACCGGGTAAAGAACCGACGCTCAAGCCGGGCCAAACTAAACCAAAACTAACACCCAAACCGATACAAGGCAATACCGATTTGGAAACGAGCTAAAACTGATTTTTGGCCATCTCTAAGACCCCCCGTAGTGGGGCGTTATTGTGCAAATTTTTACAAAATAGCGCCCGGTAACACCATTACATACCGGCGCTATTTTGTGAAAATCGTTGGGGGCTTTATTTTTATAACGCCGGGATTCAAAACCAAGAACCAATTAACTTTGGACACGTGGCACTTGATTGAAAACAAACAGTCAAAATTTTTGACCGTTGCCCCCATTTATTTTTTGAACGGTAATATTTGTTGCCCCCATTTATATATATACACACACACAATACTTTATAAAAACACAACCAAAACTAAAAACCACACACCACAACACAATCTAAACACAACATGTTTCCATATGGTTCACCATTCGGGGTCCCGGGTCGCCCGGGTGCAAGGCCAAACACTACGAGGCCAAACACTACTACTCCGCTGCCACCAAATTGGGGCGAGTTTGACGCGAACACAATGCAATACGCGCAACTTCTTGGCATGCCCGGTCAATTTTATCCGGGCCCAAACATGGCGGGTCAATTTTTTCCTCCACCAAACTATGTCCAAGCTTTTCAAGAGGAGCCCAAGTCCGTGCCAGAAACTCAAGTCGAGACCAACGAACCACGTCAACCCAAGGGTTCTCAACGGGGGGCGCGGGAGACGCTCGCATAAAATGAAAGATGTTACCGCTCCTCGTCAAAAAAAGCAACAAGAACGTTGGGAAAGAGAAGAGGAGTTTGCTTTAGCGCGGGCCTGGCTCGACATATCGAAGGATCCCGAAGTTGGTTAGTATTTTTTTTTGTGTTTATATATATATATATATATAATGTTGGTTAGTATTTTTTTGTGTTTATATATATATATATACTTTTTAATCGTATAATATTTTTTTTTGTAGCGAACTATCAACATAGCCCGTTGTTTTGGCAACGGATTCGAGAGCTGTTTTTTGCCGCCATGGGTAGAGGGGAGTATCGAGAGCACGACTCGATATCGGGAAAGTGGTCGGACATAAATAATAAATGTCACTCGTTTGCGGAGGTTTACCAACGTTGTAAGGACAACAGGGGCAGTGGGGAAGGTGATGACGGTTTGTTGGCAAGAGCCTTGGACGAGATGAGAGATACCCGCGGGCCGTTCCCGTATTTGAGGATTTGGGAGATGTTGAGAAAAAGTCCTAAGTGGGCTAATGTACCGCTTATGGGGTCGGGTAGTGGGCGCAAGATTAGGAGAGGAAGAGGATCAGGAGGAGGAGGACCATCAAAACGAAGCAAAACCACCTCCACGTCGCGAGATCCGGATACACCGACATCCGATGCTCGCTTTGTGAGTTTAGATGATCCTGTTGATTTGGAGGATGAGGATGAGGAGGAGGAGGATATTCCAAGACCACCTGGTAGAAGATCAAAAAAGGGTGGCAAGGCGGAGTCGTCTTCGACAGGAGGTGGTGCATCGAGGGAGGATTTTGAGGAAATGAATCGACGGCTACAGGATATTCGCGACCTCGGCCAAAGACGTTTGGAAACTATGCACCAGAGAGTGGCCGAGAATAAAAGGTTCGCCGACATTCAAGAGGCGAGGCAAAGGGAAAAGGACATTGAGTTTTTGTCCAAATCGATCGACCACCTCGAGGAAGAAGCCCTACGCCTCGCACTACATCATAGGCAAGAAATTCTTGCAAAATATAACCTCCAGTAATTTATTTAAGTTGTTTTTTTTTAATTTGGTATTGTAATTTTTTTAAGTTGTTTGTTTTTTTTAAATTTAATTAATATTAGTTGTGTGTTTTTAATATTATTTGTATTTTTTTTATATTTATTTATCTTTTATTTTAATTATTTTGAGTAAAAGATTAAAAAAAATAATAAAAAAATCAACCAATCAGAAACAAAGGCTTTATTTATAAAGCCCCTACCACTACACCTCTTTTTTAGTTTCCATCTCCATGCTGACTCAGCAGCCACGTGGACCAATCAGAAAGGGGGGCTTTATAAATAAAGCCCCTCACTACACATGGTCTAATTTTTTTTTTTTGAAAGGCTACACATGTTCTAATTACACCTATGTATTGTAATGGGAAAGGAAAAGCTCAATCCCGCAGAGAAAATAAAAAAAGTTGAAACATTTAGGATAAGAATAATAATGCATATAATATATTGGGAATATTTCATAAAATAGTAATCAAGTTTTAGGAGTGTTTCAATTAAATTACTGATCAAACTTTTTGTTCCAATTAAGTCATTCAAGTTTGTTTTATGTTTCAATCCTATATATTTTACCTAAATAGCAGGTCACCAATCCTATGTAGCTTTTATTTAGTTTTTTTTAATCATGCTGATGTGACATCCAATTAATCTATTAATATATATAAAAGAATTGAACATTGCTGACGTGGCGTGCAATGGTGCCTTCAACCTTTCCATGAAACTGCCACGTGGCATCATCATTGAAAGATTTTAGTGTTTTTGAATTATTTCCTTTTTTAATTAAAAAAAGATAAACATAAAACCCTAAATTTATCTCTCTATCTCTCAATTCTCAATTACTAAAATTAAATTGAGTTATTTTAGAAAAAAAAATTTAAAAACAAATTAAAATTTTTCTCTCTTATGTTTCCTCCCATAATTTTTAAACGTTAATATTTTTTATATTCGAGATTTTTTAAATAAAAAAAATTACACCAAATTAACGAGCGTTTTATTATCTTTCCAACGAGTACCATAGTGCTATATAAAAAACGGAGAAAAAAACGACTATTTTTTGTGGGGTTTTGTTCATACAGGAAAAAAACACAAAGTGTTCAGGTTATTCATTAATCATGTTTTTTTCTTTTAAACCAGGTTCTTATCTACGATGTTGAAATTCAGCCCAATCGCCATGCTATCATTGGAATTTTACTCTTCTAAAGATGGATAGGTGTACTTCATCAAGAGAAGCTAGGAGAAAGAATCGCACAACACTGCAACACATGGTGTCACCTTATAGCAAGATTATTTTTTTATTTATTTAATTACAAGAGTAATGATTATTACTATCAGTATTAGTATTATTAGAATGGTTATATTTTTCAACCCCGGGACACTCCCGGGATAAAAGCTAGTATTAATATAAGAAATAAAATAAATGAAACCCATAAAACTAATCTAATAAAAAAAACCCTACCATGCAAAATCCCTCTCATCGACCATACAGATTTACACGGTTGGGTTGGGTTGTATGCTGAGCTTGTAATTAATTTGGATGTAGCAATGGCAAATTTCTAGGTTCATATATATGAAACATATATATTAGTTTTATATTAGATTGATAATTTTTTCCTTTATAAAAAATCTCAACATGTATACTCAATTCGTTCGGTGTAATCGATATAAAGGGGTGAGTAATTTTTTATTTTATTTTATTTTATTTTAAATTTTTTTCACAATCTTTTTAACAATTTTTTTATTTTTTATTTTTTGGCAAATTTTTAAGCCATGTCAATATGTAATAAAAAAAGAAAAATAAAGAAATGCCATGTAGGATTGGTTACATGTTATTTAGGTAAAATATATAGGATTGAAACATCAAAATAAACTTGAGTGACTTGATTAAAACAAAAAATTTTATTAGTGACCTAATTGAAACAATCTTTAAACTTAGTTACTATTGTACAAAGTTACCCCTAATATGTTTAGAGAAAGTATATGATACAAAGTTTCTTAACGTGAGAAGTGTAGGAAGCCACCACAGAGTGACACGTGTAAACCCTAGTTAACTCCAACTAACCCAACTCAATCCTGATTGATAAAAAGGGAAACGTTCGAGATCTGACCACCACAACCACCACCACCATCATCATCACCTACCGCCGATACACCACCACCACCACAATTAACAACTAAAATTTTGGTGGTTTCGTCGCCTTCCCCCACCCCTGTCCTCACAGCCGCTGTTCCTGTCAGCAGCCGTTGAGCTAACTATGCCACATGTCGCCATCCGATTGGTGCATGCTCTGTCCCAGATCCTGCTGAATCTTCTTTGCCCTTGCTGTTCCGTACCTCGTACCAAAAGCTGTCTAAGGATATTCCGCGCGTCTATCTTTGTGAGGTGGTGGTGTGAGTTGGATAACGTACTTATTGACTCTGACTTGTGAAGTTATTTCCGCCACTTAGTTCCGCCTCCTGGTTCAGTGGGCGGCGAAACCAGTCGGTGTCAAGATTGCTGGAGAGGGGGATAGGGATGCCGCCTCCGTCAGGATTAGGCTCCCTATCCCTTCAAATAGTATGTCGCTTATACTGCCTTGTTAACTAAGTGATATTGATATCACTTGGTAATATGTCATTGAAGCGCAACACCCATAGGTGATAATGTGACATGTTGGTTAGTTTTCGATTAACTGCCGGTAAATACATTATCGACACGATGCTTTCCGACAAGCACCACTAACATGAACATCATTGACGTTTTGAGGATTTTGTCCGTCGGTGAAATTCGTATGTTTTGTAGGTATATCAATTTAAAGGTTTTTTTTTTTTTTTTTGAATTTAAATTTAAATTATGCGTTTTGTTGTCATCAAATAGGAGAATTTGTATGCCTGTAAACGAACCGAACGTTCATGAACTGTTCGGCAGGAAGTTCGTTTATGTTCGTTTATTTAAATAAAC
This sequence comes from Ambrosia trifida, assembly GCA_028751855.1. Taxonomy (NCBI): domain Eukaryota; kingdom Viridiplantae; phylum Streptophyta; class Magnoliopsida; order Asterales; family Asteraceae; genus Ambrosia; species Ambrosia trifida. The sequence continues at coordinate 45,519,159 of CM054127.1, forward strand.
GAACGAACACGAACACAATTTTTTGTTCGTTTAATTAAACGAACGAATATGAACACACGTTTTGTTCGTTCATTTATGTTCGTTTATGTCCATTCGTTTATGTTCGTTTAATTAAACTTTACTTTATTTTTATTACTTATTTCTCTTTTGTTAAGTAACCTTAGTTCATATTATATTATATACAATATATTTGATATTTCCAGAAAACTTAGCCCTAACTCTAACATTGTAAATATCGCAGCCGCTCTCCACACTTCACGGTCCCACCTCCATTCTTCCCCACACTTCGCAGCCCTACATTTTTCCACTTCCGGCCGGCCACCTCCACACTCCACATGATGGATATTTTGAATGAATCATGTACATTCAAACTACTAATTTAGATTTGGTTGCATTGTGATGTATTGAACTTGATTGAATTGTGATGAATCATTATTAACTTGTTTTCGTTTATGTTCATTTGTGTTCATTTATATTGATCATTTGTGTTCGTTTATGTTCATTAATTGTTCATTTAGGTTTTAAATGAACGAACACAAATGAACACAAACACGACAAATTTCTTAATGAACGAACACGAACACAAAAATGTGTTCGATTACGTGTTCGTGTTCGTTCGGTTCGTTTACAGGCCTAAGAATTTGTTACACCGATTTTCCATTGCATAGAGTTAGTGATGAAAATTACAAAATTTACTTAAGAGCTAGCTTAATACACCAGTTGTTTGTTTAATGTCAAATAAATGATCAAAAGTGAAAAGTTTAACATCTACAAGTTGTCAACATATAGGAATAATTATTAACTCTGCAAACTATGGATCATATGTTGTCAGTGTTATTCGATCCAAACTCAAATAAGATGCTAGACTACAAGCCAACGTTTAAATTAAGGCTCGTGCCAGTGAAATACGACAAGCGTTTCCAAACACAATAATGTTAAGATTAAATTTGAAGTTTAATGGGTCAATTGATCCATTTGATATGAGAAACACATATCCAAAATTATTATTGTTCTACATTAATTCAAATTGATTTCCAACTTAACAAAGAAACAAACTAAAAAAAACAAATAAAGTTATTGTTACATTCAGAATGTTTAAACGCAAGTAATAATAGCAAGTTTTTACATTTAGACGCAAGTAGTATCAATCCAGCAAAATTTGTTTTAAAAAAAAGTATAGCAATATGACATGCAAATGAAAGAGGATAAAATGTTTGTTTTTATGGTGTATTTAAAAAAAAATGTCGTATGAAAAACTTATGGACGTTAAAAAAATGAGGGCGGATCTCAATCATTGTGGGTTATACCCATTTTGCCATTCTCTTTCTCTTTTAGAAACTCAACGTATACTTTTCCCTCTTTAATCTCATCAATTGATTTATTTTGATTAAAAGCCCAAAATACTTCTTATACTTTTTACGTTAAACTACTTTTTACACTAAACTTTCTCTTAATTAGACATTGAAGAATCTAAGAATCATTGTTAGATGCGAATTATTTGGGATCAGGTCTTCGCCAATAAAAAACCGGTTAGCTATTCGGTTCCAGTTTGCCTCCATGAGAGTATCAAAATCGGGGAATAGAAATGTTTTAAAAAACCGTTGAACCACTTGGTACACCCAGTTGAACCGTTGCTATGTCTACGTGTTATTTGGTCATACAACGATATTGAGTTAATGGTAGTTTAGGGTGGTGGCATCACTAATTAGGGTAGTTGATGGTAAGTTTAAAGTGACGATGATTAATTGATTGAATCTTAAAATAATGGAGGGTAGTGAAATGTAATATGTCATGTATCTTTTATCGATTCGGCTAGGTTTTTAGAGCTTCTTCATGTTGAAGTATTAAGTGTTAGGATTGGATGCATAGATTGTTTTAGGTTATGTATTGAATATTGATATTAGAGTTATGCATTTTTTAGCCGTTATGATAGGAGTTAATATTAGAGTTATACATTGTTTTAGGTTATATAACTATATTAGTATGTTAGAGTTGTACGTTTTTTTAGCTTTTAGGATATGTGTTAATATTAGAGTTACATTGAAGTTATACATTGTTTTAGGCTAGGTGTTAGCATTATAGTTGTATTGTTTTAAGGTAAGTTATTAATATTAGAGTTATACATTGTTTTAGGTTAGATGTTAACATTAGAATTAGGTTAACTATTAACAACAGAGTTATAAACTATTTCAAGTTACGTGTTAACATTAGAGTTATACATTGTTAATTGTTTTAGGTTAGGTGCTACCTGAAACTTTCCTGCATATAAATGTGAAGCGCATCAATATATTTCATATGTAACATTGATGTGTCATATTAAATTTCTCAACCAAGGACGCTCTCGGAGTATAATCTAGTATTCGTATATTTAACAACTCCATATCGTATTCAGTATTCATATCCGTATAGGTATAGTATAGTATAGTATATGGCTATTTATTTTATAGGTTTCCGTATAATGTTTGTCAGAGACAAGTGCTGCCATAAAGGTAGCAGAAGTGTTGCAGCCATTATACAGATCTCTGTCACAAACACACAGAAACCAAACCAAACCAAGCCAAACCTTGCATATAATCTGAAACATAAACCATTAGTTTATTCATCACCTCTCCTCCATCTTTTTTATAATAATCTCTTCCACAACCTCAAGCAACATCAACCAAAAAAAAAAACATTCATTCTAGTTCTAGTAAAATGGAAACTATGACTACTAGTTCTCGGTTCCCATTCACATCAACCCAATGGCAAGAGCTCGAACACCAAGCTCTTGTTTACAAATACATGATTTCTGGCATGCCCATACCCCCTGATCTCCTCTTCTCCATTCAAAGAAGCTTTGATTCTTCCACTAAACTCACCTTCCTGCATCATCACTCTCCTCTTCACTCATGTAAGTTGTTCTCTTAGTCTTTTTACTTAAACATGTGTCGCATCTTGTTGTCCGTTTAATTTTACTTTTATTATAAGCAAAACTCAATGCATTTTTATAAATAAAAAAAAAAAAACTTTTGATGAATTTCCTTTGAGAACATTCACAGTTTCACAGTTTGTTGCCTGTGTGCCTGCTATTTTGATGTAACGTTCGATTTTATGGTATGAAAATAAAGTTTAATAAAAAAAATTACAAATCTTGATCTAGTGGTAATTTAGAGATGGTGAGAAAAAAAAGATCTTTTTAATTTTTTTTTTTTTTTTTGTTAATATACTTTATTCCACAATAAAAGGGCAAATTTATAACAGGATGACGGGTAAATAACGGACAACAAGCTGCGTTGAAACTCCTTTTTTTAACTTTAAAAATAGAGAACATGGGCTAAATGTAAAGATTTTGAAGAAATATTAAAAGGGTATATTATATGATTAATAATGGTTATATATGTTAAATGATCAACAACAGTTGGAAGGGAGTATTTCCAGATGGGATTTGGAAGAAAGATAGATCCAGAACCAGGAAGGTGCAGAAGAACAGATGGTAAGAAATGGAGGTGTTCTAAAGAGGTTTATCCTGATTCTAAATACTGTGAAAGACACATGCACAGAGGCAGAAACCGTTCAAGAAAGCCTGTGGAACCAATTAACATGTCAACAACACCAACACCACCATTAACAATCAGCAGCACTAAATACCCTTCTTCACAGCCTTCCTTCATATATCCTGCAGCAGCAGTCTCATCATCTAAATCTTCTTCTTCTGGTAATGTTATGTCTTCTCATCAAGATCGGTTTATGCTGGAATCTAGCTGCAGCTACTTGCATTCAGAAAAAGATCACAGGTTTGTTCGTGTCATTAATACTTTAAGCATTAAATGAGATGAGAATCCCTTGTCATGATTGATTGTACACATGCAGAACCAGCAGCTGACACCCACATGCTAATGTCCAGTCTCTCTCTCTGTCTGTGTCTGTGTCTGTGTCTTTGTCATATAAAATGATTCTTTCTCTGAAAATGTATCAGCACCTTAATATGCTTTTGACTTGTACTTATCCATGCTTATTGGTTACTTACTATTTCAAGATGAAAAAGTTAACCTTAACACTGGCATTACTCATTAGGATGGTTTTGGAACTTTATTTAGTGACAAAAGCAAGAAAATAAGAAGTATTATCTTTGTTAATATAAATTAACTAAATACACATTTTTTTCTTAAAACATTGTTTATGTTTTGAAAACCTTTCACGTTAGATTCTTTATCTCTATTCGTCTTACTCACAAACATTTATTTTATTATTTTTTATTGGTGTTATACACTCACAAAATATATTTAGAGATGCATAATGCATCTCCTCATTTAGAGAACTAGGGTAGGTTAGTAAACTTTTTATCTTTTTGTGAGAGATGCTAGCTAGATATGACAAAAGATGAAAACTCTATGTACTGAATAAATATAATTTTATATAGCAAGTAATAAACAATTTCATATTTAAAAACCCGTATATTGCAAAGGGTGAATAAACATCACATGGATTGAATAAATATAATGTAATCAAGTAACACATATAGTTGTCGCAATATTTGTTTACATGAATTCTTGTGTACTATTTACTTATTATAACATTTTACTTTGGCTAGAAAGTTATGCATTACACGGGGTTGGATCAATAAATATAAAATTGTTATTAATAAGCGGATAAACTAAAAGAAATAGATGTTAAATAATAAGGGAGATGTGGGAAAATTATGATTTAATATTATTATTTGGTAGTAAAGATAAAGATAAATATTTTAAAAGTGGAAGAAAAAAATTGATGATGACATGCAACATTGTATATAATTTTAAGAGTTCAAGTAATTATAACTTTTGAAACATATTATTGACTTTTAAACCCACCTATACGACTTTTAAATAGCCATAACATGTTTATTCATTAATATCTTAAACATATTGCACCATAAAGACAATTAAATTATTATCTTTCATACAAAGATGGTATTGCTATAATTTTATTTTTGTATTTTAAATTATTATGTTAAATTACTTATGTTTGTGTTCTTCCCCGCATCGAGCGAGCACCTCTCTAGTATGTGTGTTATATGGTTGTAGAACTTTTTTTATTATTGTTAAAAATATATATTTTTAAAGTTTCAATCATACTTTTTAAATATGTTCGATTGTTTTAAATAGTACAAAATTTTAAAAAGGATGGTTGTGGAAAGATGAAACATTGGAGAGAAAACACTCGTTTTACGAGTGTTTTTGAAGAATGATTTGAAATCTAACATGCCAACTAGCGTGGCGCATTTATGGGCGCTTAGCATTGGGGATGCTCTTAGCCACGGCTAACACATTAACCCATCAATGCCATACGCGAGTTGACTCTGGCGATGATCAAATATCATTTACTTACATTAACTCAAAAGGAATATTTGAGATATATGCATGGCATGGTGCTTAAGACTTTTGAATTTTGATTTCCAAGTTGTTGAAAAAACTCATTGCTTCTACATATTCTAAAGTTCATTTTTCTCAATTTTTGTTAGCTATGGGATGAAAGAGGATGTAGATGAACATCCATATCTTTCAGAAAGTTGTGGTGGTGGCACCATCTCTGCTTCAGTGACTGATTCTTGGCACTTGGAACCATTGGCCATGAAGAACTCCTCACTGGCCTTATCCCAATCCAAACAGCGGTCTTTCGCCGATTATCAAAATCAAACTTACTCGTATCAGAACAGCCCAACACAAAAACAACAAAAGCCGAATCAGGGAGGCTGCTATGATCAATTAGCTCTGAAAATTGAAAGTAAAGATGAACCCGAAAAGGTAATGCACCATTTCTTTGATGAAGCACCTAATGATGATCATAACAAAGATAAAGATTCTTCCACTACTCAACTCTCAATCTCCATCCCTGACTGTGCTCGCGACTTCTTCCTCGCCCGTAATCGTTGGTAGTCTCAACCTTCTTATGTTATCTTTATTTTGAATTTCAAGAAACAGTTTCTCACTTGGTTGTATTTATTTTTGTTGTTGCAGATAAATGAGGTTTTGGTTTACTGGTATTTGGTTTGGTATGAGGTAATGATATGATTGTGTAATTTGTATGTTTTTAGGGATTTGTGTTATAGATGTGTTTCTTCTGTAGCAGTATGTTACTATGTTTTAATGAGATTTCTCACATCTTTGTCGTTGATCTTGTGTTGATTAAATGGCTTCAAATGTTGCCTTTCGATCCCTTTTTTTTTTCTTCCAACCCCCCATCGTATTAATATTAATCATTCAACGCTTACGTGTTAGCAATGTTTTCTGGACCAGACTGGGCATCAAACCAATCTCCTTATCAGTCCACTGTAGAGGTGTACAAAAAAACCGGTTTAAAAAAAAAAAAAAAAACCTATATTAAAACTGAAACCGGTTTTAAAAAAAAACCTGGTTTTTCACAACCGGTTTAAGAAAAAAAACAGCTTTAAAAAACCGGGTTTTTTTCCAGTTTTTCTTCACCAAGGAACAAACCGGTTTTTTTGAAGAAACGGGTTTATAAACCGATCCTAACCGGTTTCACCGGTTTGGGTTTTATACACTAAAAACCGGTTTTAAAACCGAACCGGTTTTTAAAAAAACCGAACCGGTTTTTAAAAAAACCGATTTTGAACTCGAGTAAAAAAACCGGTTTTGAAAAAACCGGTTTTTTTTAAAACCGGTTACCCGGTTTGTTCACCTCTAGTCCACTGGTTGGCCCAGATATAAGAACCGGATGACGTCGTAAATATTATAAAAATAAATACGGTAAAATGGAAACAATTTAATCGATTACCGGTTCAACCCTCAGTTTTCTAGTCCGACCTTCCGGTTCAATATTTGTTTTCTATAGAAATCCAAGAACAAAATACCTTAAAACCAAGAGCCCATTAGAGCTTCTCCTAAAATTTAGGAGATATTGTGTAACACGGTGCTTGGGCTTATATAAAATTGGGTGGGCCTATAAACCAAGAGCCCATTAGAGCTTCCATCTACAAAACTCAGTAACTCACTATGAATATGATAGAACACTTAAGATTGTATTTGTGACACGTTAAAAAACCCTACATAGTCTCCACTAGAGATACTGATTTATTAGAAATGTTGACTTAGGATACCACCAATGTGGCCTCAATGTATTGGTTGTGGATGAAAACAGAACCTCATAGTCAATGGAGGTTGAGTGAACACATTTCAGGAAGAGAAGTTTTCACTAGAGGTATAGAAATCGGATTATTATTATTATTATTATTATTATTATTATTTTTTATACTGGACCGGTTCGAGTTAAACCAAACTGGGTTGCTCAAAGTTGGTCAAAATTGGTTTGTGTAGTAGATAGGAGTGTTTAACGAATTGAATAATGAGTTTTCAAATTTTTATTTTTACCTAAATCCGTATTCGTTTTAAATCTGATTTATTTAGTTAGTACTTGTATTTGAAACTCGAATTCAAATAAATTCGATTTAATTCAAATTTACCCTAAATAATTACTTATTTTACTTTTATGTTTAAAACTACTACAAACTAATTACTTTTAACATCAAAAATACTAATTTACAAAATTAATAAACTCTCAATATGGAAAAAGACCAAAATCAATACAAAGAGAAAATTGCAGTTTTCGTCCCTGTGGTTTGCCTAAACTAACAGGTTCAGCCCAGGCTTAACACCCTGAGTACCTGAGGTTTCATTTTCTACGTCCCTCCTTCTAACGGACGTAACGTTTTCTGTTAGTGTGTGTAACGTTTTCTGTTAGTGTGTGGTGAAATGACTATACCCTTAATTTTTTTGGGTGAAATGACTCCTGTACCCTCTCATCTTCTTCCCCAACCCACCCACCCACCACCATCACCACCACCTGCAACACCACCATCACCATCTCCACTGCCACCCTCCCTCTCCTCTCTCCTCCACCATCTCCACTCCACCTGATTCCTACTTGTACATCCCTTTGATTAATTGCAAGTAGAGTTGATTGATCTGATCCTAAGTGAGAAGCGTCTCACCAAAACATTGAGCAAGATAGAGGGTGGATTCATTGTGGACAAGGTAGTCTGCAAGGGTAAAGGCGTCCTCATGTAGCCGCTTATTGGGCAAAAACAGAACCTGCTAACCCGTAGGAATGCCTTCCTGGTCCTGAATCTTGGCTTTCACAGCGTGGATGGTGTCTGTGCTTCCCACATCTAGATGGATGGTCTTCGGAGTGGCGGCAATCTGGATGTGAAGCCTCATCGGCACCCTTATCTTCATGTCTGCAGCAACCAAAAGCCGGATGGCGTCCTTTTCGCTGATCTTGTAAGCTTGCAGTAGGCTGTCGTCTTCAAGTTCCTCTTCAACATAGACCAACCTCTGCTGTTTCACGGGAATGTTAGTCTGTTGTTCAATCAACCATTTCATGTGTTCAATCAACAATTGTTTATTTTGCAGGTGGAGTGGAGATGGTGGAGGAGAGAGGAGATGGTGGTGGCGGTGGAGATGGTGGTGGTGGTGTTGCACGTGGTGGTGATAGTGGTGGTGGGTGGGTTGGAGAAGAAGATGGGAGGGTATAAGAGTTATTTCACCCAAAAAATTAAGGGAATATTAATAGTCATTTCACCACACACTAACAGAAAACGTTACGTCCGTTAGAAGGAGGGACGTAAAGTGTTAGAAAATGAAACATCAGGTACTCGGGGTGTTAAGCTTGAGCTGAACCTATTAGTTTAGGTAAACTACAGGGACGAAAACTACAATTTTCTCCAATACAAATTTTTAGTAGCTATATGATTCATGGTACTGACAGCTACTGTTCCTAAAATCTAAGGTTTTGTTTGTATGTTCTTTATTTCGTAGGTATATGTAAAAATATATTGTAGTTTAAGTTATTGGGTTTGTATGATAATTGGGCTTGTATATTGTTATAACATTGTGGGCTTATTATATTTCAAGATTGTCAAGATTAAATGTTGGCCCATGGCCCAAGTGTGAGTCCAAGTAGGCAGATATTATAATTCGTGTATGAGTTGGACCGTTGGATGAAATCTATCTCAGTCGTTGATTTGGGTTGAATATTATAACAGCTGTTTGACAAATTTGTTGGTAAGTTAACAGATATTGGTAAATAGAGTAACGAAATCTCAGTTGAAGATTAAGATTATCTGTTTCTTTTTAATATTTGTTATCCAAACAGAGCTTTCCATAGGCCTGTTGATTTATCTCTCCGTGGTTGTAATATACTTCAGTATTAAAACATCTGATCAGTATCTATCAACTGCTATCGCGAAAGAAACAGATCTTACTAAACAGATTTTGCTTACAACAGATAATTGGCTTCTTGATTTGGTCTTTAGTAAACAGACCTTAAAATATGATATAGTTTTCCCGTGTTTTCACATGGGATTTCACCTAATTATAATAATTGAAAGCAATAAATCTCACATGGCATTCAAAGAGGGCATCATCCCTCTTGAGTGTGTCAATGACATGACATTAATGATATAAATTTAAATAACCGTGGCATTAAGTGATTTTAGGAAAAAAAAATTAAAAACAAAATTGAAATTTCTCTCTCATGTTTCCTCCCATAATTTTTAAACGTTAATATCTTTTATATAAGAGATTTTTTAAAGGAAAAAAATTACATCAAATTAATAAGCGTTTTATTATCTTTCCAACGAGTACCATATTGCTATATAAAAACAGAGAAAAAAACGACTATTTTTTGTGGGGTTTTGTTCATACAGAAAAAAAACCCCACAAAGTATTCATGTAATTCATTAATCATGTATATGCAAGTCACTAATTATGTTCAAACAAGTAAATATGAATTCTATTTTCAACAGGTGTTAGCATTGGAGTTGTACATTGTTTTAGGTTAGGTATTAATATTAGAGTTATACGTTGTTTTATGTTACATGTAAAGTTATATATTGTTTAAGGTTAGTCGTTAAAATTAGAGATACATTGTTAATTGTTTTAGGTTAGGTGCTACCCGAAGCTTTCCTAAATGTAACTATAAAGTGCATCAGTCTATTTCATATGTAAAATTGATACGTCATATTAGATTTTTCAACCCCGAAACACTTACAGGGTATAATCGATTATCTAATAAGTGAGACTAAATATTTGTTCAATTGTCCAACACTTGTAGCCCAGTTGGTTGAGGGCCTAAAGTTTCCTATAGGGGGCTTGGGTTCAATTCCCACTAGCTACATTTGGAGGACATTGGTGGAGAGGAAATGAAGGATGACCCGGCCATTGGTTTGGGTTCGAGTCCTGATCCCGACCGGTTTTACCGATTGTTTCACTGTCGTGCCTTCGGGCGGGTGAGTGGTCGGGTTTTCCCGGGAATTGGTGGCAATTGGTGGTCCGGGTACTCTCGAGTACCTGATTCGTCAAAAGGGTGCCCGAGAGTGCTCGGAAATTGATTCGTTGGCCGTTAAAAAAAATTGTTCAATTATGGCCCATGAATTCAATAATTATAACATAGAGGTAGGTACACTTTACAAGTGATGCCTACTCAGGCCGATAGAATTACATCGCCATTTTAGTATGTTTAACTAAATGAATATGCATGTGCATTTTATTATTTTGGTTTGTTTCGTCATAAACCACCCATTGGTGGGTGGTTTGTAATAGGCATCTTATTTGAACCTATTATCAGTTGAAACACCCGCTGCAACGCGCAGACATTTTCATTAGTATATATAAATAAATAAGTATAATTTGAACTTGAGTTTCGAACCGAATTAAAAATCATAAATTCGTATTCAATATGCTGGACTCAAATCCGAATTGAATTGAATTCAATTTTTTTTAAACTATAATAATCGAATAGAGTCGAATTTTGAAATTTTCAAATCCAAATCGAATTTTGAACACCCCTATTGTAGAAATTGTTTCGGGTAACATGAAGTGTTATACAACAATTCACAATCATCGACCAAACATGTGGAAGTAGCCATCGAGTGTGGTGGTGTTTTATCTCCTTGCATGTTTGAAAACACAGTAATCGTTGTTGAGTAGCAGTCGATTGTTGTGTGTTAATCGTAGATGTTTTAATAGTCGCTAATTAACCCCCGTCGCGTGCTAACCGGCGCCTAGTAACTCCCGTGGGCTATAAGTAGATTCGAGTTGGAATATAATCGAATCTATTCAAATCAATTTGGGTCGGGTTGAAACCGGTTTGGGTCATAAACCAGTTTAAATAAAATATTTCTTTTTGTGTTGGGTTAAAACCGGTTTGGGTGACGAGAGGGGGAACCGGTATATTATGGTAGTGCAAATTTGGGTCAGGTTAATTTCCAAACCGGGTTTTTTTTTTTTTTTTTGTCTCTCTAATTTTCACCCGGATAGTTGGGTAACCAAAAACGCATTATTGAGTTTCTCGTGACAAAGACAATCAATATTGATTAGTATGAGGGTTTTGAGTGGACTTTTGAGTTGTAAGATTTGTACTTAGTTAGAATTTAAATATGGAATGAGGTGAGAAGTGGTAACAAAATATGATGTGATTCGATAACAGTCTTATAAAATAAGATGAAAATTCATAAACAAAATAATATACCCACCAACTCTCCACTTGAATGCAACATTTTCTCCTCTTCCATGAACTCAAATGTCAAATAAGTTCCTACATTTACTTATAAGTGTCAAAAAAAGGTATATTCAAAAGACTAGTTGTCTCTTTGAACTTTTGTAACAGCAGCAGTATCCAACACTTAGTTGAAATCACAAGTATTTTTTATGGATTCTTGCTCGGTTTTCTTCCCACCATAGTCTCGCATGCACCTCCCCGAATTTTTCTCGGCTGCACGCCAATTGTAACATCTGTTAGCCACTACTTTAAAACATGTAACATGGCATGATTGAAAGCAGTCGCGGTTCAAGACTTTCAATCATGTCATTCCCTACCAAAACAAACTTATATTATTTTTAAATATTCATGTTTTTTTTTTTTTTTAATCAGAATGATTTATGCGAACCTGAATCTAACACGTTTGAGTTCCCTTGAGCCGCCTGGAAGTGATTTAATAGTGATGTAGACTCCTGGCTCAACTTGTTCTACCCACTCGTTCTCCATATCACTTGCATTGCTGATTGATAACTCTCCAGACACATCAGCCGAAGCATCCATGGATGCTGTTTCTGCTTTAGCCATACTAACACTTGATAGTTTTGGAGTAACAGTGAGACCTGATGAGTCCTGGTTGGACTGAACCACTGTTGAGCTTTGGTGGTCAAGTGGATCCGAGGATGAGTATTCCATTCCTGATGGGGGGTTTAAGGTTCGACGTAGCCTTTCTTTACTTAAAGCTGGTGTTATGGGACTGTCTCCAATACATTCAAATTTCGAACTACTCTGTCACACCAATAACTTAATTAACCTCAAAAAAATAATTTCAAATTTCGAACGAAAGTCTATTAGTGATTATAAAATTAAGAGTTTAAATGAACACATAATAATGTTTTTATTTTCCCACCTCATCTTCGGATTCTGGGGGTGTTGGAAGGGGAAAAGCTTGTCGGTTTAGCCTTTCGACATTGTAAAGCTCCTTTACTTTGTCGTAATTCGCTTGCCACCATTTTTGAGCTTGCCACTTATTAAACATCTCTCGGCTAACGAAAAAATAAAATGATTAGTCATTTAGTCTAGCAACTTTCTGGCACGACAAAAATAATGGTTTATATTTTTGAGTAAAATATGGTTAAACATGAGTTGTAAAGTTGTGTGTTTGTTATGTACCAAAGGACCAAGTGGTCTACATGACACTATCATAAAGGTATACCTTCATCAGTAAGGCTATAGAATAGGCCACAAGTCACTATCTCTATGGATTGTACTAAAATCCCAAAGAATAATAGATTTGTAGTTTAGGGTAAGTGGATCATGTATTCCACTAACATAGAAAAACAAAAGCCTACCCACTATTATTGATCTAAAGGGACAGTGCTTCTTTTTCTTTTAACAGAATTGAATATGTATTGATTTGGATCTAGAAGATCCATTGTGATCTGTTGGCAGGTTAATAATACACACACATACATACATACATTGCAATTTCTTTAGATATGTTTTACAAAAAAAGCAAGTAAATAGAGCAAGATTATTAAGAAAATGGTACTAGTAAAGTAATGCACAATCAATTGAGTGTTAATAAAAAGCAAGAAATTAGTCCATCATTTCATGATGAAAAAGGAAAATGTTGGTCAAAGTAACACCCATGACCCATGGTAATTTAAAGACAAAAGCATAGGTGAAAAACCTGCTTGTCAAAATGTAATTTTGATACCATCAATTAGATGCAATTATAGATAATTAAATCCGAATCCGGGCCCACAAGCTCGACATCAAAACCACATTATGAAAACTGTTCTCTTGGTCGCGTATTGTTAAGTGGGACCATAACCATGTTTGATTTAATGTTGTGCCCCAGCTCATTGACACCGTTATAAAAATGGTACTATGTTATTATGTCCTAGTTAAGACTCGAAACAAGAGAAAGTTTCAATCGGGCCCTTGAGACTTAAACTTCAAATTAGATCTCACTATTTTCTGGTTTACAAGTGGCAAGGCATGTTGTTCATTATTGTCAACCAGACCATCACAAAATGACAATTTAGGTAGGACAAGGACACAAGGTAATACACAGCTTGAGAACACACCATTCGCCGACAGGGTAACAACATTTTGGTGAAAAAGCATACCCAAAGAAAACATTTTTTTTTAAACAGGCCCCCCTTAAAGAACTACTAATGAGCAATAAGTAACACTTTTTGGACTTTTTTCACATATATTATAGGGGGCCTTCTTCATCATGATGCTTGCAGTACGATTGGGACAGTTTTTAAGGTTATTTCCCATACACAGGAGACACATCCTGTTTGTATGAAGATATATGCTTGATTAAACAAGTATTCATAAGTTAAATATTCTATAAAGTATAATATTTTAATACTAATGAATATCACACTAGTGAAATAAAGAATTTTAGTTGGTATTGATAATCTGCTATGCTAATGGGTACACCCCATAGTATATTTTGTAACACCAGTCACCAATTAACTGGACGTCTTTCCTTAAATAGGAGATAATTAAACTATGATGACTCGGGACTATAATGCATAACCAATTTAAAACTGCAAGAAACGCATAATTCACTTGACTCGGGACTGTTCAATGCATAACCATCGTAATATCGCATCCAAAACAATAAATACAAGTTTTTTTTTGGTTCTTTCAGTTCTCTAGTTAAATTGGTTAAGAACAGCCCTCTTCTCTTACAATTGCAATTTTATTATCCATGTTGTGGCCAATTTCTAAAGAAAATAGTGATTTGATGATTGTGTCACCTAACAAAGAAACATTCACTTGTGCATGTGAAATAACAATTCCAAAAGAAAAGAAACAAAATAGCAACTGGCAGAGGAAAATTGTAATTCAAGGCTCTTGAATCTCAAGTCTTTTCAGAACAGAAAGTAACAAAACTATAGTAATGCCAAAGAATATAGCCTAACAACTATCTCCTTCACCAATAACTACAAACTAAATAGTTTACACTTGGACTTGGAGTAAAAAACTATATATTAGATTATACATACGTAGGCGTGTATATGTACGAGTATACAAAATTTATCTTTCGTTCTTATTTGATACAAAGTGTTCGATAAAAGTTTTGTAATCTATAACTCGAGAACACAATGCCGTTACCCACTTACTGATTTTTTTTTAAGTATATGATATTCATTTATCAAATTTGAACTTAGGATATTTATTCTGGTATGGCTACTCCAACCAAGTGAATAAACCAAATTAAGCAAAAAGTATATCATTGCTTTATTCGCATTAAATAACTTTACTAATTTCAATAGGATCTCAAATAGTCTTTTGACAGAATGACAGGGAAGAATCAATACCCTTATGTGACACTATCCTGGCTTCTCATAATGTGGCACTATTTCCATACACAAACTTGAGAATGATCCTATTTGTAATTGTAATCATACCTACTTTGTTATAAAAAACACCACCACCATTCATCCTAGTTACCATCCTCACCATCAATAATCAAGGTTATGTCTCCTTAAACTTTTTGAAAGAAGAATAACATATATTTTGAATGCGAGAATTTTCGCAAAAAAATAGATATGTTTTACTTTATTATTATATCATGATAATGAATCCTACTAGTTCTAGTTCTGGAGTTGCCACGCTTGACAAAAAGAACCTGAGGCGTATCGCCCAAATAATTGGTCCGGTACTAGATGTAGCCTTTCCGCCAGGCAAAATGCCTAATATTTATAACGTTCTAGTTGTTAAGCGTCGAGACACTGTTGGTCAACCAACACGTATTCTTATCTTCGTTGTTCTACTGTAACTGTCAAACCAGTCTATTTCGCGCCTAAACCAAAACTCTTAAACACTAAATTTTATTAATCATATGGTAACAAATATGGAACTATGAAATAGCATGAATACCAAATCGAATCGAATCAAAGAGTATAACAAAATACCTGAACCGGATTCGTTTAAGATCGTTACCGCCACGTGGCAGGGACACAAAAGTAATAAGCACACCAGGTTCCACCTGAGCAACCCACTCTTTCGGCTCCTTCTCCTCCTCCAACACCACAGGCTCAGGTCTCCGGCCACTAGCTGACGTACACAACACGTCACCTCCTCCCATCGATATCCCCTTTAATCTCGCCTCCATTTCCTTTCCCCAAACCCTACCGGAGCTCGAGTTTTTGCTCGCCGTCCGCCGGTACGACCGCCGGAATCTCTCCGACACCGACGTCGATAACTCCGACTCCGCATCGTTGTTTTTATGCGTCTGCTGTTGTGGCGTTATCATCGATGGTCCCGTACATGGATTGCATTTAATCGCTATGTCCTTAATCTGTATATAACACAGATTTGGTTAACAATTATTAATTTCACAGTCGTAAACTACTTGCTATAACGTTTGAAACGTAAAGTTCTGCAATCGATCAATGCGTTAAACGAATTGTGCGATTTGGAAACCAATTACAGTAGTACGGACGGTTTAATCGCCATATCCTTGATCTGTAACACAAATTGATCAGTTAATAATAATAATAATTTGACACGTTATACGTAAAATTCTGTAGTCTATCAATGCTTTAAACGAATTGTTGTTCATAATCACAACCGTTTAGTATGTAAATTTATCAATGAGTGCAGTAAAGAAGAAGCGAGATGTTATAGGTGAATTAGAGTAGGTACCTGAGTAGTAAGTGTTTTGATGGATTGTTTAGTAGCAGGAGTAGTGGTATTAACACACTTGGATTCATGATCAGGATGCTTGGAACGAGCAATGCATGTAAGCATATTATGGAAGGAATTATGTGATTGATCAGATATGATGTGTTGGTGCAGGTGGTGGTGTTCATGGACTTTTATATATTACGCCAGCCCCTTAATTTCGTTTTTTTATGAGATTCCTTGTTTATTTATTTATGTTTGATTTGGTGATTAAAAGATTTTCTATTTATAAAATATTTAGTTATTATTTTTTGGTGTTTCTAAATTGGGTTTATTTTTTTCATTAATGAATTTCATTTTTTATTAATTAAATAGGCTAGCTATGTTAGATATATGTGTAATATTCATAAAATATTTAGTTATTATTGCCACCTAATATAGTTAGGCCTGTAAACGAACCGAACGAACACGAACACAGGCGTGTTCGTGTTTGTTCATTTAACTTTAACCGAACACGAACACGAACACATAATCGAACACAAATGAACATAAACGAACACATTTTTGTGTTTGTGTTCGTTCATTAAGAAATTTGTCATGTTCGTGTTCGTTTATGTTCGTTCATTTAAACCTAAACGAACAGTTCATGAACATAAACGAACACAAATGATCAATATAAACGAACACAAATGAACATAAACGAACAGAAACAAAAACAAGTTAATAATGATTCATGAACATAAATAAACGTTAGGGTTAGGGTGGAGAGCGGCTGTGAAGTGTGGGGCTGTGAAGTGTGAAGAGTGGATAATAAGTGATATGTTTAGAATGTTAGGGTTAGGGTTAAGTTTTTAGAACATATGAATTAAGGTTACTTAACAAAAGGAAATAAATAATAAAAATAAAACAAAGTTTAATTAAACGAACATAAACGAACAAAATAAACGAACATAAATGAACGAACATAAACAAACGTTCATGAACATAAATGAACGAACACAACGTGTGTTCATGTTCGTTCATTTAATTAAACGAACAAAAATTGTGTTCGTGTTCGTTCATTTATTTAAATAAACGAATATAAACGAACTTCCCGCCGAACAGTTCACGAACAGTTCATGAACGTTCGGTTCGTTTACAGGCCTAAATATAGTAGTGGGGTTTGAACTTACATTAGGTGGCGAGACGTGAAACAAAACACGTTCATTTAAGCAGCTTTTCAAGCTAAAGCAATGTTAAGAAATTAACGGAGCTTAGGTAGATTTCCTCGTTTAAAAAAATATATGTAATCTTCGTTGTTTAACTTTAGGTCATACACCTAGCTACTTCAATAGTTAATTAAGGAATGCAATAAAATGGATTTCTTTTTAGAACAGCCTATTAATGTCGTCATTAACATTTCTTCTCTGTGGTCCCTCATATGTAGCTCAAAGTGGTAGGAGGTCGGCCTTTCCTTAGGAGAGGTGCAGGTTCGATCCCCAGCATTTGTGGGACAAAGGCAGTGATGGTGATGTGTCTTGACCAGCAGTTGGCGTGGCTGGTCCAGACCTGATTCTGAGCCACCCCGGTTTTAATCCGGCCGTTACTCTAGCGATTCAGTTCGTGTGGAGGCGGCACGGTTTCTGGGAGGACGTCATAAGACCAAGTCTGATACTCCGAAGACGCGGGCCCAGTTCAGACAACGCAAGTTCCGAGGGCTAGAGCTTGGTCTGGGCTGCTGTCATGGTAGTGCGAAATCAATCGTCTGCTGTTGTAATTAGCTGTCAAAAAAAAATTTCTTCTCTATGTAATTAGCGCTACTAAAGGTCATATAGTTTTCTGTTAAAAAAAAGGCCATATAGTTTATTTTTATGTTTGCATTTTTGTTTCAACACGTTAATATTTTTGCAAATAGTATCACAACCTTGCCGATGTGTCTTGGCGGGCTGGGCTTCTTTCCGCCCGGGATGTGACTGTTTATGCTTTTAGGGCTTCCAGATTCTAGTCCTGGGAGTTACAAAACCATATCTTACGTAATAATGGGGTTACTAACATCGACTCGGATTACGCCGGCGCTCTCGAACGAATTTATAATTAAAAGTCATGAAGAAAAATATTTTATTAAATGGATCTTGTTTTAAGTTGAATCCATTTTGGTCCCGTTTGATAAATGCTATTTATTTTGTTAATGTTCTATTTCCTTTTTTGAGTTTCTTAGATCATATGTACTGTAGCGTTATGAAGAGCGTTATGAGCAAAATCGTGCCTCCACACCATTACAGGGGGCGGTATGTATCAAACTTTGGGTTAGGCGTTATATTTATAACGCTTGTTTGATTTTTGATTGCCCAATAATAATGCGCCACGTGTTCAATTCATCCGGTTCAAATTTTAAACGTTAAAAACATTTGAATGTGCAACGTCCACTTTTTTACAAACGGCTATTTTTTTACAAATGTGTATATATATACAAACACACCACATTTTTTTAAAAACTACATTACAAACTCAACTATAAAACCATATTTTTATACTCACTATCAAATAAAAATCCAATTACAAACCAGACAGTATTCAAAGATATGGGTGGTGGATTTAATAACGAGCCTGCCGGACCTTCAAATCTCCAGCGATACTCTCACCGGAGACGTCGTCTACCAGTGTTCCCTTCTGCTCCTCCTCAACCAATGTTCTCTTCTCCTCCTCCTCCTCAACCAATAGTATCACAACCTTGCCGATGTGTCTTGGCGGGTTGGGCTTCTCTCCGCCCGGGATGTGACTGTTTATGCTTTTAGGGCTTCCAGATTCTAGTCCTGGGAGTTACAGAACCATATCTTACGTAATAATGGGGTTACTAACATCGACTCGGATTATGCCGGCGCTCTCGAACGAATTTATAATTAAAAGTCATGAAGAAAAATATTTTATTAAATGGATCTTGTTTTAAGTTGAATCCATTTTGGTCCCGTTTGATAAATGCTATTTATTTTGTTAATGTTCTATTTCCTTTTTTGAGTTTCTTAGATCATATGTACTGTAGCGTTATGAAGAGCGTTATGAGCAAAATCGTGCCTCCACACCATTACAGGGGGCGGTATGTATCAAACTTTGGGTTAGGCGTTATATTTATAACGCTTGTTTGATTTTTGATTGCCCAATAATAATGCGCCACGTGTTCAATTCATCCGGTTCAAATTTTAAACGTTAAAAACATTTGAATGTGCAACGTCCACTTTTTTACAAACGGCTATTTTTTTACAAATGTGTATATATGTACAAACACACCACATTTTTTTTAAAAACTACATTACAAACTCAACTATAAAACCATATTTTTATACTCACTATCAAATAAAAATCCAATTACAAACCAGACAGTATTCAAAGATATGGGTGGTGGATTTAATAACGAGCCTGCCGGACCTTCAAATCTCCAGCGATACTCTCACCGGAGACGTCGTCTACCAGTGTTCTCTTCTGCTCCTCCTCAACCAATGTTCTCTTCTCCTCCCCCTACTCAACCAATGTCCCCCCCCCCCCCCCCCCATATCTATGTTTCTTTTTTATGAAGAGAATCTTATTTAGATAAAAAATAGATAATGAATAAGAAATAAGAATTCGTTTTGAACAATAGATGTCTTTCACATCCAACTATAACAACGAGTAACTTTAAATGGCAGTTCCAAAAAAACGTACTTCG
This sequence comes from Ambrosia trifida, assembly GCA_028751855.1. Taxonomy (NCBI): domain Eukaryota; kingdom Viridiplantae; phylum Streptophyta; class Magnoliopsida; order Asterales; family Asteraceae; genus Ambrosia; species Ambrosia trifida. The sequence goes on from CM054127.1 coordinate 45,539,002, forward strand.
ATATCAAAAAAGCGTATTCGTAAAAATATTTGGAAAAGGAAAGGATATGTGGCGACGTTAAAAGCTTTGTCACTAGGGAAATCTCTTTCTACCAGGAATTCAAAAGTTTTTTGGTACGCCAAACAAATAAGTGTTATCTTCTGCTCCTCCTCAACCAATGTTCTCTTCTCCTCCTCCTACTCTCACCGGGTGGTGGATTTAATAACGAGCCTGCCGGACCTTCAAATCTCCAGCGATACTCTCACCGGAGACGTCGTCTACCAGTGTTCTCTTCTGCTCCTCCTCAACCAATGTTCTCTTCTCCTCCCCCCCCCCCCCATATCTATGTTTCTTTTTTATGAAGAGAATCTTATTTAGATAAAAAATAGATAATGAATAAGAAATAAGAATTCGTTTTGAACAATAGATGTCTTTCACATCCAACTATAACAACGAGTAACTTTAAATGGCAGTTCCAAAAAAACGTACTTCGATATCAAAAAAGCGTATTCGTAAAAATATTTGGAAAAGGAAAGGATATGTGGCGACGTTAAAAGCTTTGTCACTAGGGAAATCTCTTTCTACCAGGAATTCAAAAGTTTTTTGGTACGCCAAACAAATAAGTGTTATCTTCTGCTCCTCCTCAACCAATGTTCTCTTCTCCTCCTCCTACTCAACCAATGTTCTCTTCCCCCCCCCCCCCCCCAACAAGTGTTCTCTTCTCCTCCACCTACTCAACCAGTGTCCACTCCTCATCCTTTGCACTTCCCATTCCTCCACTACCAGGGTACACTCCCCCAAACCCAAATGTTGATTTCACTGATGAGGAGCTTGTATGGTTTTTAGAATATGTTATGACTGTAAGGGGAATGGGCCAGCTACGATTGGTGAAGACCCAACCGAACCCCAACCCCAACCCCTCCTGCTCGGGAGCCAACCAAGGAGGAGTACGAAGCAGTTAGGGATGCTATGGATGAGGAACGATACTATGTATCAACTCCTGAGTATTGCCGTATCCGTTGGGACGGCAGATCCGACGGTCGTGATAGCGATCGGTTCGTGTATTCACCGGAGTACACTTTAGAGGACTTGGATAATTATTCTCCATAGGGGTGAAAATTAGGATTAATTATGTAATGTTTAAATAAGTAGTTTAGGATTATGTAGTGTTTAAATAAGTAATTTAGGATTATGTAATGTTTAAATTAATATTAGTTGTTTGTTTTAATATTATTTGTAATTTTTTTATAACATTTGTCTTTTTTTTACTTTTAGTTAAATAGTTTAAAAAATAATAAAATAAACAACAAATCACAAACAAGAGCTTTTATGTTTTTCACCCCACCACTACACCTCATTTTCACTTCAAGCTCCATGCTGACTCAGCTGCCACATGGATCAATAAAAAACATGGGCCTTATGTTTTTCCCTTCCCACCAATGTTTTAAAAACCGGTACGAACCGGCCGGTTATACCGGTAAATACCGTTTTTCGGAGGGTAGCCCGGTACGAAACACCCCGGTATAAAGGTAAAACGGTATCAAGTTCGTACCGCCGGTAAAATACGGTATACCGGTTTGAACCTTTATACCGGTACCGGCACAAGGTAAATTTTTGGGTTTTGAACTATTGATTTTTTTTTTGTGGTTCAAGAAAAGCAAGAAGGAAAACTTCATAATAATGATATAGATAACATGTTAGGTGAGGAAGAGCATGAACCGCATCCTCAAACTCACTGTTACTTGTTATATATATTACTTATCTTTGGTAATTTAAGTATATTATGATTGTTATTTCTACTAAAACTTCTTATGTAATAATGAAGGAGATGAAAATAGTTATGCTCTAGATTTTGAGGAAGACGATGGTAGTGAATTTCATCTTTTAAGCAATTATGAACTTGATATATTCAATACTACAATAGCTTAGACATTGCCTACAATTTCATTTAAAAGAACATTGTTAAAAAATTGAATACTTTTGTTTGATTTTTTTTATATGGAATAAATTTTGAATTATCTTTTAATATGTATTCATTCACTTTTAGATTATATTTTGAGTTCATGTTGTAATTTATGGATTCGTAGAGTTAACAAGTCAATCCGGTTGAACCACCAGATATAATCCGGTTCAACCGGTTAAACCATTTTTAAGCCAAATCCGGTATGATTTAAAAACCGGTTTTTAAAACATTGCTTCCCACTACACATGGTCTTAGAATGGATTCATTTAAATAATTCATAAACAATTTCGGCATCTTTAATTACTTTGGTGCTTGCATCTATGAAGTAACGAGATGCCTATGATTTGATACATAAAAAATATCCTTTTTTTATAGATAGACATGCATGTTCCATAATCAACATTGCATTTTTTTTCGTTAACTTTGTAAGATTTAAATGTCTCATCACCTAAAAATCGCATGAGTACCTAGAGCGACTCAATGAGGTATGAACCATTACTACTTGGTCTAGCTAAGTTCACCAATGTCACTGGCCTAACTAGTATTTGTTAATTAATAAAACAACAAATGATTAACTCGTAGGAAAATGAAAACGGTAAGTGTTTGTACGGATGTAATCAAGTTGGTTAAGAAAGAAACCATAAGAATATTATTCTACCACCAGAGCCCATATAAACTGTGGATTAATATTTATGTACGAGTTATTAATTTTACATATTTTGAGATCCTTCCTAAATAAGAATCATACCAATATTCTGTATATTATCTCCATCGATTTCCCTTTGTTTTGTGCATCTAATCTATCGCCAAATACAAAATCAGGCTGTATGCATTTCGGTTTTGTGAATGCATTATAATGACAAGATAACAAACATGTCGATGATCACCGAAGAAGATGCAGAAGAAAATTCATATGGCGGACGTCAATTTTCAAAGGTGAAGCAAAGGCTAAAAGATCGAACTAAGGTCTGGATTTATTTGTTTCATCGCCAGGGGCGGATCTAGGGGCTTTTAGGGAGTTCCTTCCCAGGAACCCCCTCGGTTTGGAAAAATTGAAAAATTTAGTAGAAAATTTCGAAAATTAGTGAAAATCTACGAAAGGAACCCCCTGGAAATCCGTCCTGAATACGCCACTGTTCATCGTTAGCCATTTTGTGCGTGTCATCGATCTAACACTTTTTTTTTTCGCAGAAAGTGGCTCAAACAAAAGAGAAAACAAAGGAGATATTGTCCAAACAAGCTGTGTTGATCGCCAAACATGCTGAAGAACATGAAAGCTTCATCACCAAGGTATGTAGGAATGCGTTCTATACATAACCATTTGATCGTTTGAACAAAAACTTGATCGTGGTATGTTTTACGTATAGGTAACTCATGTTTTTATTCGTGGTATGTTTTATGTATAGGTAACTCATTTTTTGGGTGTGTTCGCATATGGGGCATTTTGTTTCATCTTAGGTGCAAGTGAGTATATACGTTATAGGATGAATTACATCACCGTTATTTAAATATAAACGATTTTTGATTATATGTTTCACTCATCTCTTGTCGCTGTCGGTCTCAGGGCCACAAGATGTTCGATACATATATGTTTTGTTCTATATCACCTTCGTACCACTTCGATGGATTTATTATCGATATAAGAAGTGGCATTATTACCTTTTTGTATGTTCATCTCTATCATTCATGTTTATTATGCATACACATACACTGATACTGACATACATAAATGTATGTATAATAATTATTTTGTTGTATGCTGCATGCAGGAGTTCTGCTATTATGCCAATACCATCTTCTTGATCATGCTTTTGTTCTTTCCTAATAATCAAAAGCTTTTCATGGTTACCTTCTCATTTGCAGAGGCAAGTATATGTACATCATCTCCTTCGCATAACGGATTCAGTAAACTTATACGCTACTTTTGCAGGGTCCGCTAGCATGGGCGTTGATTGTTTGGCGTTGTAGCTTGGTTTTTAGTTCTGTTGACAAACTTGTAAGTGTCCTTATACATCTATTACCAGGTGAGTTGGATTCTTACTGTCCATATACATATATGTAGATGATTGAAAAGCAAAGATTGTAACCTTTTGTGTTGTTGGGTTATCTGCAGGTGTTGTCTTCTTCACGATTTGCTGGCGCGATCCAGCCTTTTTTGAAGCCATGCATCCGGAGGGTACTCCAAAAGGATTTTCATGGCGCGACATAGAAAATACATCGTTCCTGTGCACATGGCTGTTCATGGTTCCTTTGATTGCGTATGTCCTTTGGCAGGTTCTTTACTTTCTGATAGTAAACGTCCTTCGTAGACAAAGGCTGTTAAAGGATCCTGAAGTCATGACCTCCTACAGGTTATATATACAACCCAAAATTTAGCTTCAATATTTGTGTTCTTATGTCTTATACGTCAATGGTGGTGGTGGGGTTGATATACAGGGGACTGTCAAAAAAGGCACAGAAAGCAAACAACGTATGGTGGCGTTTGAGTGGGTGCCTTGGAGATCAAAACCGTATGCTTATGTATATTCTACTACAAGCCATTTTCACAGTAGCAACAATGGCTCTTACAGTCCCTATCTTTATGTCATATGAGTTGCACCTTGTTTTCCAAATACTGAAAATTTCTGCGGCTGTCTGGAATGGAGGACAGTTTTTGGTTGAAGTGATGCCGCGTCAAGTGGTTCTCAAGGAGAAGAAAAAACTAGAGCTGCTTCCACCCGTCAATCCCGTCATTAGTCTAGATGCCCAATCCATGCCTTCCTAGTTAAGACAAAGGCTGTTACTAGTTAGTGAAGTATTTATCTGTTCTAAGATAGAACACATACGTAAAAACATCAACATTCTTTAACAAACTCTTATTTTTATGCAAATATCATTGTGTATGTGTTTATATACAAGCTTATGAAAAATGATCAACAAATGCTACAACTATGTCAAAATTGTAGGGTGCGAAAAATATGGACCAAACTATCATGAGTTTGGTAATTTTATTGGTAAGCTTTCAAAACCAAGGCTGCCCTTTATCTTATATAAAAGACATGGCAATAAAAAAACAATGTATCACAAGTAGACAACAGAAACAGTTAATGAACATTCGACCATTAGTTCACAGTAACAGAATAGTAAAATCTCAAGAAGAAGTTAAAAAGAAGAGATGCTACTCCGTCCTGAAATCATAATAAAGATGGTCTGACGCAATAGCAGTAAATATCTACGACACCCTTCAACAAAAACAATTAGATAAATCTATAGACTCAAATCAATACAATCACATATCCATTAATGACGATAACAAATGCAGTAATTCTAAACATAAAACCTTATAAGAAAGCATCATATGAGTTTCAGGATTTTAAGAAGTCAGTATTGTAATGAGACCAAGAAATAGTAAAATTCTACCACTAGATGCGGACAATGAAGTTATATTTGATCACATGTGCAGCTCAATAGCTACAACCTATAGAGATAAGAACAAGGGTATCTGGAACTAGATGCCAAAGCAGGTGACAGTTTTGTAAAGACCTGCACGTTATGCGTTAAAACTTTGTATCTTGCACCTGATCCAGGAATTTCAGCTCCCTGAATGGGCCCCAGAAAAAAAATGTAACAATCATGGCTAACGGTTCCTTATTCTTAGGACTATATAAGAATATGAACATGTTCCTAAATTATTTTTATTTCCATAAATCAAGTGAAAAAGAGTGCATACCTCTGCACAAAAGTATGCAAAGACAAGAGAAGGCATTTGCACTTGAGATCCCTGTAAGTTGACGGATGAGTCAAGCTAGAGTACTCCATAAGTCACAAAAATCCTGCACAATATAAACAGATTTGAGCTTTGTACAAGCTAAAGGCTGAGGCCCGAGAATCGTGTGAGAACGGCAAATAAGTAAATAGAATAAAGGAAGCCAACATGGTTGAAAAGCCATTTAAAAATGAAACGGTAACGGCTTTACCTCATTGAAAAAGATTAAAGATTATATACTCTAGGAATTAATTGTTTAAATGCAGCCAGAACAGAGATGAATCTCTTTTCCAGAAGTCTTCTGTACCTGATGATGAATAGAAACTCGAAGGCATAGAAAATAAACATGAAGAAAAAGATAAGATAAACACACACACACACCAGTACAAAACGGTGAACTTATTAACGAACTGATTTTATTGAGAACATAATTTGTATGTACAAGGGGTATTGTCCCCTGATCTTTAAATGCTACAACGATAAATCTTGTTTCCTAAGATATAGTGAGTAGAACAAACTAGCTTATGCTTAGAGAACAAAAAGATTTTTACAGACTAAGTCACTATATATTAAATATCACCAAAATCCGTACCATCGGAAACCGCCCACGCAAGTATTGCTTAAAGCCTTAAACTCTTTCCAGGGCTGTGTAAATAATCCGTAGCCCAATCACAGGCTGGAAGTTCTTGACACCAGCAGTTATTTCTGAGTCTGATCTGTAAGTGGTATAATGAACAAGTCTATACAACATAACACAATCAACTTCAGTGTTCAGACCATCATATTCAAATCTGATAAATCATCCATTGGAATCTCGAGTCCCATAAAGTCATCATCTTGTAATATTTCATCATCAATGTTCAACCATGAGCCTATATCCTCCCCTTGCTCACCAAGAACATCCATTTCAGGTAGTTGCAGGTGAGAGAAGTCAAGTGGTTCCTCAGTGTTCTCCAGTAACTTGTAGTCATCGTTCTCTTTGACCGTATTATTTTTAGTAGGGACTGAAGAAAAGGTTTTATTTTGATCTGAAATTCCAATTGGGCCATTAAAAGAAGTGGACAGTTGAGTTGTTTTCTGTTTCAGTTTCGTTTTATTCTTTCTTTCACCTTTAACATTACCAGAAGCAGGTCGCCCAACTTTTGGGCCTCCATTTCTGGATAAACCGTTCCCTTTACCATCTCTATCCCTCTCACTTCTCTTTCCTTTTGCGCTATTTAACATTGTTGTTCCAATGCCTGAAGCAGTGCCAGCAACGACATCATCAAGATATAATTCTCTCTTTTTGACTCTGCTTGACCATATATTATCATTTTTGCCAGTACTTTGCTCGGAGAAGTGGAATGCACCAGACGGATACATGTCATGGTTATTCAATGAAGGGCTTAGCTGTGTACCTACTTTATTGTAAAAGAGAACCAAAATCACCATATGCACAAATAAAAGAATATATGTTGCATATATGTGTAAAATACTGTGTAATACCTGAAGCTCGTTCTACGGAAGTTCCATATATTTTACCAAATTCATTATCTGTTGCAGCATCTACTTGTGTGTCATTTAAGTGAGATGAGCCAGACCACAACATTTCTTTATATAAAGGCTCAGTGAAGCATCCTTTGCCTGTTGCTTCAAATTCGTGGCATCGGTCCAGTGTTCGTCTCACAAAACCTAAAGCAGATTGTTTGGCTACTTTGCTACCAACACTTTTAGGTGCATGAGGACCCCAACAACTCTGATGAACATTTGACAGACAAAAGGATAACATCAATATCATGACTTTGGCATTTTTATAGAAATTCCCGTACAAAGATTAATGTTAAGGAACAAAGTTGGTAAACTAGAATTAACACAATGCAGATTGTGAGCAGAGATGGTAATAAATGAACATTACCATGTACTTCTGATAAGCAATTGTAGTGAGCTTGTCGATACAAAGTTGTTCAAATTCCCTACAAACACACAGATGATCATATTAGAATTCCTATGAAGAGCAAAAGCCAGAAAGATCAAATTCACTTAGTGAGATTAAAAATACAAAAAAAATCCTCACTTCTCTTGCATCTCCCTTGCTTCATTAGTGGACTCCAAAAGATTCTCAAGCAGGTTTTTCTTTCTGGAAACCTGTTAATAAGCAGATCATGAGAACAGGCTTTTATATTTCATGTGCAAAAATTTTCCATCAAACAAAAAAATAAACGACAAAACAGTACTATTCTTATTATAAACTGTGCTGTATGTACTTGAAATGTAGCCATTGATCAAGCAATCAATCAAAAAGAAGTTAGCAAAATTTCCAAATTTTAAGTTGCAGTCGATTCTGCTACCTGCTCATGGTGTTTTTCTTCAAGTCGGCGGATTTCTCCACTAATGCCTTCATTCTCGTTACGTGGTAGATCAGGCTGGCCAAAAAGAAAGTGCTTGCATTGAAACTATTGCACTCTTTTGGGCTTGAATAAAAAAATCATTTTATAGAGGTAAAAATCACATGAAAGTGAAGAAAAGAGAACACATACCACAAATTCTGGGTAGAGTCCAATACTCTGAATCTCTGCAAGAAGTCTTTCATTTATTGGCATGTTACCATACTGACAATCTGAAAAAGTTATGGTAGATGTCATTGCTGGATCTGAAAGTAGACCATTAGAGGAATGATCAAAACTAGTTGCAATTGTCGAATCTGACATGGACATGATGCGATGATCTGGAGGGCTGTGGATGGACTTGTTACAAGATCTCAGTGTAGAATTAATCGTATGACCACTGAAAGTACCACGTCCACCAAGTTCATAGTTCTGAAATGATTGATGATTGATGCCATTTGGCTCTACATCTGCTTCAAACTCAAATGAAGATCTATAAACATTAAACTTGTGGTCATTATTCCCACTATAAGGTAACTCGTCATTTTCTTCTTCTGAAATTAGGGCAGTAAGTAGTCTCTGACAAAGGGGAATTCCCTCCGGAGCCATGGTTCCTGTTGCAAAATGTTCAGGACTTGGTTCAATGCTTCTGTTTTCTGTTCCATTAGGAATGGTACCAGAACTACCATGGTCTTGATGAACTGGGCTTATTGTGTTAACATTGGAGTGAGTAATTCCCTGTATAAGAGTAAAAAAAAAAAAAAGAAGAAAAAGAAAATTAAAAGTTGCAATTCACAACATCTAATGTCACCTTTTCAACCCTGGAAAGAGCATGTTATATCTTATACAGCCAAGGAAGAACCATCACCTGTTGCTTTAAATAGGACATGTCCACATCAGATACAAAACCAAAAAGTGGTTCCATCTGCCTCCAAAATGGACTGGACAAAGCATGATCTGAAAACACCAATCCAGTAATAAGATTTACCAAAGTGATACTACAAAAAAATATATAAGAAGCGGTGATTTAGAACAGTACTAGTATTAAGAACCGCTTTAGCCACAGCCAAAAGCTCTTCTTGTCCATCATCAGATCCAACTAAAAGAAATAAAAAAACAATATTCAGAAACCTATGATCGTATAAGCTTCTTTTGTTTCCATGAGATTGCATTTTCCCTGCAAACCAATGGGTGTATGTTCAAGAAATCTTCATCTAAAAAGTCAACATTTCATATACCTGGAAAATCTTCGGCAGCACTGAATGAGGTATGCTTTTGGCGAGTATAAGCTTTGCGGTCAGAGAGTTTCCTAGTGGGAGGCCTACCTAACTTGCTGTCAAATTACCAAGCAATACAAACTTCAATAACAAACACCAACTAAAAAAGAAGTTATTTTATCTTGAAATAGAGAAGCAACAACCTTTCAGACTTATCAACATTAAGTCTAGCAGTTCTAAGTTGTTTAGCAGTTCTCACATTGCGGATCTTCTCCACTGCCGGTGTAGCACCTCGTCCAGAACCAAAACCCCGCCCAGTTCTACCTGCTCTACGAATTCCATCTCCAACAGCTTCCCCATTCACCATCTTATTCTTTCTTGCTGGGGGAAACAAAGTTGACATCTTTTGAACATTCTGTTCACCTTTCTCTTCTACTTCATCAGACTTCTTTCCCTTGTCTCTAGATCTGATTTCAGCAGCCCCGGATTCCTCACTTTCAGATATTGTAGATGACGGCAAATGATCGCTTCTTGACTTGAACTGCTGAGGAGAATTTGCAGGAAACCATTTGGACAAACCTGGCCCACTTTCACTACCAGTAACATCACTGGTATTATCCAATCCAGGGACTTCATCACTGCTAGATAAGATAGGGACAAGGTTGGTTCTCCTTGCTGTGCGTGATATCTTCTGGGGCCTACGTTCAGCCCACTGTGCTACGGGTGGAGATGGGGACCGTGTTGAGGGTGTACGTTTACGGTTACTAGAGCCAAATGATCCAGGGTTCTTGTTTGTTCCATGAACCTGGTCCCAATCGCTTGAAGCAGTTGCCCGTTGAACCACCGTTGATAATTTAGGCACCACATTTGACCCTGATCTTGGACCTCGAGCCGTCCCGTGCAGTTTTGTGCTAGAAGTAGGACTATCAGATATAAACTCTTCTCGCACATTGGACCTGATTACCATCATGAGACTATTATGAGTACATGACAACAGAAATGAGCATTTAAACATGAACGCAAACACCATATTAAATAGATAACCAAGACATTAACATTACAATAGGATCTCATACTTGTTAACTGATCTGAGATTTGTCCTTTCCTTTTCAGAACTAGTACTTCTGTCTCTTTTATCATGAAGAAGGGATGTAGTCTCCTGCTCAGGCCTTGGGATGGAAGACCGCATGCCAACACTTCCCTGCTGAGCTGGACCGTCAGCTTTTCCACCTCCAAGCATTCCATTAGCAGCTCCTGGCCTACATCAAAGTTGACCATAAGCACAAAGACCGGACACAAGTGAAGTGTGACTTGTAGATATGAGATCTATACCTTAGCCCATGGGAATCATTTAACCGTGACATGGCATCAGGGAGATGCCTTGGATGCATTCCTTGTTTGGGTTCTCTGTATCCATCGATAGCTTTTGTTGACATTGAGCTTGGACTTGGGGCAATATCAGCTTTTATTCCAGTACGTTTCTTCTTCATTTTTGCCTTTTCCCAACCATCAGCTACAATCGGCAATGATCGATCCTCACCCTGAGAAGCATTATTATTTGGAAACCTTAACGTTTCCTTATCCCTATCCATATTCCCAGATGATCTAGCAGGCGTGTTTGGACGCACCTCAACCTGTGTTAGTAAATTTCCCAAATGAGTTCAAAACAAAGTAAAACTGGCAAATTCACCAACATTATACAAACCCTTTGATCAACCATTGAAGTTCTGGTTCGTTTGTTGGGAATGACACTTTTACCCCTTTCTTCAACCTTCTGCTGCTCGAAGTCAAAAGCATGCGTGAGGGAATGACTTTGGGTACCCATCTTAGCAGCACCTACCCCCATAGGTGGACGATTCAAGAGTAAACCGCTAGAACGGTCACCAGGTAAAACATCTGGCCTTGATCTCTTCCTCGAAGGAATACTTGGGAAACACTTGTTAATCACTGATAAAGTCTCACTGAAAGCCTTCACCCGTTCCCTAAATACATTATAAAAAATTACATCAACTGTACATCTTTGAACCAACAAAGATAGATAAAGAAAATATACCTGGCTTTAATTGAGGATTCACGCAGACCAGCCTTAAATCGCTTGAGATCCTCAGGGGAGAAATTAGGCAGCCTTCCTTTCAACGAACCAGATGGTGACTCATCTGGTGAACCAAGAACAGCACTTGCAAGTCGCTTAAAATCCCCATGTCGGTGGAACTTATGTTCAGCCGCCATTGACTTTGGGTCAAACCGCAAGCATTGAAAAAAATTGGTCACATCTACTTGTGTTGCAGTTGAGGTACTTCTTGACATGCTTGGAAGAGATGATAATATTGGATTTTCCATGTTGTCATGGAAGCTGGATGATCTGTCCAGGGAAGCAGCTGCGTAGGACCCACGGGCAGAATTGTACAACGGCCTATCTGAGCTAACAGATGACAGGTCGAATTTACCAGATGATGCCATTGCATCAGTTCATAAACAGTCTCTGTGTTACAAGACTCGTAAACACAGCTGTGCATGACAAGACTGTCGTGTCACAACACATGAAAGTAAAGCCCGATTTTCCCAATGGCAAAAAAAGAATTAAACCTAAAAATTGAAAAAACAGTACAAGCCTCAGATTTGCATTAAAGTAATTTACTTTCAGATTCGGTTCAGATTGGAATAATTTAAAGGCTTTATAGTGAACCAGTTTAAGATTCAGTTCTCGCAATTTGCACACCATGCACCAAAACGTTACACACTCTATAAACCCGTAAGTAAGAAATAGCCTATACTTCCTTATCCGTATGCCAGATTTAAGTTCATTTAAACAAAGATTCATAATCACACGTGTAATCAAATGATATTTATAAAACTGTCCACATATCAAAAGCACTGCACAAAATACCGCCCGTATCTTGATCAGTACTTAAAAGAATCAGACAATCTCGATAAATTTACGAATCTCGATGCAATATCATATCACATACACGTACTATCCGGCATATTTTTAGTTCAAACTTCAATGACAAGGTGATCACTATTTAGCATAATTAATGGCAATCCAAAATGTTAAACTTTATATAGATACTTCCTAATCCTAATATCCTATATCCATCATCTTAAACATATAAGCTGATCAATACATTTCCAGTACATATTCCTCCTCAAACACACTAATTAAAACAATTAACTGCATACAAACAATTAAGAACGATACAAGCTGTTAATCTCTAATTCACCTAACTATTTACAAATTAAACACATGCAAGATAGATTAACAGCTGTATAACCCTAATTATAACAAATCTGAGGCAATTGAAACCCTATACTAAAGGATCAATTAATAAAACAAAAACAAGATCGAATACATAATTAAATACCTTTATCTGTAGCTTCGAATCACGTGTTGAATTCGTTGTTTGAGGGTTTATACGAAGCTGATCGAGTTTTGGGGAATTTATGATTAGGTTAATTTTATGCAAATTTGTGATTTATTATTTTATTTTTATTTTTTGAAAGATTTTAATAATAATAATAATATTAATAATGATGATGATAATAATAATAATAATAATAAGATGTGTTGTTGAGTTTGGGGGTTAAGGTAATCGAAGGTTCAACCGAAACCATGGAAGCCCAGTGTTATGATCGGAGATGGGTTGGCTTGGAGGGAAATTACTGTTTTGCCCATGGTTTGTGTCGCGCGAGAGGGTGCAACATGGGTTTTGATGATGGGTGTTTTTGGAATAAAAGGATTCAAGTCGGCTTCAAATCTTCAAGAGCTCAAGCCTATCTTTTTTTTTTCTCTTAATTTCAATTTTTTTCTTTTTTTCTTAACAATCCTCCCATTTGACGGGCTTGGGTAATATATATCAGCAATCGAATATCGGGCTATCTTTAAATACCGATTTATGACCCTCGTGTAGTCATGTTCCTTGTTGACGAGTCGTGCCCGGTTTGTAAAAGAGCTTGTTTGGATAAATTTGGGGAACATGCCCTACATTACAAAAAACGGTCAAGGTTCAAATACCGACATGATTTAGTCAGAGATTTCTTATGGGATCTTGTGAAGGGCTAGGATCTTAACCAAGAAAGAAACCCCAATTAACTTTCTAAGGAGCCCGTTAGAAGGACGTCCACTTTATGGTCAGCAGATGTCCTCGTATTCGGATGGGCGCAAGGCAAACACGCGTATGTCGACCTCACTAGGGTGTCTCCTTTGGTGGGACTTTAGGATTCGGGGTTCGTAGCACGGCAAACAGTCTTGAAATCGATATCCAAGAAAGTTGCTAAAATATGGAACCGCCTGCCTAGAGAACCAACACGTCTTTGTGCCTTTTTGCATTTGATACATTTGGAGGTCTTGCCCGTGAAGCAATTCATTTCTTAGATCGGGTGCAAAATGTGGTGTACAGTAACTCTCCGTGAGCCAAGGACCAAGGCTCTATTATTAATATAATAGGTTTTGCTATTCAAAAAAACGGTAGCAACGCATCTTATTGCTCGTTTACCTGCAGCCTACGTGTAATTTGTTATAGATTGCCTAGTATGGTTCCTTCAATAGCATTTGTTAATCAAATTTATTTTCTTACTTTATACAATTTGTTAAGTTGTTTATCTTTGCGAACTTAGTTTATTTTCTTCTTTAGATGTTCAAATGTTTTTGTGCTAAGTGTTAAATATATATATATATATATATGAATTATACGGGTTGAATAGATGAAATACTAAATAGTTATTAATAAAAAGTTATAAATTATAAAATGGTCGTTTAAGAAGATAAGGTATAATTTTTTTTAATAATTTAAGAATTCACATTCCACAATAAAAAGGTGTTGGATTTCAAGACAAAAGGAGAGTGATGAATAATAATATCATAATGTTATGTAGTGTTGATTGATAATCATAAAAAGCATTCGACAAATGATAACTTATTATTGAATTATGAAATTAGAAACATTCAAACAACGATTATATGAATAGGTTAGGTTCATTGAATCCATAACTCAACCTTATTTTATCTATAAATAAAGTTGTTTTTGTATTGAAATTGTATTGATTAATGGAGAATTACAAAACTCTTATATAGAAGATTTACAATGGTATTTAGGAACCATACACCTTATGATTAGGATTCATACACCCTGACCTACATCACAGACCAACAGGAAGTTGCCACATACGTAGAATGTGATGTCATACACCCCCCAAATATAATGTCACATGGTGTATGAATCCTAGAACCCTTTACAATAAGGAAAAGGCTAATACTAAGGGATACACTTAATTGCATAATTACAATTAGAATTGACTAAGCTAAGATTATGCAAAGTCTTGGTCAAGTCTTGGACAAAGTCTTGGTCAAGTCTTGGTCAATATCTTTAAGATGATGGTCAATGCCTTTATGGTGATGATACATTCCTTATACGCCCCCGCAAGATGGAGGATCCGTTGGAGACTCCAATCTTGGACTGAAAATATAGGAAGGGTGCACGTGCAAGCGGTTTGGTGAGCACATCCGCGAGTTGATCCTTGGAGCTGACATGAAGAACTTTGAGTTGCCCGGAATTGACTTGTTCCCGCACAAAGTGATAGTCCAGAGCGATGTGTTTCATGCGGAAATGGTATACAAGATTTGCACATACATAAGTAGCTCCGGTGCTCTTAATTGGGAGCCCGAGTTCACCAAGTAAATTTGTAACCCATGAGAGTTCAGCCACAGCATTAGCGAGTGTTTTGTACTCAACTTCGGTAGATGATCTAGAGACAGTTTTTTGTCTAGCAGATTTCCAAGAGATGATGTTGGACCCAAGATATATGAGATATGCTGTAGTGGACCATCCCCCATCATTAATACTGCCCAGTCCGAGTCTGAAAAAGCCTGCAAGTTTAGGTTAGTATTGCGTTTCAAGAACAACCCATGATGGACCGTTCCTTTCAAATAGCGGAGTACCCGTTTGAGAGCTTGCCAGTGTGATTGTTTAGGTGAGTGCATGAATTGAGATAATTTATTGACGGCAAAGGAGATGTCGGGACATGTGAAGGCAAGATACTGCAAAGTGCCTACAAGTTGGCGGTAGGGAGTGGGATCGACTAGGGGAGTGGAGTCAAAGGAAGAAAGAGAGTTGGAAGTGCTTAAAGGAGTGAGGACCTCTTTTGCACCATCCATTTTAAAGGTGGTAAGAATATCTTGAATGTGGCGATGTTGGGAAAGAAATAGACCATGAGGCATAGGAATGACTTCGATTCCTAGAAAATGATGGAGAGGGCCTAAGTCTTTGATAGAGAATTGGTTGCTTAGGGCTTAAACAAAGGAATCCATAAATGGATTGTGATTGCCGGTGAGGACAATGTCGTCAACGTACACAAGGAGGTAGCAAGTGATGTTGTTGAGATTGTATACAAAGAGAGAGAGGTCAGAAATGCATTTTTTAAAGCCAAAACGAGTGAGAAAGTTGGTTAGTTCGATGTACCAAGCACGCGGTGCTTGCTTGAGTCCATAGAGGGATTTTTTGAGTTTGCAAATGTGACGTGGGAATTCCGTATTGGTGAACCCGGGAGGTTGCACCATAAAGACATCTTCATGAAGAGTCCCATGAAGAAACGCATTATTAACGTCTTGTTGACATAAAGACCATCCTTTTGAAAGGGCAATAGAGAGAACGGTGCGAATGGTAACGGGTTTAGTAACGGGACTAAATGTTTCATGATAGTCTTTTCCATATTGTTGGTGAAACCTTTTGGCAACTAGACGGGCTTTGTACTTGTCAATCGTGACGTCGGGTTTGCGTTTGATTCGGAATACCTATTTGCATCCAATGGGAGTTTGGGTTGTGTGAGGGATAAGTTCCCAAGTGTTGTTATGAAGGAGAGCATTATACTCAAGATCCATGGCATGGCGCCAATCCGGATCTTTCAAGGCTTGAGTATAAGTGGATGGTTCAAGAGAAACGGGTAGAGGGTGAATGGTGGTAGAGTTGACAAAGTTGGGGTTGTAATACTTTGAGTTGGGTTTTGGTTGTCGACGAGGTGGTTGAGGGTTATGTGGAGGTGAGTTTGTGGGATCATCTGATGCGTTGGATGAAGATATTGGTGAGGTGGGGTTAGTGGAGTGGGAATCGGTTGGGGTAGGGGTAGTGGTGGTGCTATCGGGTGGAGTCGGTGGGCCGGTTGGTGAGGGTGTCTTGGTGGGCTGGGGTGTAGGACCTGTTGTGTGGGAGGTTGGGTTGTTTGGACCTATTGTGTGGGAGGGTGGCCTGTGTGCAGGAGATAGAGGAGGTGGGTCGTGGGTTTGTGGAGGGATAGGGCTTTGGGCTTCGGGTGATGTGGGTTGTGGAGTAGGGTCTGGATGATGCAAGATGTTTGGGTCTGGAGTGGGTTGGTTAGAAGAGGAAGTTGATTGGGCCGATTGGTATATGGATAGGAAGGAGTCAAATAACATGTGTTTGGGTTGGGGGTTGGTGATTTGAGATGGAAAAATATGTGGGATACATTCAACGTGGCGAGAGTGGTATAGTTTGTGACTAGTAGGGTCATAGCATTTGAATGCCGATTTGGAGGATGTGTACTCAAGAAATATGCACGCCGTTGAACGGGAGTGGAGTTTGGAAGTAGCATATGGTCGTAACCATGGGTAGCAAAGACAACCAAACGGTTTGAGTTTGGAATAAGTAGGAGCGGTTTTGAACAACATATCGTAGGGAGATTTGTTGTTAAGGATGGGTGTAGGCAAACGATTGATTAGGTGGGTTGCGGTTTGAAAGGCATGGGACCAAAAATGTTGTGGTAAGTGGATTAGTGGAGTAATGCGAGTCCGGTTTCCACAATGTGTCGGTGACATCGTTCGGCAATACCGTTTTGTTCTGGTGTGTGAGGTGGTGTCGTGTAATGAGAGATACCTTGAGAGGCAAGATAAGGTGAAAGACCCACATATTCACCCCCATTATCAGTGAACAACGCAACAATGTTGGTTTTGAAAAAAAATTCAACAAGAGATTTAAATTGTGGAAAAAGAATTTTGACATCGGATTTTTGTTTGATTGGGTATAACCAAATGTATTTGGAAAAATAGTCAACAAAAATGACATAGTATTTAAAGCCATCGATTGACGTTTTTACGGGACCCCAAACGTCGGAGTAGATAAGTTGTAGAGGTTGATTGGCAACAAAAGAGTTTTTGCCAAAAGGTAGTTTGTGGCTTTTATTTAGAAAACATGAAGTACAATGAAAAGACTCATGGGTCACCTTATTAAAACGAAGTCCCAAACTAGAAATTAGAGACTTGAACACTTGAAGCGATGGATGTCCAAGTATGTGGTGCCACATGAGAAGAGAGTTTGTTTGGGTGTTGTTTACTTGAGGAGACAATGAGATTGGTCCATAGTAGACATCATTGACGTTCACTCCCCGCATGAGGCGCGCCCCCGTGCGTAGATCCTTTACAAAAAAAATGATAGGGGAAAAATTCAACGGAAACACGCTAAGTACGACAAACTTTGGCAACGGAAATAAGATTATTTCAAAGATTAGGAGCAATTAAAATGTTATTTAAAAGAAGTGGGCGAGAATTTGTTGGAATAGTTGTTTGAGCAATATGAGTTATAGGGAGAGTTTTACCATCACCTAGCACGATCTTATCGGGTCCTCCGTATTCGGAAAGAACGAAAAATTGTTGGTTGTTGTTCGCGGTGTTGTTAGACGCACCGGTGTCCCACATCCAATATGAGGTTGTAGCCGTTGGGTGAGGGTGGTGTAGCTAAACACCGGGGTGTTGGTATTTTGAGGCGAGACATTGTGTTCTCTTAAAAAGCGACTAAGTTTGCGACAATCTTTAGTGTCATGTCCAGGAATGTTCCAATAGTAGCAATAGGTGTTATTGTTGCGAGTCTGGCGAGTGTTGGTATTGGTAGTACGAGGTGGCCCTTGGTTTCGGGTTGTGACGGCGGTAATGTGGGTGATTTGTTTGGCCATGGTGAATCAAAAAAAAAAAGGTAGAATGCAGACAGAAGGTGTCTGTCGAGTAGGTTGGGATCGAAGATGGCTCAAGGGAGCTTTTAGGCTCTTGATACCATATAAATAAAGTTGTTTTTGTATTGAAATTGTATTGATCAATGGAGAATTACAAGACTCTTATATAGAGGATTTACAATAAGGAAAAGGCTAATACTAAGGGATACACTTAATTACATAATTACAATTAGAATTGACTAAGCTAAGATTATGCAAAGTCTTGGTCAAGTCTTGGACAAAGTCTTAGTCAATATCTTTAAGATGATGGTCAATGCCTTTATGGTAATGATACATTCCTTATATTATCAACGGTGATTGAAGGTGTGCATCAGACACACTTGTCTGTATAGATAGATATATAGATAAAATTAGAGCGCACACATACATGTAAAGGGAGAGATAGAGAGAGACGGAAAACATTCTTTGAGACAGGGTTATTCGAAGATAATTAATGCCTTGTTGGTATACATCTATATTTATACTATATTATAAAGCATGAGGGAATGATGACTACTAAATTTAAGTAATTACTATATCTTATGCTTATGGTACAATACTCAAGTAGCTTAGTAAAAGGGTAAAATTATCTTTTTTCATGATATCAATTGTCCTTCAAATCTAATAATTAGATTTGTTAAATTTCACTAAAACAAAATAGCTTTTATTTAAATTTCAATAAGTGCAATAATAATGAAAGTTAACTCATGACTTTTGGTTAGTAAAAAGTAGATACAAAATATTAAACTTAATAATATTGACATAAAACATTTGTTTACCAAGTATATTGTTCTTTAATGACATTAACACTATAACTTTTGTTCACCAAAAATTACAAATAAATAAATAAATATGATATAAAACATTTGATTACTTAATCTTTATAAAAATTTTAATTGTTATTTAAAACCAAGCCATAAAAATATCAAGACATATGAAAATTAATATTAGCTAAAAACAAAAATAAAAGCTCTCTTTTTCTTTATACATCATGACTAAACTATCTTTAATTTTCTTTAAATTTTAATAAGTGTAACAATAATGAAAGGTTAATTCATGACTTTTGGTTAGTAAAAAGTTGTTACAAATCCATGTTAAAGGTTAAAACAATAAATATAACCGGCTAAATAACTAGCTTTTCAATGTCATTACTAATGCAAGTTATTAGTCTTAACCTATCAATTCGTTAATATGGAACATGTTCTCTTAATTGCATTTCTACTTAGAAGTTCTTAGACATCAAGAACTTATAAATAGTCGCCCACTGATTCATGCTCGACGACCTATCTCAACCCTCCTATCAAATCGAAGCATCAGGTGATAAGTTTCGTACGTTACCGCAATATATACATACTAAAATACATATGATTGTGTATCTTCTTACATATGTTATGCGACATGTTCAAATTCATTACATGGCATACACTAATTTTTTGTTTTCTTGTTTGTATAATTAGATTTTATTAATGACATTCAATGATCACCGCTCGATGAACTTTAAACCGGTGATATCTTAGCGTATACTTATAATCACTCGATCAAGACAAAAGTCAATCAAAAATATCCATACAACTTCATCTCCCGATCAACGTCACCGACTATATTGCGGTTTATTCGCCGCAACAACATCCGCTTGTGAATAAAAGGTGTTCTGGTTTGATTTTTACAAAGTGGTATTTCATCATTTAGAATTTGCTGTTCTCGTTATGTATACATTTCTGGTCCTTTACGTTGTTTTGTTTTCCGGTTCACGACGATTTTCAGAGATATTTTAATTATACCTATTGTTATTTTTAAGTAAACCTCAAAATCAAATCTTCATACATACACATCCATATACTCACACACATCTTATAGACACACACAACACACAATACATTACACACATGATTTTTATTAAACAAATTAAATGACCCATAGTTTCTACAAATTAGTACAAGAAGATAGATCAACTAAACGCATGACCTCTAGATTAACATACTTAAAAATACGATAAACTGTAGTTTTTTGTGACGTTTAAGCGAAGACAACTTATCGTTAGATATACGACTCGTCATTAAGGTATGAATTCTAGAGTTATCTATTTATAGTGTAATGTTATATTTACTATTGTCATAGTTTATGTATTTTGAATTTAATTTTTTGGGTGATGTTCCAAAATGTTTTTTATAAATATTTTCAAAATATTTGATTTAGACTAATTATATCTTCACGCATCCAGTCAAATTATCAACTACATAATTATACTTATACTTGTAGATTGTCTATCCTGCCGCATCACGCGGGCTCCTCACTAGTAATTGACATACGTGTGTGGTATAGTCATTTTCTTAGACAAACATCCATAAGAGTGTGGGAAGTGGGGGTGGGGGTTTGGCGTTGGTTGCCAACCCAAGCCCCACACACCACCCCTAAGGCGTGGGTTTCTGGGCGTGGCTATGTCCATCGGCGTGGGACATGGCAACTCATGCCCCCAACTCAAACCCCCACTCCCTTTAGGGTGGGCAGGGTGGTCCATGATGGCTACTCCGTGATGTTCGTGACCATCACGGTAGTGAGAGAAGTAATAAAGGGGGTTGTTTGTTTTTTGATGAGGTGTGATGGTATGATACACCTAGGGGTCAATGATGCGCAATGGCTCGAGAGCTACTCGGGATCGGATCAGTAAAAAGCTCAAACGAGCCGAGCCTTAACAAGCCCGAGCCCGAGCTTGAAAAACGACTCATTTAGCTATCGAGCTTGAGCTTTTCATACAAAGACCGTTTAGGCTCGAGCCCAAACAAATTTTATGTTATTATTATCATTATAGTATACCTACTATTCAACATTAGCTAGTTGAGCTCTAGACGAACTTTGGCTTGTTTAAGCTATCGAAGAGAGCTCGAGCCGAGCTTTTAGCTCCTTTAAATAGTTCTAAAATTATTTCGAGTCGAGCTCGAGCTTTTGGGTTTTACTTTCAAGCTAAGCTCGAGCTCAAAGTATTATGCTCGAACCGAGTTAAGCTCGAGCCTAATCAGGCTTGGGCTCGGCTAGGCTCGTTTACACCTCTAAAGATAACCATTAGCTATTATTTTAAAATTTCAAATATTTTAACTAATATTTTTCTCTATCTTTTCCTTATTTTTCCCTCACAAATTTTAAACGTTAGTAATTTTATATATGACATTTAAAAAAATTACACCAAATTAACGAGCCTTTTATTATCTTTCCAACAAGCACAGTAGTGCTATACAAAAAAAAAATATGTTTAGGTAATTTATTAATCATGTCTAAGCAAGTCACTAATCATGTTATGATAGTATGCTTTTGAACCTACTATTACATATAAGAACCCGTTAACTACATATATATTCACATATTTAGTCAGTTTGGTAAAAATCTGTTTTTTTTTTTTTTTTTTTTTTTGTATTTTGATTGGTTTTGCTAGGAACATTGATTACAAAGGTTGCTAATCCGGTTAGATGTAGCCTGTGATTCTTAAACACCAGGTAAATCTCTAACTGATAAGTGATAATTAATCCCAGGTTCACATCATAGTTTTAGAATGTATTGAGGAAGTGATAAAGTTGTACGTAGATTTCACTCGAGCAAGATGTGCACACGTATAATTAGAAATAGGTTTTATGAGTTATTGAGAGTTGATCATTTGAAAAAATTGCTGAAAAAACGACATATTTCTTTTACGGTATACATATTTTGTCATTTCATATTAGATTTGTCTATCCCGGGAAACACCCAAGGGATGATTTAATAGAACCTAATAAAAAGATTGGGATAATTGATAAGAGTTAAATGTCAATTTTTTCTTTGAGGTTTGGTCCAGTTTACCACTTCAGTACAAATTTTTTTTTTTTTTTTTTTGCAAATCGACACCTGAGGTTTGGATTTTTTGCTATTTTATTCCTTTCACTAACTCAGTTAAAAACTGACGTTAAAGTCAAGGGTATGGTTGTCATTTTGCCACTTTAATGAAGGACAATTTGGACATTTTAAACCCTATGATTATTTTTATAAAAAAACCGATCAATCGTCTTCCCCATTTAAAGGGTTTAAAACCCTAACAATGTCATCATCTCTATCAAACCTCAAACCCGCAATCGAACTTCCAATTCGTGCCTTCATCATAGTGTTGTGCTCATGTGGTTCACCAACCGTTATTCGTACCTCATGGACAGCTCTAAACCCAATACGTCAGTTCTATTGTTGCTCTAATCTAATACAATGGTGTGGGTTCGTTTCCTGGGCTAAGCCCCCTATGTGTACAAGCCCTACTGTGTTGATCCATGCTTTGTTAGACACGGTACATCTACATAAAGACAATGCAAGAAGGATGGCCGTGAAGAAAGCAGAAGCTGACGAATTTGGGAAGAAAATGGCGAAGCAAAACAAGATGCTGAAAGTAGTTCTAGGGTTTTCTTGGATGTTGTTTATGTTGTACTATGTTATGAACTAATGTAGGTTTTGGATCTGTAAGACTGTAATCAATGGGGTTTGATTGTGGTTGTTGATGTAGAATAGTTCTAGGTTAATGTATTAAGATGATGATGTACTAATATGATGTTAATGCAATGAAGCCTAGGGCTCTATTTTGGTTTAGAATTGTTGTTTATGCCATATGATTCTAACAAACCTAACCAATATAATGCACAAACCAATCCTGCACATACCATAATCCTACACAAACAAAACTATATAATCTGACATAACACGTAACCATAAAATCTGACATAACATTAAACAACCATAGCATTTAACCATCAACCCAAATTACATAACAAAGTTGGGACATGTCTTAAACAACAAACTACAAACTAAAAGATCAAGTTTTCAAACACACCCAAAACATACCAAAGTTGTTAAACAGTTTGACACTAGTACATGCCAACCGACCCAAAACATAACAAAAACCACCTAAAAAGTTGTCATATTCACTCTTCAACCTTCATTCCCAGCCTCCCCTGATCCAACAACTCCTGTACTCATACCCTGTGATCTAGCTACCCTTGCACATGTCCTCTTGTTGTGTCCCTTCTGTTTACACCTGAACCTGATATTGTTGTTACAACTCTGACTACAAAGCCGTAAGTGGGATAACAGGGCTGTTTCTAACCTTTTGAATTATTTGCTTTGCTAGCCAACTCACAGTTAACAAGTGAACAACCCTTGTTTGTAGACAAGTATGCCCATTATGATATGTTTTCACACTCCAATTCCCCTTTCCATTTATGTTTGAGACATGTAAAGTCCATAGGAAAGTGGGAGGAGGAATATTCCTTTTGGGTTTAGGGTTTGTTTTTTTCTTTCCAGAATTGCCCTCACTGGTCCAACATTCCACTTTACTCTGGCTGGCCCCACCTTCCACTTTAGATCTTGCATATCTCCTATTGGGTTCACTTGTACCCATATTTGTCCCTTTCTCATTAGTTTCCCAACCACCAAGACTTATGTTACAACATAAACAAATCACCCGAAACCTTGCTTTATCATTCTTTGTAATGTAGAGTTGGCTTCTTGACTGAATTGCATGGTTCTTCACGAATGCCTTAATTTCATCTCTATCAACAAATGTCTGACTAAGAAAGAAGGGACATTCATCAGTTTTTTACCTTTGCCTTTTTTCTTCTTCTTCCTAATAATCCTACAAGCTCTTTTCAAAGTGGTATCATCATCAACCTCACTAAGACTGTCAAAACCATCCAAGTCAACATGTTCCTCCATAGCTTCCACATTTTCATTTAGATTCTTTTCATCATCACTAGTGTCAAAGTTAATCGTTGCTCTAAACTCATCCATATCAACATCATAATCTTGAACAATATTATCTTCATCTACTAAGAAATCAGAATCAGAATCTTCATCATTAACCTTCATTTTACCTTTACTACCCTCTTTATCCTTACATTTACTACCCTTTTTATTCTTACCATTGCTACCATTTTTAACTTTACCACTATCATCAGACTCAGAATCATCCTCATCAGTAATAGGCTGCTCATAACTAGCATCATCACTGTCACTACCATTTTCCCTATCACTATCCTAACCAGACTTATCATACCCTTAACTTCCTCTTCATCAATCAAATCAACAAATTCAGCCTCATGGACATTTTCACTTTCATCTTTTTTAGCATCAAATTTTTGAACATGCTGAATATAAACATCAATCACTTTATTACTTTTAGCATACTTAATTAAGCTCAAAACATCAGTGTCATTCCCTAAAGGTCTTAAACCAATATCCAGTTCTTCACCAGGTATCCTAAAATGGTATACAACTACATCCTGATCTGAATAACCTAATGTTACCATCATATCATTCAATAAGATGACAGAAAATTCATCAGAGTCAATCTTGTCAACATAATCAAACTTACCCCCCTCATATGTCACACTTGGAAATTCAGTAAAGTCACCACCATGATAAATCTTTAAAGTGAATAAATCAGGTCGATTAGCTGAAAACAAACAATAAACATCTCATTATTAACATGATTATCGTCGTAAACATGAACAATATAAAAATTTAACATTTGCTAGGAGAACAAACCATATTTCAGTTGGGGATTGAAGTCGGAATCACGTTCTCGTATACACTATTCCCACGATTCGTCTTCCATTCTCTCTTAATTAGGGCTTGATTGTTGTTTGAATGAAGTGTGTTAGTAATCTGATTTGAGAACGAGGGTTAGGGTTTTATATAAGAATAATATTACTTTCATTAATTTATTCGATTATTTTATTCAATTTTTTAGTCCATAATTTGACTAAAATACCCCTAACTTAGCGTCAATTTTTAATTGAGTTGGTGATAATGACGAAAATAACAAAAAAAAATCCAAACCTCAGGTGTCGATTTGAAAAAAAAAATAAAATTTTTTTTGAACTGAAGTGGCAAACTGAATAAAACCTCAGGGACGAAATTGACATTTAACTCAATTGATAATAAAGGCAAGGGTAAAATGGTCAAAGAAGGGGAAATCAAAATAGGGCACCTGGATCTCCATATCGCAAAACATCTTCTTCTTCTTCCTCAACTCCACGGCGTCTATCCGAGGAGTTTGAGAAAACCCTAATCAATCACACTCTTCGCACATCATCTCTCCAACACAACACAACACAACCAGGTATTATTATTATTATTAATAATAATCTCTTCATTCTTCTATTATTCATTGTTTTAAATCCTAATTATTCCACCCTCTGTTGCCTATATCTATTCATCTTCATTCTGCAATCTTGTTAGATATATTTTTTTATTTTAATTTTATTATTATTATTGTTTTTTTTTAATACGAGTATGGAGGAAAGGAGGAACGATTTAAGGAGATGGCTATGTGCTAGGGTTTATAAATTAATCACAATGCTTCTGCATTCATTAGGAACACTTACAATGCTGTTTTTGCATTTTTTTATACGTTTATGCAAAGAATCAGTTGCAAATTCTAGCTATCTAATAACACCTTGTTTATGAATCAACAAAGAAGATAACTTTTTGAGGAAATTATCAATAAGTAGTTCTCAGTGAATGGATTGTTTGGTACTGCCCGCTCGGACTTGCGGTTTAAAATTATCGTTATTATTTGGATGTTTTAGACAAGGGAATTTTGTTCTACACGGTATGCGTTTCGAGAGGCGAATTGAGTAATTGAATCACTAGAAGGCTTTTTGGTTTTCCTAGTTTATGTATGTGTGTAACTTTGTATGTAGATGCATTTGTATATGTTTGTTTCAAATTTGTTCTGTATAAATATATATATTTTTTGACTTTTCATCCTTGTACGGTGTTTTTTCTAACGGTGGAAGTCATCGTCTTGGTTTAAAAAAGCGCGCCTCAGCCGTGAGGCGCTAGGAAAAGCGCTTTTTTGGCCTGAGGCGCTCCTTAGGCACGAGGCACTAAGGCCTTAGTCAAAATTAGGGTTTATCTGGGCCAAAAGTCAAAATTAGGTTTTTTTTAAAGATTTTTAAGTGTCTTTCGGCTTCAATGTATGTTTAATGAAGTCTTTAAGTGTGTTTTATAATTATGTTATTGTGTTTAGGATTGATTAACAAGTAGAATATGTAGTATTGGCTTGTATATATATTTTATACTTTTTTTTACCTTGGGCGCCTCGCGCCTCGGGTTTTTGAACCAAATTGCAATAAGTTTGACCCAGGTGATATTTTTTTATTAGAGATAATGTACGGAGTTACTATTTGAAAATGTAAGCTTTGTCCTTAGTTTATGAATAGCTTGATTACTTTTAACCTTTTTTTGGCCTCTAGTCTTGAACATAAGGTAGACGGTAGAACAGGGATGGAGAGTTGGCTATGAGTTGATCAATAAGAAACGATTAGGCTGTCTTGAAGTTGTAGGGCTTGTAGGCTTGTAGCAATTTACTTACAAACTATTAAGTAGCTTGTTTAAGTGTTTGACTATCATCTAAATGCCTGAAATATGCTTCAATATAGTTCAATAAATTATAAGAATGGCAATGGGCAGGTTAGTAAGATAAGTTGATAATTAAGGAGCTGTTATGGGTCATTGACTCATTCGCAAATGAAAGGTAACATTCATGGGAAAAAAAGATTAGCAATCCATCTATATCAGTCTAGGTGTTACTGTTTTAGTGTTGGTAACAGTAGATATTTCAAATGAAGCATGCATAATAATATATTACGTTTAATAGAGGAAAACATCTTTTGTTGAAGTGCTTAAGATAATTGCTGTCATCTATTTGCAGTCATGGCGGGCGTAGCACCTGAAGGATCTCAATTTGATGCTCGACAATTTGACTCCAAAATGAACGAGTTGTAAGTTCCCGTATATTGTGTTATTATTTGAACTTTTTTAGTGGCTACTTGTTATTCAGGTGACCTGTCTTATTCAGGCTGAGAAGTGTAGGCATATAGTGTTATAATTTATTTTGCCAATGAATCAATGATGCAGGCTTTCAGCTGACGGACAGGATTTCTTCACATCATATGATGAGGTTTATGATAGCTTTGATGCTATGGGTCTACAAGAGAATCTTCTGAGGGGCATATATGCATATGGTAGGACTGGTGGTAACATTGCATAACTTGCCCATAAATATATATATACTAAAAGTTTGGTTTTGATACGTCAATGCAGGTTTTGAGAAGCCATCGGCAATTCAACAAAGGGGAATCGTACCATTCACCAAAGGTCTTGATGTTATTCAGCAAGCACAATCTGGGACTGGAAAAACTGCCACTTTTTGCTCAGGCATTCTCCAACAACTTGATTATGGTGTGGTCGAATGTCAGGCCTTGGTTTTAGCACCAACCCGTGAACTTGCACAACAGATTGAGAAAGTCATGAGGGCACTTGGTGACTATCTTGGTGTGAAGGTTCATGCTTGTGTGGGCGGGACCAGTGTCCGTGAGGACCAACGTATTCTCTCAGCCGGGGTCCACGGTGTTGTTGGTACACCCGGGCGTGTTTTTGACATGTTGCGCAGACAGTCTCTTCGTTCTGATTACATCAAGATGTTTGTTCTTGATGAGGCTGATGAAATGCTTTCAAGGGGATTCAAAGATCAGGTATATATATGTGGTCAAATTACTTTTTATCGGTAGTATTTAATATCTAACAAGTGGTTTTTCTTGTTCCAGATCTATGATATCTTCCAGTTGTTGCCATCAAAGGTTCAGGTTGGGGTGTTTTCTGCAACAATGCCACCAGAGGCCCTGGAAATTACTAGAAAGTTCATGAACAAACCGGTTAGGATTCTTGTGAAGCGTGATGAACTCACTTTGGAAGGTATCAAACAGTTCTATGTGAACGTGGAGAAAGAAGACTGGAAGCTTGAAACACTCTGTGACCTTTACGAGACGTTGGCAATCACACAAAGTGTTATCTTTGTGAACACCCGTAGGAAGGTTGATTGGTTGACCGACAAGATGAGGAGCCGTGACCACACTGTGTCAGCCACACATGGTGACATGGACCAGAACACGCGTGACATCATCATGCGGGAATTCCGTTCTGGTTCTTCTCGTGTCCTCATCACTACTGATTTGCTGGCACGTGGTATCGATGTTCAACAAGTTTCGCTTGTGATAAACTATGATCTTCCCACCCAACCTGAAAATTACCTTCACCGTATCGGGCGTAGTGGACGTTTTGGAAGAAAAGGTGTGGCGATTAACTTTGTGACGCTGGATGATGAGAAGATGCTCGCGGATATCCAGAAGTTCTACAATGTTGTTGTCGAGGAGCTGCCGTCCAACGTTGCTGACCTGATCTAATTTGATTCGGAAGAGTTGGGTTTTGAATTTGATTCTTGTTTGTTTTGTTTAAGTTATTGAAAGATTGAATCTTTTTGGAGTAGGATTTGAAATCATGTTTGTACCCGTAGTTCTGATTTCCTGGACTGGTTTATTCTTTTCCATAACATCTTTCGGTATGCTCGCAATTTTGATCGAAATCTGGGTTTGTTTTGAATTAAGTGTCTGCATTGTTACTTTTATGAGTTTTAAATATCTGCATAATTGTATATCTTCCTATAGATTTATTTTTTTGAAAAAACATTGACCTTTTAAGTTTTAATACAAGAAAACAGTTGAGATCGCCTTCCAGGTTGTTACTAGTTTAGACTTGAGGCTTTCAGTAAAACAGAAGGAATCAATCGATACATTAATCGCGTGCTGTTGCTACATTCTAATAAGATAGATCAGGTCATAACTGATTTCACTTTCTTTTTTGGACGTCTTCGACCCTTCTCAAAGTTGCGATATTTCAAGCTTAACAGGCTTGTGAACTTGCTGATGCATTGCCACAAACGTTTCCTAGCAGTGAGACACCCATGCTGCTTCCTGGTTTGACATCCGTCGATGTCAATGCTTTAGAGAAAACTTCTGGCGCAGCGCATCAAACGCAAGAGGTTCTTCCGAGGTTCACAGTTTCATGAATTCGGTCATTGGCTAAAATTATAGTCTTGGGTCCAGCTAACAGACACTTTTCTTTATAGTGTCTACATCTTCATCATACCCAAACAGCTATTTTAGATTTATAAACAAAGAATCCACAGCACAAAAAAAAAAAAATCTATATCTATATATATATATATATATACTAGCTTATACCCCGGGAGCGTCCCGGGTTGAGAAATCTAAGTAAAGTGAATAAAATTAGAAGTATCTAAACTATAAAAATGGCATCTATGTATCAACTTACATTAGATACTTTTAAAAAAAATATACCAAAAGATCCATTTCACCTTACAACATCAACACTTAAAACAAAATATTAAGATCCCAAGCACTTCAAAGGGACAAAGATTGTTTAGCACCAATACATTCGGTCAAAGGTCTTTAACTGCATACAATAAGATTTGAGCTATTTCAGAATATGGTAGAAAAAGAAAACATAGCAATTACCTGTTGGAGAGCGTCCCGGGTTGAAATATCTAATATGACATAATAAAATATCTAATATGACAACATAATTAATGACTTGCCAATATATGATTAATGAATATTATTATTATTATTATTATTATTATTATTATTATTATTATTATTATTATTATTATTATTATTTTAAACAAATCTCTGCCATAAGTTATCATATTCTAATATAAAAAAAGGGTAATTGAGTCGGGTATCACCTAATTCCAGGCCCGACCCAAACCCACAATTTTTTTAAACTAATATATCCCGGGAGCGTCCCGGGTTGAGAAATCTAATTTGAAATATCAATTTTACACCTGAAATATACTGATGCGTTTTACAGTTACATGCAGGAAAGCTTCGGGTAGCACTTAACCTAAAACAATTAACAATATATCTTCAATGTTAGTGCATAACCTTAAACACTGTATAACTCTAATATTAAAACCTAACCTAAAACAATGTACAACTCCAATACTAACACATGTTGTAAATAAAAATCATATTTACTGGTTTGAACATAACTAATGACTTGCCTATACATGATTAATGAATAACTGAACACTTTGTGTTTTTTTCCTATATGAACAAAACCACACAAAAAAAAAATAGTCGTTTTTTTCTCCGTTTTTTATATAGCACTATGGTACCCGTTGGAAATTAACGAGCGTTTTATTATCTTTCCAACGAGTACCATAGTGCTATATAAAAAACGGAGAAAAAATTACTATTTTTTGTAACCCGACAGGTATTGTGTCGGGTTTGGGACTAGTTTAAAAAAAAATTGTGGGTTTAGGTCGGGTCTGGGATTAGGTGATACCCGACCCGATTACCCGAAACAACATACCCAAATACCCGAACTATATACCCGATCATATACCCATGAATTTTTTAACGCATCACATAACCCTTAGACTAATGTGTTTGATATTTCAATAATTAACTTTTTTTTCTTATTTCATGTTAGTTTTTTTTAGAATGATCGATTACAAACTTCCGAATTCATTTGTAATGACACTAGATTTATACCCCGACGCAGAGATTCGGTTTTTTTTTTTTTTTTTTATATTTGAATATGATAACTTATGACAGTGATTTGTTTAAAATAATAATAATAATATATTTTATTATGTCATATTAGATATTTCAACCCGGGACGCTCCCGAGATAAAAACTAGTACTGTAATATAAAACAAAGAAAAGGTATACTCTCATTAAAATGACAAACAAGTTTACCTTGTAAACTTCATCAGTACATACCATCATTCAAAGCTTATGTAAACATTTTTATACGGTTCGAAAGTTCTAAACTAAAATATATTCTCTATTGTTTTGCATTGTCCAACCAAAGAGATAGTAAACTATAACGACAAACAAATACAACTACAGAATTTTTTGAGAGGTAGAAAAGAATGATCAACATTTACAATCAAATATTTGCAATCATAAATGATGTTTTTAGTAGCAAAAGTCAACAGTAACAAATGATAAAATAAAATATATATATAAAAAAAACACCAAACTCATGTAAACATTTTTACTAGAAAGAGATGTATGTTGAAAGTCATAAAAGCTACAAATTTACATATTTCTGGGTCACCAACAATCACAATTACTATGAAGGCGAGTTTCTTCGTTTAATGGAGAAAAGATTGCACAATTTACAAGAGATTAACCAGCCCTTTCATCATCACCAAAATTTAGACTTTCCATTCCCTTAAGAGTGGTTTCATACTTGCTTGCATTCTGATTCGAGGATCCTTCTTGTGGTAAGACTCTTGGTCTTGTCTCGGGGATGCGGGACCGACCAGTGGTGTCCACATGCCTTGTCGATCCACTTGCTCTCTAAACAAGTCCATAACAGTCATATTTGCATATTAGTGGTGCATACCAAATGCATTTGCATTATGGATATATAAAGAAACAAGATTATGTTACTATAACTATATGACTAAAGTACTAAACACCTTTTAATTCGGTACTTACCATGGCATCGGTGCTGAATGTTGCATCATTAGCAACTGGATTCCGTTCCCTAGGTAGTAAGTTGCCAGAGTTTCTTCTACGAGCAGGATCCAATGAAGATAAGCCGGCTTGTCTTCCACTGTCCTCGCCTAAATTGGATAAACAGTTAATAACCACCATCCCAGTGTCTAAAAAGCTGTTGGTTATAAGCAATGTTGCAGAAGGCGCTAGGCGGGCGGTGAGGTCTTGCCTAGAGACTAGTCGGGACTAGGCGAAATTAGGCGTTTTGGTATTTTTATACGTATTATATATATACACACAAATTTAGGTGTTTTTTAAAAATGTGTTAAGATATATACAAATAATAATTAGAAATTTAAAAAAATAAAAAAATTAAAAAAACCACCGCCTAGGCCCGCCTAATGGCCAAAACGCCTAGATCTCCGACTAACCCCTTATTCCAATATGAACCCTCAACTAGCGCCTAGGCGCCAGGCCGATTTTTACAACACTGATTATAAGTAACTAAATATAACGAAAAATCAAAGTAAAACTAATGTAGAACTTTTACCATTAGGAATAGCAGAAGAGCTTGGCCCAGCGGCCGCAGCACCCATACCCTAAGAGTTAGAATAATTAGGTTTAATCTCTGATTCTAATGGTTCAACACCAAGTGCATGAGTATGAAACTTACAAGACCACGGGTTGGAGGAGGAGCAATCTGCGATTGCTGATATTTCAAAATCGTCCAATCAAAAACGTAATCAAACTGAAACCCTATAAAAACATGAAAGAATAAATTTTAAGAATTATAAAAAATATAAAATCATAAACTTTTCATGATGTTATCAGCTAGAGGAGGTACGAGTACAACTACAAACCTTCACGGATAAAAAGGTCACGGAATATTCTCTTCAGATAAGCATAATCGGGTTTGTCCTCAAACCGCAACGAACGGCAGTAATGGAAGTATGATGCAAACTCGGTTGGATAACCACGGCATAAGGCCTGAGAAAAGTGGGAAAAAGTCACTACCCAAGCTTCATCTTACTATGCATTAATTTAGTAACTAGTAAAAAACAATTAATTCTCTTCGTGTGCAATACCTCGATTGACGTTGAAACTTTTTTCTCACTTATTTTCTCATATTTCTGTTTCTTATTTCCTGCTTTCAGCCCTTGCCAAGGAAGGCTGTTTGTATAACACAAACACCATTTGACTGATGAAAATACAAGAGTTTTAGCACACATAGAAAAGTAAACAGGCATTACCTCCCTCTTAGGAAATACATGAGAACATATCCAAGAGATTCTAGATCATCCCTCCTGCTTTGTTCTACAGCAACAACAAAAATATTTTCAAAAAAATAAAATAAAAACAGAAAAACAGTCGATATTCACAATACTGCACAAGGTAATCGCGTGCATCTGCAACAAGACATACCAATTCCAAGATGAGTATTCATGCTTGCATATCTAGCAGTCCCGGTCAAGTTTTTGTTGTCTCTGCAGAACCAAGAAGTATATAAGTTAAAAATATGTAAATCGTAATTGAGGTGTTAACACTCTCTCACCTGTATGGAATGTGCTGGTGAGTTGTCGTATCCCTGTATTTCTTGGCCAGACCAAAATCAATGATGTAGACCTGCATGAGAGCATAAATAGAAAATCACTAAGTTATCATAACAAACGCTCCAAATTGGCAGCAAAACAATGACCAAAATATGTTACTTGATTTGCACGTCGTCCCAGACCCATAAGGAAATTGTCGGGCTTAATATCGCGATGTAGAAATGATTTAGAATGCACAAATTCGATGCGGTTAATCTGAAAGGAGCGTAAATGTCAAAAATCTGAAACAGTAATAATATATCTATAAGAATAGTAACCGACTAACCATTTGATCTGCAAGCATGAGAACTGTTTTTAAAGAAAGTTTACGGTTACAGAAATTGAATAAATCTTCAAGACTGGGCCCAAGCAAATCCATCACAAGAACATTATAATCTCCCTCCACACCGAACCATCTCACGTTTGGAATACCAGCTACATTAGTGAGATTACGGCGATCATTTAAATGCTTCAATAACAGGATAAAGAGTTCTTAAAAGACATATATGTAAAATATACTGATGCGGCTCCTTACTTCCTCCCTGTAGAATCCTGTATAACTTGGACTCATACAGCAGCTGAGGATGTTTTGTCTTAACATTTTCCTGATAACCATTTACAAACAAAACTTAAAAAATCAATATAAAGATAAAAAAATTTAGTTTTCCTTGAATCATAAAAATTAACATCTACTAATAGATAGAAGAATACTGCAAATGAGGAATATTCTAGTATACTTCATAGCACACTTGCAACATGTCATCACATCAGTTATAGTTGCAGATATATAACCTAAGCTAACGCTGACCCGAATAGCTTCCAAGAGTGTGATTTGATTAGAAATTAAATGGCTAAGCATAATGGTAGCTATAGCAGGTGGCGAAAGCATGGTACCAAGCAGAAAAAAAAGAGCCTTTTACCATGGCAATATGACTAGCAGAAGTTTCAGAGAACACGAAAAAAACTTAAATAAATCCCATTCTACCATTACACACTAGCCCCACACAAGAAAACGAATCGTATATACAGCTCCCAAAAAGAAATTTCCGTCGATGAAAAGCATGACTAGAACTGCGGTACATAACGTATTTGACTTTTACATTGGAAAATTTTCATATGTGATTCAAAGTTTCTAAATAGTAATCCTGTAAATAAGAAGCGCATAATGAAAAGAGTACGAGATCACAAGCAGCTGAATTTTCCTAACATATTAGTTATTATCAATACTTCAAACAGTTAGTAACATAATCTAACATTGTTCGCAACTATGTTTCCGTCCGCTAATATACATTATACAATCTTAAAAGACTAATGCTTCCACAATATGAGTATAACTATATAATCAATTAACACTCTGAAACAATAAACAAAACTTTCACAATGCACCAAACACATTCATCAAGATTAATCAAGATTCAATAAAAAAAAAAGTAACCCTAGAAATAGGTCAACAGCAACATTAAGACTCTAACAAATTAATCACAGTATAAAAAGATATAATCTTGTAAGGATAAAAAGAAGACCCACAAGCTTAATTGCAACTTCTTCATTTGTCTGAATATTAGTACCTGAAAACAAAAACAATAATAAAAAAAACAAATCAACGAAAAAACCTAAAATCAAAGAAGATGGTTAATGGGTATTGGTAAATGAAAGAAAAGGAAGATACCCAGATAGATCTCTCCAAACGATCCGCTTCCAATCTTTCGACCTAATCGAAACTTATTAGCAACACGAGGCTCCATCAAGATCTAGGGTTTTGGATTATGATGATTGAAACGTACGGGGAGTGAATTATTATTGTTATTATTATTATTATTATTATTATGATTAGGTCGAAAAGAAAAGGAGGAAGAAGAAGGTGAGGAGAGATAGAGAACAGTTTCTCTCTCTAGAATAATATATAGAAAGGGGGAGAGTCGCACACGCGTTACAGGTGAACCGAAAGCGGTATCTTTTTTTTTTTTTTTTTTTTTCTTGAACCGGATAGGTTTAGATGATTAAATGGCCGGTGCCACGAGTCAACTTTCTATTGGAAAACATAATTATTTTTAGGGAAAATGACCAATATAGCCCGTTGACCGGGCATTTTGCACAAATAGCCCCCTCCACCGTCTTTGGAGAGACGGGACACGGCTCCCAACCCGCCTGAACCGTCTTTGGATAGACGGGACACGTTGTGCCCCCCCCCAACCGCCACGTGGCGTCTCTGATCCCGAGGCTGTACCGTCTCTCTCCGGACGGGTCAGAGATCTCTCCCAGACGGTTCACGTTTACCAAGACGGCTGACCCTTCGGTTCACCGTCTCCAAAGACGGTTCACGTCTATCAATGCCGGCTGTCCCTTCGGGTCAACCGTCTCAAACAGACGGGTCACCTTTCCCAATACGTCTTAACGAAAATTTTGAACCGTCTGAACCGTCTGAACCGTCTCACGAGTGTATATAAATACCCTAATTAACTTAACGAAATTTGCACCCACCGCTCTCCTCTAACCTTTCATCTTCCATGCACCCACCCGTCTCCTTTCATCTTCCATGCACCCACCCGTCTCCTCTAAGCTTTCATCTTCCAATCCAATGACGTTTTTTTACTTTCCCAGCCGAAGCCCCAGCCCCAGCCGAAGCCTACCGGCTTCGGAAAATATGTCCCGGTTACTTGGATTGTTGTTTCATCTGCGTACGGCTACTTGGATTGTTGTTCCATCTGCGCGTGGTTTGCAACCCGTGTAATGGATCGATGATGTGGTGGTCTACATTTTAGGCAAGTTCGCTCGGTTTCCGAATTTATGTCTCGATGTTCGACGTGTGCTCACTGAGAACTATTGTTACATAAAACGAGGAAATGTTTCGGACTTGTCTGTGTAGAGCACATACACCATTCGAAACAACGTCTATGTAGACCACTGCTACTACCGCCGCTGTGGAGGACAAAACATCTAACACTAAGATGTAGTCCTCAATAGTTGGTTAGACATTACTATTACTTCAAACAAAGTTCCTAGTTCTGGAAGTAAATTTGGAAAGTTTGTTGTAATAGTGTAGTTTTTTACTTGTTGCTTCTTAATTTTCTCTTGTTGCTTCTTTATTCTCGGGAAGTAAATTTGGAAAGTTTGTTGTAATTGTGTAGTTTTTTAATTGTTATTGTAATAATATTTATTGTTTATTTGTGATTGTAATAGTATAGTACGTTTAAATATAAAAACAAAACGACAAATTAAAAATATAACCAACTGTTTAAATATAAAAACAAAACGACAAATTAAAAATATAACCAACTATTGCATTAAAAATAAAACCATTACAAATAAATAAAAATATAATTAAAAATTACATAAGACGATGTTTAATCATTTGCCACACGGACACATGTTTAAACTCTTTACCCTCCCTATTTTTGTACTGCCTTAGACTGTGTCTAATGGCCACGTCTTCAGGAAAGTTTGCGGGTACGTCGTAAAGGGTCCGGTTATGGTGGCTGTTGAATATTTGACACTTTGTCGTCAAATCATTCAACTTGCGGCTAAGCGACTCGGTGGTACGTTGTGAGCCCCCAACGAGCCGGTTATACTCATTCAGGATCCGGAACCACTTGTTGTTGAGGTGTGTACTCTCCTCAACATGCAGCCATGCCGCAATCAACGCGATCTCTTGTTCTTCCGTCCATCTTTGGGGTGCCATTGGTGTTGGACGGTGGTTTGGACGGTGTTGAGGAGAGTGGTTTGGACGGTGTTGGATGGTGTTGGACGGTGGTTTGGACGGTGTTAGAAGGTGGTTTGGACGGTGTTGGACGGTGTTGGACGGTGGTCGTCGGGTAGTAGATGGTGTTTGGACGGAGTTGTACGGTGGTTGATATGTTCAGACGGTTTGGATGACGGGAAATGGACGGGAGACGGGTATTTATAGGGCTGAGCCGGACAACCGAAGCGTCGCCGCTCATCGGGAACCACCGCGTCGGTAAATGTGTACCGTCTCTCAAGACGGTTGAACCGAAGGGTCAGCCGTCTTGGGAAAGCTGACCCGTCTGTTTGAGACGGTTGACCCGAGGTGTCAGCCGGCATTGATAGACGTGAACCGTCTTTGGAGACGGTTGAACCAAGGGTTAGCCGTCTTGGGAAACGTGAACCGTCTGGGAGAGGGTTCTGACCCGTCTGGAGAGAGACGGTACATCTCGGGATCAGAGACGCCACGTGGCGGTTGGGGGGGGTCACAACGTGTCCCGTCTATCCAAAGACGGTTCAGGCGGGTTGGGAGCCGTGTCCCGTCTCTCCAAAGACGGTGGAGGGGGCTATTTGTGCAAAATGCCCGGTCAACGGGCTATATTGGTCATTTTCCCTTATTTTTAACACCAAAGAATCTTATTTCACCATTTCATAGCTATCTTCAAGTTTGACTTCTCGTTCGTTGTGAGACCGTACCTTCTGATGAGCGGAAATCGGATGGAATCAGTAAACGCTCTGATATAACTTGATGTATTGTTTGTGGCTATCTCTAGCTTGGAGATAGCCCGTGTTTGTTGCTAATGAAGTTCACTTTTCAAAAAAAAAAAAAAGTAAACGCTCGTTCCTGTTGGGTTAGAATTGGGATTAAAGCCAAGATTTGTCCCTTCACCTAGATATATGTAAAAAATGACCAAAGTGGGAATCGAACCTGCCTCTTCACTAGGGAGGGTAGGCCTCTTAACCGCTGAACCAACTTCTCAAGACTATTGGAAAACGTAATTAATCGAAATTTTAAAAACCAGTATTCATACCGTACTAGGTTGGTCTTGCCACCAGACGGTTTAACCGTGTAACCAGACGATCATCTATATATATACTATATATAAAGCATCTAAGAGGGATGACGGTAAAACTTAGGTAAATACGGTAAAACTTAAGTAAATACAAGTATTTATGCTCATAGTACAATAGTAAATGAGGTTAGTTTAGGGGCAAAATTGTCATTCAACTTCAATATTAAAGTGATCATCAATATAAAAGGTTTGTTTTGTAAGTTTTCTAATAATCTAGGGGTAAATATGAAAGTGTAAATTAAAGCTATTAATTATGTAAAAGATAACCAAACATTTCTTTTATAAACTAAAATATAATAAACTAAAATAAATCAAATACTTTATTTTCTAAAGTACAAATATAAACCTTTTTATTTTGTTTGATGACAAAACGTGCATATATATATATATATAGGGGATGGTTAAAATAAAAACCCACCTAAAATGAGAAAACCATGTAAACTTCATCTAAACCATCCATTCTACTTGATCAATGGTCATGAATAAAAGTTAATATTATATAGTTACAAGATGACAAAAAAGGTTACAAAGGTAATTTACACCTTCTTCTTTCTCCATCAAATCAATCATACCTCTCACTCTCTCTTTTTCTCACCAATCTTCTCTTTCCAACATTTCTCTCTCACACTTTTTTCTTGACAAAATCAGAATTTTAGTTTATTAAAAAACTATTTTATTTATCAATCAGATTCACAGATTCATAAAAATTGTTCCAGCACCAGTGTTGTTACGTACGTAAAATCCGTCACGATAGTTTTATTTTAATTTAGAAAAATCCTAACCTGTTAATTTTTTTATTACAACATGTTTGTTTTGGTTTTACTGTACCAGCACCAGAGTTGTTGCATACGTAACGAAAGGTCCATATGGTTATTTTTTGATATTCACTACTTTTAAGATTCATGTGAAATTAGTACTACATTGCATTACATTACAAAAAACTTGCAGAAAACATACTACTAAAAAAAGCGATACATCATATTGTTCATCCGCCTAAAACATACTAGTCAAGAAATATATTACAATGAAACTGTATCAACAACAAAACATACAATTAAAGATTCATACCCCACCATGCATGCAATAACCCCGGCATCCCGCACTGCAACCAACAGTAGCTGACGGCATCCGATAACCATACTTTGCATAAAAAGCCCACTGTTCCTCAGTATAACCTATACCCTCCCATTCAGCCCTAATACGCCCACCTCCCGGATACATGAACGGCAGCACGGGTTTGTTAAGTTTAGGTTCATATGGTTCTTCATATTCAGCCCCTGGGTCTGATTCATAACCAACCGCCCATTCAGGTGTGTGATTTACATCATGCACATCATCCTCCGGTGTCATATAGTCTTCTGGTGGCGGATATTCTTCGGGGAAGACGTAATCAAAGGCCGCATTCCAATCAAAATCTTCGTCACTTTCAAACCCATCGTCCGCCTGCACTACGGATATAACAGGTTCTAATGGCGGAATGTCCGGGGCAACGGGGGGGGGGGGGGGGGCGGGTTCATGTTCGGCTGCGACAGGAGGGATGACCAAATCAACTGGTGGGGATGGTTCAGGTACAATTGCAATGTCCGGTTCATTTTGAGGTGGCTCGTGTACAATTGGGATGAGATTGTCACGGCCCTCAAAAACCTCCCAAGGCGGAGTGTTGGGCTTGGAATCCATGCTTTGACAAAAAACAGGACCTGTAACGTATGTTATAGCAGATTAAGTGTTGACATTGGAAATATGAAACAGGGGAAAAAAAACTACTATCTGTTAAAAACATATAGGTAACAGAGAAAAACTAATGCTGCAAAAAACAAAAAAAAAATAATCTATAACTAAAGGTGGAAAAAACACGATTGTTACATGTGTAACAGGGTTTTTTCTGGAAACACATACAAACTGCTGTAGTCTGCACCCAGCATCCATTTTTTGCTGGTATAGAAAGCAAACTTTGACTACAAAACAGATACGCTACACACGTAACACCCGAGTATTACATGTGTAACAGGAAAACACAGACAACACTTATCTAATCTGCAATGAACCGAGAACAGAGTTTGATATGCTAAAACACAGAAACCATAATATCTTTTTGAAAAAAAGATATGCTACACACGTAACAGTCTAACTAAACACAAAGATTATACAAAGATATGTCTTCGATTACACTCAGAAAATTTACTATTATTTTACTATTATGTTCTAAACCTAAATGACTCCATAATCAATCATCCAAAAAAAAAAAAAAACTTTTTCGATGGTTTCAATTACAAAAAAAGATTAATAAAAAGTCTAAACTTCATTATTATAATATATCAGAAAAAGAATTTAACAAACAGTGGGCATTTTTCAAACAGGGGACATTTTTTCTGTAAATAAGACATAGGTAACATAAAAAAACTCATACATGATAAAAGAAAAAAATAGACAGGCATGGTGCAAGAACACACGAGTATTACATGTGTAACAGGAAAAACACAGACAACACTTATCTAATCTGGAGTGAACAGAGAACAGAGTTTGATATGCTAAAACACAGAAACCATAATATATTTTTGAAAAAAAGATATGCTACACACGTAACAGTCTAACTAAACACAAAGATATGTCTTCGATGGTTTCAATTACAAAAACAGCCACATCAAAAGTCTAAACTTGATTATTATAATATATCAGAAAAAGAATTTAACAAACAGGGGGCATTTCTTCTGTAAATAAAACATAGGTAACATAAAAAAACTCATACATGATAAAAAGAAAAATAATAGACAGGCATGGTGCAAGAACACACGAGTATTACATGTGTAACATGAAAAACACAGACAACACTTGTCTAATCTGCAGTGAACAGAGAACAGAGTTTGATATGCTAAAACACAGAAACCATAATATATTTTTGAAAAAAAGATATGCTACACACGTAACAGTCTAACTAAACACAGAAACCATAATATATTTTCGATGGTTTTTATTATGTTCTAAACCTAAATGACTTTATATTATATTAGTGGTTTTCCATAATCAATCATCCAAAAAAAAAAATCTTTTTTGATGGTTTCAATTACAAAAAAAGATTAATAAAAACTCTAGACTTGATTATTATAATTTATCAGAAAAAAAAATTTAACAAACAGGGGGCATTTTTCAAAAAATAGAAAATCACATTTGTGTTTGTATCAAAA
The DNA here is from genome assembly GCA_028751855.1 of Ambrosia trifida. Lineage (NCBI taxonomy): Eukaryota > Viridiplantae > Streptophyta > Magnoliopsida > Asterales > Asteraceae > Ambrosia > Ambrosia trifida. The sequence goes on from CM054127.1 coordinate 45,580,203, forward strand.
ACAGAAGTGATTAAACAAACAAAAAATATAGAGATCAGTTGGGGAAAAGAAAAGGGAACAAGTGGGTTTATGGAGACTAGTATTATTTGAACATAGATTTTGATTACAACTTAGTAAAAAAATCAAACATAAAAACAACATGGAACGAGATACAAAGATGAAAATAAGATTCAGCCACATAAAAATACCTGGTCGTCTCTCCGGTTGTCTTCTCTGGTCGTCTTCTTCGGTTGGCTTCTCCGATGACGATGATGGAGGTTGGTTGTACAATGATGCTGATGACGTGACGATGATATTGTTGCAGGTTGGAGATGACGATGATGGAGGTTAGAGATGAAGATGATGGTGTTGGTGGTTCAAGCTTAAAAAAAAAAAACAGAGAATGAGAGGATGAGGGGAGAGGGTAAGGGGGAGGGAAGATGAAAATTTGAAATGGGAGAGAGAAACAAAGGTTTATATATGTGGTGGGTTATGATAAATTACCAAAATAACCTTTTCTTAATAAAAAAACATTAAACTTTATGGAGTATGTGGAGCAATGTGAACCACTCATTGGGTTTGTGGGGGTTTTCTCATTTTGAAAGGTTTCTTTAATCCCTTTCCCCTATATATATATATATATATATATATATATATATATATATATAATTTAAACACTTACCATGCTTAATATTATGACAGATATTTGTTCAAACAATTCTCGAAATACTATGAATTTGTATTAAAGCTCATAAGCATTAGTGAAATCTATAATATCTACACTATATTATAAAGCATGAGGGAATGATTCCAACCAAAATTTAGTAATTACAACATTATATGCTTATGGTACAATAATTTGTGAAGTTGTAAAGGGCCAAAATGGTCTTTCTACATGGAGTATTAAATTAGATGAAATAGAGAGAATAATCATTTTACATAAGATTAATTGTTCTTAAGTATTACAAATAATAATGCACATTATACAAAGCTTTTAAGTTATATGTATAATTAAATTTCAAATAAATATGCAATCATAACCATTAAAACCTTCTTCCTTACTAATGCTAACCCCCCGACTCTTCATGTCCTAAGAAAAATAGTAAATAAATATAGATGGCAACCTTTCACTTTTATCACTTTCCTCATACATTAGTTACTAACATAAGGGAAGGAACACTCCAAGCGATCTTTAATCTGGTAAGTAAATACAAATATGTTCATATATCTTATTCACTATTGTTCATCTTTTATTGATAATCTCATGATTTTTCTCTGAAAATCTTAAAACACTTTCTCATGCTCTTTGACATCAAACCACATTGGAAGCAATACCCAAAGTGTTGTGACGTCTTTGAAACACAAATCTTGTAAGTATCTTCATCCATGCGGCCAAAATAGTCTTTCTACATGAGTACTAAATTAGATGAAATGGAGAGAATAATCATTTTACATAAGATTAATTGTTCTTAAGTAATTACAAATGATAATGCACATTGTACAAACCTTTTAAGTTATATGTATAATTAAATTTCAAATAAATATGTAATCATAACCATTAAAACCTTCTTCCTTACTAATGCTAACCCCCGACTCTTCATGTCCTAGGAAAAATAATAAATAAATAAATAAATAAATATGGATGACAACCTTCACTTTTCTCACTTCCCTCGTACATTTGTTACTAGCATCACATTTCTCTCTTTCATTTTACAATGACCAAGGGAAGGAACACTCCAAACGATCTTTAATCTGTTAAGTAAATATGAATATGTTCATATATCTTATTCACTATTGTTCTTTTTTTATTGATAGTCTCATGATTTTTCTCTGAAAATCTTAAAACACTTTCTCTTGCTCTTTGACATAAAACCACATTGGAAGCAATACCCAAAGTCTTGTGACGTTTTTGAAACACAAATCTTGTAAGTATCTTCATCCATGCACGTTAAAACCTGTTAATGACTTTAAGATTTATCAATATCTAATAACTTTATTTTTTTTTTAATTTCTGATCATTATCATAAAATTTGGTTCATGAAAACTTTTAAATTGGATAGCATCAAAATGGTTTTTTTTTTGTTTTCTAGACGGCAACCATAATAATAATATTAAGGGTTTATTAAAAGTAATGTGTTAGAATAATTTGGTAACAGGTTGGAAGACGGTTTTATTCATATAACTCAAGGTTTTTATTTCTTTTCTTTTTTACTAAACTACTAGATATATAACATCAAGAGAGCTAAATAGAGTTTGATAAACTAACATGAAACAAGTGTCACATTGCAAATTATAATCAACGCCGCATCACGCGACACTAACATTTTATTATTTGCTTCAATATAAGTCGCCCCGTCGCATTGTGCGGGCATCCCACTAGTATATATAAGTATCTAAAAACACCACATCAACTTAAAAAATAACCCAAAACTACATAATTCCATAATCAAATATCAAATTTGCAACAAAAGCTTTTTTAAATAAAAGTCTACAAGAGGTTTATGGCATTGGAGTGTTAAATTCGTCAAGTCACGATTGCTTAGACGACAAAATTCACCATCATTGACATCTTCGTCAGCAAGAAAAAAACTATTTTCGTTACATACAATATAAAATAGAAGCTTTAGTTGCTAATAATCATAATATACTCAAACTACATAAGATAAATAACATATGTAACAAATGCTATATTTCGTGAGAAGTGTGAAAATGATTAGGAATTGATATGTAGGCATCATTTTTTAAACTTAATCATGAAGTTTTGATTGTTTAGGCTAAAATAGCACCAAACATAACAATTAAAAACATAAAACAACTTATTCTAGGCTAAAAACTTAAAACACCATGCCAAGAACATGGATTTAAAATTGTCGTGTTTTAGTTGTATGTTTTAACTATGTTTTGAATTCCATGGCTATAATACATTGCGTTGTGTTTTAAATTGTCGTGTTTAGTGTTTTTTTAGCAAAAGCAACCCAAAACATCATACCTACATCCAAAACATGATGCCTACATGTTAATTCTTGATCGGTTGATCCTTCTCACAAAATATGGCCTTTGTACCTGAACATTTACCTATATATATATATATATATATATATGGGAAGGATCATTTGAGAAGAAAACTTAATATGAGAAGAAAAGAACAAATGACATAATTATATATATGAACATTGTTAACACATGTTAATTTCGCTTAACATTTGTTACTCGAAAACTTATTTTTTTTAAAGTGCTCGACACTATTTTTTATTTTTCTTTTGGCTCAAAATGCTTAAAATCATGTATATTATATGCCCTAAAATTTTAAGACCCTAAAAAGCTCGGGAAGTCAGAGTTTCCAGAGTTTTTACTATAACAAAGGTTTTCTCAGGATCCTAACCCTTTACCCATATATATATATATATGTGTGTGTGTGTGTGGGGGAATGATCATTTGAGAAGAAAACTTAATATGAGAAGAAAAGAACAAATGACATAATTATTCTCCCTCTATATAATTAGTCAAAACACTTTGTCCTACATACGTCATAATTCATCCTACA